>JARZZO010000003.1:43470378-44070378 GCA_030544215.1 Zantedeschia hybrid cultivar | reverse complement strand
CCTCGAGGAGTCCGAGGTCATGCAAGTGACTGAATCTGAAGCCGAGACCTGGATGACTCCCCTAATCACTTTCCTCCTTCGAGGAGAAATCCCGTCCGATCTAAAAGAAGCAAGACACATTCGGCAGCGCTCTTCTCAGTTCCTTCTCCTGGACGGGCTATTATATAAAAAGTCCTTCGGCCGACCACTCTTGCGATGCCTCGGCCCGGCCGAAGCTGACTATGCGCTGCGAGAGGTACATGAAGGGGTATGCGGAGCACATGCAGGAGGAAGGGCTCTAGCTCACAAGCTTTTAAGGCAAGGATGCTGGTGGCCGACGCTCCGAGAGGACGCAACTGCCCTCGTCCGTCGCTGCGATCAATGCCAAAGGTTCAGCTCCCTCATCCACCAATCAACAACCCTTCTAACTCCTCTATCAGACCCCTGGCCTTTCGCCCAGTGGGGAATTGACCTCTTAGGGCCCTTTCCCGTCGCCACTGGCCAGAGGAAGTTCCTTATTGTGGCGGTGGATTATTTTACTAAATGGGTAGAAGCCAAACCCCTCGCGTCCATAACCGATAGCAACGCGTGGAACTTCGTATGGAAGTCCATCATTTGCCGATACGGCATCCCTCAGGCCATTATCTCAGACAACGGCAAACAGTTCGATAGCCATCGGTTCAAAGACAACTGCGCCAGTTTCGGCATTCTCCACAAATTCGCGTCAGTAGCGCACCCTTGGACAAATGGCCAAGTCGAGGTCACTAACCGAAATCTACTACAAGGATTGAAGACTTGCCTCGGCAATGCCAAGGGCCGATGGGTGGAGGAGCTGCCGAGCGTTCTATGGGCTTATCGGACTACAAGCCGAACCCCAACCGGCGAAACCCCGTTCCGCATGACTTATGGGGTAGAAGCCGTCATTCCTATCAAAGTCAGCCTTCCCTCGCCGAGAGTTCTCACTCATAATTCGGAGACCAATGAGGAAGCCCTAAAAGATCATCTAGATCTTATAGAAGAAACAAGGGATCAAGCTCGCATTCGGCTGGTGGCTTATCAGCAGCGTATGGCCAGATACCACAACACCCGAGTAAAGCCCCGATGCTTTGAAACCGGGAGCCTCGTGTTGAGGAATGCTCATGCGTCTAAACCAACCGAAGCCACAGGAAAGCTTTCTCCCAACTGGGAAGGACCGTATCGTATAAGGGAAGTAAACCGACGAGGGGCTTATCGGTTGGAAACCCTTTCGGGCCAACCTCTCCCTCGTACCTGGAATGTGGAATGCCTTCGGCGCTACTTCATGTAAGTTACCTCGCCCGGAGTTTAGCCGGAAGGCACGAATAAAATTCTTCTTTTGAAAATATCATATCTGGCATTATTCTCTAAGTCCGTGTAAACCGTACCGGGAGTGGCTTCGGCCATGCAAACCGTATCGGGAGCGGCATGATTTTCTAAAGTCCGTGTAAACCGTACCGGGAGTAGCTTCGGCCATGCAAACCGTATCGGGAGCAGCATTATTCTCTAAGTCCGTGTAAACCGTACCGGGAGTCGCTTCGGCCATGCAAACAGTATCAGGAGCGGCATGGTTTTCTAAAGTCCGTGTAAACCGTACCGGGAGTGGCTTCGGCCATGCAAACCGTATCGGGAGCGGCATTATTCTCTAAGTCCGTGTAAACCGTACAGGGAGTGGCTTCGGCCATGCAAACCGTATCAGGAGCGGCATGGTTTTCTAAAGTCCGTGTAAACCGTACCGGGAGTGGCTTCGGCCATGCAAACCGTATCGGGAGCGGCATGGTTTTCTAAAGTCCGTGTAAACCGTACCGGGAGTGGCTTCGGCCATGCAAAACCATATCGAGAGCGGCATTATTTTCTAAGTCCTTACAATCCGAACCCGGAGTGGCTTCGGCCATGCAAGCCGCATTGAAAGGTAACATGGTCGCGGCCACAAGAAGAGCCAGACTCGGTCATTCATTCAGAACACAGAAATGTGAGCAGAAGCAAAATACTTTTCATATATATATGAAAAAGTACAGAATCGGCCATACACCTGGCCGCAGCCTTTCAAAAAGCAGACAAAAACCGGGACAAGCCCCCGTACTAGCTCTCGGCATCGTCGTCGTCTACATCAACCGGAGTCTGATCGGGGGATGCCGAAGGAGAAACCTCGACCGGAACAACTTCATCAGGAACGGCCGCACCGCCTTCCTCTAGAGACAGAGCTCTTTCGACCGGAGCTCTTTCGGCCTTAAGTTTGTTCCACCAGGCTAGCAACTCATCACCCTCCTCGTCCGTCGGGTGGCCGATGCCGGTCAGATCTACAGCCGGGCACGCCTTTTGGGCGATAGGCAGCCCTAGACTGAACACGGACGACCCCAAGGACTACAGTCCAAAAAGCATTAAAGCTACTTCTTCCACTTCTTTGACTTCTGAATCGAATCATCTTCAGAAGCTAACTTAACCGTCGAAGGGGGTTCCTTAAGGCCGAAGCCCGGGACTCCTACTGACTGGTTCTTCTTCTTTCCCTCCTTCTGCAGGGGCTCGGTTTGAATCTTCGCCGACCTCTCCGAGTCGGTCTCGGCCGCCGACCTCGGATCTTCTCCCTCCAGTCTCGACGCCTTTCGCAGGCTGGTCGAGAGGGCTTTACAAATTTAAAAGATGATAGCCTCGTTCGTTTGCTGGGCTATTTATGTTCATAAATAAAGTAGGAGTAGATTTATAAAAAGACACTACTTTGGGCTCTGCCATGACGTTCTTTCGTTCTCTTCTTTCTTTTTTTGGTTGTCAGGGCCTTTCTTTCTCGCTGGGGTGGATCTAGAAGGATGTAGAATTGAAGATCACCAAACAGTGTACTTTAAGGTTCGCTATTATTGGAAAGTACATTGATGAGGTGACGTGCGAGGTCGTTCCCCTTCTGCCAAGTTCTTTTTTGTAGTCCGTACTTGTGGGACAGAGATGCTATCCATTACAGGAGATTGCAGAAGTACAGATTTTTGAACGACGTGATTGAGTTCATTTCATGATCAATGCTGCCAAGACTCAGGAGACTGTCTCTCTTATCACTGTGGCACAAGGAAAGAGGCTAGTTAATGCATGTTGACATGGATTTTGCTGATGATCAGACCGAAGGAGGTGCTTCGCTCCAACACACTCTTTGAAGCCTAATCAGAAAGCGTCAATTGATCGGCTTCTGAAACAACGGTTCGAGGGTTTGTTCCAAGACATCAAGGTAGGCGGTAAGCCTAGGAGATCAGTGGAGCAGAGTGAAACTATCCTACCCATGACAAAGAACTGTACGCACTTCACCAGGCAGTGAAGCACCGGCGACCGTACTTGCTAGGTAAGGAGGTGATTGTTCATACTGATCATAAGCCTCTTCCGTTTCTTCAAACACAATCAAAGTGACAGCAGGCTCGGCACATGAAGTAGATGTTATATTTTCAGCAATTCAATCTGGTGATCAGTTCGGAAGGGTTTCACTAATAAGCTGGCTGATATGTTATCTAGGCCCCTTTACAGTTTCTAGTTTGCTAGTTGCTATGCAGATTCAGCCACTATGCCATTCGGAGTATGTGGAACTATATGAGACAGATGCAGATTTGAGACCGGAACTGAAGAAGCTGAAGAAGGGGCAGTTAACAGAATGAAGTTTGAAAGACGGACTGTTGGGGTGCACAGCTGTGTGTAACAAGAGAAGTTGATAGGGTACAGTAGATCAGGGAGGCTCATACGTCTAAGATCGCAAGACACTTTGGGTTTAGAAGACTCTACTCAACCTACGCAGGTACGTCCACTGGCCCAATTCATCAAGGGTTGCGTGCTGTGCAGCACATCGAAACCCTCCAACCGGAAGCTGGGTTTATACACGCCGCTACCAATGCCCAGCAGATCTTGGGAGAGTATTTCGATGGTGGGGGATTACAGCAGTCAAAGCATGGACATGACTACCTATTTGTGGTGGTTGACCGTTTCAGCAAGATGCTGTGCTTGAAATAATGTAAGAAAACAGTCACAGGTGAGGAAGTAGCCAAGTTGTTTTTTCAGCATGTTTGGAAAAATGGGTTATTGCCTAATTAGATTATTTCATATAGAGATAGCCTAAGCCCTTTTTGACAATCTGCTTCGTGAATGTGAGGGATTAATAAAAAAAACCTGATGTACTATTTCAGCAGATCATAAGCGAGCCTGCTTCTTGCTAGCCTTGCTATCATTCATAAACTTGAAGGCGAGTTCGAAAGCTTGACAATTGACTTTTGAGAGCCCTTCTTAGACTTAGCTCTTCCATAAATGCAGAGTAGACAAATAATCTGTCGAGTAGTATACTAGGAGCAAAGAGGAGCTCGCCAAGCGGAGGAGCCGGGCTCAACCCACTACTTAACTAGTCCGGAGCAATGTCCCTTTGCTATGTTCCTGTCTCGAGGCAAGTCTACTATCTTCGGTGACGACTTGGTTTTGGTATAAAATAATGACCAACGTCGCTTTTTGTGTACCGGAGCGCCATTATGCTAGAACGTAGAGAGCTCACGTGTATACGTTTACTAAAGGTCAACCCCTTGGTTTCTACTCTTCTTGGCCGGTCTTCGCACATTATATGTTAGTGTGGTGGGCTGCCTGGAAGGCGTATCCTGGTAAACGGTTTTTTAACTATGCTATCTTAGGCGACGATATTGTTATCGCCGATGAAAAGGTAGCAAAAGAGTACCTAACCATAATGAATGAGGCTGAAGTGACCATTTCGAAAGAAAAGTCTCTCATCTCATCCAAAGGTTATGCGGAGTTCACGAAGAGATTTATGACTTGTAACTTGACTAAGGATTTCTCCCCCGTGTCAGCTAAAGTTTGTAATCTCTTTACTGGCTTCGCTCCTGCATTCCAATTCCGTATCTTAAGACTGTCCTTACAGACGTCTTATAGA
Source organism: Zantedeschia hybrid cultivar (assembly GCA_030544215.1). NCBI lineage: Eukaryota > Viridiplantae > Streptophyta > Magnoliopsida > Alismatales > Araceae > Zantedeschia > Zantedeschia hybrid cultivar. Next base: position 44,065,487 of record JARZZO010000003.1, on the reverse strand, counting down.
CTACGGGGTGCTGGTTACAGGACTGAATCATCTCCTCAGGCTCCGAAAGGTAACCAGAGAAGGTGGTTAAGACACTGGTTATTAGCCCATAGTCCTACAGGTATCCGCCCTTATCCAATCGATTTGTGGTTCACACTTCCAGTTGTGTAGACCCATATCGTATTGGGCATGAGCGTTCTTTTATCATAGATTCAAGCCTAGAGATTTTGATCCAGACAAGGTCGATAAACTTAGGTCTGTTTATGATGGAGATGACGAGCTTTTTTGAGCAGCTATTCTCCAAATTGAAAGAGCACTTAAAGTGCGTTGGTATGCTGAAGTGTCCTACACCGTTTCCCTAAGCGATCACTTGAAACCTCCAACCATGTGTGGGACTATTCCCGCCGAGCGTATGACAGAAATCTCTACGTCCGTTACAGGTTGTTGTTCCAAGCGTGGGAGAGGTACAGAGCCTCCTAAAGCTTTGAACACTTTAGAAGGAGCCTCCTCGTTGGAAAACAGGGAGTGGGCTGTTGAACTTGGCCGTACAGTAGACGTGTAAGAGTCTACTGCACTACTGCGTCCAACAGTAGATGGCCTCACTTAGTATAGATCAGTGTGCAAACACTGCTTTAAGACTAAGGTCTAGCAAACCTAATTCAAAGGTGTCCTAAACATAAGAATAGTAGAGTTGCGCGGTAGCCTTAATGCAAGGACGGGCAGGCAGCTTTGATAAGCATATGCCTTTGCCGCCTCCTCTGGTAAGGGATATCGGATGCTAGGGTAGCTAGGGGAGTCGTCAACCCGGTGGACTCAAATGTCTATTTTATTGTATTTGAACTTAGGAGAGCAGACCAAGTCGAATCAAGAGGTTTTAAGAAACAAAGTCAGCAAGTCGAAGCTCAAGGATGAATGAGTTCTTGAGTCAGCAAGCTTTCTCCTCTTTAGCCCCCTTTCAAGCACCAAGGCACCAACTAAAGCTGTAACGACCCGCCACCCTATAATTGGAGATCCGATTACTAAATGGGTACCGAATCATTAATTTGGAGCCAAAGCAGGATCTAGATAAGTCTGGGAAATAAATGATAAACTAAAAAATAAAATAGCAACTACGTCGGGGCATACCCCGGAACAACGGCTGCTGGCGCGTAACCCAAGGCAGCACTCTCCTCGCTACGCTTGCCTGGAACCCTCACCTGAAAACCGCAGGGGTGAGTCTCATCGAAAAGACTCAGTAGGGATCCTTCGATCCCCACCGCCCACTCACGCACCCACAAGTGCAGCAACACAAATATAGATAATTTGAGCAAGTAAAGCAGTAAACATAACTCCTAGGTTTCGATATAAAACACATGCATTCGAAATATAACATGCACAATTATGAAACCATTCTACCATGGAGCCTACAACCAGCGTCTCGGCAAAACACGCCAACCACAAGGCCGAACGCGGGAAACACTGACCTGCTGAGACCAAACAGTAACCCCTCGGATAGCACGCTAGCTACTCCGGCCCAATTGGCTCTAGGTGGTTTCTGCTTCCCCCAGCAGGAGTGACACTCCAAAGGTACCACTCCCACACCGGTACTAGCTAACCCCGGGGTACACCAGGTGACCCTCTCTCTAGGCGTCACCCCACCACTCCCACACCGGCGCTGTGTCCCTCCCATACCGACACAGGGTGCCTAAGCGCTACAACTGTCACTCTAGGTCCACGGTCGCACGAAACACAACATAGTACAATCCGATTACTTAAAAATCCTCATCCTCGAGTACGGTTTCAAGCATGCACTTAACCAAACTATCTAACGATGTAATACATGTTAATAGCATGAATTAATGTGATTCTGTAAGGACTAAGGTTTTGGGTTCAGTATTCGGGTCGGATCCCCTGGTTTCGACCCTGAGGGGTCTTGAGAATTTTGACTGAATGACGTCTGCACTGCTCGACGCCTTTCAAATGGCGTCTGGCTGTGTGGACGCCATTTAAGTCTGTTGCTGTTGTGCCACGTGGGCGCCACGTGGGCGGGTTTCGGGCCGCGAGAGTACGGCCCCTGTCCTGTTGTCTGAACGGCGTCCATGATGGACGACGCCATTCAGAATGCGATCCTGCGATGTCAATGTACGGTGCCTGTCCTGTCAGCTGAACGGCGTCCGTGGTGGTCGACGCGTTTCAGACCGCTGTCAGTACGGCCCATCCTGTCATCTGATAGGCGTCTGTCTCGGTCGACGCATTTTGGCCAATTTCTGATTGACCCCGCGAGCCTCCCCTTCTTTCCCTCACTTTCGCCACCATTCTCTCTCTCTTCGCTCTCTCCGCCTCTCCGACCCTCTTTTCCCCTTTCCCTTCCTCTTCTTCCTCTTCCACCACTCCAACACCTCCCTACCTCTCACCTCTACCACCACCACTTCCTTCGCGGCGTTCCATTCTCCGGACGGCGGCCGACGTCCCGGCGGAGTGGCAACGTCCTCGGGGGTACTGCGGTCTGCGGTGCGGCGGGTCGGCGGCACGGAGCTTGGAGGAGTTCAAGAACCGGTAGGGGGACGAACCTTGCATGGACTGTGATTATCTTGTTTGTGATTTCCATGGCGTGGTATGATGTGTCTTGGGGTAGAATGAGCATGTTAAGGGGGTTCTTCTTATGGGGATAGCCGTGTTTATGAACGTGGGATTCTGGATAGTCGTGGTAGTTTGGTTTCCCTTTCCTTCCTCTTCTGTTTTGAGCATTTCGGGGTGTTTGGGGTGGAAGGGGGAAACCCCCGGGTTGAACCATGGAACCAAGTTTCTGGCGCTAAATGGCGTCGTGCCTGGACGACGCCTTTTCGAAGGACGTCGGGCCAGTATGACGCCATTTAGGCAGAAACCTCCATGTTCAAGGTTCCGTGAGTATGGGGTTCTGGCGCTAAAAGACGTCATGTATGGACGACGCCTTTTAGAAGGACGTCAGGCCATCATGACGCCTTTTAGGCAGGTAATCATCTCGACTGCAAATCTCGGAATTTGGTGCGAATGGCATCTGAGGACGCTGACGCCTTTTAAAGGGCGGCTTCCCAGGACGACGCGTTTTAAGGCAGACTCCGAGGTCGGGTTTTAAATGAACTAAATTGAGGGGACTTGAATGGCGTCGACCTCGGTCGACGCGATTCAAGACTGAACTGCATTAACTCTGGTTAATAACACATGTTTCACGGTTGGATGATTCAAATGCATGCTTCAAGTTGTATACTGAGACTGAGGATTTCTGCATGAATGGAACTATATTGTGTGTGTGTGTGCTTATGTGGATATGGAATTGGAACAACTGTGGTTTACGTTTGTCACCTTGGGCCGATGGGGAAGGGCCTTGGTGTCTGTGAGGCATTGTTGCCGTACCGGTGGGGGAGAGGTACATGTTGTGTTTTACCTTTGGCTGAGGGAAGCAGAACAACCTTGAGCCCGTCGGGCCGAAGTAGCCGGTGCGCTATCTGAGGGGTTGCTGTTTGGTCTCAGCGGGTCGGGGTTTCCCTGTTTGTCGTGGCAGCTTCCGGCGCGTTTCTTGCTGTGGAGCTGGTTGTGGCACTGTTGGAGTTGTTTTACCCCTTTAGCCACTGGGCCTGATGTGACCTGTGATCAAGGTTAGAGTGGTACCCTTCGCCCTTTGGCCTGACGCAGCCCGGGAGGTTAGGGTTGTGGGTAGTTCCTGTAGCTTCGGCTTGACGGGGGTTTCGCCGGTCCCCAGGGCCCTCCTGAAGCGCCGAGGCCTGGCGTGGAGGAAATCCGGTCGGTAGGACAGTAGTCTAGACTGCTTGTGTGCACACGTAGCTGGGCAGTGGTGGTTCACTGGTCCCAGTTAGTCCTAGTTTGACTCACTGCCTCACCCTACGGTTCCCCGGAACATTGTAGGGGCGGACATGCGTGAGTGTTGGTGGTGTTGTGAGGTGACGTTTGGCTGTTGTTGACAGTGTGGTTTGGTTGCTTTGTGGACCTTGGTTGTGAGTCGTGACTTGGGTTCTTCGGATTATTTAGAACTGTTCCTGCTACACTGCTTATGCGTATGTTTCATATCAGGTTTGGGAGCTACGTTTACTGCTTTATTTAATTGCCATATATCTGTATTATTGCACTTGTGGGTGTGTGTGTGGGAGGCAGGGGATCGGATGATCCATACTGAGCCCAATTCTGGTGTGGCTCACTCCCTGCGGTTTTCAGGTGTGGACCTCGTGGTGTGTGGCGGCGTGTGGAGTCTCCTTGGAGTGCGGACCAGCAGCTATCTTAGTTCCGGGGTATGCCCCGATGTTGTTGTACTTTACTTCTGCCTGTACTTATTTAAATTGTTGGACCATGTAATTATTGTTGGACTGTATACGGACATTGTTATCTTCCTTCCTGCGCACTTGTAATATCTTTGTAGTCCGTATGGTTGTTATATTTAGCCTTGTTTAACGCTTACTCCTCCAGATGTGTTGTGTGAGATCCGGGTGTGAACCCGCAGTTAATGGGCCGACATCCATTTAGTGATCGGGTCTCCGGTCATAGGATGGCGGGTCGTTACAGATTCTATCTTGAATCGCGTCGCCCATGGCCGACGTCATTCAAGCCTCCTAAACTTGTTCATATAAAATGGGTCTCGGAAATGGTGTTAAAACGCATCGCCATACATAGCCGCCTTTTGAAAGGCGTCACTGTCCCTAGTCGCCTGATAGCGACAGAAGCAGGGACAGGCCTCGGGGTGATTTTCACTTAAAAGGCGTCGTTCATGCAAGTCGCCATTTAAAAGGCGTCGCTGTCCCTGGATGCTCATCAGTTCAGAGACAGAGTATGTTAATTGGGCTAAATCGCGTCGCGGGTGGAAGCCGCCTTTCTAAAAGGCGTCACTGTCCCCCGACGCCATTTGACCCTCACAGATAGGTTCTTCCTCCGCCATCTCCCGATCCACGGGGTGAGATTTCCTCCCCCAAATCGTGTAAAAACACAAAAACGTGGAGAAGGAGGAGAGGAACCTAGATACCCATTAAAACACCTGATTTCTCATTACATGCGATTAGTGTTTTCACCCCAAGAAAACCTCTAAACATGCTCCAAAGCGGAAAAAACATGATTTGAAACGAAATACAACGGGGATCGTCACCCTACCGGTTACTCGAACTCCTCCTAGCTCCAAGCCGCCAATCCGCCTCGCCACACGCCGCCGCCGCCGGTACCGCCGTGGACGCCGTTACTCCACCGGGACGTCGGCCGCCGTCCGGAGAGAAGTGCGCCGCGGAGGAAGTGGTGGTGGTAGTGAAGGAAGTTGGGAGGTTAATGGAGTGGAGGGAGAGGATGAATGGGGAGAGGAAAGGAAGGAGAGGGGGAAGGTTCGCCGGAGGGTCGGAGGGAAGAGAGGAAAGAGAAGAGAAAGGAGAGAATGAGGGAAAGGAGGGAGGGTTCGCGAGGTCAAATAGAGGCTGGAAAAAACACGTTGTGCAAGTCCGACGTCATTCAGACGACAAGACCGGGCCGTACACTGACAAGGCAGGGTCGTACTCTAAATGGTGTCGTCCATGCAAGACGCCATTCAGACAATAAGACCGGGACCGTACTCTCGCGCCCCAAGGCCAGCCCACGTGGCACAGCCTAAAACACGTCCACATTGCTGGACGTTGTTTGAACCGTGTCGAGCAAGCTCGACGCGAAAAGGAAAAACTACGGGATCTGACCCCGAAACTTACCCGATAACCGGATCCGAAACCTCAATCCTTACAAAAGCGACCAAATCGAAGAAGAGAAGGCGCTTGCGGGAGCTTGCTCCGCTTAGAGAGACTGGAGATCGTAGTCTCAATCCTAACCGCAGAAAACAAATACCCAGCTTCTTTTGGAAATCCTAGTACTGCAATACTTGACTTTAGTCGATCAACATCTCATTAGCAAACAAACATAGAAGGGTCAGCAGCTCTCTTCCGGTTATCGAGTTTGATTACCTGACCGGGTCTTTAGGTGAGTTTGATTCCATTCCCGTGGCAAAAGGAAAAGAGCTTGAGCTTGATATCCAGGCTTCTATCGGTGAAGAAATCATATGCCCACGGTTCCCGTACTAAAGAATGAGCTGACAGCTATCTCCTTATCCTTAGCTTCTTAAGGCACTCACTTGACTCTTGTTCTGTTCAATTATTGGTAATCCATCCGAGTGATCTTCCCGTTATCCTATCAATAAAGAAATTATCTACCCTTACTGAGATTGTTCCATATTATGCCTCCCGTGGTACATAAAATACAGAGAAGGTCACCTTCGCGCTTCAGTTATCGGTTAAGGCTTCCCCTCGATTGGATCCGTAGGATATCGAGTTTGATTACCGCCTCTATCGGCTATGGGATATGTAATTCTCTTCCCTGACCTAACACAGAGCAAAGTAGACTTATTTCGCACGTACACGAGTAGACCGCTTTCACCTAGCTATATTGCTCACTAATAGAACCTCCTCGTACTGGAGAAAAGCACTTTAGCTCTGCTTCGCTTTGCGCTGCTAAAAGTACTTGATCTGGGAAGCACGAAACTCTTCTAAAAGCGGAAGGGCTGCAAGAAAAGAAAAGCTTTTATAACTAAAGGGAGCCGTAGTGGACATCCTTATTCGATTTGGAAGAGCTCTTTTTCTGTTTGCTCGCTTGTATGGCACCGGCCCTCGTAGTTCCTTTGTCTTGAATCGAAGTGGATATACAGGTGTGGCTATTGGCCGCTTAGAGGCAACTCGGAGGGCAAGCTTTATCATCACTCCTGTGCTTGGAAGACAACCTTCTCTTTCCCTCCTGTGAGGTTGGTTCGAGTTAGTTGGTTGGCTAGGCTTGGAGTCAAGGCATGTCACATTGGAATTTTTTATTGGCAGGATCGAATGTCTCGATGGAGACAAACAAAGATGCAGGTCGAGTGAGGTTAGTTCGGGCTTAGTTCCTTCATTTGGTTGCTCATTCGCTTGCCTCGGGGCCGGGATGGAAAGCATCATAAGAACTTGAATGAGATGCCGGATAAAATCGATTGATTGAGAAGAAGTTGGATTCTATTCCTGTAGGGATTGGGGATGATCTGCGATGGTACTTGCCTGCTTATTTGGAGGGGGAAGACTCTCGAGTTTTTCGGGTGGAAGTGAGATGGCAGAATCGGCCCTTTCTTTCCTATTTTTGTACACCCGTTTTCGAGCATTGGTTCCATGGATGGGACCAGAGATGGTGAGAGAAGTCACAGGAGCTTTCGAGCCGAGTACATCTGGTTCCGGCCTATTAGGTGGGACCTAAGGTAATCCTTCCCGGGTGAAGGCGTTAGAGGCTGGGGGGATAAGGAGATTGAAAAGAAGAAGATGGAGGGTTGCTCGCCTGAACCTTTTAGATGCAGCTACACCTGGTACCACACCTTTCGTTAGTTGATGCTAGAAAGCTTGCCCGGTGATGAGCTGACTCGAAAAAAGTTTATGCAGGTGGGTCTTCATTTGCAGTTGCTGATCGAGGCCGTGGGGAGATGAATAGTTCGGTTGGCCTTTGCCTGGCACTGGAATCGGAGATGGAGACAAATGTGGAGCTTACTCACTTGAATCTCTTGGATCACCAGCCCACTAGCAAAACAAGGGGCAAGGAGTTTCGCCCGAAGCGCATTCCTGTCGAACGAAAGGACTTGGTGGGACCCGTCAATGGAAGATGGCTAGCAAACCTCAGTGCATGGGGAAAGGTCATAGAGTTTACAGCCGAAATGCAGCATAATCGGAGTGAAATTAGGTGGCTTCACACAAACCAATCGACACTTGAATTCGAAAGACGAAAGACCAACCTAAACGTGCTCGAAGATCAAAGGAATTCCTCTGGGTAAGGTTAGGCGGAAGGAACTCTTCGTCCAAAGAGTTATAGATAGAGTCGAAAAATCGGCCCTTTGGAGGTGAACCTGTGACTTCGCCCTGTTCTTATGGCGGGCAATAGCAACAACACGATCTATCAGAAAACAAAAAAAAGACTAAAGCTCCCCACCAATCAAATAACGCACTGTAGAGCCAAGCCTGGTCTTTCTGCCTACAACACTGTCATCGACAGCCTCTGCAAAGAGGGAGCCTTCGATGAGGCACAGAAGTTGCTCGAAGAGATGACTTCCAGGGTTCTTTCTCCCGATGTCGTTACGTACACTTGTCTCATTCCCAGCTATTCTATCTCAGACCGTTGGGAAGAAGCCATCTACACTTTTAATGAAACGGTCAGTGGTGGGATTGCACCAGATGTTGTCACATTCAAGACATTGGTTGATTCTCTGTGTAAGCGGTGCACATAATCTTTTTGTTTTGATGACTGCAAAGGGCTTCGCACCTAATACAGTCTCATACAATATATTGATGAATGGGCCTGGTGGGTCGGGTAGATGATGCAGTTAAAGTCTGTGAAGCTATGGTGGCCTTCAACCTGATTTGCAGAGTTCTTGTATCTTGACTGATGGTTATTGCCAGAATGAGAGAGTTGATGAGGCTATTAATCTACTTAGAGAAATGAAGCAAATAGGCTTCAAACCCGATATTATCATCTACAGCACGGTGCGTCATGTCTGTGCAAGGTCAATAGATTTTGGGATGTTGAAGTCCTCTTGGATGAGATGGAAAAGCCTAGCATATCTTTAGCTGTCACTACTCATGCTTCCTTAATCAATGGCTTCTGCTCTGTAGGGAATCAGCTGCTATTTCATCTGGTCTGAGGTATGAAGTGACTCGACTGAAAGGAGATGTATTTTATGACTCGACCAGCGGGAGAGGGATGAAGTTACTCTTAGGGAGGAGAGGTATAAAATGACTCGACCAGCGGGAGAGGTATAAAATGACTCGACTGAAAGGAGAGGAGCGATAAGAAAAAAAAGCCACTCGACTGGAAGGAGAGGGTCCAAAGCGACTGAAAGGAGAGGGTCCGAAGGAGCTTGACCAGCAGGAGAGGGAATCTTTTTTTAATCGCCGAAATTGTACGAAGTCGGCCCGGAGAAGTCACGGTTTACATCTTCCGGCCCAGTAAAGTGATAGTAGAAGAATAAGAAAGAGGAGAGCTAAGATTCAGGAAAGGATGACCTTAGGGTATTTGTTCCTTTTTTGAAACGAGAGTCGTTTTTTTCTATTTCTGATTCCCCTGATCAAACTTGAATGTGAACAAACCAATACATATTGGCGAGCGCACCTAACGATGACTTTCTATAGTAGTGTGAACAGAAACTGGCCCCTGCAGTTCCAACCGGGAGTACTGCAAAGGCCCTCTGCAAGGATAGAGGTTGTTCCTCTCGGACCTGTCCAATCCGAAAGACAAAAGCATCTGTAGACCTGACTGGCACTGACTGTAACGATCCAGAATGACCGAAACCTGAAACGGAGATGGAACAAAACCATCAGATGATGAATACTCCTCCTAAACGCTGGGTATCCGCCACCCCACTGGCCTTACAGCCCCCTAATGGGCCCATGCCGGATCTCATAATCCTAGAGAACTTACCAGAGTTTGAAGAGTACAAAACAGATCTCTGCACAGAAAATTCTATCGAGTTCGGTAGCAGTCAGACTCTAAGTCAAAACCATTGATGGATTAGCTCTGAGCTGAGGCAGTTAACCCCTTCCCCGGGTTGGGATGATTTATAAATTGCCGTCAGGGAATTAGGCCTAAACGATCTCATGAGCATTGAAAAAAAGGAAGGATAATCTTAATAATCATACAACGAACGGTTGGTTTAGAACTAACTGCGTTTAAAAACCTTTCCGCTGAGAGTTCTTTGTAGAACACATTGGTTAGGGATCTGTACGTCCGTTTCCTAGGCCGCCTTCCAACCGCAGGAAAAGCCCATAAGTCTAAATTCAAAGTACTTTTGGGATTGCTCATAAGTACTTGGAAGGAGGACAGATTCACCAAAAGCAAGCACTCGCTTCCTTAGACAACGAGCAAAGCCCTCGCCGCGAATAGCGAGTGCTTTGGTTAGGGGGCAATGCTCGTTCGAGGAAGCTCCTCAGTAATCATCCGCGGAAAACTCCTATTTAGTTTCCTCCATCTAAGCGAGTGCCCTGCTTTGATTCAAGAGATGCTTCGATACAAACAATTCACTATTTCCTTCCGATGCAGCAACTGAAATTCCCCTCCGGGGGTGAACGGACAGCAAGGGGGAGGCGGACATTTTTATGTAACCGTCAGTACATCGACGGTCGCTCAGGCGAGAGGTTGTATACCTGGTTGGACGATCAGTGGTAGCTGCTATAAGCAACTCATGTCTCGTACTACGAATAAGTAAAAATAATCGAGATCTCTTTCCTCACTCACCGAGTTTGCCGGCCTGGCGGATTTGAACCGCGTGGTTTATCGGCTGATCGGTCTACCATTTGATCCTGCGGGGAAAAGAAGAGCAGGTGCACCCCGCTTTTGCGAAATTGAAATTCAAAAATCTCTCGACGTTGAACAGAGTCGCCGGTAAAACCGGATAGCATCATTAAGGTAAATCAAAATGAAGATTGCAGGGTCTTTAGGCACTTTATCGGCAGGGGAGTTTGAGGTTAAGTACTCCGTTTTGAGCGACCACATTCGACGCGTCGACACTCGGGGTCTGACGAAACGAGCGTTCAAGCAAAACAAACCAAATCCCTTGTGGAGTAAAGTTACGAAGGCACCAGTTGACAAGGCCTCGCATAGAGATCAGTGATAGACATAACCATACTAGCCGAATCAAAAACTTCCTGCCAGCAACCACTCACCACTCGTACATATGGGGAGGTAGGAAGGGGACTAAAGGTTCACCATCTTCAAAGCATGGGACAACCTTCTCTCTTAAAGTTTTATTCGAAGATCGCTTGACTTGGCTCAACGGCTTTAGTTCCATAATTGCTTTCGTATGAAGCTTGAGTCAAGTCTAGTCTCATGCAGTGAAGATCGTCAAGCAATCATTGCTCGTCTCTTCGAAACCTATTGATAAGGAAGGCGTGGAAGTGTATTGTATTAATAAGGCCTTTCACGTATTTGTTAACATAGCGTTGTACGATCGATTCCTTTCTTTCTCCATGGCCTGCTTCCCGTAACTGGCCTTACTAAAAGTTGCGACTTGAGAAGACTAAACTGCTTTCCGGTTAACTGCTGACTTTGCTAGCTCACCCGAAACTGTCTTCAGGAGGAAAGCTTGCTTGAGTACCTTACTGGTGACCACTTGAGCTGTAACCGAAACAGAACGGTTTGATGAGCCGCTGCTTGCAACTGAGTCTATAAGTGACTTGCCCGTACTTATACCCGGAGCTGAGCTTATTAGATATTGGTTCACGTAAGCTTTGGAATAGTGCAGTCCTATTATAAGGAGAAAGAATACAAACGGTAATGTGAGCAAAATAGGGGCTTTAGATACTCACCCGTCCAAGATGAGGGGCAAAAGGCTACTTGGCAGTTTAGGACAAGGAGTGGAGCTGCTCAGAAAGGCCTTAACAGACAGAAGCCAAAACACTCGCTCGAACTTCTAATTGCCTTTCTTTCGGGATTGGTTGCATTGGTTGTTCGAGATCTACTTCACTAGCAGATAAATGCCTTGACTAGCTCCCTGCCTCAGCTAGCAAAGGGCAGACCAAGAGAGATGGCAACTCGACCTGGACACTGCCTATCCGAGTCGAATGTCCTTGGTAGAAAATGGCTTTTCAAACCAAGCTACTTGAAAGAGTATCACGCCTCAAGGCCAGATTAGTGGCCAAATCACCCAACTTCATGGTATTGACTACGATAAGACATTCAGTCTCGTAGGAAGTGACAATTTGAACCATTCTCTCTGTCCTCTCATGTCTCACCGGATCCTCTCGGAGAGAGGGGAGGAAAAGAATAGCAAGTCTAGTTTATCATACATCAATATTAGCGGGGCACCCCTCAGTCCCATTCATTCTCCCTTCGACATTTCATTCGAGATGGGATGGCTTATAAGTGAATCTATCAATCCCTCCCCCTGATGGCATTAGCGTGAAAGACTCATGCAGCTTTGCTGTGCTTACTTGCTTGCTAGCTAGAACGCGCAGAGCACACAACGCAAACAAAAGGGCATTAGCACAAAGCAAAGACATACATAGAGGCTAGCGCGCACTAAGCATAATCTTCTAGGCCCTAGCGCACAGAGCAATAGTAAGCTACCTCACTTGAAAAGAAGAAAGAAGCTCTCGCTCGACTCAGATAATGATGAAGCTCGAGCTCATCTCTTGCCAAACTAGCTCTGATGCTACTACTCAGCTCAGCTCTAATACTACTACTCATACTTCAAGAACAGTACTTGATTTAGGAACTGCACTTCTACTTGATTTATTCACTGGCCTTCCTCTTTTGGTTGCCTGCTTTTAGGACTATCCACACCAACCCTAGTTCTCTTGCCCGCTTGTCGGGAACGGAACGAAGCTTCTCACTAACAGAATCGTAAACTGAATTTCATCAAACGGGACTCAGAAAGAGTGGTGTTAAAGAGGACTGGGGAGCCTCTCGAAGTCTCCGATCTCACAGATGGTTAGGCTGCAATTCCTTCGCTTGTTCATAAGCTTGGCTAGTTCTCCTTACTCGGACATTCTGTTCATCCGACCACCGCCCATGCTTAAAGATTGAGGTTTGAACCAAACTGTAAAAAAAAGAACGTTGTAACGAGATCGCATAGGTCCAACATAAACCTCCTCACAAGCAGCCAAAGATGGGCGAGGATCAACAACTTAGTTAGCTATAGAAGTGGATGTTGAAGTGGAAAGAACACTAAGAAAGAGGAATTGGAATGGGAATTGAAGGGCTTAGTTCCGGAGAAAAGAGAGGCATTCCTTTCTTGGTGCCGCTAGCATCAATAGAGTCAGGGGTATTAGAGCGAGCACTAGGAACTCGGAAATCATTCCCCAACTCCATTTGTCACTGGGAGGAACCTGACTTCCGCCCACCTATGCCACAATAAAAAAGAATAAGTGGGAGTGGATTTTGATGAGACTAAATGGCCGAACCCTACTAATAATTGATCAAGTCGATAATGGCCTAAAGCCAGTTAGACCACGAATGAGTCTGCTTTCCCGATCCCGCTATCATTGAATCAGTCATTCATGCGATGATGCAATTGAATTAGCGATTGCTGCTACTTGGTCATGGGGGAAATTGTACATGGGACTGGTAATTGCAAGCGCCTTATGCTAGCTCTGCTTCTGCTTCCGCAGGGTTCCGAATCCTCTCTTTGAAGGAGGAAGACTCATCCCAACTACGCAAATAGAGTTCACAAGTGGTATGGAAAGAAACATGAAGCATGAAATTGATTGATTTGAACTGAACTACTAATCTTAACCAAAGAGCAGCTCTGTTCTCATCTCGTTCACAAGCAATTCTCCTTCAGTCTTGGAATCCGGAACGGATGGAGTCGATGTCGCTTTCAGCAAGTAGTGAAGGCAGCCAAGCTTCAGAGCAGCCAGGCAGTGACGCGAAAGAAAGCATTGACTGCTAGGGTAGTGAAGTGAGGTTTGGATGATTAATGTTATAGATAGGGGTTTCAACTATAATGCTAGGGATAGGGAGGGTCCAAAGGAGCTCGACCAGCGGGAGAGGGAATGAATGGGCAAAAGGTCAAGGCAAGAAAGAACCAGTGCAAGGGTCCATGCTCAAGATGGATCTGTTTAATACGAATAAGCTGTTCTTCCATTCCTAGTATTGTGGAAGTGATAATGGCTTAGTGGTATAGAATCCAATCTTTCGGAATAGAAATATCATAGGCTCTTCTCCTTTCCTTTAAAACTATACTTGTTAAATAGTATATTTTTGAAAGTGGAGTTTTGACAGCAAGCATAGGTGCTTCGTCGATAGGTAGGCTAGCTCAGTCAAAAAATCCCTTCCTCCAGAACTCTTTCGTCAGTGCCCCTCCCCTCTAGTAGTTCTTTTCTGTTATGAGAGAGAGGGGCTATCAGGCAATTTCTATTTTGAGAAAGGCCCGTGAAAGTTGTCTGATATTATAGGTAGGCAAGGCCTCCCCTATAAAAAAAAGTGTCGAAAAAGGCTTGATTTTAGGCGCTTCCTATAGTATAGTTAAAGAGTGAATTAAGGAGTTCCAGGCAAGCAATAGGGGCTGCGGGGGGATAACATGAATCGTAGTTGCCTGAACCCTATTTTTTATGTGCTTTCCCTTCAAGAGCTAGGCTACTACCCTAATCCAGTTCTTCCTAGCATATAGTATTGGACAGATTGAGTCATTTTTTTTTGGCAAGTAATACCAAGAGTATATTAAAAAAGAATAAATTTACTATTTGGAATTCATGCTAGCACAATTTGTTAGCTATGAACCCGATAGATGATAATAAACTCATACTCATGCCATATTCTATGTGGGAACATGCTATCACAATCTGATAGCTATGTTATGGCTAAATAGCAGAGATATTAAAATTCTTAAGGACAAAATTAGCTCCTACTCATTTTCCCTTCCTAGTTGCAGCTTTCCAAGATGGATCTGATATCATCAAGTATTACAATCAGCAAGTGCACTTTGGACTGTTGCATTCCTTGGAATGCTCTATTACATCTCTCCTTCCAAATCCACCATGGTGAACATCTAATGGCATTATAGGCAAGAATGGTGGCTGGTCCTTGATGTCTGAAACTTTGTAGTAGGTCATTCAATTCCAATGAGAATGAGGACCTTGAGTTCCTTTGAATTCTAAGCCTATGAAGGATTTGCTTCCAAATCCAACCAGTGTATGAACAATTAAAGAATAGATGATCCAAATCTTCTTCATTTGCAAAGCAAAGCATGCACACATTTGGACCATGAATTCCTCTTTTCATTAGTCTATCCATCGTGACAATATTTCCCACATTGAGCTGCCATAAAAACAATGAGTATTTTTGGCAAGTGAGTCTTTTCCAGACACAATCAAACCACCAAACCACTGAGTGTCGAGCTCTCCTTTTGTTCCAAATTTGTTTTGCACAGATTGTCCCGTTGTCATGCTGCCATACTATCTTATCGGCCTTACCACGATGTATGGTAACCTGGTCAATCTTGTCCCAAACTTCGAACATTTGTGGAGATACTTGCAGGTAGATTCCATGTTTGGTTAGAAATGAAGGAACTCATGAGACGATTATGATACATACCCAATACGTACCTCATATGATCCCCATAGCTACAAAGTATAGATTTTTTCTCCAACCAAGGGTCATGCCAAAGTTTAAATGTATGTCCATCTCCCACTTCAAAAGATATATTATCAATAAGCCAGTCTCTTTGTTTCAGAATACCCTTCACAGCACAAGAGTGATAGGACTTGAGTGCAATCTCCCAGATGGAGCTAGTTTGAAGGTATTTTGCTTGAAACCATATTGTCCATAAATTGTCTTCCTGATTGATGATGTTCCAGAGCTGCAGTGTGATGCAGGCTTCATTCCAGTCCTTTAGCCTTCTAAAACCAAGTCCTCCTTCTTGCTTTGGCCGAAAAATTAGATCCCATCTAACCCAGTGAAATGGTTTATAGTCGCCAGAGTAGTTCCAGAAAAAGTTTCTCAATAGCTTCTCGACCTCATCTATGAACCCCTTCGGTAGTAAAAAAGCAACAGCCCAATACAGATTGAGTCTTTCTCTAATATAGTATTATGTACCTAATAGTTAGTTGCGCACTAGGCTATACTTCTACTATTATAATAGCGCCGCATTCAGTTAAGATCTTCTCTTTCTGTCTTCAAGCTTTTGTCGGATTCCAGTCCTATCGTTAGAGGGAAGCATAGTTGGAATCTCTTCGCCGGGAATGACACGATTATTGTTTTTAGGGAGAGCAATCAAAGGATAAGAGGAGCGTTTTCTCCTTCCTTAGTTAAGGCATTCGGCATGACAATCGTCATCGTCCCTACAAACCTCAAAAAAACTCTGCTTTAGCAAGAGCTATAGCTTCACATTCATTCGTATGCTTCATAGGAGCGGATTTGTATGTCGATGCTAATGCCTATGTTGCTGTAAGCCTAGCCTGAATACGACTTACCTTCCGCAAGAGGAGCAAATAGCACGGTCTTCGGGACAGGATCAACCAGTTGGGACTCAGCCTGCTTTATCGAAACCATCTTACAATGTGTCCAACCATTTGAAGAAAATCTTCCTTCCCTATCTCTTGCTTAACTAAATCTAGCCCAATATTCCCTTCCCCCCTTTCAGCCATTCTTGTATGCATGTAGCCTAAGCCTACCTTTCGATTGGAGTTGCTCCAGATCTTTTGACACCCGCCCATCTTCCTTTCCATTCTGGTAGGTTGGTTCGTGATGATTTGTAGAGTACAACACTTTCTCTGGTTGGGTACGTACGGGTGTTCCCGCAGCTTGTGGAGGTGACCAGCGCTTCATGCCCGAATGGAATATTGGCTATCCCGTTGAACTGACCTAGTCGCTCTTGAAGGAGTTGGTCATCATGGAATATCATATACGTAGGTGCCGGTTTTCCTAGAGCGAACCTCCATGTGTTATACGTTATGATACGACATTAAGAATGATTTACTTAATCCTGGGTTCGATACACCAATAGGGTTAGAGTAGCAAAAAGGAAATCTCAATTCCAATTCCAAGAAAGCAGTTAGGAATAAAATCAAGTATTTTTGAATTGGAATGTGCATGCCGATCTGTCATGTCGTTAACTGACCGATTGTGATAATACATATCAAAATCGACAGTGGAAAAGGCACTGGTTGTGTCGGATCATTATGACTGGTACCATTTGACAACCATAATAGGCGCACGCACCGGATCACGCACGCTAAGAACACAGCGTATTAGAGGGTCCGTAGGAGCTCATCAAAATGTGAGACGCAGGGCTTCTGCTATAATAAGTCCTTCTTTGCTACTTTCAAATCAATAATAATGGTGTCAGAGATATTCCAAGAGGTTGGGTTCCGGTAAACTCGTCTTTAGACCGCTTTCTGTCAAGTCTGTCCAGGGAAATGGTCGGCCATGGACCGGAATCTTCTATACAATACACCTGCTCCACTTTCCGAGACTGACCGCCAAAGCATTTTCATTACTTCCCATGGTCTATAATCATACCACATGAAACAATTAGCATCGCCTCATTCGGTATTCAATGAAACAAAAAGTTTATGTTTGGAATCAATCGTTCAGTGATCGCTACGCTTGATTAGGGTAGGCTACCCACATTGTTTTGGCTAAAAACCTTTCTCCTTGCTGTTCCTCACAGTTTACCTACTCCAAACACGAAAGTCAAGGCCAAAAAATCTGTCTACATAGCTCCCTTTGAAGGTGGAGCTTCGCGGGGATCGTACGTCAACCAAGGCATTAGACCGGAGCGCGTCCCTGCAGGTGAATTTTTCACCTTCTATTCTTTCTGTCCCTCCTCGATGCCTCTTACTGGTTACTCCACTCCAAGTCGGGATGGGTGCCACAAACACAGCTTGTACTAGCTAAACATCTCCTATCTTTCCATTTGAATTGAAGGAGTCTATCCCACTGCTTAAGTCTGACAAATGTCTGACACGTATATATAAATCGGACGAAAAGTCTTGCCCGGCCTCACTAAGTGGATCTGGTGCCCACACCTTAGCTACTCGTCTTCGCTTTATTGGAGCAGGCACCCAAGCTTCTTTGGCTAAAGCACATTTCCTGTCTGAACCCTTGACCGATTCGAAAGACAAATGCACAAACCCACATTGAAGAAAGAGATGATCGAGTCTCTTACGCCATCCTAGGCGGTTCTCCGGTAGCGTCTCTACTGGCTACTTTCTAAGGTTCAGGTTTGTCTGCCTATCGGTGACCATCTTCGTCTACTACAACTTGGGGTGTGTGCCATAGACTGTGGTACAGGTGTCACCAGTCCCACAAAGGGACAGATTGATTTTTGATCTCGTCAACTTGGAACTCATAGCTGCTAGCAACTCCTACCTACAACAATCACTCCTTAGCTACTAAAACAATCACTCTTTCACTTGGGCTACTTTGACTATCGGGCAAGTTGCCACCCGTTTCCTTAATACCCGAACTCTAGCAAGTAGCCTAATATGTCGAGAAGAACCATCCCTACCGTATCGGGAGCGGCATGGTTTTCTAAGTCCGTGTAAACCGTACAGGGAGTGGCCTCGGCCATGCAAAACGTATCGGGAGCGGCATTATTCTCTAAGTCCGAGTAAACCATACTGGTAGTGGCATCGGCCATGCAAATCGTATCGGGAGCGGCATGGTATTCTCATAGTCCGTGTAAACCGTATCGGGAGTGGCCTCGGCCATGCAAACCGTATCGGGAGCGGCATGGTTCTCTAAGTCGGTGTAAACCGTACCGGGAGTGGCCTCGGCCACGCAAACCGTTTCGGGAGCGGCATGGTTTTCTAAGTCCGTGTAAACCGTACCGGTAGTGGCCTCGGCCATGCAAACCGGATAGGGAGCAGCATGATTCTCTAAGTCCGTGTAAACCGTACCGGGAGTGGCCTCGGCCATGCAAACCGTATCGGGAGGGGCATGGTATTCTCATAATCCGTGTAAACCGTACCGGGAGTGGCCTCGGCCATGCAAACCGTATCGGGAGCGGCCTAGTTCTCTAAGTCCATGTAAACCGTACCGGGATTGGCCTCGGCCATGCAAACCGTATCGGGAGCAGAATGGTTCTCTAAGTCCGTGTAAACCGTACCAGGAGCGGCATGGTTCTCTAAGTCCGTGTAAACCGTTCCGGGAGTCGCCTCGGCCATGAAAACCGTATCGGGAGCGGCATGGTACTCTAAGTCTGTGTAAACCGTACCAGGAGTGGCCTCGGCCATGCAAACCGTATCGGGAGCGGCATGGTTCTCTAAGTCCGTGTAAACCGTTCCGGGAGTGGCATCGGCCATGAAAACCGTATCGGGAGCGACATGATTCTGTAAGTCCGTGTAAACCGTATCGGGAGTGGCCTCGGCCATGCAAACCGTATCGGGAGCGGCATGGTTTTCTAAGTCCTTGTAAAGCGTACCGGGAGTGGCCTCGGCAATGAAAACCGTATCGGGAGCGGCATTATTCTCTAATTCCGTGTAAACCGTACCGGTAGTGGCCTCGGCGATGCAAACAGTATCCGGAGCGGCATGGTATTCTCAAAGTCCGTGTAAACCGTACCGAGAGTGGCCTCGGCCATGAGAACCGTATCGGGAGCGGTATTATTCTCTAAGTCCGTGTAAACCGTACCGGTAGTGGCCTCGGCCATGCAAACAGTATCGGGAGCGGCATGGTATTCTCAAAGTCCGTGTCAACCGTATCGAGAGTGGCCTCGGCCATGCAAACCGTATCGGGAGCGGCATGGTTCTCTAAGTCCGTGTAAACCGTACCGGTATTGGCCTCGGCCACGCAAACCATATCGGGAGCGGCATGGTATTCTCAAAGTACGTGTAAACCGTACCGGTAGTGGCCTCGGCCATGCAAACCGTATCGGGAGCGACATGGTTTTCTAAATCCGTGTAAACCGTACCGGTAGTGGCCTCGGCCATGCAAACCGTATCGGGTGCGGGATGGTATTCTAAAAGTCCGTGCAAACCGTACCGGGAGTGGCCTCGGCCATGCAAACCGTATCGGGAGCGGCATGGTTCTCTAAGTCCGTGTAAACCGTTCCGGGAGTGGACTCGGCCATGCAAACCGTATCGGGAGCGGCATGGTATTCTCAAAGCCCGCGTAAACCATACCGGGAGTGGCCTCGGCCATGGAAACCGTATTGGGAGCGGCATGGTTTTCTAAATCCGTGTAAACCGTACAGGGAGTGGCCTCGGCCATGCAAACCGTATCGGGAGCGGCATTTTTCTCTAAGTCCGTGTAAACCGTACCGGTAGTGGCCTCGGCCATGCAAACAGTATCGGGAGCGGCATTTTTCTCTAAGTCCGTGTAAACAGTACCGATAGTGGCCTCGGCCATGCAAACCGTATCGGGTGCGGCACGGTATTCTCAAAGTCCGTGTAAACCGTACCGGGAGTGGCCTCGGCCAGGCAAACCGTATCGTTAGCGGCATGGTTCTCTAAGTCCGTGTAAACCGTACCGGGAGTGGCCTCGGCCAGGCAAAACGTATGGGGAGCGGCATGGTTCTCTAAGTCCGTGTAAACCGTACCGGGAGTGGCCTCGGCCATGCAACCCGTATCGGGAGCGACAAGGTTCACTAAGTCCGTGTAAACCGTACCGGTAGTGGCCTCGGCCATGCAAACCGTATCGGGAACGGCATGGTATTCTCAAAGTCTGTGTAAACCGTACCCGGAGTAGCTTCGGCCACGCAAACCGTATCGGGAGCGGCATGGTTTTCTAAGTCCGTGTAAACCGTACCGGTAGTGGGCTCGGCCATGCAAACCGTATCGGGAGCGGCATGGTATTCTCATAGTGCGTGTAAACCGTACCGAGAGTGGCCTCGGCCATGCAAACCGTATCGGGAGCGGCATGGTTCTCTAAGTCCGTGTAAACCGTACCGGGAGTGGCCTCGGACATTCAAACCGTATCAGGAGCGGCATGGTTTTCTAAGTCCGTGTAAACCGTACCGGGAGTGGCCTCGGCCATACAAACCGTATCGGGAGCGGCATGGTATTCTCAAAGTCTGTGTAAACCGTACCGGTAGTGGCCTCGGCCATGCAAACCGTATCGTGAGCGGCATGGTTCTCTAAGTCCGTGGAAACCGTACCGGGGGTGACCTCGGCCACGCAAACCGTATCGGGAGCGGCATGGTTTTCTAAGTCCTTGTAAACCGTACCGGTAGTGGGCTCCGCCATGCAAACCATATCGGGAGCGGCATGGTATTCTCATAGTGCGTGTAAACCGTACCGGGAGCGGCCTTGGCCATGCAAACCGTATCGGGAGCGGCATTGTTCTCTAAGTCCGTGTAAACCGTACCGGGAGTGGCCTCGGCTATGCAAACCGTATCGGGAGCGGCATGGTTTTCTAAGTCCGTGTAAACCGTACCGGGAGTGGCCTCGACCATGCAAACCGTATCGGGAGGGGCATTTTATTCACAAAGTCCGTGTAAACCGTACCGGGAGTGCCCTCGGCCATGCAAACCGTCGCGGGAGCGGCATGATTCTCTAAATCCGTGTAAACCGTACCGGGAGTGGACTCGGCCATGCAAACCTTATCGGTAGCGGCATGGTTCTCTAAGTCCGTGTAAACCGTACCGGGAGTGGCCTCGGCCATGGAAACCTTATCGGGAGCGGCATTATTCTCTAAGCCCGTGTAAACCGTACCGGGAATGGCTTCGGACACGCAAACCATACCAGGAGCGGCATGGCTTCGGCCACATACAGGACCGAATTCGGCCATCTACTCAGAAAGACATACCATGAGGCAAGCGGAAGCGGCATGGTTGTCAAAGTCCGTGTAAACCGTACCGGCAGTGGCCTCGGCCATGCAAACCGTATCGGGAGCGGCATGGTTTTCTAAGTCCGTGTAAACCATACCGGGAGTGGCCTCGACCATGCAAACCGTATCGGGAGCGGCATGATTCTCTAGGTCCGTGTAAACCGTACCGGGAGTGGCCTCGGCCATGCGAACGGTATCGGGAGCGGCATGGTTCTCTAAGTCCGTGTAAACTGTACCGGTAGTGGCCTCGGCCATGCAAACCGTATCGAGAGCGGCATAAAAGTCCGTGTAAACCGTACCGGGAGTGGCCTCGGCCATGCAAACCGTCTCGGGAGCGGCATGGTTCTCTAAGTCCGTGTAAACCGTTCCGGGAGTAGCCTCGGCCTTGCAAACTGTATCGGGAGCGGCATGGTATTGTCAAAGTCTGTGTAAACCGTACCGGGAGTGGCCTCGGCCATGCAAACGGTATCGGGAGCGGCATGGTTCTCTAAGTCCGTGTAAACCGTACCGCTAGTGGCCTCGGCCATGCAAACCGTATCGGGAGCGGCATGGTATTCTCAAAGTCCGTGTAAACCGTACCGGGAGTGGCCTCGGCCATGCAAACCGTCTCGGGAGCGGCATGGTTCTCTAAGTCCGTGTAAACCGTTCCGGGAGTGGCCTCGGCCTTGCAAACTGTATCGGGAGCGGCATGTCAAAGTCTGTGTAAACCGTACCGGGAGTGGCCTCGGCCATGCAAACGGTATCGGGAGCGGCATGGTTCTCTAAGTCCGTGTAAACCGTACCGCTAGTGGCCTCGGCCATGCAAACCGTATCGGGAGCGGCATGGTATTCTCAAAGTCCGTGTAAACCGTACCGGGAGTGGCCTCGGCCATGCAAACCGTCTCGGGAGTGGCATGATTCTATAAATCCGTGTAAACCGTACCGGGAGTGGCCTCGGACATGCAAACCGTATCGGGAGCGGCATGGTTTTCTAAGTCCGTGTAAACCGTACCGGGAGTGGCCTCGGCCATGCGAACCGTATTGGGAGCGGCACTATTCTCTAAGTCTGTGTAAACCGTACCGGTAGTGGCCTCGGCCATGCGCACCGTATCGGGAGCGGCATGGTATTCTCAAAGTCCGTGTAAACCGTACCTGGAGTGATCTCGGCCATGCAAAACGTATCGGGAGCAGCATGGTTCTCTAAGTCCGTGTAAACCGTACCGGCAGTGGCCTCGGCCACAAAAACCGTATTGGCAGCGGCATGGTTTTCTAAGTCCGTGTAAACCGTATCGGTAGTGGGCTCGGCCATGCAAACCGTATCGGGAGCGGCATGGTATTCTCATAGTGCGTGTAAATCGTACCGGGAGTGGCCTCGGCCATGCAAACCGTCTCAGGAGCGGCATGGTTCTCTAAGTCCGTGTAAACCGTTCCGGGAGTGGCCTCGGCCATGCAAACCGTATCGGGAGCGGCATGATTCTCTAAGTCCGTGTAAACCGTACCGAGAGTGGCCTTGCCCATGCAAACCGTATCGGGAACGGCATGGTATTCTCATAGTCCGTGTAAACCGCACCGGGACTGGCCTCGGCCAGGCAAACTGTATCGGGAGCGGCATGGTATTCTCAAAGTCCGTGTAAACCGTACCGGGAGTGGCCTCGGCCATGCAAACCGTCTCGGGAGCGGCATGGTTCTCTAAGTCCGTGTAAACCGTTCCGGGAGTGGCCTCGGCCTTGCAAACTGTATCTGGAGCGGCATGGTATTCTCAAAGTCCGTATAAACTGTACCGGGAGTGGCCTCGGCCATGCAAACGGTATCGGGAGCGGCATGGTTCTCTAAGTCCGTGTAAACCGTACCGGTAGTGGCCTCGGCCATGCAAACCGTATTGGGAGCGGCATGGTATTCTCAAAGTCCGTGTAAACCGTACCGGGAGTGGCCTCGGCCATGCAAAACCGTCTCGGGAGTGGCATGAATCTCTAAATCCGTGTAAACCGTATTGGGACCGGGATTATTCTTTAAGTCTGTGTAAACCGTACCGGTAGTGGCCTCGGCCATGCGCACCGTATCAGGAGCGGCATGGTATTCTCAAAGTCCGTGTAAACCGTACCTGGAGTGGCCTCGGCCATGCCAACCGTATCGGGAGCAGCATGGTTCTCTAAGTCCGTGTAAACCGCACCGCAGTGGCCTCGGCCATGCAAACCGTATCGGGAGCAGCATGGTTCTCTAAGTCCGTGTAAACCGCACCGGGAGTGGCCTCGGCCATGCAAACCGTATCGGGAGCGGCATGGTATTCTCAAAGTCCGTGTAAACCGTACCGGGAGTGGCCTCGGCCATGCAAACCGTCTCGGGAGTGGCATGATTCTCTAAATCCGTGTAAACCGTACCGGGAGTGGCGTCGGCCATGCAAACCGTATCGGGAGCGGCAAGGTTTTCTAAGTCCGTGTAAACCGTACCGGGAGTGGCCTCGGCCATGGAAACCGTATTGGGAGCGGCATTATTCTCTAAGTCTGTGTAAACCGTACCGGTAGTGGCCTCGGCCATGCGCACCGTCTCGGGAGCGGCATGGTATTCTCAAAGTCCGTGTAAACCGTACCTGGAGTGGCCTCGGCCATGCAAACCGTATCGGGAGCATCATGGTTCTCTAAGTCCGTGTAAACCGTACCGGGAGTGGCCTCGGCCACCCAAACCGTATTGGGAGCGGCATGGTTTTGTAAGTCCGTGTAAACCGTATAGGTAGTGGGCTCGGCCATGCAAACCGTATCGGGAGCGGCATGGTATTCTCATAGTGCGTGTAAATCATACCGGGAGTGGCCTCGGCCATGCAAACCGTCTCAGGAGCGTTATGGTTCTCTAAGTCCGTGTAAACCGTTCCGGGAGTGGCCTCGGCCATGCAAACCGTATCGGGAGCGGCATGATTCTCTAAGTCCGTGTAAACCGTACCGAGAGTGCCTCGGCCATGCAAACCGTATCGGGAACGGCATGGTATTCTCATAGTCCGTGTAAACCGCACCGGGAGTGGCCTCGGCCATGCAAACCGTATCGGGAGGGGCATGGTATTCTCTAAGTCCGTGTAAACCGTACCGGGAGTGGCCTCGGCCATGCAAACCGTCTCGGGAGCGGCATGGTATTCTCAAAGTCCGTGTAAACCGTACCGGGAGTGGCCTCGGCCATGCAAACCGTATCGGGAGCGGCATGGTTTTCTAAGTGCGTGTAAACCGTACCGGGAGTGGCCTCGGCCATGCAAACCGTATTGGGAGCGGCATTATTCTCTAAGTCTGTGTAAACCGTACCGGTTGTGGCCTCGGCCATGCGCACCGTATCGGGAGCGGCATGGTATTCTCAAAGTCCGTGTAAACCGTACCTGGAGTGGCCTCGGCCATGCAAACCGTATCGGGAGCAGCATGGTTCTCTAAGTCCGTGTAAACCGTACCGGCAGTGGCCTCGGCCACAAAAACCGTATTGGCAGCGGCATGGTTTTCTAAGTCCGTGTAAACCGTATCTGTAGTGGGCTCGGCCATGCAAACCGTATCGGGAGCGGCATGGTATTCTCATAGTGCGTGTAAATCGTACCGGGAGTGGCCTCGGCCATGCAAACCGTCTCAGGAGCGGCATGGTTCTCTAAGTCCGTGTAAACCGTTCCGGGAGTGGCCTCGGCCATGCAAACCGTATCGGGAGCGGCATGATTCTCTAAGTCCGTGTAAACCGTACCGAGAGTGGCCTTGGCCATGCAAACCGTATCGGGAACGGCATGGTATTCTCATAGTCCGTGTAAACCGCACCGGGACTGGCCTCGGCCAGGCAAACTGTATCGGGAGCGGGATGGTATTCTCAAAGTCCGTGTAAACCGTACCGGGAGTGGCCTCGGCCATGCAAACCGTCTCGGGAGCGGCATGGTTCTCTAAGTCCGTGTAAACCGTTCCGGGAGTGGCCTCGGCCTTGCAAACTGTTTCTGGAGCGGCATGGTATTCTCAAAGTCCGTATAAACTGTACCGGGAGTGGCCTCGGAGATGCAAACGGTATCGGGAGCGGCATGGTTCTCTAAGTCCGTGTAAACCGTACCGGTAGTGGCCTCGGCCATGCAAACCGTATTGGGAGCGGCATGATATTCTCAAAGTCCGTGTAAACCGTACCGGGAGTGGCCTCGGCCATGCAAACCGTCTCGGGAGTGGCATGAATATCTAAATCCGTGTAAACCGTACCGGGAGTGGCCTCGGCCATGCAAACCGTATTGGGACCGGGATTATTCTTTAAGTCTGTGTAAAACGTACCGGTAGTGGCCTCGGCCATGCGCACCGTATCGGGAGCGGCATGGTATTCTCAAAGTCCGTGTAAACCGTACCTGGAGTGGCCTCGGCCATGCCAACCGTATCGGGAGCAGCATGGTTCTCTAAGTCCGTGTAAACCGCACCGCAGTGGCCTCGGCCATGCAAACCGTATCGGGAGCAGCATGGTTCTCTAAGTCCGTGTAAACCGTTCCGGGAGTGGCCTCGGCCTTGCAAACTGTATCGGGAGCGGCATGGTATTCTCAAAGTCCGTATAAACTGTACCGGGAGTGGCCTCGGCCATGCAAATGGTATCGGGAGCGGCATGGTTCTCTAAGTCCGTGTAAACCGTACCGGTACTGGCCTCGGCCATGCCAACCGTATCGGGAGCAGCATGGTTCTCTAAGTCCGTGTAAACCGTACCGCAGTGGCCTCGGCCATGCAAACCGTATCGGGAGCAGCATGGTTCTCTAAGTCCGTGTAAACCGCACCGGGAGTGGCCTCGGCCATGCAAACCGTATCGGGAGCGGCATGGTATTCTCAAAGTCCGTGTAAACCGTACCGGGAGTGGCCTCGGCCATGCAAACCGTCTCGGGAGTGGCATGATTCTCTAAATCCGTGTAAACCGTACCGGGAGTGGCGTCGGCCATGCAAACCGTATCGGGAGCGGCAAGGTTTTCTAAGTCCGTGTAAACCGTACCGGGAGTGGCCTCGGCCATGGAAACCGTATTGGGAGCGGCATTATTCTCTAAGTCTGTGTAAACCGTACCGGTAGTGGCCTCGGCCATGCGCACCGTCTCGGGAGCGGCATGGTATTCTCAAAGTCCGTGTAAACCGTACATGGAGTGGCCTCGGCCATGCAAACCGTATCGGGAGCATCATGGTTCTCTAAGTCCGTGTAAACCGTACCGGGAGTGGCCTCGGCCACCCAAACCGTATTGGGAGCGGCATGGTTTTCTAAGTCCGTGTAAACCGTATAGGTAGTTGGCTCGGCCATGCAAACCGTATCGGGAGCGGCATGGTATTCTCATAGTGCGTGTAAATCATACCGGGAGTGGCCTCGGCCATGCAAACCGTCTCAGGAGCGTTATGGTTCTCTAAGTCCGTGTAAACCGTTCCGGGAGTGGCCTCGGCCATGCAAACCGTATCGGGAGCGGCATGATTCTCTAAGTCCGTGTAAACCGTACCGAGAGTGCCTCGGCCATGCAAACCGTATCGGGAACGGCATGGTATTCTCATAGTCCGTGTAAACCGCACCGGGAGTGGCCTCGGCCATGCAAACCGTATCGGGAGGGGCATGGTATTCTCTAAGTCCGTGTAAACCGTACCGGTTGTGGCCTCGGCCATGCGCACCGTATCGGGAGCGGCATGGTATTCTCAAAGTCCGTGTAAACCGTACCTGGAGTGGCCTCGGCCATGCAAACCGTATCGGGAGCAGCATGGTTCTCTAAGTCCGTGTAAACCGTACCGGCAGTGGCCTCGGCCACAAAAACCGTATTGGCAGCGGCATGGTTTTCTAAGTCCGTGTAAACCGTATCTGTATTGGGCTCGGCCATGCAAACCGTATCGGGAGCGGCATGGTATTCTCATAGTGCGTGTAAATCGTACCGGGAGTGGCCTCGGCCATGCAAACCGTCTCAGGAGCGGCATGGTTCTCTAAGTCCGTGTAAACCGTTCCGGGAGTGGCCTCGGCCATGCAAACCGTATCGGGAGCGGCATGATTCTCTAAGTCCGTGTAAACCGTACCGAGAGTGGCCTTGGCCATGCAAACCGTATCGGGAACGGCATGGTATTCTCATAGTCCGTGTAAACCGCACCGGGACTGGCCTCGGCCAGGCAAACTGTATCGGGAGCGGGATGGTATTCTCAAAGTCCGTGTAAACCGTACCGGGAGTGGCCTCGGCCATGCAAACCGTCTCGGGAGCGGCATGGTTCTCTAAGTCCGTGTAAACCGTTCCGGGAGTGGCCTCGGCCTTGCAAACTGTATCTGGAGCGGCATGGTATTCTCAAAGTCCGTATAAACTGTACCGGGAGTGGCCTCGGAGATGCAAACGGTATCGGGAGCGGCATGGTTCTCTAAGTCCGTGTAAACCGTACCGGTAGTGGCCTCGGCCATGCAAACCGTATTGGGAGCGGCATGATATTCTCAAAGTCCGTGTAAACCGTACCGGGAGTGGCCTCGGCCATGCAAACCGTCTCGGGAGTGGCATGAATATCTAAATCCGTGTAAACCGTACCGGGAGTGGCCTCGGCCATGCAAACCGTATTGGGACCGGGATTATTCTTTAAGACTGTGTAAAACGTACCGGTAGTGGCCTCGGCCATGCGCACCGTATCGGGAGCGGCATGGTATTCTCAAAGTCCGTGTAAACCGTACCTGGAGTGGCCTCGGCCATGCCAACCGTATCGGGAGCAGCATGGTTCTCTAAGTCCGTGTAAACCGCACCGCAGTGGCCTCGGCCATGCAAACCGTATCGGGAGCAGCATGGTTCTCTAAGTGCGTGTAAACCGCACCGGGAGTGGCCTCGGCCATGCAAACCGTATCGGGAGCGGCATGGTATTCTCAAAGTCCGTGTAAACAGTACCGAGAGTGGCCTCGGCCATGCAAACCGTCTCGGGAGTGGCATGATTCTCTAAATCCGTGTAAACCGTACCGCGAGTGGCGTCGGCCATGCAAACCGTATCGGGAGCGGCAAGGTTTTCTAAGTCCGTGTAAACCGTACCGGGAGTGGCCTCGGCCATGGAAACCGTATTGGGAGCGGCATTATTCTCTAAGTCTGTGTAAACCGTACCGGTAGTGGCCTCGGCCATGCGCACCGTCTCGGGAGCGGCATGGTATTCTCAAAGTCCGTGTAAACCGTACCTGGAGTGGCCTCGGCCATGCAAACCGTATCGGGAGCATCATGGTTCTCTAAGCCCGTGTAAACCGTACCGGGAGTG
This sequence comes from Zantedeschia hybrid cultivar, assembly GCA_030544215.1. Classification (NCBI taxonomy): domain Eukaryota; kingdom Viridiplantae; phylum Streptophyta; class Magnoliopsida; order Alismatales; family Araceae; genus Zantedeschia; species Zantedeschia hybrid cultivar. The sequence continues at coordinate 44,037,099 of JARZZO010000003.1, read as the reverse complement.
GCCTCGGCCACCCAAACCGTATTGGGAGCGGCATGGTTTTCTAAGTCCGTGTAAACCGTATAGGTAGTGGGCTCGGCCATGCAAACCGTATCGGGAGCGGCATGGTATTCTCATAGTGCGTGTAAATCATACCGGGAGTGGCCTCGGCCATGCAAACCTTCTCAGGAGCGTTATGGTTCTCTAAGTCCGTGTAAACCGTTCCGGGAGTGGCCTCGGCCATGCAAACCGTATCGGGAGCGGCATGATTCTCTAAGTCCGTGTAAACCGTACCGAGAGTTGCCTCGGCCATGCAAACCGTATCGGGAACGGCATGTTATTCTCATAGTCCGTGTAAACCGCACCGGGAGTGGCCTCGGCCATGCAAACCGTATCGGGAGCGGCATGGTATTCTCTAAGTCCGTGTAAACCGTACCGGGAGTGGCCTCGGACATGCAAACCGTCTCGGGAGCGGCATGGTATTCTCAAAGTCCGTGTAAACCGTACCGGGAGTGGCCTCGGCCATGCAAACCGTATCGGGAGCGGCATGGTTTTCTAAGTGCGTGTAAACCGTACCGGGAGTGGCCTCGGCCATGCAAACCGTATTGGGAGCGGCATTATTCTCTAAGTCTGTGTAAACCGTACCGGTAGTGGCCTCGGCCATGCGCACCGTATCGGGAGCGGCATGGTATTCTCAAAGTCCGTGTAAACCGTACATGGAGTGGCCACGGCCAGGCAAACCGTATCGGGAGCAGCATGCTTCTCTAAGTCCGTGTAAACCGTACCGGCAGTGGCCTCGGCCACCCAAACCGTATCGGGAGCGGCATGGTTTCCTAAGTCCGTATAAACCGTATCGGGAGTGGCCTTGGCCATGCAAACCGTATCAGGAGCGGCATGATTCTCTAAGTCCGTGTAAACCGTGCCGGGAGTGGCCTCGGCCAAGCAATCTCTATCGGGAGCAGCATGGTTTTCTAAGTCTATGTAAACCGTACCGGGAATGGCCTCGGCCATGCAAACCGTATTAGGAGCGGCATTATTCTCTAAGTCTGTGTAAACCGTACCGGTAGTGACCTCGGCCATGCGCACCGTATCGGGAGCGGCGTGGTATTCTCAAAGTCCGTGTAAACCGTACCTGGAGTGGCGACGGCCATGCAAACCGTATCGGGAGCAGCATGCTTCTCTAAGTCCGTGTAAACCGTACCGGCAGTGGCCTCGGCCACCCAAACCGTATCGGGAGCGGCATGGTTTCCTAAGTCCGTGTAAACCGTATCGGGAGTGGCCTTGGCCATGCAAACCGTATCAGGAGCGGCATGATTCTCTAAGTCCGTGTAAACCGTGCCGGGAGTGGCCTCGGCCAAGCAATCCCTATCTGGAGCAGCATGGTTTTGTATGTCCGTGTAAACCGTACCGGGAATGGCCTCGGCCATGCAAACCATATTGGGAGCGGCATTATTCTCTAAGTCTGTGTAAACCGTACCGGTAGTGGCCTCGGCCATGCGCACCGTATCGGGAGCGGCATGGTATTCTCAAAGTCCGTGTAAACCGTACCTGGAGTGGACACGGCCATGCAAACCGTATCGGGAGCAGCATGGTGCTCTAAGTCCATGTAAACCGTACCGGCAGTGGCCTCGGCCACCCAAACCGTATCGAGAGCGGCATGGTTTTCTAAGTCCGTGTAAACCGTATCGTAAGTGGGCTCGGCCATGCAAACCGTCTCGGGAGGGGCATGATTCTCTAAATCCGTGTAAACCGTACCGGGAGTGGCCTCGGCCATGCGAACCGTATCGGGAGCGGCATGGTTTTCTAAGTCCGTGTAAACCGTACCGGGAGTGGCTTCGGCCATGCAAACCGTATTGGGAGCGGCATTATTCTCTAAGTCTGTGTAAACCGTACCGGTAGTGGCCTCGGCCAGGTGCACCGTATCGGGAGCGACATGGTATTCTCAAAGTCCGTGTAAACCGTACCTGGAGTGGCCTCGGCCATGCAAACCGTATCGGGAGCAGCATGGTTCTCTAAGTCCGTGTAAACCGTACCGGCAGTGGCCTCGGCCACCCAAACCGTGTTGGGAGCGGCATGGTTTTCTAAGTCCGTGTAAACCGTACCGGGAGTGGCCTCGGCCATGGAAACCTTATCGGCAGCGGCATTATTCTCTAAGCCCGTGTAAACCGTACCGGGAATGGCTTCGGCCACGCAAATCGTACCGGGAGCGGCATGGCTTCGGCCACATACAGGACCGAATTCGGCCATCTACTCAGAAAGACATACCATGAGGCAAGCGGAAGCGGCATGGTTGTCTAAGTCCGTGTAAACCGTACCGGGAGTGGCCTCGGCCATGCAAACCGTATCGGGAGCGGCATGGTTTTCTAAGTCCGTGTAAACCATACCGGGAGTGGCCTCGGCCATGCAAACCGTATCGGGAGCGGCATGATTCTCTAGGTCCGTGTAAACTGTACCGGGAGTGGCCTCGGCCATGCGAACGGTATCGTGAGCGGCATGGTTTTCTAAGTCCGTGTAAACTGTACCGGTAGTGGCCTCGGCCATGCCTACCGTATCGAGAGCGGCATGGTATTCTAAAAGTCCGTGTAAACCGTACCGGGAGTGGCCTCGGCCATGCAAACCGTCTCGGGAGCGGCATGGTTCTCTAAGTCCGTGTAAACCGTTCCGGGAGTGGCCTCGGCCTTGCAAACTGTATCGGGAGCGGCATGGTATTGTCAAAGTCTGTGTAAACCGTACCGGGAGTGGCCTCGGCCATGCAAACGGTATCGTGAGCGGCATGGTTCTCTAAGTCCGTGTAAACCGTACCGCTAGTGCCCTCGGACATGCAAACCGTATCGGGAGCGGCATGGTATTCTCAAAGTCCGTGTAAACCGTACCGGGAGTGGCCTCGGCCATGCAAACCGTCTCGGGAGTGGCATGATTATCTAAATCCGTGTAAACCGTACCGGGAGTGGCCTCGGCCATGCAAACCGTATCGGGAGCGGCACGGTTTTCTAAGTCCGTGTAAACCGTACCGGGAGTGGCCTCGGCCATGCGCACCGTATCGGGAGCGGCATGGTATTCTCAAAGTCCGTGTAAACCGTACCTGGAGTGGCCTCGGCCATGCAAACCGTATCGGGAGCAGCATGGTTCTCTAAGTCCGTGTAAACCGTACCGGCAGCGGCCTCGGCCACCAAAACCGTATTGGCAGCGGCATGGTTTTCTAAGTCCGTGTAAACCGTATCGGTAGTGGGCTCGGCCATGCAAACCGTATCGGGAGCGGCATGGTATTCTCATAGTGCGTGTAAATCGTACCGGGAGTGGCCTCGGCCATGCAAACCGTCTCAGGAGCGGCATGGTTCTCTAAGTCCGTGTAAACCGTTCCGGGAGTGGCCTCGGCCATGCAAACCGTATCGGGAGCGGCATGATTCTCTAAGTCCGTGTAAACCGTACCGAGAGTGGCCTTGGCCATGCAAACCGTATCGGGAACGGCATGGTATTCTCATAGTCCGTGTAAACCGCACCGGGAGTGGCCTCGGCCAGGCAAACCGTATCGGGAGCGGCATGGTATTCTCAAAGTCCGTGTAAACCGTACCGGTAGTGGCCTCGGCCATGCAAACCGTCTCGGGAGCGGCATGGTTCTCTAAGTTTGTGTAAACCGTTCCGGGAGTGGCCTCGGCCTTGCAAACTGTATCGGGAGCGGCATGGTATTCTCAAAGTCCGTATAAACTGTACCGGGAGTGGCCTCGGCCATGCAAACGGTATCGGGAGCGGCATGGTTCTCTAAGTCCGTGTAAACCGTACCGGTAGTGGCCTCGGCCATGCAAACCGTATCGGGAGCGGCAAGGTATTCTCAAAGTCCGTGTAAACCGTACCGGGAGTGGCCTCGGCCATGCAAACCGTGTCGGGAGTGGCATGATTCTCTAAATCCGTGTAAACCGTACCGGGAGTGGCCTCGGCCATGCAAACCGTATCGGGAGCGGCATGGTTTTCTAAGTCCGTGTAAACCGTACCGGGAGTGGCCTCGGACATGCAAACCGTATCGGGAGCGGCATGGTATTCTCAAAGTCCGTGTAAACCGTACCGGGAGTGGCCTCGGCCATGCAAACCGTCTCGGGAGTGGCATGATTCTCTAAATCCGTGTAAACCGTACCGGGAGTGGCCTCGGCCATGCAAACCGTATCGGGAGCGGCATGATTTTGTAAGTCCGTGTAAACCGTGCCGAGAGTGGCCTCGGCCATGCAAACCGTATCGGGAACGGGATGGTATTCTCATAGTCCGTGTAAACCGCACCGGGAGTGGCCTCGGCCATGCAAACCGTGTCGGGAGCGGCATGATTCTCTAAGTCCGTGTAAACCGTATCGAGAGTGGCCTCGGCCATGCAAACCGTATCGGGAGCGGCATGGTATTCTCATAGTGCGTGTAAACCGTACCGGGAGCGGCCTCGGCCATGCAAACCGTATCGGGAGCGGCATGGTATTCTCAATGTCCGTGTAAACCGTACCGGGAATGGCCTCGGCCATGCAAACCGTCTCGGGAGGGGCATGATTCTCTAAATCCGTATAAACCGTACCGGGAGTGGCCTCGGCCATGCGAACCGTATCGGGAGCGGCATGGTTTTCTAAGTCCGTGTAAACCGTACCGGGAGTGGCCTCGGCCATGCAAACCGTATTGGGAGCGGCATTATTCTCTAAGTCCGTGTAAACCGTACCCGCAGTGGCCTCGGCCACCCAAACCGTATTGGGAGCGGCATGGTTTTCTAAGTCCGTGTAAACCGTATCGGTAGTGGGCTCGGCCATGCAAACCGTATCGGGAGCGGCATGGTATTCTCATAGTGCGTGTAAATCGTACCGGGAGTGGCCTCGGCCATGCAAACCGTCTCAAGAGCGGCATGGTTCTCTAAGTCCGGGTAAACCGTTCCGGGAGTGGCCTCGGCCATGCAAACCGTATCGGGAGCGGCATGATTTTCTAAGTCCGTGTAAACCGTACCGAGAGTGGCCTCGGCCATGCAAACCGTATCGGGAACGGCATGGTATTCTCATAGTCCGTGTAAACCGCACCGGGAGTGGCCTCGGCCATGCAAACCGTATCGGGAGCGGCATGGTATTCTGAAAGTCCGTGTAAACCGTACCGGGAGTGGCCTCGGCCATGCAAACCGTATCGAGAGCGGCATGGTTTTCTAAGTCCGTGTAAACAGTATCGGTAGTGGGCTCGGCCATGCAAACCGTATTGGCAGCGGCATGGTTTTCTAAGTCCGTGTAAACCGTATCTGTAGTGGGCTCGGCCATGCAAACCGTATCGGGAGCGGCATGGTATTCTCATAGTGCGTGTAAATCGTACCGGGAGTGGCCTCGGCCATGCCAACCGTCTCAGGAGCGGCATGGTTCTCTAAGTCCGTGTAAACCGTTCCGGGAGTGGCCTCGGCCATGCAAACCGTATTGGGAGCGGCATTATTCTCTAAGTCTGTGTAAACCGTACCGGTAGTGGCGTCGGCCATGCGCACCGTATCGGGAGCGGCATGGTATTCTCAAAGTCCGTGTAAACCGTACCTGGACTGGCCTCGGCCATGCAAACCGTATCGGGAGCAGCATGGTTCTCTAAGTCCGTGTAAACCGTAGCGGCAGTGGCCTCTGCCACCCAAACCGTATTGGGAGCGGCATGGTTTTCTAAGTCCGTGTAAACCGTATCGGTAGTGGGCTCGGCCATGCAAACCGTATCGGGAGCGGCATTGTATTCTCATAGTGCGTGTAAACCGTACCGGGAGTGGCCTCGGCCATGCAAACCGTCTCGGGAGTGGCCTCGGCCATGCAAACCGTATCGGGAGCGGCACGGTTTTCTAAGTCCGTGTAAACCGTACCGGGAGTGGCCTCGGCCATGCGAACCGTATTGGGAGCGGCATTATTCTCTAAGTCTGTGTAAACCGTACCGGTAGTGGCCTCGGCCATGCGCACCGTATCGGGAGCGGCATGGTATTCTCAAAGTCCGTGTAAACCGTACCTGGAGTGGCCTCGGCCATGCAAACCGTATCGGGAGCAGCATGGTTCTCTAAGTCCGTGTAAACCGTACCGGCAGCGGCCTCGGCCACCAAAACCGTATTGGCAGCGGCATGGTTTTCTAAGTCCGTGTAAACCGTATCGGTAGTGGGCTCGGCCATGCAAACCGTATCGGGAACGGCATGGTATTCTCATAGTGCGTGTAAATCGTACCGGGAGTGGCCTCGGCCATGCAAACCGTCTCAGGAGCGGCATGGTTCTCTAAGTCCGTGTAAACCGTTCCGGGAGTGGCCTCGGCCTTGCAAACTGTATCGGGAGCGGCATGGTATTGTCAAAGTCTGTGTAAACCGTACCGGGAGTGGGCTCGGCCATGCAAACGGTATCGTGAGCGGCATGGTTCTCTAAGTCCGTGTAAACCGTACCGCTAGTGGCCTCGGACATGCAAACCGTATCGGGAGCGGCATGGTATTCTCAAAGTCCGTGTAAACCGTACCGGGAGTGGCCTCGGACATGCAAACCGTATCGGGAGCGGCATGGTATTCTCAAAGTCCGTGTAAACCGTACCGGGAGAGGCCTCGGCCATGCAAACCGTATCGGGAGCGGCACGGTTTTCTAAGTCCGTGTAAACCGTACCGGGAGTGGCCTCGGCCATGCGAACCGTATTGGGAGCGGCATTATTCTCTAAGTCTGTGTAAACCGTACAGGTAGTGGCCTCGGCCATGCGCACCGTATCGGGAGCGGCATGGTATTCTCAAAGTCCGTGTAAACCGTACCTGGAGTGGCCTCGGCCATGCAAACCGTATCGGGAGCAGCATGGTTCTCTAAGTCCGTGTAAACCGTACCGGCAGCGGCCTCGGCCACCAAAACCGTATTGGCAGCGGCATGGTTTTCTAAGTCCGTGTAAACCGTATCGGTAGTGGGCTCGGCCATGCAAACCGTATCGGGAGCGGCATGGTATTCTCATAGTGCGTGTAAATCGTACCGGGAGTGGCCTCGGCCATGCAAACCGTCTCAGGAGCGGCATGGTTCTCTAAGTCCGTGTAAACCGTTCCGGGAGTGGCCTCGGCCATGCAAACCGTATCGGGAGCGGCATGATTCTCTAAGTCCGTGTAAACCGTACCGAGAGTGGCCTTGGCCATGCAAACCGTATCGGGAACGGCATGGTATTCTCATAGTCCGTGTAAACCGCACCGGGAGTGGCCTCGGCCAGGCAAACCGTATCGGGAGCGGCATGGTATTCTCAAAGTCCGTGTAAACCGTACCGGTAGTGGCCTCGGCCATGCAAACCGTCTCGGGAGCGGCATGGTTCTCTAAGTTTGTGTAAACCGTTCCGGGAGTGGCCTCGGCCTTGCAAACTGTATCGGGAGCGGCATGGTATTCTCAAAGTCCGTATAAACTGTACCGGGAGTGGCCTCGGCCATGCAAACGGTATCGGGAGCGGCATGGTTCTCTAAGTCCGTGTAAACCGTACCGGTAGTGGCCTCGGCCATGCAAACCGTATCGGGAGCGGCATGGTATTCTCAAAGTCCGTGTAAACCGTACCGGGAGTGGCCTCGGCCATGCAAACCGTGTCGGGAGTGGCATGATTCTCTAAATCCGTGTAAACCGTACCGGGAGTGGCCTCGGCCATGCAAACCGTATCGGGAGCGGCATGGTTTTCTAAGTCCGTGTAAACCGTACCGGGAGTGGCCTCGGACATGCAAACCGTATCGGGAGCGGCATGGTATTCTCAAAGTCCGTGTAAACCGTACCGGGAGTGGCCTCGGCCATGCAAACCGTCTCGGGAGTGGCATGATTCTCTAAATCCGTGTAAACCGTACCGGGAGTGGCCTCGGCCATGCAAACCGTATCGGGAGCGGCATGATTTTCTAAGTCCGTGTAAACCGTACCGAGAGTGGCCTCGGCCATGCAAACCGTATCGGGAACGGCATGGTATTCTCATAGTCCGTGTAAACCGCACCGGGAGTGGCCTCGGCCATGCAAACCGTGTCGGGAGCGGCATGATTCTCTAAGTCCGTGTAAACCGTATCGAGAGTGGCCTCGGCCATGCAAACCGTATCGGGAGCGGCATGGTATTCTCATAGTGCGTGTAAACCGTACCGGGAGCGGCCTCGGCCATGCAAACCGTATCGGGAGCGGCATGGTATTCTCAAAGTCCGTGTAAACCGTACCTGCAGTGGCCTCGGCCACCCAAACCGTATTGGGAGCGGCATGGTTTTCTAAGTCCGTGTAAACCGTATCGGTAGTGGGCTCGGCCATGCAAACCGTATCGGGAGCGGCATGGTATTCTCATAGTGCGTGTAAATCGTACCGGGAGTGGCCTCGGCCATGCAAACCGTCTCAGGAGCGGCATGGTTCTCTAAGTCCGGGTAAACCGTTCCGGGAGTGGCCTCGGCCATGCAAACCGTATCGGGAGCGGCATGATTTTCTAAGTCCGTGTAAACCGTACCGAGAGTGGCCTCGGCCATGCAAACCGTATCGGGAACGGCATGGTATTCTCATAGTCCGTGTAAACCGCACCGGGAGTGGCCTCGGCCATGCAAACCGTATCGGGAGCGGCATGGTATTCTGAAAGTCCGTGTAAACCGTACCGGGAGTGGCCTCGGCCATGCAAACCGTATCGAGACCGGCATGGTTTTCTAAGTCCGTGTAAACAGTATCGGTAGTGGGCTCGGCCATGCAAACCGTATCGGGAGCGGCATGGTATTCTCATAGTGCGTGTAAACCGTACCGGGAGTGGCCTCGGCCATGCAAACCGTATCGGGAGCGGCATGGTATTTTCAAAGTCCGTGTAAACCGTACCGGGAGTGGCCTCGGCCATGCAAACCGTCTCAGGAGTGGCATGATTCTCTAAATCCGTGTAAACCGTACCGGGAGTGGCCTCGGCCATGCAAACCGTATTGGGAGCGGCATTATTCTCTAAGTCTGTGTAAACCGTACCGGTAGTGGCGTCGGCCATGCGCACCGTATCGGGAGCGGCATGGTATTCTCAAAGTCCGTGTAAACCGTACCTGGACTGGCCTCGGCCATGCAAACCGTATCGGGAGCAGCATGGTTCTCTAAGTCCGTGTAAACCGTACCGGCAGCGGCCTCGGCCACCAAAACCGTATTGGCAGCGGCATGGTTTTCTAAGTCCGTGTAAACCGTATCGGTAGTGGGCTCGGCCATGCAAACCGTATCGGGAGCGGCATGGTATTCTCATAGTGCGTGTAAATCGTACCGGGAGTGGCCTCGGCCATGCAAACCGTCTCAGGAGCGGCATGGTTCTCTAAGTCCGTGTAAACCGTTCCGGGAGTGGCCTCGGCCATGCAAACCGTATCGGGAGCGGCATGATTCTCTAAGTCCGTGTAAACCGTACCGAGAGTGGCCTTGGCCATGCAAACCGTATCGGGAACGGCATGGTATTCTCATAGTCCGTGTAAACCGCACCGGGAGTGGCCTCGGCCAGGCAAACCGTATCGGGAGCGGCATGGTATTCTCAAAGTCCGTGTAAACCGTACCGGTAGTGGCCTCGGCCATGCAAACCGTCTCGGGAGCGGCATGGTTCTCTAAGTTTGTGTAAACCGTTCCGGGAGTGGCCTCGGCCTTGCAAACTGTATCGGGAGCGGCATGGTATTCTCAAAGTCCGTATAAACTGTACCGGGAGTGGCCTCGGCCATGCAAACGGTATCGGGAGCGGCATGGTTCTCTAAGTCCGTGTAAACCGTACCGGTAGTGGCCTCGGCCATGCAAACCGTATCGGGAGCGGCATGGTATTCTCAAAGTCCGTGTAAACCGTACCGGGAGTGGCCTCGGCCATGCAAACCGTGTCGGGAGTGGCATGATTCTCTAAATCCGTGTAAACCGTACCGGGAGTGGCCTCGGCCATGCAAACCGTATCGGGAGCGGCATGGTTTTCTAAGTCCGTGTAAACCGTACCGGGAGTGGCCTCGGACATGCAAACCGTATCGGGAGCGGCATGGTATTCTCAAAGTCCGTGTAAACCGTACCGGGAGTGGCCTCGGCCATGCAAACCGTCTCGGGAGTGGCATGATTCTCTAAATCCGTGTAAACCGTACCGGGAGTGGCCTCGGCCATGCAAACCGTATCGGGAGCGGCATGATTTTCTAAGTCCGTGTAAACCGTGCCGAGAGTGGCCTCGGCCATGCAAACCGTATCGGGAACGGGATGGTATTCTCATAGTCCGTGTAAACCGCACCGGGAGTGGCCTCGGCCATGCAAACCGTGTCGGGAGCGGCATGATTCTCTAAGTCCGTGTAAACCGTATCGAGAGTGGCCTCGGCCATGCAAACCGTATCGGGAGCGGCATGGTATTCTCATAGTGCGTGTAAACCGTACCGGGAGCGGCCTCGGCCATGCAAACCGTATCGGGAGCGGCATGGTATTCTCAATGTCCGTGTAAACCGTACCGGGAATGGCCTCGGCCATGCAAACCGTCTCGGGAGGGGCATGATTCTCTAAATCCGTATAAACCGTACCGGGAGTGGCCTCGGCCATGCGAACCGTATCGGGAGCGGCATGGTTTTCTAAGTCCGTGTAAACCGTACCGGGAGTGGCCTCGGCCATGCAAACCGTATTGGGAGCGGCATTATTCTCTAAGTCCGTGTAAACCGTACCCGCAGTGGCCTCGGCCACCCAAACCGTATTGGGAGCGGCATGGTTTTCTAAGTCCGTGTAAACCGTATCGGTAGTGGGCTCGGCCATGCAAACCGTATCGGGAGCGGCATGGTATTCTCATAGTGCGTGTAAATCGTACCGGGAGTGGCCTCGGCCATGCAAACCGTCTCAAGAGCGGCATGGTTCTCTAAGTCCGGGTAAACCGTTCCGGGAGTGGCCTCGGCCATGCAAACCGTATCGGGAGCGGCATGATTTTCTAAGTCCGTGTAAACCGTACCGAGAGTGGCCTCGGCCATGCAAACCGTATCGGGAACGGCATGGTATTCTCATAGTCCGTGTAAACCGCACCGGGAGTGGCCTCGGCCATGCAAACCGTATCGGGAGCGGCATGGTATTCTGAAAGTCCGTGTAAACCGTACCGGGAGTGGCCTCGGCCATGCAAACCGTATCGAGAGCGGCATGGTTTTCTAAGTCCGTGTAAACAGTATCGGTAGTGGGCTCGGCCATGCAAACCGTATCGGGAGCGGCATGGTATTCTCATAGTGCGTGTAAACCGTACCGGGAGTGGCCTCGGCCATGCAAACCGTATCGGGACCGGCATGGTATTTTCAAAGTCCGTGTAAACCGTACCGGGAGTGGCCTCGGCCATGCAAACCGTCTCAGGAGTGGCATGATTCTCTAAATCCGTGTAAACCGTACCGGGAGTGGCCTCGGCCATGCAAACCGTATTGGGAGCGGCATTATTCTCTAAGTCTGTGTAAACCGTACCGGTAGTGGCGTCGGCCATGCGCACCGTATCGGGAGCGGCATGGTATTCTCAAAGTCCGTGTAAACCGTACCTGGACTGGCCTCGGCCATGCAAACCGTATCGGGAGCAGCATGGTTCTCTAAGTCCGTGTAAACCGTAGCGGCAGTGGCCTCTGCCACCCAAACCGTATTGGGAGCGGCATGGTTTTCTAAGTCCGTGTAAACCGTATCGGTAGTGGGCTCGGCCATGCAAACCGTATCGGGAGCGGCATTGTATTCTCATAGTGCGTGTAAACCGTACCGGGAGTGGCCTCGGCCATGCAAACCGTCTCGGGAGTGGCCTCGGCCATGCAAACCGTATCGGGAGCGGCACGGTTTTCTAAGTCCGTGTAAACCGTACCGGGAGTGGCCTCGGCCATGCGAACCGTATTGGGAGCGGCATTATTCTCTAAGTCTGTGTAAACCGTACCGGTAGTGGCCTCGGCCATGCGCACCGTATCGGGAGCGGCATGGTATTCTCAAAGTCCGTGTAAACCGTACCTGGAGTGGCCTCGGCCATGCAAACCGTATCGGGAGCAGCATGGTTCTCTAAGTCCGTGTAAACCGTACCGGCAGCGGCCTCGGCCACCAAAACCGTATTGGCAGCGGCATGGTTTTCTAAGTCCGTGTAAACCGTATCGGTAGTGGGCTCGGCCATGCAAACCGTATCGGGAGCGGCATGGTATTCTCATAGTGCGTGTAAATCGTACCGGGAGTGGCCTCGGCCATGCAAACCGTCTCAGGAGCGGCATGGTTCTCTAAGTCCGTGTAAACCGTTCCGGGAGTGGCCTCGGCCTTGCAAACTGTATCGGGAGCGGCATGGTATTGTCAAAGTCTGTGTAAACCGTACCGGGAGTGGGCTCGGCCATGCAAACGGTATCGTGAGCGGCATGGTTCTCTAAGTCCGTGTAAACCGTACCGCTAGTGGCCTCGGACATGCAAACCGTATCGGGAGCGGCATGGTATTCTCAAAGTCCGTGTAAACCGTACCGGGAGTGGCCTCGGACATGCAAACCGTATCGGGAGCGGCATGGTATTCTCAAAGTCCGTGTAAACCGTACCGGGAGTGGCCTCGGCCATGCAAACCGTATCGGGAGCGGCACGGTTTTCTAAGTCCGTGTAAACCGTACCGGGAGTGGCCTCGGCCATGCGAACCGTATTGGGAGCGGCATTATTCTCTAAGTCTGTGTAAACCGTACAGGTAGTGGCCTCGGCCATGCGCACCGTATCGGGAGCGGCATGGTATTCTCAAAGTCCGTGTAAACCGTACCTGGAGTGGCCTCGGCCATGCAAACCGTATCGGGAGCAGCATGGTTCTCTAAGTCCGTGTAAACCGTACCGGCAGCGGCCTCGGCCACCAAAACCGTATTGGCAGCGGCATGGTTTTCTAAGTCCGTGTAAACCGTATCGGTAGTGGGCTCGGCCATGCAAACCGTATCGGGAGCGGCATGGTATTCTCATAGTGCGTGTAAATCGTACCGGGAGTGGCCTCGGCCATGCAAACCGTCTCAGGAGCGGCATGGTTCTCTAAGTCCGTGTAAACCGTTCCGGGAGTGGCCTCGGCCATGCAAACCGTATCGGGAGCGGCATGATTCTCTAAGTCCGTGTAAACCGTACCGAGAGTGGCCTTGGCCATGCAAACCGTATCGGGAACGGCATGGTATTCTCATAGTCCGTGTAAACCGCACCGGGAGTGGCCTCGGCCAGGCAAACCGTATCGGGAGCGGCATGGTATTCTCAAAGTCCGTGTAAACCGTACCGGTAGTGGCCTCGGCCATGCAAACCGTCTCGGGAGCGGCATGGTTCTCTAAGTTTGTGTAAACCGTTCCGGGAGTGGCCTCGGCCTTGCAAACTGTATCGGGAGCGGCATGGTATTCTCAAAGTCCGTATAAACTGTACCGGGAGTGGCCTCGGCCATGCAAACGGTATCGGGAGCGGCATGGTTCTCTAAGTCCGTGTAAACCGTACCGGTAGTGGCCTCGGCCATGCAAACCGTATCGGGAGCGGCATGGTATTCTCAAAGTCCGTGTAAACCGTACCGGGAGTGGCCTCGGCCATGCAAACCGTGTCGGGAGTGGCATGATTCTCTAAATCCGTGTAAACCGTACCGGGAGTGGCCTCGGCCATGCAAACCGTATCGGGAGCGGCATGGTTTTCTAAGTCCGTGTAAACCGTACCGGGAGTGGCCTCGGACATGCAAACCGTATCGGGAGCGGCATGGTATTCTCAAAGTCCGTGTAAACCGTACCGGGAGTGGCCTCGGCCATGCAAACCGTCTCGGGAGTGGCATGATTCTCTAAATCCGTGTAAACCGTACCGGGAGTGGCCTCGGCCATGCAAACCGTATCGGGAGCGGCATGATTTTCTAAGTCCGTGTAAACCGTACCGAGAGTGGCCTCGGCCATGCAAACCGTATCGGGAACGGCATGGTATTCTCATAGTCCGTGTAAACCGCACCGGGAGTGGCCTCGGCCATGCAAACCGTGTCGGGAGCGGCATGATTCTCTAAGTCCGTGTAAACCGTATCGAGAGTGGCCTCGGCCATGCAAACCGTATCGGGAGCGGCATGGTATTCTCATAGTGCGTGTAAACCGTACCGGGAGCGGCCTCGGCCATGCAAACCGTATCGGGAGCGGCATGGTATTCTCAAAGTCCGTGTAAACCGTACCCGCAGTGGCCTCGGCCACCCAAACCGTATTGGGAGCGGCATGGTTTTCTAAGTCCGTGTAAACCGTATCGGTAGTGGGCTCGGCCATGCAAACCGTATCGGGAGCGGCATGGTATTCTCATAGTGCGTGTAAATCGTACCGGGAGTGGCCTCGGCCATGCAAACCGTCTCAGGAGCGGCATGGTTCTCTAAGTCCGGGTAAACCGTTCCGGGAGTGGCCTCGGCCATGCAAACCGTATCGGGAGCGGCATGATTTTCTAAGTCCGTGTAAACCGTACCGAGAGTGGCCTCGGCCATGCAAACCGTATCGGGAACGGCATGGTATTCTCATAGTCCGTGTAAACCGCACCGGGAGTGGCCTCGGCCATGCAAACCGTATCGGGAGCGGCATGGTATTCTGAAAGTCCGTGTAAACCGTACCGGGAGTGGCCTCGGCCATGCAAACCGTATCGAGACCGGCATGGTTTTCTAAGTCCGTGTAAACAGTATCGGTAGTGGGCTCGGCCATGCAAACCGTATCGGGAGCGGCATGGTATTCTCATAGTGCGTGTAAACCGTACCGGGAGTGGCCTCGGCCATGCAAACCGTATCGGGAGCGGCATGGTATTTTCAAAGTCCGTATAAACCGTACCGGGAGTGGCCTCGGCCATGCAAACCGTCTCAGGAGTGGCATGATTCTCTAAATCCGTGTAAACCGTACCGGGAGTGGCCTCGGCCATGCAAACCGTATTGGGAGCGGCATTATTCTCTAAGTCTGTGTAAACCGTACCGGTAGTGGCGTCGGCCATGCGCACCGTATCGGGAGCGGCATGGTATTCTCAAAGTCCGTGTAAACCGTACCTGGACTGGCCTCGGCCATGCAAACCGTATCGGGAGCAGCATGGTTCTCTAAGTCCGTGTAAACCGTACCGGCAGTGGCCTCTGCCACCCAAACCGTATTGGGAGCGGCATGGTTTTCTAAGTCCGTGTAAACCGTATCGGTAGTGGGCTCGGCCATGCAAACCGTATCGGGAGCGGCATTGTATTCTCATAGTGCGTGTAAATCGTACCGGGAGTGGCCTCGGCCATGCAAACCGTCTCAGGAGCGGCATGGTTCTCTAAGTCCGGGTAAACCGTTCAGGGAGTGGCCTCGGCCATGCAAACCGTATCGGGAGCGTCATGATTCTCTAAGTCCGTGTAAACCGTACCGAGAGTGGCCTCGGCCATGCAAACCGTATCGGGAACGGCAAGGTATTCTCATAGTCCGTGTAAACCGCACCGGGAGTGGCCTCGGCAATGCAAACCGTATCGGGAGCGGCATGGTATTCTGAAAGTCCGTGTAAACCGTACCGGGAGTGGCCTCGGCCATGCAAACCGTCTCGGGAACGGCATGGTTCTCTAAGTCCGTGTAAACCGTTCCGGGAGTGGCCTCGGCCTTGCAAACTGTATCGGGAGCGGCATGGTATTCTCATAGTGCGTGTACCGGGAGTGGCCTCGGCCATGCAAACCGTCTCAGGAGCGTTATGGTTCTCTAAGTCCGTGTAAACCGTTCCGGGAGTGGCCTCGGCCATGCAAACCGTATCGGGAGCGGCATGATTCTCTAAGTCCGTGTAAACCGTACCGAGAGTTGCCTCGGCCATGCAAACCGTATCGGGAACGGCATGGTATTCTCATAGTCTGTGTAAACCGCACCGGGAGTGGCCTCGGCCATGCAAACCGTATTGGGAGCGGCATTACTCTCTAAGTCTGTGTAAACCGTACCGGTAGTAGCCTCGGCCATGCGCACCGTATCGGGAGCGGCATGGTATTCTCAAAGTCCGTGTAAACCGTACATGGAGTGGCCACGGCCAGGCAAACCGTATTGGGAGCGGCATTATTCTCTAAGTCTGTGTAAACCGTACCGGTAGTGGCCTCGGCCATGCGCACCGTATCGGGAGCGGCATGGTATTCTCAAAGTCCGTGTAAACCGTACCTGGAGTGGCCTCGGCCATGCAAACCGTATCGGGAGCAGCATGGTTCTCTAAGTCCGTGTAAACCGTACCGGCAGCGGCCTCGGCCACCAAAACCGTATTGGCAGCGGCATGGTTTTCTAAGTCCGTGTAAACCGTATCGGTAGTGGGCTCGGCCATGCAAACCGTATCGGGAGCGGCATGGTATTCTCATAGTGCGTGTAAATCGTACCGGGAGTGGCCTCGGCCATGCAAACCGTCTCAGGAGCGGCATGGTTCTCTAAGTCCGTGTAAACCGTTCCGGGAGTGGCCTCGGCCTTGCAAACTGTATCGGGAGCGGCATGGTATTGTCAAAGTCTGTGTAAACCGTACCGGGAGTGGGCTCGGCCATGCAAACGGTATCGTGAGCGGCATGGTTCTCTAAGTCCGTGTAAACCGTACCGCTAGTGGCCTCGGACATGCAAACCGTATCGGGAGCGGCATGGTATTCTCAAAGTCCGTGTAAACCGTACCGGGAGTGGCCTCGGACATGCAAACCGTATCGGGAGCGGCATGGTATTCTCAAAGTCCGTGTAAACCGTACCGGGAGTGGCCTCGGCCATGCAAACCGTATCGGGAGCGGCACGGTTTTCTAAGTCCGTGTAAACCGTACCGGGAGTGGCCTCGGCCATGCGAACCGTATTGGGAGCGGCATTATTCTCTAAGTCTGTGTAAACCGTACAGGTAGTGGCCTCGGCCATGCGCACCGTATCGGGAGCGGCATGGTATTCTCAAAGTCCGTGTAAACCGTACCTGGAGTGGCCTCGGCCATGCAAACCGTATCGGGAGCAGCATGGTTCTCTAAGTCCGTGTAAACCGTACCGGCAGCGGCCTCGGCCACCAAAACCGTATTGGCAGCGGCATGGTTTTCTAAGTCCGTGTAAACCGTATCGGTAGTGGGCTCGGCCATGCAAACCGTATCGGGAGCGGCATGGTATTCTCATAGTGCGTGTAAATCGTACCGGGAGTGGCCTCGGCCATGCAAACCGTCTCAGGAGCGGCATGGTTCTCTAAGTCCGTGTAAACCGTTCCGGGAGTGGCCTCGGCCATGCAAACCGTATCGGGAGCGGCATGATTCTCTAAGTCCGTGTAAACCGTACCGAGAGTGGCCTTGGCCATGCAAACCGTATCGGGAACGGCATGGTATTCTCATAGTCCGTGTAAACCGCACCGGGAGTGGCCTCGGCCAGGCAAACCGTATCGGGAGCGGCATGGTATTCTCAAAGTCCGTGTAAACCGTACCGGTAGTGGCCTCGGCCATGCAAACCGTCTCGGGAGCGGCATGGTTCTCTAAGTTTGTGTAAACCGTTCCGGGAGTGGCCTCGGCCTTGCAAACTGTATCGGGAGCGGCATGGTATTCTCAAAGTCCGTATAAACTGTACCGGGAGTGGCCTCGGCCATGCAAACGGTATCGGGAGCGGCATGGTTCTCTAAGTCCGTGTAAACCGTACCGGTAGTGGCCTCGGCCATGCAAACCGTATCGGGAGCGGCATGGTATTCTCAAAGTCCGTGTAAACCGTACCGGGAGTGGCCTCGGCCATGCAAACCGTGTCGGGAGTGGCATGATTCTCTAAATCCGTGTAAACCGTACCGGGAGTGGCCTCGGCCATGCAAACCGTATCGGGAGCGGCATGGTTTTCTAAGTCCGTGTAAACCGTACCGGGAGTGGCCTCGGACATGCAAACCGTATCGGGAGCGGCATGGTATTCTCAAAGTCCGTGTAAACCGTACCGGGAGTGGCCTCGGCCATGCAAACCGTCTCGGGAGTGGCATGATTCTCTAAATCCGTGTAAACCGTACCGGGAGTGGCCTCGGCCATGCAAACCGTATCGGGAGCGGCATGATTTTCTAAGTCCGTGTAAACCGTACCGAGAGTGGCCTCGGCCATGCAAACCGTATCGGGAACGGCATGGTATTCTCATAGTCCGTGTAAACCGCACCGGGAGTGGCCTCGGCCATGCAAACCGTGTCGGGAGCGGCATGATTCTCTAAGTCCGTGTAAACCGTATCGAGAGTGGCCTCGGCCATGCAAACCGTATCGGGAGCGGCATGGTATTCTCATAGTGCGTGTAAACCGTACCGGGAGCGGCCTCGGCCATGCAAACCGTATCGGGAGCGGCATGGTATTCTCAAAGTCCGTGTAAACCGTACCCGCAGTGGCCTCGGCCACCCAAACCGTATTGGGAGCGGCATGGTTTTCTAAGTCCGTGTAAACCGTATCGGTAGTGGGCTCGGCCATGCAAACCGTATCGGGAGCGGC
The DNA here is from genome assembly GCA_030544215.1 of Zantedeschia hybrid cultivar. Lineage (NCBI taxonomy): Eukaryota > Viridiplantae > Streptophyta > Magnoliopsida > Alismatales > Araceae > Zantedeschia > Zantedeschia hybrid cultivar. The sequence continues at coordinate 44,018,856 of JARZZO010000003.1, read as the reverse complement.
ATGGTATTCTCATAGTGCGTGTAAATCGTACCGGGAGTGGCCTCGGCCATGCAAACCGTCTCAGGAGCGGCATGGTTCTCTAAGTCCGGGTAAACCGTTCCGGGAGTGGCCTCGGCCATGCAAACCGTATCGGGAGCGGCATGATTTTCTAAGTCCGTGTAAACCGTACCGAGAGTGGCCTCGGCCATGCAAACCGTATCGGGAACGGCATGGTATTCTCATAGTCCGTGTAAACCGCACCGGGAGTGGCCTCGGCCATGCAAACCGTATCGGGAGCGGCATGGTATTCTGAAAGTCCGTGTAAACCGTACCGGGAGTGGCCTCGGCCATGCAAACCGTATCGAGACCGGCATGGTTTTCTAAGTCCGTGTAAACAGTATCGGTAGTGGGCTCGGCCATGCAAACCGTATCGGGAGCGGCATGGTATTCTCATAGTGCGTGTAAACCGTACCGGGAGTGGCCTCGGCCATGCAAACCGTATCGGGAGCGGCATGGTATTTTCAAAGTCCGTGTAAACCGTACCGGGAGTGGCCTCGGCCATGCAAACCGTCTCAGGAGTGGCATGATTCTCTAAATCCGTGTAAACCGTACCGGGAGTGGCCTCGGCCATGCAAACCGTATTGGGAGCGGCATTATTCTCTAAGTCTGTGTAAACCGTACCGGTAGTGGCGTCGGCCATGCGCACCGTATCGGGAGCGGCATGGTATTCTCAAAGTCCGTGTAAACCGTACCTGGACTGGCCTCGGCCATGCAAACCGTATCGGGAGCAGCATGGTTCTCTAAGTCCGTGTAAACCGTACCGGCAGTGGCCTCTGCCACCCAAACCGTATTGGGAGCGGCATGGTTTTCTAAGTCCGTGTAAACCGTATCGGTAGTGGGCTCGGCCATGCAAACCGTATCGGGAGCGGCATGGTATTCTCATAGTGCGTGTAAATCGTACCGGGAGTGGCCTCGGCCATGCAAACCGTCTCAGGAGCGGCATGGTTCTCTAAGTCCGGGTAAACCGTTCAGGGAGTGGCCTCGGCCATGCAAACCGTATCGGGAGCGTCATGATTCTCTAAGTCCGTGTAAACCGTACCGAGAGTGGCCTCGGCCATGCAAACCGTATCGGGAACGGCAAGGTATTCTCATAGTCCGTGTAAACCGCACCGGGAGTGGCCTCGGCAATGCAAACCGTATCGGGAGCGGCATGGTATTCTGAAAGTCCGTGTAAACCGTACCGGGAGTGGCCTCGGCCATGCAAACCGTCTCGGGAACGGCATGGTTCTCTAAGTCCGTGTAAACCGTTCCGGGAGTGGCCTCGGCCTTGCAAACTGTATCGGGAGCGGCATGGTATTCTCATAGTGCGTGTACCGGGAGTGGCCTCGGCCATGCAAACCGTCTCAGGAGCGTTATGGTTCTCTAAGTCCGTGTAAACCGTTCCGGGAGTGGCCTCGGCCATGCAAACCGTATCGGGAGCGGCATGATTCTCTAAGTCCGTGTAAACCGTACCGAGAGTTGCCTCGGCCATGCAAACCGTATCGGGAACGGCATGGTATTCTCATAGTCCGTGTAAACCGCACCGGGAGTGGCCTCGGCCATGCAAACCGTATTGGGAGCGGCATTACTCTCTAAGTCTGTGTAAACCGTACCGGTAGTAGCCTCGGCCATGCGCACCGTATCGGGAGCGGCATGGTATTCTCAAAGTCCGTGTAAACCGTACATGGAGTGGCCACGGCCAGGCAAACCGTATCGGGAGCAGCATGCTTCTCTAAGTCCGTGTAAACCGTACCGGCAGTGGCCTCGGCCACCCAAACCGTATCGGGAGCGGCATGGTTTCCAAAGTCCGTGTAAACCGTATCGGGAGTGGCCTTGGCCATGCAAACCGTATCAGGAGCGGCATGATTCTCTAAGTCCGTGTAAACCGTGCCGGGAGTGGCCTCGGCCAAGCAATCCCTATCGGGAGCAGCATGGTTTTCTAAGTCTGTGTAAACCGTACCGGGAATGGCCTCGGCCATGCAAACCGTATTGGGAGCGGCATTATTCTCTAAGTCTGTGTAAACCGTACCGGTAGTGGCCTCGGCCATGCGCACCGTATCGGGAGCGGCATGGTATTCTCAAAGTCCGTGTAAACCGTACCTGGAGTGGACTCGACCATGCAAACCGTATCGGGAGCAGCATGGTGCTCTAAGTCCGTGTAAACCGTACCGGCAGTGGCCTCGGCCACCCAAACCGTATCGAGAGCGGCATGGTTTTCTAAGTCCGTGTAAACCGTATCGGTAGTGGGCTCGGCCATGCAAACCGTATCGGGAGCGGCATGGTATTCTCATAGTGCGTGTAAACCGTACCGGGAGTGGCCTCGGCCATGCAAACCGTCTCGGGAGCGGCATGGTTCACTAAGTCCGTGTAAACCGTTCCGGGAGTGGCTTCGGCCATGCAAACCGTATCGGGAGCGGCATGGTATTCTCAAAGTCCGTGTAAACCGTACCGGGAGTGGCCTCGGCCGTGCAAACCGTCTCGGGAGAGGCATGGTATTCTCAAAGTCCGTGTAAACCGTACCGGGAGTGGCCTCGGCCATGCAAACCGTATCGGGAGCGGCATGGTTTTCTAAGTGCGTGTAAACCGTACCGGGAGTGGCCTCGGCTATGCAAACCATATTGGGAGCGGCATTATTCTCTAAGTCTGTGTAAACCGTACCGGTAGTGGCCTCGGCCATGCGCACCGTATCGGTAGCGGCATGGTGTTCTCAAAGTCCGTGTAAACCGTACATGGAGTGGCCACGGCCATGCAAACCGTATCGGGAGCAGCATGCTTCTCTAAGTCCGTGTAAACCGTACCGGCAGTGGCCTCGGCCACCCAAACCGTATCGGGAGCGGCATGGTTTCCTAAGTCCGTGTAAACCGTATCGGGAGTGGCCTTGGCCATGCAAACCGTATCAGGAGCGGCATGATTCTCTAAGTCCGTGTAAACCGTGCCGGGAGTGGCCTCGGCCAAGCAATCCCTATCGGGAGCAGCATGGTTTTCTAGGTCCGTGTAAACCGTACCGGGAATGGCCTCGGCCATGCAAACCGTATTGGGAGCGGCATTATTCTCTAAGTCTGTGTAAACCGTACCGGTTGTGGCCTCGGCCATGCGCACCGTATCGGGAGCGGCATGGTATTCTCAAAGTCCGTGTAAACCGTACCTGGAGTGGACTCGACCATGCAAACCGTATCGGGAGCAGCATGGTGCTCTAAGTCCGTGTAAACCGTACCGGCAGTGGCCTCGGCCACCCAAACCGTATCGAGAGCGGCATGGTTTTCTAAGTCCGTGTAAACCGTATCGGTAGTGGGCTCGGCCATGCAAACCGTATCGGGAGCGGCATGGTATTCTCATAGTGCGTGTAAACCGTACCGGGAGTGGCCTCGGCCATGCAAACCGTCTCGGGAGCGGCATGGTATTCTCAAAGTCCGCGTAAACCGTACCGGGAGTCGCCTCGGCCGTGCAAACCGTCTCGGGAGCGGCATGGTATTCTCAAAGTCCGTGTAAACCGTACCGGGAGTGGCCTCGGCCATGCGAACCGTATCGGGAGCGGCATGGTTTTCTAAGTGCGTGTAAACCGTACCGGGAGTGGCCTCGGCTATGCAAACCATATTGGGAGCGGCATTATTCTCTAAGTCTGTGTAAACCGTACCGGTAGTGGCCTCGGCCATGCGCACCGTATCGGGAGCGGCATGGTGTTCTCAAAGTCCGTGTAAACCGTACCTGAGTGGCCACGGCCATGCAAACCGTATCGGGAGCAGCATGCTTCTCTAAGTCCGTGTAAACCGTACCGGCAGTGGCCTCGGCCACCCAAACCGTATCGGGAGCGGCATGGTTTCCTAAGTCCGTGTAAACCGTATCGGGAGTGGCCTTGGCCATGCAAACCGTATCAGGAGCGGCATGATTCTGTAAGTCCGTGTAAACCGTCCCGGGAATGGCCTCGGCCAAGCAATCCCTATCGGGAGCAGCATGGTTTTCTAAGTCCGTGTAAACAGTACCGGGAATGGCCTCGGCCATGCAAACCGTATTGGGAGCGGCATTATTCTCTAAGTCTGTGTAAACCGTACCGGTAGTGGCCTCGGCCATGCGCACCGTATCGGGAGCGGCATGGTATTCTCAAAGTCCATGTAAACCGTACCTGGAGTGGCCACGGCCATGCAAACCGTATCGGGAGCAGCATGCTTCTCTAAGTCCGTGTAAACCGTACCGGCAGTGGCCTCGGCCACCCAAACCGTATCGGGAGCGGCATGGTTTCCTAAGTCCGTGTAAACCGTATCGGGAGTGGCCTTGGCCATGCAAACCGTATCAGGAGCGGCATGATTCTCTAACTCCGTGTAAACCGTGTCGGGAGTGGCCACGGCCAAGCAATCCCTATCGGGAGCAGCATGGTTTTCTAAGTCCGTGTAAACCGTACCGGGAATGGCCTCGGCCATGCAAACCATATTGGGAGCGGCATTATTCTCTAAGTCTGTGTAAACCGTACCTGTAGTGGCCTCGGCCATGCGCACCGTATCGGGAGCGGCATGGTATTCTCAAAGTCCGTGTAAACCGTACCGGTAGTGGCCTCGACCATGCAAACCGTATCGGGAGCGGCATGGTTCTCTAAGTCCGTGTAAACCGTTCCGGGAGTGGCCTCGGCCTTGCAAACCGTATCGGGAGCGGCATGGTATTCTCAAAGTCCGTGTAAACCGTACCGGCAGCGGCCTCGGCCATGCAAACAGTATCGGGAGCGGCATGGTTCTCTAAGTCCGTGTAAATCGTACCCGTAGTGGCCTCGGCCATGCAAACCGTATCGGGAGGGGCATTTTATTCTCAATGTCCGTCTAAACCGTACCGGGAGTGGCCTCGGCCATGCAAACCGTCGCGGGAGCGGCATGATTCTCTAAATCCGTGTAAACCGTACCGGGAGTGGCCTCGGCCATGCAAACCGTATCGGGAGCTGCATGGTTCTCTAAGTCCGTGTAAACCGTACCGGGAGTGGCCTCGGCCATGGAAACGTTATCGGGAGCGGCATTATTCTCTAAGCCCGTGTAAACCGTACCGGGAATGGCTTCGGCCACGCAAACCGTACCGGGAGCGGCATGGCTTCGGCCACATACAGGACCGAATTCGGCCATCTACTCAGAAAGACATACCATGAGGCAAGCGGAAGCGGCATGGTTCTCTAAGTCCGTGTAAACCGTACCGGGAGTGGCCTCGGCCATGGAAACCGTATCGGGAGCGGCATGGTTTTCTAAGTCCGTGTAAACCGTTCCGGGAGTGGCCTCGGTCATGCAAACCGTATCGGGAGCGGCATGATTCTCTAGGTCCGTGTAAACCGTATCAGGGGTGGCCTTGGCCATGCGAACGGTATCGGGAGCGGCATGGTTCTCTAAGTCCGTGTAAACTGTACCGGTAGTGGCCTCGGCCATGCAAACCGTATCGAGAGCGGCATGGTATTCTAAAGGTCCGTGTAAACCGTACCGGGAGTGGCCTCGGCCATGCAAACCGTCTCGGGAGCGGCATGGTTCACTAAGTCCGTGTAAACCGTTCCGGGAGTGGCTTCGGCCATGCAAACCGTATCGGGAGCGGCATGGTATTCTCAAAGTCCGTGTAAACCGTACCGGGAGTGGCCTCGGCCGTGCAAACCGTCTCGGGAGAGGCATGGTATTCTCAAAGTCCGTGTAAACCGTACCGGGAGTGGCCTCGGCCATGCAAACCGTATCGGGAGCGGCATGATTTTCTAAGTGCGTGTAAACCGTACCGGGAGTGGCCTCGGCTATGCAAACCATATTGGGAGCGGCATTATTCTCTAAGTCTGTGTAAACCGTACCGGTAGTGGCCTCGGCCATGCGCACCGTATCGGTAGCGGCATGGTGTTCTCAAAGTCCGTGTAAACCGTACATGGAGTGGCCACGGCCATGCAAACCGTATCGGGAGCAGCATGCTTCTCTAAGTCCGTGTAAACCGTACCGGCAGTGGCCTCGGCCACCCAAACCGTATCGGGAGCGGCATGGTTTCCTAAGTCCGTGTAAACCGTATCGGGAGTGGCCTTGGCCATGCAAACCGTATCAGGAGCGGCATGATTCTCTAAGTCCGTGTAAACCGTGCCGGGAGTGGCCTCGGCCAAGCAATCCCTATCGGGAGCAGCATGGTTTTCTAGGTCCGTGTAAACCGTACCGGGAATGGCCTCGGCCATGCAAACCGTATTGGGAGCGGCATTATTCTCTAAGTCTGTGTAAACCGTACCGGTTGTGGCCTCGGCCATGCGCACCGTATCGGGAGCGGCATGGTATTCTCAAAGTCCGTGTAAACCGTACCTGGAGTGGACTCGACCATGCAAACCGTATCGGGAGCAGCATGGTGCTCTAAGTCCGTGTAAACCGTACCGGCAGTGGCCTCGGCCACCCAAACCGTATCGAGAGCGGCATGGTTTTCTAAGTCCGTGTAAACCGTATCGGTAGTGGGCTCGGCCATGCAAACCGTATCGGGAGCGGCATGGTATTCTCATAGTGCGTGTAAACCGTACCGGGAGTGGCCTCGGCCATGCAAACCGTCTCGGGAGCGGCATGGTATTCTCAAAGTCCGTGTAAACCGTACCGGGAGTCGCCTCGGCCGTGCAAACCGTCTCGGGAGCGGCATGGTATTCTCAAAGTCCGTGTAAACCGTACCGGGAGTGGCCTCGGCCATGCGAACCGTATCGGGAGCGGCATGGTTTTCTAAGTGCGTGTAAACCGTACCGGGAGTGGCCTCGGCTATGCAAACCATATTGGGAGCGGCATTATTCTCTAAGTCTGTGTAAACCGTACCGGTAGTGGCCTCGGCCATGCGCACCGTATCGGGAGCGGCATGGTGTTCTCAAAGTCCGTGTAAACCGTACCTGAGTGGCCACGGCCATGCAAACCGTATCGGGAGCAGCATGCTTCTCTAAGTCCGTGTAAACCGTACCGGCAGTGGCCTCGGCCACCCAAACCGTATCGGGAGCGGCATGGTTTCCTAAGTCCGTGTAAACCGTATCGGGAGTGGCCTTGGCCATGCAAACCGTATCAGGAGCGGCATGATTCTGTAAGTCCGTGTAAACCGTCCCGGGAATGGCCTCGGCCAAGCAATCCCTATCGGGAGCAGCATGGTTTTCTAAGTCCGTGTAAACAGTACCGGGAATGGCCTCGGCCATGCAAACCGTATTGGGAGCGGCATTATTCTCTAAGTCTGTGTAAACCGTACCGGTAGTGGCCTCGGCCATGCGCACCGTATCGGGAGCGGCATGGTATTCTCAAAGTCCATGTAAACCGTACCTGGAGTGGCCACGGCCATGCAAACCGTATCGGGAGCAGCATGCTTCTCTAAGTCCGTGTAAACCGTACCGGCAGTGGCCTCGGCCACCCAAACCGTATCGGGAGCGGCATGGTTTCCTAAGTCCGTGTAAACCGTATCGGGAGTGGCCTTGGCCATGCAAACCGTATCAGGAGCGGCATGATTCTCTAACTCCGTGTAAACCGTGTCGGGAGTGGCCACGGCCAAGCAATCCCTATCGGGAGCAGCATGGTTTTCTAAGTCCGTGTAAACCGTACCGGGAATGGCCTCGGCCATGCAAACCATATTGGGAGCGGCATTATTCTCTAAGTCTGTGTAAACCGTACCTGTAGTGGCCTCGGCCATGCGCACCGTATCGGGAGCGGCATGGTATTCTCAAAGTCCGTGTAAACCGTACCGGTAGTGGCCTCGACCATGCAAACCGTGTCGGGAGCGGCATGGTTCTCTAAGTCCGTGTAAACCGTTCCGGGAGTGGCCTCGGCCTTGCAAACCGTATCGGGAGCGGCATGGTATTCTCAAAGTCCGTGTAAACCGTACCGGCAGCGGCCTCGGCCATGCAAACAGTATCGGGAGCGGCATGGTTCTCTAAGTCCGTGTAAATCGTACCCGTAGTGGCCTCGGCCATGCAAACCGTATCGGGAGGGGCATTTTATTCTCAATGTCCGTCTAAACCGTACCGGGAGTGGCCTCGGCCATGCAAACCGTCGCGGGAGCGGCATGATTCTCTAAATCCGTGTAAACCGTACCGGGAGTGGCCTCGGCCATGCAAACCGTATCGGGAGCTGCATGGTTCTCTAAGTCCGTGTAAACCGTACCGGGAGTGGCCTCGGCCATGGAAACGTTATCGGGAGCGGCATTATTCTCTAAGCCCGTGTAAACCGTACCGGGAATGGCTTCGGCCACGCAAACCGTACCGGGAGCGGCATGGCTTCGGCCACATACAGGACCGAATTCGGCCATCTACTCAGAAAGACATACCATGAGGCAAGCGGAAGCGGCATGGTTCTCTAAGTCCGTGTAAACCGTACCGGGAGTGGCCTCGGCCATGGAAACCGTATCGGGAGCGGCATGGTTTTCTAAGTCCGTGTAAACCGTTCCGGGAGTGGCCTCGGTCATGCAAACCGTATCGGGAGCGGCATGATTCTCTAGGTCCGTGTAAACCGTATCGGGGGTGGCCTCGGCCATGCGAACGGTATCGGGAGCGGCATGGTTCTCTAAGTCCGTGTAAACTGTACCGGTAGTGGCCTCGGCCATGCAAACCGTATCGAGAGCGGCATGGTATTCTAAAGGTCCGTGTAAACCGTACCGGGAGTGGCCTCGGCCATGCAAACCGTCTCGGGAGCGGCATGGTTCTCTAAGTCCGTGTAAACCATTCCGGGAGTGGCCTCGGCCTTCCAAACTGTATCGGGAGCGGCATGGTATTCTCAAAGTCCGTGTAAACCGTACCGGGAGTGGCCTCGGCCATGCAAACCGTTTCGAGAGCGGCATGGTATTCTAAAAGTCCGTGTAAACCGTACCGGGAGTGGCCTCGGCCATGCAAACCGTCTCGGGAGCGGCATGGTTCTCTAAGTCCGTGTAAACCGTTCCGGGAGTGGCCTCGGCCTTGCAAACTGTATCGGGAGCGGCATGGTATTCTCAAAGTCCGTGTAAACCGTACCGGGAGTTGCCTCGGCCATGCAAACGGTATCGGGAGCGGCATGGTTCTCTAAGTCCGTGTAAACCGTACCGTAGTGGCCTCGGCCATGCAAACCGCATCGGGAGCGGCATGGTATTCTCAAAGTCCGTGTAAACCGTACCGGGAGTGGCCTCGGCCATGCAAACCGTCTCGGGAGTGGCATGATTCTCTAAATCCGTGTAAACCGTACCGGGAGTGGCCTCGGCCATGCAAACCGTATCGGGAGCGGCATGCTTCTCTAAGTCCGTGTAAACCGTACCGGTAGTTGCCTCGGCCATGGAAACCTTATCGGGAGCGGAATTATTCTCTAAGCCCGTGTAAACCGTACCGGGAATGGCTTCGGCCACGCAAACCGTACCGGGAGCGGCATGGCTTCGGCCACATACAGGACCGAATTCGGCCATCTAGTCAGAAAGACATACCATGAGGCAAGCGGAAGCGGCATGGTTCTCTAAGTCCGTGTAAACCGTACCGGGAGTGGCCTCGGCCATGCAAACCGTATCGGGAGCGGCATGGTTTTCTAAGTCCGTGTAAACCGTACCGGGAGTGGCCTCGGCCATGCAAACCGTATCGGGAGCGGCATGATTCTCTAGGTCCGTGTAAACCGTACCGGGAGTGGCCTCGGCCATGCGACAAATTCCGGATTTTTAATTATGAATAAACATTTTGAATTGCGTCAAGGCATGTTGACGTGTTTTAAAAGACGTCCATGTAGGCTGACGCCTTTCAAGACAGAACTGATTTTTCCTGTTTTTATCAATTACTGACTCTTTTTTTTTTTTTTTTTTTTATTTGCTGGGAGTGATGAGAGCTAGGATTAGCTGGGATCTTGTTATAGGGGCATACAGAGGGCTCCCGGATTTCCAAAAGGCGCGCCTACGTCGGATGGGATTCGGTGAGGTATTGGACATCGAGCCATTCTGGCTTGACTTAGTCCTCCTGCAGGTGTTGCGGGAGAGGTGGCGTGCGGAAAGCCGTGCTTTCCTAATGCCGTGGGGGCATATGGTCCCCACCCTAGAGGATGTAGCCAGGATCACTGGCCTCAGGGTAGAGGGTCGTCCAGTGAGTGGGGTTACTTACCCCAACTATCAGGGACTAGCTGAGGCTCTATTAGGGATAGAGGTGTCCAGCCTAGGCAGAGAGTCTAGGATGGTCCCCAGGGTAGAGGTAGAGGCTGCATTAGGACTAGATGAGCCCCGGCGTCGGTCTGACAAGACCCGGGAGGAGTTTAGGGATAGGCTAGCAGAGTCATCTTCCTCAACCTATTGTAGTGACCCTAGTCAGATAGAGGAGGTAGACAGACAGCTCAGGGTCTTCTTAGTTTTCTTTTTTGGTCGGTTGCTCTTCGGTACGAAGGGCGACCATATCCATTGTAGGTTTCTTTATTTACTAGATGACTTAGATAGCCTAGGAGATTATGCCTGGGGTGCGGCCCTTCTGGCCCATCTCTTTGCCGATCTATCTGCGGTCACGCCGAACCGTGAGACTACCATCAGTGGCTTCTCGCCGTTTCTTCAGGTATTAACTTATTTAATTATTTGTTATATGCAGTGCAATATGATATGATGCTTTTTTTCTAACCTATATGTTCATGAATACAGGTGTGGAGCTACTACTATTTCCCGCTCGGCAGAGCGCGGATTGTTCGACCGGATGCTGTCCCTTTTGCCTGCCGTTGGCAGCCGATTGTGGACACGGCTCCACAGCATCATCAGCTGACGGCCCTCCGCCGTCAGTTCCTAGACTACCCAGAACTCCTGGTAAACTTTAACTTGTTTAATTTTATTAAATGCAATTCTTATTCTTTAAATGCAAGTTATTTATGAATGCATCTAACCTATATGCAGGTGATCTGGCGCCCGTACTTGGGCATGAACGAGGAGGGTCAGCCATGGGTGACGGCTGGCAGGAGGCGGTTCGGGAGGCAGATGTGGGTACATTGCCTCAACGAGATCGAGCCCCTCCGCCCCCGGCTCGTGATGAGGACGTTGGGTCTCCACCAGGAGTGGATAGAATAGGAGGTCCCGGAGGGTGTGGGGATGAGGGGGAAGCAAGCCCTCACTGACTGGCGTGCCAAATTCCCGGAGCAGTACGAGGATTGGCACCGTCGGGGCGTACGGGTGGAGTCCCGTGCGGTGAGTAGCGAGGGCTACCTCCAGCAGTACCGGGCCCACTACGCCGATCAGCTTCGGCTCCTTCGACCACTCGATGTAAGTATGCATTCATGCATCTTTAATTTTATTATTATCTTGATTTATATTTGTGAATGAATGTATGTATGACATGCAGGATGCGCGTGATGCGGTCATCGTCGACCTCCGGGCCCGTCTGCATGATGCGGGGGCCCACCTAGAACAAGTTCAGAAGGAACTATATGACCTGGTATGTATAAATGAATATGAATGCATGTTTTAATTAATTGTTTTGGCGATTAACCACTGACAGTTGTCTTTCGGTGCAGCGAGCCGTCTACACCCAGGCGGCTCCCCCTACCCACGGAGCTTTGTCTTCATCATCCTCTGCTGCTGCGTACGATGCTGCCCTTGCGGACCTCCAGAGTCAGCTCGCCTCCGCCATCCACCGGGCTTCTCTAGCGGAGGAGGACCGTGCTGCTCGGGTAAGTTCTTCAACTTTTGAATTCTGAAATTGATTACTTGATTATTTGATTGTTGGACTAACAATGACTTCCTTTCAGGTTGCTGAGCTTCAGGTTCAGACGGCTGAAGCGGAGATAGAGCATGCCCGTGCCGCAGCGGCTCGTGCCGAGGCTGATGCAGAGCGGATCCGGGCTCTAGAGGAGCAGGTGGCTCATCTCTCCACTGGAGATCTTGCACGCCTCCAGATTCGCCTGGAGGTTGTGACTGAGGAGAGAGACCGCGACCGCCTTCGACTGGAGAGCATGCAGGGTCGCTTGTCGGTCGCGGAACATGAGCGCAAGATGGTGGAGGAACGGTATCAGCGAGCTCGGCAACGTGCTCATGAGCGTGGTCTGACCAGCGCCTTCACCGCCAGTGCTGCTGTATCTTCCGGCCATGCAGGGCCGAGCACGATGGGACCACCTCCACCTCCTAGTCGAGGACCAGCACCGGATGCGCCTGACGAGGCCCAGAGCCAGTTGGACGAGGGCGGAGGGGAGAGCCAGCCTTGAGGGCTCATGTATCTTCTTTTTCTTCATGTATCATGTACAAAAACTCCTTTTGATAATATATATGAAACTTTTGGCTCCAATCTTGTGTTCCTGTGCTTATCTTGCATCCTGTACACACTTAACAAACAGGTTAAGTATCTATTTAGGCTTAGCCCCTTGCCTGACCAAATAAATGGTCAATCAATCTTTTCTTCAATAAATGGTCAAGGGGCATAGCCTTTATTAACAAAGGTAATGAGAATAATCAAACTTAAGCAAAGTGCAACATACAAGCAGACAGATGCTCGCTGAAAATAAAAGGAATGAAACACACTAAATGCAACAAGCAGATGCTAACTGAAATATTTTTGTTGTTTTGAAATATTCATTTTTGTTTGGGGTTTTGAAATATATGCCTTTTTTTTGAATTTTGACATATGTATTTTTTTGAATTTTTGAAACATATGTATTTTTTTTTGACTTTTGACGTATGTATTTTTTTGATTTTTTGATATATGTATTTTTTTGGATTTTTGACATATGTATTTCTTTGGGTTTTTGACTAAAAGATCAGCATGGTACTTGGATCAAAAGATCATATTCATTTATTAACTTAACTCCCAAATTGTTCTTTAACAACTTAACTTGAACCCATCGTGTTTGAATTTGTGTTTCATTCGTGATCCCATTTGATGATTTGACCCTTAGTCAATGTAAGCCATTCCTTAAGTTTGGAGTACATCTCTTTAGAAAGAAAAGATGAATAAGTTTAGAAAGCCCATGAGAAGGTTCCGGAGACTTAAAAAGATGTTCCTTTCCTACCCTAATATCCGTTGGGGTTCAGTCATTTTCTTTCCGGGGTATTTATCGACCTTGCGTTCCCTTTTATTTCATTTCATGGCCTTGATGTAACATTTGTAGTGTAATGGCCTTTTTGATTTGACACTTGGCTTTTGCCTTTTTGCTTTTTCTTTTCTTTTCTTCTCTTCAGGACGGATCTCCCCCTTTTTTTTTATGACGGCCTCCTACTAAGATGGCGGGTATTCTTGGTAGTCTATTCAGGAGGTTTCATTATATATGCTTTGATGTTGTTGAAAGCGGCAAGCTTGATCCCATTCAAACAGTACTCCTTTCCCCTATTAGAAAATAATACTCGAGAGAAGAGAAAAATGATAGTTATATTCGCTATTCACTCAAAAAAAGTCATAAGCTCAAACCCCACCTGGAACTAGCTTTAGCACAGGCTATCCTGCCACTTGCTTGATTGGCGATGCCCTAGCCCTTCTAGCAAGCTAGACAAACTGAAAGATGGTCTATTGTCACTTTTTCTGTGACTGCTAGTAGTAGAACTTATTCAAATAGAAATATTATATTGGTATAGAGAGAATGAGGTCTTGTCTTTATTAGAAGAGTTAGGATTGAAATGAAACTAGATGCATTTCTCCTAACATCAAGAGAAAGATTCAACTTGCTTGTAGGCGAAGTGAAAGTGGAAAGAAGGCCATTAGCCACTTCAACTTCTACAGGAGCGATAGCGAGAGGATATGAAATAGCTCGAACGATACGTCAGTGAGATAGCTACGACCAGCGGGAGCTGGAAGTGAGAGGATGGACTTTGACTTTCTCAATAGGGCACCAATGAGGATATTGATTTTTCCCCCCCAGGACAAGGAAAAGTCTTCGAGCATGCACATATGAGATCTGATAACCCAACGGCGAATACTAAAAAGGATAGGAATCTACAAGAAGAGAATGAAGTAATTAATCAATTTAGCAAACATTTCCATATGGGGTGGGGCCCCTCATGGCATCTAAGAGCGAACGTGATCTTTTCCCTGAGGGTCAAACACATGCGTTATTGGTTCCATCTCAGCTAGTCCAGAGAATGTACCACATCCGGATGGGAAAGACTCACTTTCATGGGTAAGGATTGTCAAAACAAACGAACGAAACAAGAAAGTTTGAATGAATCCGCCTACTACTGTAAGGAACCTAATCTCTAAAGTTGGCAGGTTCAGAGCAATAGCAGAGTCACTCGCAGCAACAATACAGAAAAAGACTACCCTAGACCAGAATAGGGAATGGGAGAGGTAGAGTGACTACTCATCCCTATCGAACGTTCCTGTTATTTGAATACCCGCTGCGTTAGTACTCGTAGGAGCTGCTGTCTCCATTTCCGGTCTTATTCCTTCTTTGGCTAATTTTTCAATTAAGTGGTACTTTAGTTGCCGTTGTTTCTGACTCAATATAAATTGTAATTATAAATAGCTGTGACCACTGTCACTCCTGCTCTGAAAGTGAAAGAGCAAGAGTCGACAGCGCTTTCATTCTTCTCTTTGTAAGAAGGAGTTCTGCTAAGCCAGACTTCCTTGTAACACCGTATGAATGTGCAGCTTCTTTTCGAACAGTCAAAAAGGTAAGAAAGGAAAAAAGGGCAAGGGCAAGCATGGTTTAGCGTAGCCCTAACTTCATACCTTGGAAGGTTTATAAGCATTAGATTCTACAATTTGGATTGATTGAGCCACTAAAGGACCTGTTCTTTTTTTGACAATTTCCAGTCTCATTCACATTCAAATGAAACATCAAGAGTGGACCACTTGAAAGAAAGCTATGGCTTGTTAAGCTTAAGCGGAGAAAGACCGTCTTCTCATATCTCGAAAATCAAATAATTAGCAACGTTATCAATGAGAACCTGCACTACACCTGTCCTACCTCCATCACAAAAGAAGACAATCATCTGCGCCAGTCAGAAGAATGGAATTGCATCCTTCACTTCTAATGTCACATCTACCACCTTCACAAACATCGTACCTCAAGGACAAGTAACCCACAAAATGAATGAAGTCAAAAACCCTTGAGTTTGTCCATCTATCACAAATGATTGTGCACCCCGTGTCCTTCTTCTTAAGTGAGGTTTCTTATAGTTGAAAATTCCTTATCGGGGTCTTCTTTTTACTCTACTCTAATGGTAGTGCTCGAACTATGAGGTTGAAGCCCGCACCCAAAAACTGCTACAGCATCAAAATGGGCTGGTAGTAGTATGAATTGTTCCGAACTACATAAAAGCTTATGTCTTCATATAATATTGGAAGAACCTCCCACTCTCCTAGCCACTTAGAGAAAACACTGTGGGAAGTCTGCTTTGCTGCTCTTCAAGTTAGAGAAGGATCTTAGACCATCCGGTGACCGGCTTCACGAGACCATTTCGTCTGGAATGCTGAATGTATTCTCATCTTTGCTTAAACTGAAAGGTGAAGTAAAATTCCGATGGGAAGAACAACACCAAGAAGCTTTTGATGCAATCAAACGCTGCTTGGCTTCACCCCCAGTTCTTATTCCACCTCGGAAGGATCGACCACTACGGCTGTACATATCAGCCGATAGGAGCGTTTCTTGCGCAAGTGAATGACCAAGGAAAAGAGCAGGGTTCCAAACCTCAGTCGCATTTGACATCCCAAAAAGAGGAAATATTCGCCCATCGATAAGTTATGCCTATCTTTGTATTTTGCCGCCAAAAAATAAGACATTATCTTTTGTCTAATGTAACGTGGCTGGTTGCTAAGACAGATTTATTTAAGTATATGCCTTCTCGGCCCATCTTAAAAGGTCGAATTGGCAAGTGGACTTTAGCCTTAATCATACCAGTCTACATACCACAAAAGGTGGTGAAAGGGCAGCTAGTTTGAGTGGGGCCTGAAGGTTTCCCGAGATTCTTCTTGATAAGGTAGTTTGAGATGAAAGGTCTATGGCAATCAAGGATTTCTCTTATTTCTTTCGGAAGGGGTGCTTACTGAAAAGAGTTCAACACTATGCTCATTGCTCTTCTTAAAAAAAAAGTCCTGTGAAGGTGAAACCAATCGCTTGAAAGATGTCAGCCCACTCCTCCAAGCCTGTCCAAGACTGTCTACAAGCTTATCTTGTAAATCCTAGCAATAATAGGCTTCTTAACATCCTCCTGCCTAATCAGGAAGCTATAGTGAAAAGCAGGCACATCGGCGAAGGTCTTATCATCATCATCGCCCATGAGAACGATCCTTTCTATGGACATGGACCGCAGATCCTCCAAAAAAGTGCTTGCCTTAAGCGACATGATGAAGGCCCTTAAAAGCACTTCCCAAAAGACAGAGGGAATGGACCTTCCTCTTACCTTTTGTTGAGACTGAGATAGAGGACTGGGATAGTTCCCTACTATAGAATACTTCCCGAACTGGCTTGATTTTCAAGGGGGAAGACTTTTTACAAAACATCCGCACTTGCGTTAGGGATTGATACGTTAACTGGCTCAAAAGAAGGGAGCCTAATAACAGGCATGATCAGAGGTATTATCTTCCCACCTCTCCTTTCAGTCGAGTCATTTTATACCTCTCCTTTCCATGAAGCGTATAAGTGAGTATAATTGTACACTCCTTAAGTCTTACGGGAAGCAACTCCTGAAGGAAAGAGGCGCTTTCAGAGATGATCTGACTTATTAAAAGTCGCCTCATTTATGAGAGTCAAAATTGGAGCTCGTTCCCTACTTGCGCTTGGTTGCTCACTTTCCTCCTGCTTTCTCACAAGTGCTACGCAACTCTAAAGTCACGGAAGGAGCTACATTCAATGGAGCGAGCTTTGCGACTTGACTTTGTTGTTTTCGATCTGCGAGAGGTAATGAGGATAGAGGCAAAAGGAGCAATGGCTAAAGAATAGAAAGGTGTAACCGCCCTTAAGCCTCATCAATGCCATCGAAGTCTTCACCTGAACTCAAAAACTCACCCTACTTTTTGGTTCTGGACCCAAAGGGTCAGTGATTTCTATCCGAATCTCTTCCCAAAACAAAAAGAAGACACTGAGCTCCCGCAATCAAGGCTATCCGGCTCAATTCGAATCGTACGTGAATTAGGCCCAAGAGGAAGAGGCTTTCGAAAGAGACATACTATCAGGAATACGCAACTTACTAGGGCTGGGCTGACCCGACACCGAGGAAGAAAGGGCTTTAGCACAGATTCAAGGGCTTTCGCACAAAGGAGGAAAAACCTAGTAGTGCTTGAGGCTCACTTGGTTGAACATCATTCTATTGAAAGATAATAAGGACAGTGAAGGTCAGATACTCTGTTGGAGAACTCTTTCTTAATCCAGAAGCGAGTTTTGAAGCCCTATCTTATTTATAAATAATAGATAGTAAAGGACCGTGGAAGGGAAAGGCGGGTTAGTCATATAAGTTTGTACGCGTCTCCTAGTTCAAGTGCCTGGAAGTCCAATCCATAGCCTACTCAAATGCTAAGCACACCACCCTATAGAATCGATGCAAGCTCGCGATAGGGTCAAGGCGTTTGATTATTATTATTAATATAATTCGTTGTTAACGATAGGGGTTTCAAGAGTTGAAAGAGGCAGCTAATTTAGGTGCAAGGCAAAGGCAGGAGTTATTCTAGTTCGTGTTTAAGTGGTATCGGAAAGCGGAAGGAATAAAAGCCAGTATCCGCAGTAAGTTCCAATGCTTTATAGAATAAATAAAGGGCGTACCTTTAAACATAAAGTCTGTCCCCTTGAAATATGCATCCAAACCAGCCCTCTACGCATAAGGCTGAACAACAGGGTTGGAAACTTCTATATATGTTATAGATTGTTCTCGGGAACTAAATACTTGATGACGGGGCTTGCTGCACATACTAAAAGGGCTTTTCTTCCTTAGTTGGAACTTGCTACTAGTATGAAAAAACTCAATAGAATGCGAGTTTTTCTACTAAATTTCATACGCAAGGGAGGAGCTCGACTAAGAAGGAATAAGTAAGGGGATTGCATTTTTCGAACTCATAGGCAATTACTTTTCTAAGCTACCATATGAACGGGAGATAGGATGTTCTTTCTCCGGTCTACCTCTGACAACTCGCTTCCCTGACTTGGTCGGGGAATACTAACGTACGACTACTTTAAGGAAAAGTCCAACCATATATTATCCGAAGCTCTTCTACTCTATTTGAGTATTTCGCTCGCGGATTTGCGAGCTAATGACTGGTCCTAAGATCAGACTCACGGGCTTCTCTAACTAGCTTTACCCAACCTCTTCGTACTATCACACTGTACCCACAGTTGATGGTGGGCGAAGGATTTCTTTCTTTTTGACTTCGATTGATGCCTATCGAAAACATGAAGCTCAGGTGCGTGATTCTGCTTCCAAGGAAGATTCGAATAAGATCTGACCATACTATATCAAGTAAGCGGTTTTCACACCTTACCTTCACTGCACCACTTAATAACATGGGCTCTGGTGCGGGGAAAGTCCAGGCTTTCTCTACTTACGTTCTTCCATGGCTTGTGTCATGTAAGCTTCACTCACTGGCTGGCTTTTTTCTAGGCGTTAGTAGATGAAAAGACTATCGGATCTGACCGGGGAATCAAGTAAACTCAGAAAATAGACGTATGGTAGAGAAAAAGACAGTCTATCTAGCTCGGATTGACCCTTCCGGACTAAAGGCACTGCCAAACAAAGAGTAAATCATCTGACCTTCAAATTAGATCTCATACCTGACTCAACCAAGTCAGCTCACAAATTCTCAAACTCTTATCGAGAAAGCGGTTATATGACAAAGGGATATGTCCTAACTATCTGCCCCAAACTCTATAGAATCACTTTTCAAGGCAAAGAGAATGGAATCCCCCCGGAACCTCACAACTATCAAAACAACGGACCTTTCCTTTATTAAAGAGTTTTTTTAGTCTTTCCGAAAGTCTTTAAGGGCCTCTGCTTGCAAATGGATACCTTCCCTCTACTCCAATATACTATCAGACCTGGAATCACCCGCTACTGGCTAATGGTTTTAAGGACTACCTCTTTATTAATTAAGCAATTCGTATGAAAAAACCTCACCCTTAGCTCTGCTCTTGTGTGCGTGGATATCAGTACTATAGATTCAAAATAAGAGATTGAATCAGAAAATCTCTGACCGGTTTCGAGCTACTTGAACTTTCACAGGCGGAAATAGTCTCTTTAGTGGAAGCCTAAGGACCTAAGCCCCGGCCTGCCGCCCTTGACTTTATCAAGCTTCCTGCTCGAGCAAAATGTATTATCTCCCCTCTACTTAGTCAGTAGAGCTCTTTTCCACGACGCCATTTAGGTCTCTTAAACTGTTTGTCTCTTTTTCCGGATGTTTATCCTTATCTTAATTAGTCTAAAAGACGTCATCCATGGGCGACGCGTTTTAGATAATTACAGATAATGATGAATTAATCTGTGTTTATCTATTTGTTAGCTAGATAAACTTCAAAATCCTTTACGTTAATCCATTAATAATCGCGGATGTAAAAGTCTATAAATACCCAGCCCCTTGGTTAGTGAAAGGTTAACAGTGATGGTGATCTCAGTGACAAAGAGTGATAATTTGTTGAGTAATAATCGGTGCGATTCAAGAAGGAGACGACGTCTAAACGCTGAAGGATCGAGGCGTTGCTGCTTCCAAGAGTCTGCATCCCTTATTCATTGCTTTTTCATCCATTCAAGATCTATTCAAGACTAAGGCTTTCCAAGGGCCATCTAGCTTAGCTCCTAATTAACTTCTGCATCCTTCTTACATTTTTCATCACATTAGCCTCACATTTTCATCACATCACATGCAACACACACTCACCAGGATCCTTTCCCAATCCATATTTTGAGGGGTTTAAAAGACCACTCAACAAGTGAGTCCATTTGTTAGTTGCATGTTCAGAATTTTTACTAGAATAGATCAAGAGGAACAAAAGGAGGTCAAGAGGAGGGAATCAACAACGAACAACAAGGAATCTGGATGATCCCCAAAGTCAAGTAAGCAGTCAAAGCAAGAACAAAGACAAAAAGGGTTCTCTTTCTTTAGCCGGCTGAAGGAGGGGAATCAAGAACTTCAACATCTCCCACATCCAAAACAGGTAGGCGATCAAACTTCTTCTTTTGGAACTTTTTAGTTAAAAGTTTCTAGCGATCACATCACATTCACTTAGTTTTAATAGGTTTATTTTTCACATAATCAACATAATTTTTCATGATAATCACACACACGATTTGAGCACTCACAACTTTTTGGCGATCACGGTGGGACTTGGTCTCGCCGTCTTTTTAACCTTTGTTCTTGCTTTTATCAATCGGGCACCCACGGTGCACCACCTGTGTCTCTCGACACACCCTCACCGATTAGTGAGTTTTTAGGTTAGTTGTTATTCCTACGTGCACCATGTGCACACCCCTGCGGCTAGATCTTGCCCTCCCCGTTTGATTAGTTGAAAAGCTGTTTTTGTGATAAGAAGCATGTGTGATTGAGTGATTATTTTGTTGTTTATGTGATAGATCATCCTGTTAAGAAATTGAAATAATAAAAAAAAAGATTCACATGAGCTGATTATTTATCGCTTTCATCATGTTTGTGTGAGGAAGAATCGATCCAGAAATTCCTCCTGAAATACTGAATCTGTGACTTGAAAAGCGTCCAGGAGCAGCGACGGGTTTCATAAAGCGTCGCCCAACCCAGACGCCTTTCAGGCAATTTTCTCTGTTGTTTGCTGCCTGAGCTTCTACGAAAAAATAAGTTTATGTTTGAATAGCGTCGACTAACAGCGTCGCTATTCAGGCAGTTTCTTTTCTTCTTCAGTTCTCAGATTTTTGATCTGTTTGCTACTACACATTATGTATTAAGCATTAGAGGCCATCCAGGCTACAGGTCATACGCACTGAGGCTAACACCCTCCTCTTCTCTTAGGAACACCCTTCTTGACGTCTTCACCTCTCTCTGATTGGGTCGGTCCCTCGATCAGACTAGAGTGGTCGACGTTAAAGACCTTGGTAAGTCCCCAAAATCAAGGTATTCCTCCTTGTTAATCGGGCTGGTTGTACCAATCGAAGTCCTGGTTAGATTTTCATAACGTTGTGAGAGAAAGCCATAAAGTATAACAGTGGAAATTGAACTGAAACTAGGATCCTACCCACTGAGTGAATTTGTGATTAATTAAATCCAAATAACCCAACAAGGAATCCTGAAATAACGTTAAACATCTACTTGTATGCTTAATCTCTGTGCAACTTGTCTGCCAATCTCTGATAAAAAAAATCTAACATCATGCTACTTCGATCAGGTAGGGGTTTGAGCATGGCCCCAGATGCCATAGTCAACTACGAGGGAGATGCTAATGCCCCTCGTGACTATGATTACCATTTTGAAAGCGGGAGAGATGCTGATGCCTCCCATAATTCTCTTCCTTGTCCAGTTCGATACGAGGGGAATGTCCCAACCCCTCTTCATTGTGATCATGATCAATACTCTGATCTTCCCCCACACGTAAATGCGGTTCCTAATCCTATTTTTGAGGGAGACATGAATCCGAATGATCCCTCATCCTCCGATCCCTCGAATCTAGTGAATGCTTTGGGAGTTCTTGCCTCCCGTCTGGATCCTCAACAGTTCGAGGCAATCCAGTCTATTTTGAAGGGGAAGATGCCCATGCAGTCTGCTGAGCCGAACCCTGCGGCTCCCCCTGTCATCCCTCAACAACCTCCTCGTCATACTTCATTCACCAGGTCATGGAAGGCCTCCATGTCTCAACTTCTCGGCCAGCTGGGCCAGAACTTTCTTCTTCTAGGCAACCGGTCAGACCGCTGACGCCTACTTATCAAAATGCCCTCGGGCATGGCGGAAGCTCTGTCGGACCTCCACTCTATTGTCCTCCTTGCCCTACGTACTCTAGGCAACATGCCTATCAAGTACCTCCACTTCCCCCTCCTCCCCAGGTTGATCCGACGACGCAAGCACTGCTGGCAAAGATGGAGCGTATGGACGAACAATTCAACAACTTTCAGAAGATGATGGGGGTCAAAGCTGCACCAGAAATTAACTTACCAAGTCTGCCTGTGTTCACTCACTTGAAGGAGTTTATGTACGAGTCATCTTTCTGGCAAAACGACAACAGGTCGTTGGCATTTTTGTTCAGGAGAGGGCCCAGCCCTCGAATGGTTCTTTTCTTTAGAACCTGCTGAAGTATAGGACTACGGTATCGTCTCCCAAAAATTCATTCAACGATAGGACAGAGTTGCCCCCTCCCTGTCCATTATTGACCTTATAGCAGAAAAGACGAAGCCCGATGAGGAGTTCGTCACTTTTGCTGATAGATGGAGGAGTATGGCGGAAAAAGTGAAAGATCACTTGTCTGAGTCGGAGCAAGTAAAGATGCTAATTTCTAATGCCACGCCTCAGTTCAAGTTAGTCCTCTCCCTGAACAACCTGACCAGCATGGCAGAGCTCTATGAAAGAGCGCGGTACTGTCAGAATGCTTTCAAAGATGCTACGTTCTCTAGTGTCTTTGATCCTCACCGACCTAGCAGGCCTCCACCTCGGAAGCCTGCCGTGCCAAATTCCCCTAGCACAGGTCCAACTACTGAGGGCGCTCTTTCATGAGCAGGTTAGCAACATGAACAACAATCCGCCCCAATTTGAGAGGAATCAGCAACCATAGTACCAGCGGCCGCAACAGTCAAACCAGCAGGGTTACAGAGAGCAGCAGCCAAACACACAGTACCAGCAACCCCAGTACCAGCGGCCTCAACAGCCGAACCAGCAACAACAACAGTAGCCACAACAGCTGCCACAACGGCAATTGCAGTATCAGCCCCCACAACAGCAGTATCAGCAACAGCAGTACCAGCCGCGCGCACCGCCGGCATATCACAATGTACCTCCTCCTGCTGATTATAACCAGCAGAGAAGACCTCCAGGCCCGAAGAGGGTAGAATATCCAGTCCTCCCAGAGTCCTTAGCGGACATTTTCAGTGCTTTAATGGCAGCCAATGCCTTGGTCCTGCCAAGAGAAAAGGCAATCTGGCCCCAAAATGCCGACACTTCCAGGTATTGTTATTTCCACAGACAACCTGGACACACCATAGACACCTGCTTCCAATTCAGAGATTATATTCATGATCTCAACGAGTAGGGAGGCATTGACTGGGAAGAGATGAAGAAGTACATATCCGCCTTGAAGGCGAGAAGACCACAACAGCAGCAGCAACAACAACAACCAAGAGCACCGGTGCAGGCAGCAGCGCCGCCAAACATGGGTAATAGTGCAAAACCCACTTCCAGAGCACCAGAACCAGAACCAAGTTGCCTCTATTTTGACACATAGCCGGTCTGAGGCTAGTCGAGGGCAACAATGGAAGATAGAGGATTCTTCCTCTATTTATTCAACAGGCCATACTCCGAGCACCGCAGAACAACCACCACGCCGCACCATCCATATGCCTAGACCACAACCCATTACCATCATACCTATACCCACACCCGCATATCACTCATCCGCACCCACTAACCCATTACCACCGCCCACTTTCCTCAAACCCATTATCCCCCGCACCATTACGCCTCCATTAAACAACCCTCCGCAAGCTAATTACGCACCCCTCCTACCATCCAGACCGCTACTCCGCGTACCATTCCCCACATCACCCACTACCACCACCGCTTACCCAAATCCCATACAACCATCTAAACCCCTACTTCGCATGCCCTTCCCCACTTCACCCGCACCAGCCACTTATCCCTCCACCATCCAACCATCTAGGCCCCTCATCCGTACCACGCCACCACCAACTAACCCCATGCCATCACCCGTATACCAACACTCCACACCATCTACGCCATCCACTGACCCTGCGGTGCTCAAGTTGTCACCCGACCCTTCCACGACTGAGGAACATGCACTCCGGAGAGGGAGGATTTTCAACAAGGTCTTTCCTTACTTAGTCAACAGTCAGAGACGGCCCATCACAGCCGCCGGAGGAAGCGCACAATGATGAGAGTGCGCCAAGCACTCAATATGACCTGCTGAAGCACCTTGACAGAACACCGGCACGAATCTCCATGCTTGAACTAATAAAAAGATCGAAGACCCGTCAAGAGACTTTGATGGAATATTTACAGAAGGTGATGCTCAACGAGGACGTGCCGGTAGAGAAGATTGCCGCACTACTAGTTCCCCAGGGGGATCAGCCCTCTATTTCATTCCATGCATCAGAACTAGCACCACCAGCAGCCAAGAGTATGGCTCTGAGCATTACGGTCAATATCTACAAGAAGGCCGTAGATGCATGTCTGGTCGACACAGGGGCTTCAATCAATGTTTTACCTCCGAAGACCCTTGAGTTGTGTGGTGTGCCCAAAGAAAAATGGCTGCCTAGCCCTATCTCTGTAACAGCATATGACAATTCCACCCGTTCCCCTCTGGGAATGGTCTATTTGAAAGTGGGGCTAGGCCCTATATGTCATGCCGAGGTCGAATTTCACATTTTGAAAATCGACCCTTCTTTGAATGCCATTTTGGGTCGTCCTTATTTGAAAACCCTCGAGGCGATTCCCTCTACGAATCATCAATGCTTCAAATTTTCTTACAAAGGATGAATCATTAAAGTTACGAGCATGCCGATCCTTGCTGCTGCTCATTCTTTGAATATTGATGTAGCCGAAGCTATCACGACCGGATTCCGAGGCTGTAATCCGAAATTGGGATCCGGAGCTGGAACGGATCGGAGAAGAGGTCCGACGGGGATCCGGAACGCGGCGAGGACGGAGACGAGGCCGAAGATCCAAAGCCGAGGGTCGCTCGGTCGGATGCGGGCTAGCCTACGGAAGGCGTGGCCGAAGCTCCTTCGGATGAGGAACAGCTGGTGCGAGGCAGAGCCGAGGCACCTTCAGGCGAGGAGGACCAGCCGGCGAATGGCGTCAAGACCGGAGGGAGAAGTCCCGAGGTCGGTGGCCGAGACAGACTCGGGGAGGTCGGCGAAGATTCAAACCGAGCCCCTGTAGAGGGGAAAGAAGAAGAAAAACCAGTCAGTAGGAGTCCCGGGCTTCGGCCCTTAGGAACCCCCTCCGACGGTTAAGTTAGCTTCTGAAGATGATTCGATTCAAAAGTCAAAGAAGTGGAAGAAGCAGCTTTAATGCTTTTTGGACTGTAGTACTTGGGGTCACGAAGACATACCATTGGCAATAAATAGCCGTGTATTTATAGCGGAGGATAGAGGATGCTTAACGGTGGCAGCCGATATAGGACTATGTTCTGGGTTTACTGGTAAACCGCCATAGTGCCTAACCCTCCCACCAGAGTGGGCCGGATACGGCTACTGGGCCGAAGGGGGTTGGGCCGCTGATGGGCCAGATGCCGCTTAGTGGGCTGGAACCTACTGGGCCGAGGGCTGCTGAGCCGCTAATGGGCCGAGGATCACTGGACTGCTTACTGGGCCGCGGGCTGCTGGGCCGCTAACGGGCCGAAGGCTGCCAGTGGGCTCCTTACTGCTGCTGTTGGACTGATCTCAGTGTAGGGCCTGTCTTAATGGGCCGAATCGGATTCTGCCTTATCATATAGCCCCCCACTCTTGTCTTCCTCACATTCATGAGATGGCGAGAGTATAGTCCGAAGCCTCCTCGGGGGAGTGACGTGACATGCGCTGTCCGAAGCTTTCTGCTTTGTTACAGAAGGGAACTGCCTTCGGTCGACCGAGGGCTGGTAATCATTATACTCGTCTCTGCTCGGGACGTAGTGACGAACGCCTTCGTCCTTGGTTGCGGAGGGACGAGTCTTCCGGCCGAGTCAGGACTCCTGACAAATGGACGGGAAAGATGTCGAGTTTTCCGTCAGAACAATCGCGTCGTGAGAAAACACGAGACACATGTCGCGTATCTGGTCGCCCCGTTTAAAAGCACAAAACGATCCTGGCCGTGCCTGGCGATCACGCGGATCGCGGGTCACTTCGGCCCTCTGCCCGAGACTTCACTTGGATCGCCGCCTCTTCCGCCCCCGTCACGCGGATCAGAACACGTGGCGAACATTCGAGTTATCAGCCGTAGGGTCGAACCGCTTTTGGCCGTTGATTATCTTTTCTCGATCCCACAGCCGGACCGTTATCATTGCCGAAGGACGACGCACGTGGCGTGCATCTGAGAGAAGCGATGCCGATGATGGGGAGGATCTTGGCCGTTGATTTTGGCAGGGAATGCTTTCAACTTTATCCTATAAATAGGAGCCCTCCTCAGGGCACTGTTCTGCTCTCTTCTTCCCACGCCTGTGTTTCCCTGCGATCATCCAAGCCTCCCTGCTACTCCAGCGAATAACGGGCCATCAAAGGTGATTTTGAGAGCACTTTCTGTCGCCGGGGGGATCTCTGTTGCCTGAAGTTGTTGCTGGGGAAGCTTCCGTTGCCTAAGAGGCGGTGGGCAGTCGAGAAGATCTTATTTGAGGGTAAGCCTCAATTTTCCTTCTTTGCTCCGCGATCCATGTTCAGTAGCCCCCCTTCGGCTGAGAGTAGCTCTTCGGCCGAAGGTTATTCTTCTCGCTCTTCATCCCAGCCTTTCGAATCTTCCTTGTCATCTCCCTTTTCTTTGAACTCCCTCGCTTCTCTCATGGCAGATGAGGCCGAAGTGTTTGGTGCTGAAGAAGCCAAAGAGGTTCCCGCCACGGGCCAGGCTTCCACTTCCGGCCGACGTCGGGCCGAGACAGTTTCCGACGCCATGTGTACTCTTTCCTACGATGGGGTTAAGTACATTGCATCTTACTATCAGCTTCCGGACAGGCTTTCGTCTTCCTCTTCCTTCCTTTGTAATTAATCTTTTGAGCTTCTACGGGTTGGCCCCGTCTCAATTTTTTCCTAATTCTTGGCGGACAGTCTATGCCGTCTTGGATGTGCACGCCTATATTGATGTTACCCCTTCGGTGAACATCTTCCGCTTTCTTTTCAAGATATAGCGGCAGGGAAAATCCGATTGGTTCTGCTTTGTCCCCCGCTTCGGCCGGGGTATCTTTTCCAGGAAGCCAACGTCCATTCACCATTGGAAGAAGAGCTTCATCTTCATCTCCCTTCTGGAGAAGGAGAGGGGTGTGTGGCCCTTCCCCACTGAGTAGGTACCACTGGCCGAAGGCCTTTCCGATCCGCCTTCCCTTAACCCCGATCAGCTTCATATCGTGCGGATTATAGACGCCGAGGCTCCGTATGATATAGCGGAGCTTTTCGATGAAGAGGAGCGGCTCGTGCAGACGGGGGGCTTGGCCGGACCCGACGAAGGACCCTCCTCGGATTTCTCCTTATCTTCCTCCCGAGGATGTCCCGGGGGAGACCGAAGGAGCCGCCGAGGTTGAGTCTCCAGCCGAAGCTCCTCCGACCGAAGAGGGTGCTGAGGCTTCGGCCGAGGGTAAGTCGGTCTTGAGTTGAGGAGAGTCGCGCGCTGTAAGTTGCTAACTCTTTTTTTTCTGTCCGCAGAGATGTCTGGGAGTCGGGGACTCCTCGGTCGGCTTGCCCAGCAGTCAGACCAATCTCAACCGTCCCGGTCGCAGGCGGCGGGAGGAGAGGCTGGACGAGATGCGGCCCTGGGCACTCGGGCCGCAGGGCGGACGGCGGCTTCGGTCGAGGGCCGCGCCGCTGCTGCTGCTCTCGAAAGAGAGAAAACAGGAAAATCGGTCGCGCGAGGGGGCGGCCGACAAGCGAAGCGGAGCCGGGTGGACGAACCTGGCGAAACAGAATCCGCCTTGGTAGCCAAGAGGCCGGTGGCTGCCCGAGGGGCCCCGCTCTCGTCCCCTCCCGAACCGTCGAGAGGCGACTCCCCTTCGGCTGCGACGGCCGGAGTAGAGGACCTCGGAGGTTCCGGGACGCACATGTCCCCTGAATACAGGCCTGAGCTGTGGGTCCCGAATCTTGGGATCTACGCGGACGAGAGTCTAGAGGACTCTCGGACATGCCTGCGCCTGCTCCGCGGCTTAACCCTCCCGATGGCCGAGGACGAGATGAAGGCGTTGTCCTCGGATGGCTTGGCGATGCAGTGCGCCCGACTGTCGGTCCAGGTAAAAAAGCTTCTTTACTGGCCTTGGTCTTATATTTCCCTTGGCTTGTTTGGGGTTGTTGATTCCTGTTTACTTTTGGCTGCAGACCGCGGTCATGTGCGGGGGCCTGATTCGCCGTCAGGTGGCCATTCAGCAAAGGCTCCGGGACATCGACCAGGCTTCGGATCAGCCAGTCGCCTCGGCGCGACGTAGTCTCGAGGCCAGCGTCGATTTGCTCCTGAAAGCAAATGCCCGGATGCGGGCCGAGCTAGAGGAGCAAATGGAGGTGACTCGCACTTCCTCCGAGGCCAAGACAAAGGCCGAGCAGGAGAGGGAGAAAGCCGAGAAAAAACTGGAGGCGGTCCGGGCCGTAAATGAAGCTCTTAAGGCCGAGATCCAGGACAAGGTCGACCAACGGGTCACGGATCGCCGCCGCCATGCCGAGGACGTCTTGGCTCTGAAGGCAGATCTGGAGCAAAGGCTGAAGAGGCTGCTCGTACAGCCGTAGCCAATTATAAGGCCGGCCCAGATTATGCCGAGGAGATAATACAGGCTCAACTCGAGGCGTCGTCGTCCGTGTTCAGCATAGGGTTGGCTATCGCCCAAAAGGCGTGCCCGGCCGTAGACCTGATCAGTCACTTGCATGACCTCGGACTCCTCGAGGCTTGGCCAGTTCTTCTACGAGAATCATTCGGCCTCCTCCCCCGTCCTGAGTCGAGCCTAGACGGGAGAGAGCATCGGCTCGAGCATTCTCGGCTCTCGGGATCCGTACAATTTCATAAGAATTGAACTGAGCAAGAATCTTGCGAGTTACCTGGAGATAAGATGTCATTATCGCATCCCGTGCCTCGTATTCCCCAAAAATGTGACCGGCGATTAGCTGAGAGTCGCTGAATGCCTTTATATGTTCTGTGCGCCGAGCTTTCTGGCGGCCCGAAGGCCGGAGATGAGGGCTTCGTATTCGGCGTTGTTGTTGGTAGCGGGGAAGGAGAAGCGCAGCGCATACTCCGTGATGACCCCTTCCGGAGATGCCATGATCCATCCAGCGCCGCTACCCATGGAACATGCGGACCCATCGACGTAGAGTCGCCATTCGTCCGCTCAAGGTGGGGAAACTAAAGCGCCTTCGGCCTCGGGTGTTGTCAAGACTTCCGGCTGAGTGACCGAGGATGCTTCGGGAGTGAGCTCGGCGATGAAGTCGGCTAAAGCATGAGCTTTTATTGCCGTCCGCAGCCCGTAAGAGATGTCGAACTCTCCCAGTTCGATTGCCCATTTTGCAAGCCTACTGGATACCTCCGGCCGGGAGAAGACTTGCCTCAAAGGCTGGTCGGTGAAGATCTTTATTGAGTGGGCGAGGAAGTAAGGCCGGAGCCTTCTTGCGGATGAGACAAGGGCTAAGGCTAGCTTCTCAAGAGCAGGATACCGAAGCTCTGCTCCTTGGAGAGCTCGGCTTATATAATAGACTGGCCTCTAAACGCCGTCTTGTTCCCGAATGAGGACGACGTTGACAGTTGCTTCAGATGCTGCTAGATAAAGGAACAGCTGCTCTCCGTGAACCGGTCTAGACAGGGCGGGAATAATGGAGAGATAGACCTTCAGCTGCTCGAAGGCTGATTGGCACTCGTCAGTCCAGGAGAAGCTATTGGTCTTCTTCAGTAGCTTGAAGAAGGGAAAGCAATAATCTGCTGCCCTCGACATGAAGCGGCTTAAGGCGCCAATCCTTCCGTTCAGCTTTTGGACCTCTCGGATGTTAGCCGGAGGGCGCATTTGAATGATAGTTGAGACCTTCGCGGGATTAGCTTCCACCCCTCGACGAGTAACCATATAGCCGAGAAATTTTCCAGAGGCCACGCCGAAGGCGCACTTGGCTGGATTCAGCTTCATTTTATATTTGCGCAGAGCAGAGAATGTCTCGGCCAAGTCAGCCAGATGGTCTGCAGCGACGTGGCTTTTCACCAGCATGTCGTCGATGTAGACTTCCATGTTGCGGCCGAGCTGTGGAGCAAATATTCTGTCGACGAGGCGTTGATATGTTGCTTCGGCATTCTTCAGGCCGAAGGGCATCCAGGTAGCAGTATAGACCGAGATCAGTTGTGAAGCTGGTCTTGCTTTCATCCTCCAGATGCATACGGATCTGATGGTAGCCTGAGTAGGCGTCGAGGAAGCTTAATAGCTCGTGGCCGGAGGTTGCGTCCACCACCTGATCTATCCGAGGCAGCGGGAAGCTATCCATCGGACAGGCTTTGTTGAGGTTGGTGAAGTCCACGCACAACTTGCCATCTTTCTTGGCACCGTCACCACATTGGCGATCCAGTCTGGGTGGTGTACCTCTCGGAGATGCCCGGCGTCCAGCCCTTTTTGTACTTCAGGTTGGATGGCCGCCCTTCTTTCCTGATTGAAGGTGCGCCGCTTCTGCTTGACCGGGGGCTGGTTGGGATCGATGTGTAGTCGATGCTCCGCTCTCTCCGGGTCGACTCCGGGCATGTCTGCAGGAGACCAGGCGAAGACATCGAGGTTCTTTTTTAGGAACTCGGCAAGTCTTTCGGCCTCAATCTTCTCTAGGCCGGAGACTATCATAAGAGTTCGGCCTTCTCCTCCCGGAACCGGGATGGCGATAAGTTCCTCTCCTGGGGATGCCTCGGCCGAAGATTCGATTGACAGGGATTGCGTGGCAGCCTTCCCTTTAACCGAGATCATATAACACTGCCGAGCTGCTTCTTGATTCCCCTTAGCTTCACCGATTCCATGACTGGTATGGAATTTCAGCTTTTGGTGGAAGGACGAGGGTACAACTCCGATTCCGACGATTAACCTTCGGCCAAAGATGGCGTTGTAGGCTGAATCGACTTTGACAATGGCAACCGTTTCGACGGTCAGCTGCCGAGGAGCCGAACCTATAGTTACTGGGAGCCGGACGATGCCTTCTACTCGGTAGGGCGAACCGTTTTTACATTAGCCTCATTCAAGCCCATTTTTACAAAACAATCGTAAAATAATACATTTGGGGCACTTCCATTATCAACAAAAATACGATGAACATCGTAGCTATTTATTACAGCATTAACAACGAGGGCGTCGTCGTGAGGAGTCTGAATATCGGTCAGATCCTCTTGGCCGAAGGTAATGTCTTCGTGACGAGACCGGCTTCGGTCCACCGGATATCATCATAATTGACCCAGCACTGGGTCGTTGGTGCGATGTTTCTACCGGGGCCGAGGTGATCTTCGGCTGAGGAGCGGTATCTTTGCTCGGGAGTTGTCGTGGCCTGGCTGCTTCAGGGATGTCCCGGTTTTGTTGCTGTTGAGGCTGCTCTCGCCGGTATCGTGGCAATCGGCCCTCTCTGATGAGGCGATCAATTTCCTCCCGAAGGTGTCGGCATTCGTCAGTCGAATGGCCGATCTCCCGATGGTATTCACAATATTTGCGGGGGATCTGTCTTGATGCGCTCTGGCTGCCGGAGCATGCCTTTTACTTCCATGAGCATTCGGGAAGGGGGAGCAGGCAGCGGCAGGTACCGCGGCTGCGGATCCCGTCGCTTGTCTCGGTCCCACTCCTCCCTCCGATATCGCTTGCGGGAGGGTTCTTGATCTTCAGGTCGAGGACGAACTGCTGGAGTGGCAGGCGCCGATATTGCTTCGGTGGTACTCTTGCCCTTGGACATCATCAGGGCCTCCCGGTTTATGTATTTATGGGACCGAGCTACGAGGTCCTGGAAGGTGGAGGGATGGCGCTTCCCGATAGAGCCGAGAAGCCCTTCGTCCAGGCACCCACTGATTACGGCCGAGACCGCAATTGAACTGTTCGGGATTTGGGCAGCTTCGGCCCGGAATTTGGTAAAATATTCTTGGAGGGTCTCGGTCGGTCCTTGCCGAATGGCTAACAGACTGGCCGAGGTTTTGCACTGCCGGGTGGCATCATAGAACTAGTCGATGAACAATTGGCCCAACTGGACTAATGAGTGGATAGAATTGGGGGACAATGTCTCGAACCAGGTTAAAGCTGTTTTTTCAAGAGTGAGGGGGAAGAGACGGCAGTGGACTGCCTCAGAGACCCCTCGGACAGAGAGATAAGTGTTGAACCTCTGGAAGTGGCAGACCGGATCTGTCATTCCATTATAGAGAGGGCCTTTCGGCAACTTAAAGTTGGGAGGTACCTCGATGGCCAGAAGGTTTGGAGAGAATGGAGTTTGCTCCAGAATGGTGCTAGCGAGAGGCGCTCCATACGGCCGAGATACCATTTGCTGCATCTCTTTCCTCATTGCAGTCTGCCGCCGGTCCAGGTCCGAGGTGGTTGAAATAGTGACCGAACGCCCTTCGGCTCGGTTGGATGAAACTCAGACGAAGCATAGCCTTGCTCTGTTGTGATGTGGCTGGCGCGAGGGACTCGGGCAGGCGGTGCAGAGGGCTCGCTGCGGGCCGTGGCGGCCTCGTCAGGGAAGACCTGCGAGGGCGTTGCTCGAAGCCTTGCCTCTTGGACAGGTAGAATGGAGGAGGCGGTACTTGTTGGGGGAGCTGGCCCAGTAACCCCATGCGCTAGGCGATGGCGGATACCATGTCTTGCAGGGGTGCCAGAGAAGTAACGGCGGCGGCCAGTGTTGCCACTTGCTGCTGAAGTTCCTCCATCCGATTGTCTCCCGGAGCGAGGGACTCCGGTATGACAGGAAGAGCCGAGCCTTGGGGTGGAGCAGATGGGGCACCTTCGGAATGGAGCGGCGGTGCTGAAGTCGCCCGTGTCTCTGCCTCGTCTTGCCCGGATCGTCTGGTAATTGGACGATGAGACATGACTTCTTGTTAAGTTTCCCACAGACGGCGCCTTTTTTGTGATGTAGCCGAAGCTATCACGGTCGGGTTCCAGGGCTGGAATCCGAAGATTGGACCCGAAGCTTGATCGGATCGGTGAAGAGGACCGACGGGGATCCGGAACGAGGCGAGAGCGGAGACGGGGCCGAGGACTCGAGGCCGAGAGATGGCCGGGCGAGAACTCGCTAGGAGCGAAGCCGAGTCTCCCTCGGACGAGGCGGACCAGCCTGCGGAAGGCGTGGCCGAAGCTCCTTCGGACGGGGCGAACCAGCCTGCGAAAGGCGTCGAGACCGGAGGGAGAAGACCCGAGGTCGGCGGCCGAGACCGACTCGGAGAGGTCGGCGAAGATTCAAACCGAAGCCCCTGCAGAAGGAGGATAAGAAGAAGAAAAACCAATCAGTAGGAGTCCCAGGCTTCGGCCCTAAGGAACCCCCTCCGACAGCTAAGTTAGCTTCTGAAGATGATTCGATTCAGAAGTCAGAGAAGAGGAAGAAGTAGCTTTAATGCTTTTTGGACTGTAGTCCTTGGGGTCTCGAAGACATACCTTTGGTAATAAATAGCCGTGTATTTATAGCGGAGGATAGAGGTTGCTTAACGGTGGCAGCCGATATAGGACTATGTTCTGGGTTTATTGGTAAACCGCCATAGTGCCTAACCCTCCCACCGAAGTGGGCTGGATACGGCTACTGGGCCGAAGGGGGTTGGGCCGCTGATGGGCCAGATGCCGCTTAGTGGGCTGGAGCCTACTGGGCCGAAGGGGGTTGGGCCGTTGATGGGCCAGATGCCGCTTAGTGGGCTGGAGCCTACTGGGCCGAGGGCTGCTGGGCCGCTAACGGGCCGAAGGCTGCCAGTGGGCTTCTTACTGCTGCTGTTTGGACTGATCTCAGTGTTGGGCCTGTTTTAATGAGCCGAATCGGATTCTGCCCCATCAGTGCTGAAGGCCAAGAAGACATGTTCAAAGAATATTTGCCTAGCAGGTAAGGAGAAGTAGGTTCGGAGGGCTAAAGAGAAGATGGGGATTGATGTAGCCGAAGCTATGACGATCAGATTCCAAGACTAGAATCCGAGAGTAATCGGGTTGATGAAGACCGACGGGGATCCTGGCCGAGACGTAGGTAGAGTACGGGACCGAGACTCTGAAGCCGAGAGGTACTCGGACGAATGCTCGCCAGGGGCGAAGCTGAGACTCCTTCGGCCGAAGCGGATGGACCAGCGAAGGGTCCCGAGCTTCGGCCCAAGAGAACCCCCTCCGACGACTAAGTCAGCTTCTGAAGAAGATTCGATTCAGAAGAGAAAGAAGAAGAGGTAGCTTTAATATTTTTGGACTGTTGTCCTTGGTCAAGAAGACATACCTTTTGTAATAAATAGCCGTCTATTTATAATGGATGATAGAGGTTGCTTGGTTGTTGCAACTGATATAGGACTATGTTTTAGGTTATTGGTAAACCGCCATAGCGCCTAACCCTCCCACCGGAGTGGGCCAGATACGGCTACTGGGCCGAAGGTTGGGGGCCACTGTTGGGCCAAATGCCGCTAGTGGGCTGAAGCCAATTGGGCTGAAGGCCGCTTGCTGGGCCGAGGCCAATTGGGCTGAGGGCCGCTGATGGGCCGAATGCTGCTGGGCCGCTGATGGGCCGAAGGCCACTGGGCTATTGATGGGCCGAGGGCTGCTGGGCCACTGATGGGCCGATGGCTGCCAGTGGGCCTCTATTTGCTGTTGTTGTTGGGCTATTTAATGGGCTGCTAATGGGCCGAATCGGATTCTGCCCCATCACACGGCCCCCTACTCTTGTCGTTCTCAATTCCATGAAACGTCGAGAGTAAAGTCCGAAGCCCTTACGGAAAAAACATGATTCGTACCTTGTCCGAAATTGTTACCACCTGTTTCGGAAACTGGGAGGTCTTCGCTTTAGGTTGGCCGAGGGCTGGTGACAAACAGCCTCGTCTCAGGCCGGGACCCTATTGTAGACACCTTCATCCTAGGCCGAGACTTGGTGACGAAAGCCTTCGTCCCCAGTTGTGAAAGCATGGCAAGAGCGGAAAAGACCTTGGGCTTCCCGCCTTCACGGTCGCGTCACAACAAACACAGGACACGTGTTGCACATCCGGCCGGTCCGCCGAAAGCATAAAAAGATCTCAGCCGTTGACAGCGATCACCTGGATCGTGGTCGCTTTGGCTCTCTGCCCAAGACTTCACCTGGATCGCTGCTTGTCCGGCCTTCGGCACGAGGATCGGGACACGTGGCGAGCATCCGGATGAACAGCCGCAGGGTCAGGCCGCATCTGGCCGTTGATTGCCTCCTCTCGATCCCGCAGCCCGTTCGTCATCATGGCGAAGGACGGGACACGTGTCGCGCATCCAAGTAGGGCAGAGCCGAGGGGTGGGAAGATCTCGGCCGTCGGTTCAACACCGGACCCCCTCAAGTCCCCCTATAAATATCAACCCCTCTCCCCTGGCTACTGTTCTTCTACTTTCTTCTTCCTCTGCGCCTGTGTATCTCTGCGAGTAGCTTCCGCGAGCGCCCTTGCTTCTCCGGCAGTGTGCGTGCTACTGAGGGTGTTTGAGGACGCCTTGTCCGTCGCCGGGGAGGGCCTTGTCGCTGGGAGTCATCGCCGGGATGTCCTTTGTCGCTGGGGAGGCTTTTTATCTCTGGGTAGACTCTTAGCCACCGGGGAAATCCTATTCTGAGGGTAAGCCTCAGCTTTCGCCTTCTCTCTTTT
This sequence comes from Zantedeschia hybrid cultivar, assembly GCA_030544215.1. Classification (NCBI taxonomy): domain Eukaryota; kingdom Viridiplantae; phylum Streptophyta; class Magnoliopsida; order Alismatales; family Araceae; genus Zantedeschia; species Zantedeschia hybrid cultivar. The sequence continues at coordinate 43,983,446 of JARZZO010000003.1, read as the reverse complement.
TTGATTCATGTCCAGTAGCTCCCCTTCGGCCGAGAGTTACTCTTCGGCCGAGGGCGGTTCTTCTTGCTCCTTGTCCAGATCTCCCCAGTCTTCTCTGTCATCTCCCTTTTCTTCGAACTCTTTTCTTTCCGTCATGGCGGACGAGGCAAAATCGGTTCCGGCCGCTGCTAAGCCTTCCACTTCGGACCGTCGTCCGGCCGAGATGGTTTCGGACGTAGCCAGTGTCCTTGATGTTGAAACCATCAAGGTCATTACTAACTACTACCATATTCCATCTTGGATAGTTCCCGTCCAGCCCGGGAGGCGCACCAGAGCTAACACAGTTCGGCCGGGTAGCTTCTCGATCTACGAGCACAGCTTCCGGGCGGGCTTCCGCCTTCCTCTTCATTCCTTTGTTATGAATCTCTTGAGTTTTTACGGACTGGCTCCGTCCCAACTCTTTCTGAATTCTTGGCGGACAATCTATGCATTCCTTAGGGCCGAAGCCCGGGACTCCTACTGACTAGTTGTTCTTCTTCTTTCCCTCCTCCTGCAGGGGCTCGGTTTGAATCTTTGCCGACCTCCCCAAGTCGGTCTCGGCCGCCGACCTCGGGTCTTCTCCCTCTGGTCTCGACGCCTTCCGCAGGCTAGTCCGCCTCGTCCGAAGGAGCTTCGCCCACGACTTCCGCAGGCTGGTCCGCATCGTCCGAGGGAGTCTCGGCTTCGCTCCTGGCGAGTTCTCGCCCGGGCACCTCTCGGCCTCAAATCCTCAGCCCCGTCTCCGCCCTCGCCTCGTTCCGGATCCCCGTCGGTCCTCTTCACCGATCCGATCAAGCTTCGGGTCCAATCTTCGGATTCCAGCCCCGGAACCCGACCGTGATAGCTTCGGCTACATCACAAAAAAAGGCGCCGTCTGTAGGAAGGCTAGCAAGAAGTCATGTCTCATCGTCCAGTTACCAGACGATCCGGACAAGATGAGGCGGAGACACGGGCGACTTCAGCGCCGCCGCTCCATTCCGAAGGTGCCCCGTCTGTTCCACCGCAAGGTGCTGCTCTTCCTGTCATACCGGAGTCCCTCGCTCTCGGAGACAATCGGATGGAGGAACTTCAACAACATGTGGCAACACTAGCCGCCACCGTTACTTCTTTGGCACCCCTGCGAGACATGGTATCCGCCATCGCCCAACGCATGGGGTTGCTGGGCCAGCTCCCCCAGCAAGTACCGCCTCCTCCATTCTGCCCTGTCCAAGAGGCAAGGCTTCGGCCAACGCCCTCGCAGGTCTTCCCTGACGAGGTCGCGACGGCACGCAACGAGAGATCGGCCATTCGACTAACGAATGTCGGCACCTTCGGGAGGACATTGATCGCCTTATCAGAGAGGGCCGATTGCCACAATACCGGCGAGAGCAGCCTCAACAGCAACAAAATCGGGACATCCATGAGCAGCCAGGCCATGACAACTCCCGAGCAAAGATGCCGCTCCTCAGCCGAAGATCACCTCGGCCCCGGTAGAAACATCGCACCAACGACCCAGTGCTGGGTCAATTATGATGATATCCGGTGGACCGGGAGAAGGATCGAGGCATCGTCAGCTCGGCTCTGCAAAAGTAGCAGCGGTCGATGTCGAGCCGAAGCGGTCTCGTCACGAAGACATTACCTTCGGCCAAGAGGATCTGACCGATATTCAGACTCCTCACGACGACGCCTTCGTTGTTAATGTTGTAATAAATAGCTACGATGTTCATCGTATATTTGTTGATAATGGAAGTGCCCCAAATGTATTATTTTACGATTGTTTTGAAAAAATGGGCTTGAATGAGGCAAATATGAAGCCTCACCGGAGGCCTCTATTCGGTTTTAACGGTTCGCCTTGCCGAGTAGAAGGCATCGTCTGGCTCCCAGTAACTATAGGCTCGGCTCCTCGACAACTGACCGTCGAAACGGATTTTGCCGTTGTCAAGGTCGATTCAGCCAACAACGCCATTTATGGCCGAAGGTTAATCGGCGGAATCGGGGTCGTACCCTTGTCCTTCCACCAGAAGCTAAAGTTCCATACCAGTCACGGAATCGGTGAAGCTAAGGGAAATCAAGAAGCAGCTCGGCAGCGTTATATGATCTCGGTTAAAGGGAAGGCTGCAGCCGAATCCCTGTCAATCGAATCTTCGGCCGAGGCTTCCCCAGGAGAGGAACTTATCGCCATCCCAGTTCCGGGAGGAGAAGGCCGGCCTCTTATGATAGGCTCCGACTTAGAGAAGGTTGAGGCCGAAAGACCTGTCGAGTTCCTAAAAGGGAACCTCGACGTCTTCGCCTGGTCCCCTGCTGACGTGCCCGGAGTCGACCCGGAGGTAGCGGAGCGTCGGCTGCATGTCGATCCCAATCTACCCCCGGTCAAGCAAAAGTGGCGCACCTTCAATCAGGAAAGAAGGGCGGCCATCCAAGCCGAAGTACAAAAAGGGCTGGACGCCGGGCATCTCCGAGAGGTACACCACCCAGACTGGATTGCCAATGTGGTGATACCCAAGAAAGATGGCAAGTGGCGGATGTGCGTAGACTTCACCAACCTCAACAAAGCCTGTCTGATGGATAGCTTCCCGCTTCCTCGGATAGATCAGGTGGTGGACGCAACCTTCGGCCACGAGCTACTAAGCTTCCTCCACGCCTACTCAGGCTACCATCATATCCGAATGCATCCGGAGGATGAAAGCAAGACCAGCTTCACAACTGATCTCGGTCTATACTGCTCTACCCGGATGCCCTTCGGCCTGAAGAATGCCGGAGCAACATATCAACGCCTCGTCAACAAAATATTTGCTCCACAGCTCGGCCGCAACATGGAAGTCTACATCGACGACATGCTGGTTAAAAGTCACGTCGCTGCAGACCATCTGATTGACTTGGCCGAGACATTCTCTGCTCTGCGCAAATATCCGAGAGGTCCAAAAGCTAAACGGAACGATTGCAGCCTTAAGCCGCTTCATGTCGACGGCAGCAGATTATTGCTTTCCCTTCTTCAAACTACTGAAGAAGACCAATAGCTTCTCCTGGACTGACGAGTGCCAATCGGCCTTCGAGCAGCTAAAGGTCTATCTCTCCAATATTCCCGTCCTGTCAAGACCGGTTCACGGATAGCAGCTGTTCCTTTATCTAGCAGCATCCGAAGCAGCTATCAGCGCCGTCCTCATTCGGGAACAAGACGGCGTTCAGAGGCCAGTCTATTATATAAGCCGAGCCCTCCATGGAGCAGAGCTTCGGTATCCTGCTCTTGAGAAGCTAGCCTTAGCCCTCGTCTCATCCACAAGAAGGCTCCGGCCTTACTCGCCCACTCAATAAAGATCTTCATCGATCAACCTTTGAAGTAAGTCCTCTCTCGGCCGGAGGTATCCGGTAGGCTAGCAAAATGGGCAATCGAACTGGGAGAGTTCGACATTTCTTACGGGCCGCGGACGGCAATAAAAGCTCAAGCTTTAGCAGACTTCATCGCCGAGCTCACTCCCGAAGCACCCTCAGCCACTCGGCCGGAAGTCATAACAACACCCGAGGCTGAAGGAACTTCGGTTTCTCCACCTTTAGCGGACGAATGGCGACTCTACGTCGATGGTTCCGCATGTTCCATGAGTAGCGGCGCCGGATGGATCCTGGCGTCTCCGGAAGGGGTCATCACGGAGTATGTGCTTCGCTTCTCCTTCCCCGCTACCAACAATGCCGCCGAGTACGAAGCCCTCATCTCCGGCCTTCGGGCTGCCAGAAAGCTCGGTGCGCAGAACATAAAGGCATTCAGCGACTCTCAGCTAATCGCCAGTCACATTTCTGGGGAATACGAGGCACGGGATGCTATAATGGCGTCTTATCTCCAGGTAACCCGCAAGATTCTTGCTCAGTTCAATTCTTACGAGATTGTGCGAATCCCTCGGGCCGAAAATGCTCGAGCCGATGCTCTCTCCCGGCTAGCATCAACTCAGGACGGGGGAGGAGGACGAATGATTCTCGTAGAAGAACTGGCCGAGCCAAGCCTCAAGGAGTCCGAGGTCATGCAAGTGACTGAATCTGAAGCCGAGACCTGGATGACTCCCCTAGTTACTTTCCTCCTTCGAGGAGAAACCCTGTCCGATCCGAAGGAAGCAAGACACATTCGGCAGCGCTCTTCTCACTTCCTTCTCCTAGACGGGCTATTATATAAAAAGTCCTTCGGCCGACCACTCTTGCGATGCCTCGGCCCGGCCGAAGCTGACTATGCGCTGCGAGAGGTACATGAAGGGGTATGCGGAGCACATGCAGGAGGAAGGGCCCTAGCTCACAAGCTTTTAAGGCAAGGATACTGGTGGCTACGCTCCGAGAGGACGCAAATGCCTTAGTCCGTCGCTGCGATCCGTGCCAAAGGTTCAGCCCCCTCATCCACCAATCAGCAACCCTTCTAACTCCTCTATCAGACCCCTGGCCTTTCGCCCAGTGGGGAATTGACCTCCTGGGACCCTTTCCCGTCGCCACTGGCCAGAGGAAGTTCCTTATTATGGCGGTGGACTATTTTACCAAATGGGTGGAAGCCGAACCCCTCGCGTCCATAACCGATACCAACGCATGGAACTTCATATGGAAGTCCATCATTTGCCGATACGGCATCCCTCGGGCCATTATCTCAGACAACGGCAAACAATTCGACAGCCATCGGTTCAAGGACATCTGCGCCAGTTTCGGCATTCTCCACAAATTCGCGTCGGTAGCGCACCCTCGGACAAATGGCCAAGTCGAGGTCACTAACCGAAGTCTACTACAAGGATTGAAGACTCGCCTCGGCAATGCCAAGGGCCGATGGGTGGAGGAGCTGCCGAGCGTTCTATGGGCTTATCGGACTACAAGCCGAACCCCAACCGGCGAAACCCCGTTCCGCATGGCTTATGGGGTAGAAGCCGTTATTCCTATCGAAGTTAGCCTTCTCGCCAAGAGTTCTCACTCATAATCCGGAGACCAATGAGGAAGCCCTAAAAGATCATCTAGATCTTATAGAAGAAACAAGGGATCAAGCTTGCATTCGGCTGGCGGCTTATCAACAGCGCATGGCCAGATACCACAACACTCGAGTGAAGCCCCGAAGCTTTGAAACCGGGAGCCTCGTGTTGATGAATGCTCACGCGTCTAAACCAACCGAAGCCGCAGGAAAGCTTTCTCCCAACTGGGAAGTACCGTATCGTATAAGGGAAGTAATCCGACGAGGGGCTTATCGGTTGGAAACCCTTTCGGGCCAACCTCTCCCTCGTACCTGGAATGTGGAACGCCTTCGGCGCTACTTCATGTAAGTTACTTCCCCCGGAGTTTAGCCGGAAGGCATGAATAAAATTCTTCTTTTGAAAATATCATATATGGCATGGTTTTCTAAGTCCGTGTAAACCGTACCGGGAGTGGCTTCGGCCATGCAAACCATATCGGGAGCGGCATGGTTTTCTAAGTCCGTGTAAACCGTACCGGGATTGGCTTTGGCCATGCAAACTGTATCAGGAGCGGCATGGTTTTCTAAGTCCGTGTAAACCATACCGGGAGTGGCTTCGGCCATGCAAACCGTATCGGGAGCGGCATGGTTTTCTAAGTCCGTGTAAACCGTACCGGGAGTGGCTTCGGCCATGCAAACCGTATCGGGAGTGGCATGGTTTTCTAAGTCCGTGTAAACCGTACCGGGAGTGGCTTCGGCCATGCAAACCGTATCGGGAGCGTCATGGTTTTCTAAGTCCTTGTAAACCGTACCGAGAGTGGCTTCGGCCATGCAAACCGTATCGAGAGCGGCATGGTTCTCTAAGTCCGTGTAAACCGTACCGGGAGTGGGTTCGGCCATGCAAATCGTATCGGGAGCGGCATGGTTTTCTAAGTCCGTGATAACCGTACCGGGAGTGGCTTCGGCCATGCAAACCGTATCGGGAGCGTCATGGTTTTCTAAGTCCGTGTAAACCGTACCGGGAGTGGCTTCGGCCATGCAAACCGTATCGGGAGTGGCATGGTTTTCTAAGTCCGTGTAAACCGTACCGGGAGTGGCTTCGGCCATGCAAACCGTATCGGGAGCGTCATGGTTTTCTAAGTCCTTGTAAACCGTACCGAGAGTGGCTTCGGCCATGCAAACCGTATCGAGAGCGGCATGGTTCTCTAAGTCCGTGTAAACCGTACCGGGAGTGGCTTCGGCCATGCAAATCGTATCGGGAGCGGCATGGTTTTCTAAGTCCGTGATAACCGTACCGGGAGTGGCTTCGGCCATGCAAACCGTATCGGGAGCGGCATGGTTTTCTAAGTCCGTGTAAACCGTACCGGGAGTGGCTTCGGCCATGCAAACCGTATCGGGAGCGGCATGGTTTTCTAAGTCCGTGTAAACCGTATCGGGAGTGGCTTGGGCCATGCAAACCGTATCGGGAGCGGCATGGTTTTCTAAGTCCGTGTAAACCGTACCGGGAGTGGCTTCGGCCATGCAAACCGTATCGGGAGCGGCATTATTTTCTAAGTCCGTGTAAACCGTACCGGGAGTGGCTTCGGCCTTGCAAACCGTATCGGGAGCGGCATTATTTTCTAAGTCCATACAATCCGAACCCGGAGTGGCTTCGGCCATGCAAGCCGCATGATCTCGACCACAAGAAGAGCCAGACTCGGTCATTCATTCAGAACACAGAAATGTGAATAGAAGCAAAATATTTTTCTTATATATATGAAAAAGTACAAAATCGGCCATACACCTGGCCGCAGCCTTTCAAAAAGCAGACAAAAACTGGGACAAACCCCCGTACTAGCTCTCGGCATCGTCGCCGTCTACGTCGACAGGAGTCTGATCGGGAGATGCCGATGGAGAAACCTCGACCGGAACGACCTCATCAGGAACGGCCTCATCGCCTTCCTTCGGAGCCGGAGCTCTTTCGGCCTTAAGTTTTTTCCACCAGGCCAGAAGCTCTTCGCCTTCCTCGTCTGTCGGAAGGCCGATGCCGGTCAGATCTACGGCCGGGCATGCCTTTTGGGCGATAGCCAGCCCTAGACTGAATACGGACGACACCGCCTCGAGTCGAGCCTCCATTATCTCCTCGGCATAATCCGGGCCGGCCTTATAACTTGCCACAGCTGTACGAGCGGCCTCTTCGGCCTTGGCCTCCAGATCTGCCTTCAGAGACGAGATCTCCTCGTCGTGGCGACGGCGCTCTGTGACCCGCTGTTCGGCCTTGTCCTGGATCTCGGCCTTAAGAATTGTGTTTTCGGTCCGGGTCGTTTCGAGTTCCTTCTCGACCTTCTCCCTCTCCTACTCGCCCTCGTCTTGGCCTCGGAGGTAGTATGGATCACCTCCTTTTGCTCCCCCAGCTCGGCCCGCATCCGAGCATTAGCTCTCAGGAGCATCTCAACATTGGCCTCGAGATCACGTTGCACTGAGGCTACTTTGCCCGCAGCCAACTGATCCGAGGCCTGGTCGATGTCCGGGAGTTTTTGCTGGATGGCAGCTTGGCGACGGACGAGGCCCCCGCACACGACTGCGGTCTACAGCCGAAGGCAAGAAAAATTGAGCAAGTGCAAAAGAGCTAAGGAAAGTACCAAACCAAGACAAATAAAGAAGCTTTTTACCCGGACAGCGTATCGGACGGACTGCATAGCTAAGCCCTCCGAAGATAGTTCTTTCATCTCATCATCGGCTATCGGGAGGGTCAAGCCGCGGATCAGGCGCAGGCATGTCCGAGAGTCCTCCAGGCTCTCGTCCGCGAAGACCCCCAAATCCGGGACCCTGGGCTCATGCCCGTATTCACGGGACATATGCGTCCTGGCCGTCCCGAAGGAGAAAGAGAGGTCCTCTGTGCCGGCCGCCATGGCAGGAGGGGAATCGCCCCTCGGCGGTTCGGGAGGCGACGAGAGAGGGGCCCCTCGGGCAGCCACCGGCCTCTTGGCTGCTGGGGCGGATTCTTTCTCGCCAGGATCATCCGCCCGGCTCCGCTTCGCCGGTCGGCCGCTCCCTCGGACGACCGACTTTCCCTTCCTCTCTCTTTCGAGAGCAGCAGCAGCAGCACGGCCTTCGACCGAAGCCGCCGGGTAACGATCCGCCATCCTATGACCGGAGACCCGGTCACTAAATGGATGTCGGCCCATTAACTGCGGGTTCACACCCGGATCTCACACAACACGTCTGGAGGAGTAAGCGCTAAACAAGGCTAAATACAACAATCACACGGACTACAAGGTAAGCAAGTGCGCAGGAAGGAAAATAACAATGTCCGTATACAGTCCAACAATAATTACATGTCCAACAATTAAATAAGTACAGGCAGAAGGAAGTACAACAACATCGGGGCATACCCCGGAACTAAGACAACTGCTGGTCCGCACACCAAGGAGACACCACGCTACCGCTGTGCCTCGAAGTCCACACCTGAAACCGCAGGGAGTGAGCTACACCAGAAATGGGCTCAGTAGGGATCATCCGATCCCCTGCCTCCCACTCACACACTCACAAGTGTAACAACAGGAATATAAGGCAATTAAGTAAAGCAGTAAACATAGCACCCAACTCTGATATGAAACGCACGATGAGCAGTGTAGCAAGAACCATTCTAAGCAACCCGAAGAACCCAACACAGAGTAACGTCTCACAGCCAAAGTCCACGAAGCGACTGAACCACACTGTCGACCGAAGTCAAACGTTGCCTCCCAACACTACCACCACAGCTCACGCCTGTCCACCCCTACAGTGTTCCGGGGCACTGTAGGGTGAGGCAGTGAGTCAAACTAGGACTAGCTGGAACCAGTGTACTGCCACTGCCAGCTACGTGTGCACACAAGCAGTCTAGACTACTGTCCTACCGTCCGGATTGCCTCCACGCTAGGCCTCAGCGCTTCAGGAGGGCCCTGGGGACCGGCGAACCCCCGTCAAGCCGAAGCTACAGGAACTACCCACAAACCCAACTCTCCCGGGCTGCGTCAGGCCAAAGGGCTAAGGGTAGCACTCGTAACCTTGATCAAAGGTCACATCAGGCCCAATGGCTAAAGGGTAAACCAACTCCCACCAGTACCACAACCAGCTCCACAGCATGAAACACGCCGGAAGCTGTCACGACAAACAGGGAAACCCCGACCCGCTGAGGACAAACAGCGACCCCTCGGATAGCACACCGGCTACTCCGGCCTGTCGGGCTCAAGGCGATCCTGCTTCCCTCAGCCAAGGGTAAAACACAACATGTACCACTTCTCCCACCGGTACGGCTCACAGACACCATGACCCTGTCCCCATCGGTCCATGGTGACAAACGTAAACCACAGTCATTCCGATTCCATATTCGCACAAGCACACACACACACACAACATGATTCCATTCACACAGGAGTCCTCAGTCTCAGTATACAACGTAAAGCATGCATTAGAAATCGTCCCACAGTGAAACACATGATAAAACCAGTATTCACACATCTCTGTCTTGAATCGCGTCGACCAAGGTCGACGCCATTCAAGTCCCTCGGACAGGTTCATTTAACGGACAGAATATTCCTTGAAACGCGTCGTCATAGGGAGTCGCATACCTAAAACGCGTCCAAGTCTACAGACGCCATTCACACATAAATTCCAGATTTACAGACCCCCCACCCGGGGTGATTTTCCTGTCTAAATGGCGTCATGGTGTCCCGACGCCCTTCTGAAAGGCGTCGTCCATCCATGACGTCATTTAGCGCCAGAACTCCTAACACAGGAAACCTCAAACAGGGAGGTTCCTGCCCTAAAAGGCGTCGTACTGCCCTGACGCCCTTTGAAAAGGCGTCGACCAGGCACGACGCCGTTTAGCCCCAGAAAACAGGTTTCCTGGTTCAACCCGAGGGTTCCTCCTTTAGTCCCAAGCACCCCGAAAAGCCCCAAAACCAAAGGGGAAGGAAGAGAAATCCAACCATCACAAGCATGCTACGAAACCAAGTCCACAAGCACCGCCATTCCCACAAGGAATACCCCTAAACATGCTCAATCTAGCCCCAAACACGTCACGTCACGCGAAGAAACATACGAGCAACACATGCAAGGTTCGTCCCCCTACCGGTTCTTGAACTCCGCCAAGCTCCGTGCCGCCGTCCCGCCGCACCGCACACCGCCGCCGGTACCCTCGAGGATGCCGCCACTCCGCCGGGACGTCGGCCGCCGTCCGGAGAGTGGAACACCGCGAAGGAAGTGGTGGAGGTAGAGGTGAGAGGTAAGGTGGTGTTGGAGTGGTGGAAGAGGAAGAAGAGGAAGGGAAGGGGAAGAAGAGAGTCGGAGAGGGCGGAGAGAGCGAAGAGAGAGAGAGTGAAGGCGAGAATGAGGGAAAGAAGGGGAGGCTCGCGGGGTCAACCAGAATCCCGCTAAAACGCGTCGATCGAGGCAGACGCCTATCAGTCTGACAGGACGGCCGTACTGATAGCGGTCTGGCGCCGCACCCTGACATCGCAGAGGTCATAGTCTGAATCGCGTCAGCCAACCTGGACGCCGTTCAGACGATGTGACCGGAGCCGTACTCTCGCGGCCCGAAACCCGCCCACGTGGCGCAACAACCAGCAGTCCTAAATGGCGTCCACACAACCTGACGCCTTTTGAAAGGCGTCGAGAAGCGCTGACGCCATTCAGCCAGGAATCTCAAGACCCCCCACAGGGTCCAAACCAAGGAATCCGACCCGAACCCGACTCGAAAATAGAACCCGAAATCTCAGTCCTTACACGCCGTCTGCAGAGAAGGAGGGGAGAGTAAGAAGAGTCCAACTCTTCTGAGCTTGACGGCCACCTTTGGAATGATTTCTTAGGTTACAGGTTGGAGATTAAATTGGTTATATATAGGAATGTTAAGGCGGTATCAATATATTATTATTAGCTTATTTATCAAATAAGCCTAATAATACATATATTATATATATGCCATTTATATTATTGTATATATACTTTTAAGCCATTTATAGATTCTTTTCCCAAAAGAATCTAATGCTTTAGTATTTTTGTCCATACTATAATATTCCGTTCTGCAAGAGTTAAGTATATGTGATCCTCTAGGCCCATTATCACTATGGTTTAAAGATCCATTAACTTCCAATCTAATTAGAAGTAAATTCAATCGGTTATTCCTAATAACCGTTTAATTTGATCCGAACCTTTTCATCACGTTAGGTCAAGCAAATCCGTGTGATCCCAGAGGATGCCGGGTTCATCTTCACCCTTTCTGGTACCTGTAAGTCTTCAGTTACCGTATCGCTATAATCCCTCGCTCATTCTACGAGTCCAATCCGATCGTGTCGTATGGTTATGTCAAACCACTAGTCATCGTGTCGTCTGATTATGACCTCCTTCATTATTTCACGTTCGTTCCAAACGAACCGATACCACCTTGGCCAGAGATTTAGTGGAGTGTCCATCTCATGACTCATTAACTATCTGTCATATACCTGACAGTGAGCGATTCCCTCTTGACCATTAACAGTCTTTGCATGTATTCCGATGTGGCTAATAATTCGGTGTTTCATGACTTATGGTTAAAGTCACTTAACCAAACATTAAACCACATGTGATGTGAGATTGGTAATATACACATCATGCGCGCCGATTTACGAGCAATCAATGTCCCAAAGTGATTACTCTCTAATTGGGAACAGTTTAACGTATGCGTCCATGTACAGTCAAACTCACATTCGAGATTCCATCTTGAAATTGATTTTACAACTAGGGGCAATGCAAAGAAATCCATAAATTACAATTTTATGCTCTAATTACCACTTAATTATATTGAACAAGATTGTACAACCATTAGGCCTACACAGCCCAGAATTGGCATGTAGGACACCCAAATACTAACAATCTCTTACTTGTACTATAGCAATTGCCCACAGACTTGAGGCCCATCTTTTCCCGATGATGCTCAAACACAATCTATGACAAAGGCTTAGTCAGTGGATTTGCAATATTGTCTTCTGATGGTACACACTCTACCACCACATCTCCCCTTGCAGCAATCTCCCAAATCAGGTGAAAACACCTTAGAATATGCTTTGACCTTTGGTGAGACCGAGGTTCCTTCGCCTGGGCGATGGCCCTATTATTATCACATAATAATGGGATGGGAGCCGATATACTAGGAACTATGTCAAGTTTCGAGATGAATTTCTTCATCTAGACTGCTTCCTTGGCAGCTTCAGCCGCAGCTATATACACTACCTCTGTCGTTGAAGCTGCAGTCGTTTCTTGATTGAAACTCTTCCAATTGACTGCCCCGTTTAACATGAATACAAATCCAGACATGGATTTGCTATCATCCAAATCTGACTGAAAATAAGAGTCTGTATATAGTCTCAATTGCAAGTCCTGTTCACCTCCATACAGCAAGCAAAGATCCTTAGTTCTTCTCAAGTACTTAAGGATGCATTTTACTGCTTTCTGCTGCCCTTCGCCTGGATCACTCTGATATCTGCTGGTAATGCTCAAAGCATTGGCCACATCAGGGCGAGTACATAGCGTGGCATACATGATCGACCCTAATGTCAAGAGCATAGGGTATCCAGCTCATATGCTACTTCCTCAGGTGTTCTAGGGGCCATGTCTTTAGATAGGTAAATTCCATGTCTCATAGGAATGAGACCTTTTTTTGAAATTTTCTAACTGGCATCTCCTGAGTGTAGTATCTATGTACATGGATTGGGACAATCCCAGCATCCTCTTTGATCTATCACGATAGATCCTTATGCCCAGCACATAGGATGCTTCTCCTAAATCCTTCATGGAGAATGTCTTGGACAACCAAGACTTCGTTGATGTTTGCATCCTTATATCATTCCCAATGAGTAAGATGTCATCAACATAGAGTACTAAGAAGGTCACTGAGCTCCCACTGACCTTCTTGTAAACACAGGATTCGTCTTCATTTCGAATGAAGTCGAAAGATTTGATAACCTTATCAAATCTCAAATTCCAACTTCTAGACGCCTACTTCAATCCATAAATGGATTTTTGAAGCTTGCATATTTTATTGGGATATTGCTTAGATGTGAATCCATCAGGCTGTACCATGTACACCTCTTCTGACAGGTTTCCGTTAAGGAAGGCTGTCTTTACATCCATCTGCCATATCTCATAATCTAGGTATGCGGCAATGGCATGGAGGATTCTTATTGACTTTATCATTGCCACTGGTGAAAAGTTTTGTTATAGTCAGTTCCTTGTCTTTGACGATATCCCTTTGCCACCAGTCAAGCCTTATAAGTGTCAATTTGTCCATCTACTCTGATCTTCCTCTAGAAGATCCATTTGCAGCTAATAGGGACTTCAGTTCAGGTATGTCAACCAAGTTCCAAACTTGATTGGTATACATAGATTGGATTTCTGAATCCATAGCTTAATTCCATTTCTCAGAGTCAGAATTACTAATGGCCTCAATAGGATTGAGGATCATTATCCTCATTTATCTGTACCTTAGACGAACTATCAGAGACATGTCCAACATATCTCTCAGGTTCTCTATGTAATATCTGCGTTTCATTTTGAGCATTTTCCATAGGTAGCGTCTCATCCAATGAGACTGTGTCTGCGGTTTGTGGTTCATGGACCTCGTCCAGTTCTATCTGGCTACCACTATTTTCTAGAGGAGATATTCCTTCTCCAGGAATATATAGCTCTCTTGGCCACTAAGATCCTTTGCTCAGAAGGGTGATAGAAATAATATCCAAATGTCTCTTTTGGATATCCTACAAGCCTATACTTGTCTGTTCTCGACTCTAGCTTACCTGCGTCATTCTTCTTCACTTGGGCAGGACACCTCCAAACTTTAATATGATTAAAGTTCGGTTTCTTTTCCTTTCATATCTCATATGCTGTGGTAGGAACTGACTTACTCAAAACTCTATTTAATAAGTAGGCTGTTGTCTCTAAAGCGTACCCCTATAGAGACAATGGTAATTCTGACAAGGACATCATGGAACGGACCATGTCTAACAAGATCATATTTCTCCTTTCAGATACACCATTATGTTGCGACGTATATGGTGGGGTCCACTAAGAAATTATTTCATTGTCTTTCATGTAAGAAGTGAATTCGAGACTTAATTATTCACCTCCTCAATCCGATCGAAGAGTTTTTATACTTTTACCAGTCTGCTTCTTTACTTCATTCTTATGTTCCTTAAACTTCTCAAAAGCTTGTGATTTATATCTCATTAAATACACACAACCATACCTAGAGAACTCATCAATAAATGAAATGAAATAGAGATATCCTCCTTTAGCCTCTATTGGCATGGGTCCACATACATCCGTGTGTAGTTACAGAAGCTCAGCAGCCCTTTCACCATCTCCACTAAAAGGAGCTTTGGTCATCTTCCTCATGAGACATGACTCACAGGTATCAAAAATGATTTGAATTCGAATGAATTCAAATATCCATTTGAACATAGGTGAGAAATCCTCTTCTCTCCAATATGACTAAGTCTGCAATGCCAAAGATATGCATGATTCACTTCTTTTGTCTTATCATTTAAAATTGCCTTGCAATTCTTTTTCCAGTAACCTGTCTGTCCACATCGAAAGCATTGCTGTCTTTTTCATCATTCATGCCCTTGCCCTTGCCTGCCTTGGTGATCTGAATACCTTTAGTCAGTTTCTTTCCCTTCTTGGTGGCCTTTCTTTTCTTGTTGGTCTGACCAACAATCATTACAGAAGATGGTTTATTCTTCTATATGGTTCCTTCAGGACTCTTTAACATGTTTAGGAGTTCTGGTAGAGAAGCCTCAATCCTATTCATGTTAAAGTTCATGATGAAGGGAGAAAAGAATTCAAGCAATGACTGGAGAATGAGATCAATACTAAGTTCATGATCCAACTGGAATCCTAGCCACTCCATCATTTTCAGTACATGAGCCTGTACAAAAGCACCCTCAAACATCCTTGTCCTGAAAAGTTTTTTGGAGAGCTCAAACCTTTCTATTCTATCCTGCTCACCAAAGAGTTGGCTTAGTTGGAGAAGTATCGCTCTATAATCTGTCTTTTCAAATTGCCTCTACAGCTCAAGAGCCATAGAGGGCAGTATATAACATTGCGTAAAGGAAGAATCTTCCGATCATTTTGTATAATAATTGATCACGCTCCTCGGCATCAGCGGGAGGCTCAAGTTGAATCGTGTCTAACACGTACACAATCTTTTCAGCTATTAAGACAATTCGCAGATTACGCAACCGGACTTGATAATTAGCTCTAGTCAATCTGTTCACATCCAAGATGCTACGGAGGGGATGTGACAACGACATGATGATCTAGATGAAAAATAAAAGATAATATTTTAGTATGCATTCAAGGTTCTAACTTAGATGTGGTTTTCTATCTTAGTTAGCTCCACTATTTTGCGTCGAACTATATGACCCTCAATCATATAGAACGGGAGATCACGGCGATCATCCTAGTGGGTCGGAATCCCAACTAAACTGAGATGCAACTTTGTAGAAAGCACAACAAATCACATCCCATTCCTTGGGCAGTCAACAGCACTTGCATCCTATGCAATATCCAACTTTCAGCCCTGAGCAGTCATCCCCTTGTAGAAAGCACAACAAATGATACTCCCAGTTAGATCGCACCACCAACACAACAATGAGTTCGTGACTCGACCCTTGTGAAAAGCACAACAAGGTCAAGTTTAGTCCCTTATCCCATTGAAGCAAAGCTTTAGGGCTGAGATCCTGCCACCAAATCATGAACCTTGTGGAAAGCACAACAAATCCATGAGATAATGGCATTCAATCACCCTATAATGGTGGAAGGCCACGATGGCATCTAAGGCCACGTTCACAGATCTAATATTTAATAAAGAAGGAATTTTACTTTCATCTTAGTCTCACCTTAAGTGGTAGAATAAAAATATTCGAGTTGTATATTTACTATACCTAGTAATTTGCTCAAAATAAATGCATCCCATGCAAATAAATAAGCTTGGGTGATCATAGACTCTAAGTAAAGCTACGCAGATATCCAGCCTACTTCTTAAGCAGCAGGATCATCCTTGCAGTTCGTCCTCCATGCCTTTAAGCTCCATCCGTAGGATTAATTACAAATAATTACGCGGTGCGCAGGCCGAAAAATGAATTACATGCCAATAATTTCCAACAGCCTTTAACGCGAGTACATTCATCAGAGGAAGATAGAATTACATTGAAAATTAAATAGAGAGAGAAGGGAGGCTCGCAGGTCTCAAACGAACTGAGCTAAGTACATGGTCACCCACCATTCCAAACACAATCATATCAATCACAGAAGGATTATTTTTTAAAATAATCCTTATATTTGGATTGAAATCATGGGTTGTGCATAAGAGAAATTTTGATGATGATTAATTTTGAAAAACTTATCGTTACATTGAAAGGTAATCTAACAGAGACCAAAATGGCATCACACTAACATCGCAAATAAAAAACATCTCCTTGATAAGCTTCATGACCTGGAGTTCTTCTTAATAGAAGAGACATTTGACAATAAGCTTGTGCATGTTTGGATCATAAATTATTGAAGTATGTTGTTCGCTGTACATAAAATATTCAGCCAAAGCTGTTCCTGTGTAAGGAGCGAGGTATTGTAATGTAGCAGGTGAATCCGCCATTTCCACTACCACAATAGTGTATTCCATAGCCCCCCATTCCTGGAAAGTAGGATTTTATTTATTGGATCGGTTGCAATTCATGGATTTCAAAAAAGAAAAGATAAAAAATAAAAAAAAGTACTCGGACTGGGGATATTGTGTGATCACCGAATCAATTCATACGCATAAAAGGATACATACATGAATTTAAAATTAAATTCAAATAAATAGGATAATTAAGACAATCATTAAATTTAAATTCAAATTAATCATCTAATGATTAAACTAAACATAATGAAATGATCGTATTCAATTATCTTTCGTGAAATTCATAATTTGAATAATTGAAAATTATCTAATAATTTTACAAATCCAAAATTTTAACGATAATCCTCTTAAAATTCAAAAATTCGAATTTAACAAGTATCCAATAATTTTAAATTCAAAAATTCTGAATTTATACGTAATCTTCAATTAATCTCAAAACTTAGATCAATCAAAATCAAATTTTAACTAATTGTATCCGACAATTATCTTAATTTTTGTGGAAAAAAATTAATTTTTTGGGCCAGTGCAATGCACAGTGTGGGTTGGAGCAGTGCACCTAATGGTGGGAATTAATTGGGCAACAAATCAATTTTTAAAAATTAAAAATAGGTGGACGGCAGGGCCACGTGCCTTCCACCAAGTGGAAGGCCACATTCTTGGCCGTCCACGCCAAGGTGGACGGCCACATGCATGGACGTCCATGTTGGCCGTCCACCACGTGGACGACCACAACCTTGGCCGTTAATTCTCCGATGGCCACTCTGAGTGCCATTTGCAATCTGAAAAAATTTCAAAAATTTTCAGACGGCCTGGCCTTTTGCCGTCCATATTTCCACTGTCTCCGAAAAATAATTTTTTCATAACCCAAAAAATTAAAAATAAAATTAAAGAACATTGAATAATTTGGGCACAACGTTATAACAAAGACCGTTTTCCCAGTTGCATCAACAGGAGCCTAAACCTGGTTTTGATACCACTGTTAGGAACGGTCGTAACCTCCGGAGAAATCATAACAGCAGAAGAATAAAAATAAATCGATTTCCCAAAATCAGTTCGGGCTCAGATTGATTCAACAAAAACGATCTAAATAAATTATACGAGATTTATTACCATACACATAACATGTTATCATGTGAAAAATCAATGCCGAACTCCTTGAAGCTTTGAGCCGCACAAACGTACGGCCTCTAGAGCTAATCCACACGAACCCCGCAGTAGTCGGATCCTTCTCCTTCAACCCGCGTAACACAAACCCTCCGCCTCAAGTTTCCTCTTGCTCCTGGACGGCAGAGAAGGAGGGAGAGTAAGAGGAGTCCAACTCTTCTGAACTTGATGACCACCTTTGGAATGATTTCTTAGGTTGTAGGTTGAAGAATAAGTGGGTGATATATAGGAATGTTAAGGCAGCATCTTGAACCACCTTGTTTAACCAAACCCATCTTTAACTGCCGCAGTTAAAGTAAGTCCCAGGGTATATTATATATCAATATATTATTATTAGCTTATTTATCAAACAAGCCTAATAATAATACATATATTATATATATGTCCTTTATATTATTGCATATATACTTTTAAGCCATTCACATATTCTTTTTCCAAACGAATCTAATGCTTTATTATATTTGTCCATACAAATATTCCATTATGCAAGAGTTAATTGTGTGTGATCCTCTACGTCTATTATCACTCTGGTTTAAAGATCCATTAATCTAATTAGAAGTAAATTAAATCAGTTATTCCCAATAACCATTTAATTTGATCTGGACCTTTTGATCACGTTGGGTCAAGCAAATACGCGTGATCCCAGAGGATGCCGAGTTCATCTTCATCATTTTTGGCACATGTAAGTCTTTAGTTACCGTATCGCTATAATCCCTCGCTCATTCTATGAGTCCGATCCAATCATGTGGTATGGTTATGTCAAACTACTAGTGATCGTGCGGCTGACCATGATCTTCCTAATTATTTCACATTCGTTCCAAATGAACCGATACCACCCTGGCCAGGGATTTAGTGGAGCGTCCATGTCATGACTCATTAACGTGATATACCTTACAATAAGTGATTCCCTCTTGACCGTTAAGGATCTTTGCATGTATTCCGATGTGGCTAATAATTATGTATTTCATGACTTATGGTTAAAGTCACTTAACTAAACACCAGCCCTCACGCAAGACCCCATCAATGTCTCAGGTCAAAGGATCTATAATAATACTGATACAGATAGATCTTCAGTTGACATTAAGTATAATTAACCATCTGAGGATCCATCAGTGGATTAGTTCAGTGAACATCCTCCCAAGATGAACACCCACACATATGTGCTAGTGCCTCGCACCTGTAACCTTGAGATTGGTCGTCTACACATCATGCGTGCCGATTTACGAGTAATCAATGTCCCAGAGTGATTACTCTCCAATCGGGAACAGTTTAAGGTATGTGTCCATGTACAATCAAACTCACATTCGAGATTCCATCTCGAAATTGACTTTACAACCACATATTCTAGGGACAACGCAAAGCAATCCACATATTACAAGTTTACACTCTAATTACCACTTAATTATATTGAACAAGACTGTACAACCATTAGGTCTACACGGCCCAGAATTGGCCTGTAGGACCCCAAATACTAACATAAAGCACCAATGTCCAAAGGTGGGGTGATGGAGGAACATGTGCTACAACTCCAACTCCCTTATCCCCCTGATTAGGACTCTGCTCCATTGTGCGACTTACTTCTCATTGCTGGGGTACTCTTGCCTGGCGCCTTTCTGCCATTACCTACAAAGGATAGATGTTAATCCAGTCCTTCTACATAGACCCTTCATTCTAGAACCTAGACCTATGATCTTGGACTTGTGGCTTAGGTTGATCAAGAAAAATTGCTCAATCTTTAATTCTAGCTCTGATACCAACTCCTGTGACGCCCCCGCCAATCCGGTTTGGTCATGCCGGCCTACTGTGACCCGACGTGCTATCCATAGTGGGAAAAACCCAAAATATGATCTTATTTCAAGAGTGAGCACATATACATGCATTCAATCCATGATTCATTAGTCAACCATCATTGCCACATGGAAAATCCACCAATTAAAGTTACTGTTGAAAAGGTAGTACAACAAGATTTGTTTAGGATTTCTACATGTTCATATGAACATCTCAGGACTGAGAACTAACTTATTACATTAAACTGAAAGTAAAGCCTATTGTATGCTAAGGGGACCAAAATCTCAAGCTCTGTCCTCAAGTCCCTCTTTCTGCTTCTCCTCCTTAGGGTTTTCGTATCCTGAAAAGGGATTTATTTTGCAAGGGTGAGTCCTAACTAACTCATCAAGTTCTTATGCCACAATCCACAGTTTTGCATAATAGTTATGATAAATAGCATTTATTTTTGCACAATTATAACATATATAGTCATGCTTCTTTTTTCGCTAATCATGTTCTTTAAATCGTCTAGGTCGCCTATGTGCTATTACTCTTGCAAGTTTTAAGTTAAAGGATGGAGCATGAGTCATAAATCATAGAGCATGGTTCATGAAACATCAAATGAATCATCATGGCATGACATGGATCATTAAGGCATAGCATAAATTATGATGGCATGAATCATGATATGCAAAATATCATTTTTTCATTTTCTTAATGAACATGCATCCAACCACGACATGAGGAGTGCCTAATCATGTTTGCATGACATGACGTGCATCTAGTGGTAAGACAAGACCCACTAGATCTTTAGCTGTGCAGTTGAGGGATTACACTACATCCTACGTAACTTCAGATCGATCATGGCGTTACGTGTTGTCATCCCAAGATTTAGTTGGCTGGAAGTCAGAATTTTACATGTTGCCCTCAAGTTCATGCGTCTTAACTTAAGTCTTCCCCATAAGGACATTTTTGTGGGTTAGACGGTTATATTCCTAAGGTGGCAATGTCCATGAAAAATTACATCTTATTATATGCATGCAGATCATGTGGTGACAGTGTCGTCGTGAATAGTTGTGCATAAATCAAGTTTATTATCATAATGCATGACAGGTTCAATAAGAGATCAGAAATATAAGTTTGAATTACGTCATGGGCAAGTGACAAATTCCAATGAATTAGCCGAAATCAACATTATTCGACAAGAAGAATTAAACATAAATGTTCATGCGTGCTTAATATTTTACTTAAAATAATCTTTTAAAATAACTTGAAAATAAAAATTTTCATACATAAAAAATTGTGGAAAGTAGATTACTCATCACTTGCCTCTTGCTAAAATACTAAGAAACACAAAGGAGCTCGCCTATTTAAGGCAAGAAGCGCTTACACATGCACTCATAGCCTCCTGAGGATCCTCCTCGCGTCGCCCTCCAAGGCATCTCGAACTGGTGCTAAGAACTCTCTCTCTAAGGCGCTCTAAACTTCTCCCTAGCACACACTCTCTCTCTTCCCTTGTGTTTGAGGAGAAGAGGAGCTTAACACCCATATTTATAGATCTAGGCAACCAATTAAGGTTTAGTAAGTGTATGCTTAGGTGTCCCCCTGAGGTGTCTCTCTCATCATGGCTTGGAGATAAGGATAAGGAATGGATGACAAGTGTCCATTGAGGTGTCCCTCTCCATCATTACACAGGCAAGGTGGCATGAGGAGAAGATTATGTATTAACTAAATGAGATATTCTAATATATTTTAATTATATTTTCTAAGATATTCTTTAGGAAAGAAAATTCTAGATGCGGTGAGGTGGCTCATTGAGGTGGCAATCCAATGATTGCTAGAAGACAAAATATAATGATGGTATGACGAGGTGGCAGGGAGGTAGCTTAAAAGCTAAGTAATCACCATCCACCCATTCTTTTTAAATAATTGTATATATATCCCTACTTCTTCACCAAGTAATCAATAAAGGTCTTTTTTGGCTATTTAAGGGTACTTTTAAGAACTTTAAAATTTTCACTTAGGATCCTATAAAAATCATTTATTGCATCATAAGCCATAATTTTTTATAATTGCATTCATACTTTTAAGTATTTATAAATATACACCTTTTCTAAAATTATGTGAATTTCTGTAAAATTTATTAACAACTTAATTGCGTCATAAATTCACTAAAATGATAAATAAACTTTTCCTTTCGTACATTGTAAGGATTTTCTTAAATAGCACACTTTCAATTATGTTTTATATCCTTAATTTATTTGGGGGTCCTTACACACCCCCAACTTCCACATAGTATGATTTATATTCCTAATATCTTCAGAAAGTTTGTAGTTATACTCCTCCATCAAAATGTTGTTAAATCAAATGTAAAGATTTTGCATAGATACTTCTAAATTCACTAATATTTTGCCTACAAGCTCCTCGATTCTCTAGAATTTTACATACCTACCTCCAAAAGTATCAAGATTTATGAAGTCCTTTTGGCACATTTGGGTGGAGTTCATATTTTTTTTGACGGAGGAGTATAAATGTAACCTTTCTAAATATTTTAGGGACATTGATAACAATATGAGGGAATTAGAGATAAAAAAGTGAATATAATTTTTTCAAGTGTATTTATGCAAAAATCCCTTCATATAGAGGTAGAGAAGAATGACGCCTGTGGGAAAACAACTTGCAAGCTACTCAATGGCATTGACATCCAATAACAGTAGTGCACTACACTGATAAATGTTGGGTTGCCAATTTCAACATTGGACTGAAGGATACAAATAAGGTAAACAAAAGGACGCCAAGCTTATTTGATCTATTTAGGACGCAAAAAATGGAACACTTTTCTTCAAATTGCGCTATCTAATCATCCTTTATATGACTAGATATATAATTAATCGATGAAGCATATGATCGTGATCCATTTTGACCAGTGATAAAATTAAATTCAACGACTATTTCCTTATCCTCTTCGCTCTTCGGTGTCTCCACAAAGGATCGTAAGAAGAATGGAACCCTCAGGAGCTCATCTCCCGGAACCCTCATCGGCTTGACTTTTTCTTCTCAGTGCCCTCTTTTCTGATTTCGTCTCTTTCTTCTCTGATCCACTGCCACCTCCATTGTTTCGCCTCATCGCCCTTCCGTCTCGCCACCATCTACCTTGCTCTATGTTGCCTAAACGCCCCCTCCACCGTATATGCTATCACGCCTTCTTCCCATAGTCGCCTTAATCACCTCCTTGCTACCTCGTTTCCATCTTGCTCGTCACCATCTCCCCTTCCCTGGTGGGACCTTATTCTCTTTTTGTGGGATTCGTCGTCGCTATCGTTGCTCTTCCAAAAAATGCCATAAACATTGGTTTTGAAGTTGCTGATTTTTAAAAAAGTAAAAATAACCCTTTAGACTTTGTTCGCGAATCGCTTCAGCTAATGCACTCCACCAGGTGAACCTCCTTTAGGAGAAATAACTTCATATAACTATTATATAAATTTTGCTTGTCCCTTGTAAAAACTTCCACCATGTGAACCTCGTAGGCGAATAAACTTCTCATGTATGCCTTAATCTCTATAGGTGAATTTTAATAGATGAACTATTTCACTTACTACTTGTTAAACATCTTTAGGCGAGCTTTTGCTCCATCTTGAACTTCAGTTGATCCCATTAGACAAACCCTCTCAAATGCTATAGCCTTCGCACACCTACTTCGCCTATAACCTTATACCTTATAGGCCAACTTGGATCACCTTATCATTGAATCTAGTAGACCACCTAATAATGAAAACTTAGGTCCACCTATTTGCCCAGTAACTCAAACTCCGCCTATGTTCTCTTTATTCATACTCTTTAGGTAGATTGCTATTAGGTTAACCTCTTCGCTCTTCACCTATTACCTTCCTTAGTAAACTTTGATAGGTGAACTTGAAAACTTCAAGAATAACTCAATAGTCAATACACTTCAGCTTTAAACATGACACATAACACTCTTAGTCATTATATAATAAGTTGCAGGGTCCACCTACCAATCACATATATGGATTTCACGATTAATAGATACAACTTTTTGCCTAAATATTAGTCAACTCGATCAGGCAGTAGACCTCTTTTGATTTATTTTAAACAGTTTGACATAACATAATTGAGGTACAATAGTCAAACTTGCACAGTAATAATGGGTATGTTGTTTTTTTTACAATACAAGCACCTATAATAGTTGTGATTTCTCATACACTCTTGCATGTATTAGTTAATAGTATGTGTATTTTGTTGACAAATCGAACAAGCGATATTGTTTTAGATATTTCCACGTAAAATCAACTAGTTGCTTTATTCAATAGTCAAATCATGATGAATCCTGTGAATAAATTGATCACACAATTTTTTAGTCAACCAAGCTATCCACTTCATCATGCCAACATATTTTTTTGAGAAGCAAAACATCCAATCACTTGTGCGCCTGCATGAGCCTAAATAGACTGCTTCCAAGATTAAAATATGGTAAACTTCCAATTCTCTTTTCTATGATTAAAACTG
Organism: Zantedeschia hybrid cultivar; assembly: GCA_030544215.1. Classification (NCBI taxonomy): domain Eukaryota; kingdom Viridiplantae; phylum Streptophyta; class Magnoliopsida; order Alismatales; family Araceae; genus Zantedeschia; species Zantedeschia hybrid cultivar. The sequence goes on along the minus strand of JARZZO010000003.1, from coordinate 43,959,414 downwards.
ATATATTATTATAAGAATGAAAAGAAGACGTTGGCAGGTCATTTGTCAAAGTACCTAGTCCAAGGGTCAAAGCATCAACTATGAGATAATGAATATCTCTCTCTCTCTCATATTTGAACATTAGATAGACTAACTAGGGTTGTATCTAACATATCCTAAATAACTAACTACTTGTACAGGACCCCTCTATATAATGAGTTGAGCTTTGAAGGAAGAAATAATATCCAATTGTTCGTGAGTTTCCCAGTGAATCAAGTGAGCCAAAAGTAAGATCTGAGAGTTGTTATAAAGAGAGAGTCTTGTTGGATTTAGAACTATGGCTTCACCCTGGGGAGGGGGGATAATCATTTTCAAAAACTTTTATTTATGAAAGTTAAAATGAAATTCACAACGGAGAATACATGATAATACACAAAGCAAAACCTTACAAGAGGCTCAAGATTTTTAGTGGTTGGATCCACTAAAGGGTGACCTACATCCACCCTCCAACGTTGTTGGGCTTTTTCACTAGAAATCTAATTACAATATAATGCTAATAGATCTGGTCCTAGCAAACTAAACAATTAGCCTCTAGCAAGGCTTTCCTTAGATATAATGCGAGGCTTTCCTAGCAAGGCTTTCCTACATATCAAGTCTCTAGCAAGGCTTTCCTAGAAACTTAAACTAAAATTCACAATGGAGAAATAGATGATAATACACAAGAAAAACCTTATAAGAGGCTCAAGATTTATAGTGGTTTGATCCACTAAATGGTGACTTACGTCCACTCTCCAACATTGTAGGGCTTTTTCAATAGAAATCTAATTACAATATAGCACTAGTAGATCTGGTCCGAGGAAACTAAACGCACTACATATCAAACGTTTAGCAAGGCTTTCCCTAGATACTAAGCCTCTAGTTAGGCTCCTCTTAGATACTAGGCATCAAGTAAGTCTCCCTCTTGATACCACGCGTCTAGTAAGACTAACATCCAACCTGCCATAGGATTGGCCCTCTTCTAAACAGAAAGTAACACAATCTCCAATCATCACAAGGATTGGCCCTCTTCCTTAAAGAAAAACAACAGAATCTCCAATTCTCTTAAGAATTGGCCCTCTTCCCTGAAGGAACCCAATACAACCTCCAATCATCTCAAGGATTGGTCCATCTTCCTTAAAGAATGATGACAACAATAAAAATAATTAGAAGACAAGAGTCTTAAACCTCTAACCAACTACACCCACAAGACATGTTGAGTTTCTTAAATATTACAAATGATAATGTAAGAAAAGAAAGCTCAAGCCTTTAGATCCTTTCTTCAGGTGTCTTGCACTAAGAGCTTGTTGATGTAGATGATGATTCTCCAAGTTCTCCTAGTAGCATTTGCTTAGGAAGCTCCACCAATATCTTCTTCTTACAGGAAGAACACACCTTTAGCACTAGGAAGGCCTTTTCATGGTTTTTGGTTTTGGTCTTAATCAAGAAGAAGATGTAGATGAAATACACAAAGCATAGCACTTTTCTTCTTGACTTACACACATGAAGAAACTCAAAACAATCTCCTTTCAAATGATTAGAAGGAAATGCAAGAGAATGACATAAAGTACGTGAGAGTTTCTTTCTTAATGAAGCTCACATTTCCCCCCAAGAACCTTGACCCAAAACCACTCACAACTCTCCCTTTGATAGTCCCACAAGATGTTTGAAAACCATTTGATACAAGCTGGAAAAGTTCTTAAGGTTTTAAATATTTCAGTATAAAGAAATCCATGTTAGTTTGAAATCCTTGCTCAGGATTGGTTCCTATGTTTGTAGAAGCTAGTAAAGACTTGACATTAGTTGCACCCAAAAAATTCCTACAAGAAGTTTCCTTTGAGAGTCATATGTTAGGTGAAAAGTGATGGTAATGTGTTGCAAAAAATGGGAAAAAGTAAACTACAAAAAATACCTTAGGATCTTAGGAAAATGAGAGGATCTTGCATTATCATAGGCTTTTAGGGAAGTCCTTCCTAAAAAGTAACACCTATGTGACTTGTCTTTGGACTTTAAGAGACAAGGACATATCAGTCCACCTATCACCTAGACGTTCTGGGCATATTGGTCAACCAGTGGACCTAGTTAGTTGACTGACCAGCCCAAAGGTGCTAACAGACATATTGCACAAGGAGTTCTGCCATTAGTCGACCAATGACAATACTCAGTTTTCTAAGTCCACTTGGATTAGTCTTCTTGCTTGCTTTCTTTTTTGGAGTTTCTTCTTTAAGGCACATTTTGAACATAAAAAAATTGGTTGTTTCCAAGCCTAAATTTAATTGCATTCATACCCTAATAAAAAATATTTAACAAAGTATCATGTGAAGTACAAATAGACATGAACACAATCTATTAGATTACTTAATTCAACAATATTGGTATTAAGTGTTTAATATTGGGGCTTAACAAGCCTAGCCATTTGATTCCACCTGTTAGAGAGCTCCACTGCATCGAAGAGGCATCTCTTGAGCTCCATTTAGCAGCAAGCAACTCCAGTTGATCTCTCTCTCCATGAAGTGCCCACAAAGTCACTATAGTAACTATATTCTCTCTCTTAACACTCAAGTCTCTGTGCTTAACTCTAATCAATTTGCATTATCTTATTTTCTTGTACTTCATTTACTCCATTGTTAGCCATCTAGAGGTATTCATTCTGATGGAACTTTCTAATTTGCTTTATAACCATATGAGGACAGTTAGATAATCCCATGTGATTGTTGTAACTCTCTAGAGTGCAGTAGGATCCAAGGATCTGAGTGTATTTACCTGAGGGCAAGATTGGTATGATAGGCACTTGATCAATCAGTAGGTGCACTTCTTGCGAGATGTAGTAGAAAGCTCAGGTGTGGCCTAGGTACTGGATGCAGGTCTACTAAAATGAAACCAATATAAAATCCTCGTGCTCATGCGTGATTGACTCACCCTCATCTTTCATCAACTTATTTAATCTAGATTTCTTCCTCTAAGTTTAATTTCATCGCAATCACTTATACCTTAAATTTAAGTATACATTTTTATTTGGCACTATCATTCACATTCATATGAAAGCTACCTAGCTACTAACAACATGGTTGCAAGCAAACAATTGGTGGTTAATGTGGCCTTTAGTCACATTCTCAAGAGTGGTACTGTGAAAGTCCTAACACCTACAACAGCAAAGCTAATGTATTAGTTGATCACAGGGAAATCATATACATCACAATTTTCAGTTTCACGTCAACCAGATTGAAAACAAGTTCTATATAGATCTACGGTCTATATATATTGGATTACAGTCTTCTTTTGCATCAAACAATGCAGTGAATAAGGAGTATAATACTCAGGGTCCAAATGGCCAATCATTTGGGTTTCCCCAGATATGGGCTTTCACCAATTTGTGAGTGGTGAGTAGCCAAGTGAATGACCAATGCAAAGCCAAAAAGTCCACAATGGTCAAGTCCCACTAGATGGTAAAAATCCACAATGCCGCCGATAGACTACTCTGGTGGAGAGATTCCTTGCACTTCGACTCCTAGTTTTTAAGGGCGATGGTAGACCCGAAGAAGTAGGCCGTTAGATCTGTGAAATGGAGAAAATGTTTGAGTTAGTGGAATGTCCAGAAAGAGAGAAGAGAAACTTACTTACTGAAGGAAAATGCTAAAGAATGGTGATAGACAACAAAAAGGCATTATTTTGTAGACTTATTTGGAAGGGAGATTGAGTGGAAGAAATTTGTAGAAGCACTCAATGAATAATATCATCCCCCATATTTGCAGGAGTGTGAAGAGATGGAATTCATGGAACTTGTGCAAGGGACTATGATTGTGTTGGAATATGAAAGGAAGTTATTGAGTTGGGTAGATTTGCACCACATATCATTGGAGATGAGAAAACAAGGACTAAGAAGTTTGTTTCTGGATTTAGGAGCAACTTGAGGGAGAAGGTTGTCCCCGCTAGATGCAAGACCTTAGTAGCTGCTGTGGATGTGGCAAGTGCAACAATAGCAGAGTATGAACAATTTCTGAGAGAACATAAGCATAAGGGATCAAAGTTTAGCAAAGGTAAATCAATGTCAACTAACCCCAATAAATCATCATCTTCTTCTACTCCCATTGGTTCCAAAGTGAAAGGGATGTTTACAGGTGGACCCGGAGGTTGATTTAGGGGAGGATTTCATAAAGAAGGTGGTAGCAAAGCTTTTGCTTAGCAACAACCGAAGAGGGATCAAATAGAACAAAGTTTGACCCAGAATTGTGGACGATCTAGATGAGCTCATGCCTCCTGTGATTCACTTGTGGCCAGTAGGGCCATATGGCGAAAGATTGTCCCAATGGTGGTGGTGGTGGAGGTAGTTCTCAGTCAGGACAGCATAAGAAGCCCAAGATACAAGGGAAGGTGTTTGCCCATACCAAGTCAAATGCTCAAGCCTTGACTGATGTGGTAGAAGGTACTATTTTGATTCTTGGACATGCAACTCATGTGTTGATTGACTTAGGTGCATCTCATAGTTTTATTTTTGAAGCATTTGTTGATGATCTTGGTAGTCTTGTTGTTCCCCAGTCTTTTGAGTTGGTGATGGGCACTCCTAGTGGTGATGTGTTATTATCTTCCTGGTGTTTAAAGAATGTTTCTATTGACATTGGGGGTCACATCTTAGAGTCGGACCTACAATTGTTGGGTCTCCTTGATTTTGATCCTGATGTAGCCGAAGCAATCACGGTCGGGTTCCGGGGCAGGAATCCGAAGATTGGACCCGAAGCTTGATTGGATCGGTGAAGAGGACCGACGGGGATCCAGAGCGAGGCGAGGGCGGAGATGAGACCGAAGATCCGATGCCGAGGGGTACCCGGGCGGGGGCCCGCCGGGAGCGAAGCCGAGACTCCCTCGGACGGATGCGGATCAGCCTGCGGAAGGCGTGGCCGAAGCTCCTTCGGACGGGGGCGAACCAGCCTGGGAAAGGCGTCGAGACCGGAGGGAGAAGATCCGAGGTCGGCGGCCGAGACCGACTCGGAGAGGTCGGCAAAGATTCAAACTGAGCCCCTGCAGAAGGAGGGAAAGAAGAAGAACCAGTCAGTAGGAGTCCCGGGCTTCGGCCCGAAGGAACCCGCTCCGACGATTAAGTTAGCTTCTGAAGATGATTCGATTCAGAAGTTAAAGAAGTGGAAGAAGTAGCTTTAATGCTTTTTGGACTGTAGTCCTTGGGGTCTCGAAGACATCCCTTTGGTAATAAATAGCCGTGTATTTATAGCGGAGGATAGAGGTTGCTTAACGGTGGCAGCCGATATAGGACTATGTTCTGGGTTTACTGGTAAACCGCCATAGCGCCTAACCCTCCCACCGGAGTGGGCTGGATACGGCTACTGGGACGAAGGGGGTTGGGCCGCTGATGGGCCAGATGCCGCATAGTGGGCTGGAGCCTGCTGGGCTGAGGGCTGCTGAGCTGCTAATGGGCCGAAGGCTATTGGGCCGCTGACGGGACGAAGGTTGCTGGGCCGCTGACGGGCCGAGGACCACTGGACTACTTACTAGGCCGAGGGCTGCTGGGCCGCTAACGGGCCGAAGGCTATCAGTGGGCTTCTTACTGCTGCTGTTGGACTGATCTCAGTGTTGGGCCTGTTTTAATGGGCCGAATCGGATTCTGCCCCATCAGATCCTATTTTGGGTATGGATTTTCTAAGAAAGTATAAGGCGCATGTGGATTGTGCATAAAAGAAAGTTACTTTCGGCATGCAAGGAAAAGCTCCTTTTTCATTTAAAGGTATACCTGACTCTTTTATATGTGTTTGACTCTTGTATATGTGTTCTTATCTCCATCGTTACTTATTTACCTTCAGTGGTTGTATTGTCGGGATTTCCCATGGTCTTGGAGCATCCTGGAGTTCATGATGTGGCGGTGGCTTGAGAATTTGTTGATATTTTTCCTAATGACCTTCTCGGTCTACCTTTACATCGTAAAGTGGAGTTTCACATTGATTTAATACCCAGATTAGCACCTATTTCTAAGGCTCCTTACATGATTTGAAGGAGCTTAAGACTCAATTGCAAGATTTATTGGGTCGTGGTTTCATCAGACCTAGTGTTTCGTCTTGGGAGTGTTGTTTATGAAGAAGAAGGATGGTTACTTAAGAATGTGTGTTGATATATAGAATGACAAATCAAATTACAATGAAGAATAAGTAGTACCCTTTGCCTAGGATTGATGATTTATTTGATCAGCTCCAATCACCCTCAGTCTCTTCGAAGATTGGCTTGAGATCATAATATTATCAGTTGAGAATTCTGGAGGGAGAAGTTCACAAGTTTGCATTCCTAACCTGATATGGGCATTATGAGTCCTTGGTTATGCCATTTGGGTTGACGAATGCACCAGCAACATTCATGGACATGATGAATAGAGTGTTTCATTCTTATATAGATCAATCAGTGATAGTTTTTATTGATGATATTCTAATCTATTTTGCTAATGAAGAGGAGCATGCTTATCACTTGAGAATTGTATTGCAGACTTTGAGGGAGAATAGGCTTTTTGCTAAATTTTTTAAATGTGAATTCTGGTTGAAAGAAGTTCAGTTTTTTGGTTTTGTGATATCTAAGGATGGTTTAGTAGTTAACCAAGCCAAAGTTGAAACAATATTGAAGTGGGAAAGGTCAAAGTCAGTTTTAGATATCCTTACATTACTTGGCTTGGCAGGTTATTATAGGAGGTTTATTCATAGGTTTTCTTCTGTTGCAGCACTTAAGACTAAGCTAACTAGGAAAAGAGTGAAGTTTGAATGGAGTGAATATTGTAAATAGAGATTTCAAGAGTTGAAGGCTCGTTTGACCTCGGTACCAGTCTTGGTTTTACCATTAGGAGCAAGTGGATTTGTAGTGTTTACAGATATTTCCAAGATTGGTTTGGGTGCAATGTTGAGGCAACATGGTAGGGTTGTAGCCTATGCTTCTCATCAGCTGAAAACGCATGAAGAGAATTATCCTACATATGATTTGGACTTGGTAGTAGTTGTGTTTGCTTCGAAGTTGTGGAGGCATTACCTTTATAGAGAGAGATTTGAGGTATTCACGGATCGTAAGAGTTTGAAGTACTAGTTTTTCCAATGAGACCTAAATTTGAGGCAGAGGAGATGGTTACAATATCTGAAGGATTACGACTGCTAGCTTGCTTATTATCCTGTCAAAGCTAATGTGGTGGTTGATGCTTTGAGTAGGAAGGTTGTGATATCTTAGTTTGCTAGTGAAAGAGTGAAGATTGTTTGAACACGCTTCTGATGTCTTATATTGGATTCCTAAGGATAAATTCGAGACACTTGTGGCTAGTCTAGTGCTGAGACCATCATTGTATTCCCATATAGTGGTGGCTCAGCATTCAGATCCAGAGTTGCCTTGCATCTTACAATTGTCTGATGTGGTATTTTGTGATGACAATATAGTGTTAGTATTAGATGATCTCAAAGTCAATCCGATACTATGTACTGATTCAGATAATTAATAAATGGCAAAAATTCATTGTGTGTAATTAATTCGATCTATGTTTATCGTATTCGATCTATGTTTATAAGTCTTCGGATTATGATGAGATCATAATTACGGGACCGAAGACTTATAAACACATGTTCTTAATTGTTCCTAGTCATAGGATGTTTAAGATAGGACATCGAACATCCGGATAGACTAGTATAGGTTACTTTAGCTCATATGATGAGGGTGACTGATCCTATAAGTCACTTGTGTGGAGACACTATGCTGGACCTATAGGTGCTCATTGGCGAATGAGTTTACTGAACTGATCCGACTATGAATCGCTGGATGGTAAATACCTCACTGTTAACCAGCTCGATTCTTTTGTCACAGTTGCGTGGATGATCCTTGGACCTGAGATGCCAAAGATATCTTGTTGGTAGGTTTCTGAACTTTGACCTTGACTAACGAATCTCTAACCATGGGTTATCATAAGTCAAGCGATCGGGTTCAGGGAAATGCCCTCGAAGGTAATTGTGTGTTCAATACGGGATCATCTGCTCTCGATAGTTTGAGAGAGAATGTTCCGGGAATGATGCGATTAAAGTCCCTGGCCAGGGCGGACTCTGTATTCGATAAGAAGTTATCGGATTCAGATTAGCGGCATCTGATTCAAGTGAATCGACCAAATAGGGTTTAACAGTAAACCATACCCTAGGTCGATTCGAGAACATTGCACGGATGAAGGATTATACCCGTGCACTAACCGATGACAGAAAGGTTTCAATAGAGGGTTGCGATAACCCCAGTGCCATCTAGGATCACGCGATGTTGCTTGGCATCCAACGTGATCGGAAGTCCGTCCGAATTTATTGTGGGACATTAAATTCGGCTGATTAATTGAATATAAGGATATTAATTTATTCAGTGGGTCAGTAAAGGGTTACTAGACTTAATGGGCCATTAACTGGACTGGTATTTGGGCCCAGAGGGTCACACGCAAATGGTTTTCAAGTTGATGGATAATCCGATAGGATTTCGGATAAGTCTGGGCTTTTATGAAAAACCGCAAACAGACTTATCATAAAAGAACGGATACTACGTCGGGGGCCAGCAACCCTGACCTAGCCGTCGTTCTTTCTCTCTCTCTCCTCTCTTCTGGGCGTATGACACGAGGTGGCCATCTGGAGGCTTTACTTCGATTCCCGACTGCTCCGCCTTCCGTTCCGATGGGAGATTCCGAATCCGCATGTCATGGCAAATTATGTGCAGCCAGACGGTATCGACGAACACTGCATCGAGCGAGGAGGTGAGGACGTCGCAAGGAGAACCGCGTGGATCCCGCTAGAGGTCGGGCATCTGCGCGACTTGCGGCATCGCTCCAATGGAACCGAAAAACGAACGTGGATTCGAATCCGCGCAAGGTAAATCCGATTCACTCCGGTTTATTCTGATTAATCGAAACGGGACGGATCCGATCCCGAAAATAATTTTATTCCGCTGCGTTTTCGGTCGGATCCCGACACATCGATCCCAACAGTGGTATAAGAACCAGGTTCCACTGTGTTGTTCGTTGCCGTTTCGGTTCCCAAATCGGTCGTCCTTTAATTATATTCCATCCGGTATAATCCTGATTATATTATTTTCATTGTTAGAATATCGTTCATGTGATGAACTAACAAAATTTAAAGAATTTTTCTAACATGAAAATTTAATTTTTTTTGGGATTTTCGTGTTCTTCGTGAGACGAAGAACGGATGGGTGTTTTGATTCTCCTGGATACCCCAAAAGGTTGGGAGTTTAATGACCTGAATCTGGGATCACCCCGAGGGGGGGGGTCGCCGAAGGTCGCTCGCCCACCCACCGGTGTAGACACGCTAATTTTGACATCATTTTGAGTAAATTTCATATCATATAATAATGCCTCAGAATGGTCTGATATTTAATCATTGATTAATTTTTATTAATATTTTTTAGCGTCGAGTTGAACAGACATGTTTAAGTTAATCAATTGAATTGATTTTAATTCAAATTTCAGTCAAAATATGAAGAATCCTAAAAGGCGTCTACTCATGTGGACGCGATTTAGAGTTTATTCCTATTTTAGCGTTTAAATTTGAATTTTAATTAATTGATTTATTAGCTAAAAGGCGTCTGGTAATGTCGACGCGATTTAAGTTTCCTAAGCTGTCTTAACTTCTCTTCCGGATGTTTATCCTTATCTTAATTAGAGTAAAAGACGTCTACACACGTAGACGCGTTTTAGCTAATAAAGATAAAGATAAGTTTTCCCGGATATTTATCCTTATCATAATTAATCTGAAAGGCGTCAGCCAAGGTGGACGCGTTTTAGATAATTACAGATAAAGATGAATTAATCAGTGATTATCTGTCGATTAAGGTAGATAAATCCTAGATTTTTCTATGTTAATCGCGAACGCAGAAAATGCCTATAAATACCTTGCATCTCAAGGAGTTAAAAAAAAAAGAGAGAGAGAATTATAGAGCCACAGCGTTATAGCGATTTGAAGATCGGAGCAACCACGTCGGAGCGCTGCGATTTCCAGAAGTCGGCTTCCTTCTTCAAGATCTTCAATCTTCAAAGCTTCAACTGAACTGGACTGGGCATAAGTTTTTCATATTTGAATTTCATTTACATTCATTAGTTTCATTCTCTCATACTCACTGCATGCAACACACACCACATCATCAATCTTCTAAAATCCATTTGTCTTAAAGGGGTTTCAAAGCCATTTAAAACAAGTGAGTTGCTGTTTTAAACATGTTTCTAATCATAGTTAACTATATTATTTCCATTTAGATTCTCATCACTATTTCTTCTTTATTTTTCTGTTTCTGTCTCTGCTGCATTCAACAACAACAACAAGAAATCAAAAAGAGGGAAATCAAGCACAACGCCAGGAGAACTTCTGGACGATCCTCAACATTCAACAGCAAGAACAAAAGAACAAGAAGAGGCTCTCTTTCTTCAGCCGGCTGAAGGAGGGGAACCAAGGATTCATTCTTCCGCGTTTAAACAGGTAGGCGATCAAACTCTTTTGAAGCTTTTTTTTAGTTAAAAATTTCTGGCGATCACAGCACATTAGTTGCATTTTTTTAATAGGTTAATTTACCCTAAACAACATAGTTTTTTCACATTAATCACACGAGCAAATTTTCAGCACCTACAACCGGCGCTGGAGACTGCCGCCGGACTGCTCTCCCTTTTCTTCTCCTTCCTTCGGTTTGAGCTAAGAGAAAAAGGGGGGGGTCAGGTTAATATGCAGAAAAAGGGCAAGGGGGCTTCGACACCACCGCCGCCGGGACCTTGGCCGGCGCGGGGGGGGGGGGGGTTGCTCCGCAGGCCGGCTCTTGCGGGCCAGGAGGCCGGCGGCGGCGCCCCCCTTGCTGCGCACAGCTAGGGTTTCCTAGCTGTGCACGAGCAAGGGGGACGGGCCCCCCTTGTTGGGCCGGGCCGGGTCCTGGACCCAAGCCAGCCTAGCTGCGGGCCGGACCAGATCCGCCCTTTAGGGGCTGGTCTGGGTCCGAGCCTAGCTGCTGGCTGGGCTCGAGCCAGTGACCAGACCCGGGTCCAACCCCTGGTCCATTGGACCAGCTCTTTTTTTTTTATTATTTATTTAGGCCCATTTAATGTACAATAAAAATTGTTTTTGACAATTTGAAATTGTTTTTAAATGAAATTAAATTCTATCTATTATATTATTGAGCCCATTTAAATATAGAATCTAATTTAATTAACAAATTGGTTGTTAATTAATTTTTATCTAATTGTTAGATAAGATGAAGTTAATGTATATTAATTCAAATGTTGAATTAATTACATTAATTTCATATTATATTTATGGCATGGAATATTAAATGGATTGGATCGTTTTGGATTGTTTGTGCGCATTTGATGTGTGATTATTGCTTGTTTAAAATCGATTTAAATTAGCATGATTAAACTGTAAAAAATTTTCGAAAATTCTAAATCCAAATTTTGTTTGATCCCTCGTTTTATGAAACCTAAAATTAGTTATTTTCGAAAATTTTAATTAGCCATTTGATGTGCAATTCATGTGTGGTTTGTTTAATTAAAACACATGGTGGTCATAGACGAGCATTTATTATGGATATGAAATGTGATTGTGTGGTTTGTTATTTATTAATAAATAGAGGTCTGCGAACCTCTCCCTCTCATATTCCAATGTATTTCCACCTCCCTCCTTGATGTAATCACCATAAGGCTTCCTCTTTCTATAAATTATCTTGTAATTGAGAATTATGAAGTAATTTGATCGAGGCGGCTGCACGCGGAACGAGGATATCCACAATTGCCGACCAGATAAAAATGAAGGAGTTCATTGAATCCATGCGTTTGCAGACTCATGATATAAGTTGTTATGTTGTGTATGTGTGTGCGTTTGATTGTCTGGCTCAAGTCAAACCGCAGTGCCGTCCATGACCATACTAATGACATGTATGTGATGAATGTGCTTTATATTTGCTTGGTTATTAGTATTTATAATATATTCGATATATTTAATACTATCACCTAGGATGAGACCAAACTAAATAAGTAAAACCTTCGTAACAAATTCTAAGCCGGAGCGCGAGTCATTGAGAATGCACCGCGTGGCTCTCCATCAATATGATTAATAGAACTTAATTCAGTGGTGGCAGATACTATGTGTTTACCCGAGGTTTGCCATTGACTGATGAGAGAACTATTGATCATAGCATTAGATGCCTTTGGATAAGAGTAGAGGAACGATATAGTCATCCATGTGTTTACCTGGGAACTATATTTCTACTATACTTTATCACGTATTGATGGTAATGCTTAGACCGGGGATAATGGTCTATTGTGTTTATCCGGGACCATTAATAACCTGGGTGCCGAAATATGATCGGATATTGCAGAGAGTTGCAATTATCATGAGATGATTGCTCTAAGATAGCGGTATTACTACGTGTTTACCCGAGGTTATACTGTGATGCTTGGAGATTCTGATCCCCACTAAGAGATAGTCGGCGTCTCCCGTTCTGTATATCTGAAGGTTATACAGTTCGTCGAAAATTAGTGAGAGTAAAACTAGATAATAAAAGACCATATCTTGTTTTAGTTGATCTGAATATCTGCTAATTATCATTCGATTATCTCCTGTAGGCTAGAATGTTGCACCATAACCCGTTGCGAGGCATACTTGATGCCAACCGTTTGACAAGCACCAACTACTCAGACTGGCTCAGGAACCTGAAGATTGTCCTCAGGTTTGAGCAGATAGCCTACATCTTGGATAATGAACCTCCTACTGAACTAGCATTAGATGCCCCAGAGGAGGAAATGATAGCGTATGAAAAATGGAAGGAAGATTCCACCATGGCCCAATGCTACATGTTAGCCTCTATGAGCAATGAGTTGCAGAGGCAACATAAAGAGATGGATGCTAGATCCATCATGCTCCATTTGAAGGAGCTATTTGGTGAGCAGAGCAGAATCGAACGATATGAGATATCGAAGAATCTATTCAAGGCTCAGATGGCAGAGGGAACTTCAGTACAGAATCACGTGCTGAAGATGATTGAGTGGGTGGAGAGGCTGGATGCTCTTGGGATTACACTTCCCAAGGAGATGCACACAGACCTCGTGTTGTCTTCACTTCCACAGTCATATGCTCAGTTCATCATTAATTTTAACATGAACAAGATCTAGGCCACCTTAGCTGAACTACTGAACATGTTAAAGACTGCTTAAGGGAAGCTTGTGAAGGATAAATCCCAAGTCCTTATGGTTGGTAAGACCAACATAAAAAGACTTGCAGTCCAAGCTTTTTGTAAGAATAAGAATAAGGTTCAGAGGAAGGCAAAGGTTGTCAAGAAAGACAAAGGAAAAAGTGCTAAGAAAGGTGATTGCTTCTACTGTCACCAGAAAGGCCATTGGAAGAGGAATTGCAAAGAATACCTCAAGGACAAGGCTCAAGGAACTGTGAAGCAGCAGGACGCTTCAGGTATCTATATGATAGATGTAAACTTGTCAATAAGAGATTGTACATCATGGGTATTAGATACTGGATGTGTATCTGATATTTGCAATTCTTTGCAGGCACTGACAAGAAGATGTAAACTGAGGACCGGCGAGGAGGAGCTGAGGCTAGGTAACGGCGCAAGAGTTGCGGCGATCGCTGTGGGGACAGTGAAGCTCAAGCTACCATCCGGAGACACATTTTTATTAGATGAATGTTATTATGTACCTAGCATAAATAAGGAACATCATTTCTATTTCATGCTTAGATAGAATTGGATACAATTTAAATTTTGGGAACAATAGTAATTCAATTTATTTCGAAAATAAATTAATAGCTTCTGGTATTTTGTCCAATGGTTTGTATCTATTAAATGTGTCTCATGATAATTTACACATCGGTTCTTCAATTAAAAGAAGTAAGTATGAAATGAACAAAGCCTACTTGTGGCATTGTAGGCTTGGACACATTGGTGAAAACAGACTCCAAAGGATGCATAAAGATGGATACTTGGATCCATTTGATTATGAATCATATGCAACCTGTGAGTCATGTTTAATGGGTAAAATGGCTAAGTCTCCATTTAGTGGAACTGAAGAATGAGCCAAAGACATATTAGAACTCATATATTCAGATGTATGTGGTCCTATGTCAACCCAAGCCATTGGTGGTTTCTTATACTTCATTACATTCACTGATAATTACTCAAGATTTGGATATATATATATACGTATTGAAGTATAAATTTGAAGCCTTTGAAAAATTCAGAGAATTTAAGAATGAAGTAGAAAAACTAACAGGAAATAGTATAAAAACCATCCGATCTGATCGGGGTGGTGAATACTTGAGTACTGAGTTCATTAAATACTTAAAGGATAATGGTATCCTTTCTCAGCTTACACCTCCTTATACACCTCAATTGAATGGTGTATCAGAAAGGAGAAATCGCACATTAATGAAAATGGTGCGATCCATGATGAGCATGTCCAAATTACCAGTGTCCTTATGGGGATATGCACTTAGCTCGGCTATGTATATCCTGAACAAGGTACCCAGCAAATCTGTTGAAACCACTCCATATGAGATATAGAATGGAAAGAAACCAGACCTTAAACATGTTAAAGTCTGGGGATGTCCTGCTCATGTTAAAAGACGTGACACAGATAAGCTGGAATCCAGAACTGACAAATGCATATTTGTGGGATATCCAAATGAAACTTATGGATATTACTTTTATCATCTTGACGAACAAGGTGTTTGTGGCCAGGAGAGCTGTCTTTCTAGAAGAAGATTATATTATCCAGAAAGACAGTGGGAGTAAAGTAATTCTGGAAGAAATTCCAGACCTACAAACTGGTAATGGTTCATCAGATGAATCGTCAGTTTATGAACCTGTTCAAACTAATACACAGGGACCTCGTAGGTCTGAAAGAGTACCTAAACCACCCGAAAGATATGTGGGACATATTAATTTGAATGGTTCAAGGATACTCTATAATGAGGATAATGATCCTAAGACTTACCAGGAGGCCATTGAAAGTCCAGAGGCCGGGAAATGGCGGGAAGCCATGAATTCTGAAATACAGTCCATGTACATCAACCAAGTTTGGAACTTGGTAGATTTGCCCGATGGTATAGTACCTATCGGCTGCAAATGGATCTTTAAAAGAAAGATCGGTGCAGGTGGACGTATTGAGACTTATAAAGTAAGATTAGTGGCGAAAGGCTATCGTCAAAGACAAGGTGTTGACTATGACAGAACCTTTTCACCCGTTGCTATGATTAAGTCTATCAGAATTCTTCTCGCCATTGCTGCCTACCATGATTATGAAATCTGGTAGATGGATGTGAAGACTGCCTTCCTCAAACGTTAAGGAGGTGTATATGATACAACCAGAAGGATTTACATACAAAGAATCTCCAGACATGGTATGCAAGTTCCAAAGGTCCATTTATGGACTGAAGCAAGCATCCCGAAGCTGGAACATAAGATTTGATGAGGCAATCAAATCTTATGGCTTCATTAAGAATGAAGATGAGCCCTGTGTATACAAGAAAAACAGTGGGAGCGCAATCACATTTCTGATTCTTTACGTTGACGACATCCTACTCATTGGGAATGATGTAGGAATGATGTAGGAATGATGTCATCAATAAAGATATGGCTGTCAAAGAACTTCTCTATGAAGGATTTGGGAGAAACATCTTACGTATTAGGAATACGGATCTATAGAGATAGATCAAAGAAGATGCTTGCTTTAACCCAATCAATGTACATAGAAACCATTGTCAAAAGGTTTGACATGAAAAATTTCAAGAGAGGTCTCATACCGATGAGACATGAAATTTCACTCTCTAAAGGTCAGTCTCCCAAGACACCTGAAGAGAGGGCTATGATGGATAAAGTCTGCTTCTGCCATAGGGTTCATCATGTATGCCATGCTATGTACCAGACCTGATGTAGCATATGCTCTAAGCGTTACGAGCAGACGTCAGGCAGATCCAGGTGATGAACACTGGAAGGCTGTGAAATGCATCCTTAGGTACTTGAGAAGGACTAAGGATCTATTTCTTCTAGTCTATGTAGGAGGAGACTTGAAGCTGCAAGGATACACTGACTCGAGTTTTTAGTATGATCCTGACGACAGTAAGTCAACATCAGGTTTTGTTTTCACACTCAACGGGGGAGCAGTGAGCTGGAAAAATTCCAAGTAGGAAACCACTGCTGATTCGACAACGGAAGCCGAGTATATTGCTGCTGCTGAAGCCGCCAAGGAAGCTGTATGGATGAAGAAATTCATCGGCGATCTTGGTGTGGTGGAAAGCATATCTGGTCCCGTCCCACTGCTGTGTGACAACAATGGGGCGATTGCTCAAGTGAAAGAGCCGAGGTCTCATCAGAAGTCGAAGCACATTCTGCGGCGCTTTCATCTGATCAGAGAGATTATAGCTCGAGGACATGTCGTGGTGGAAAGAGTTCCTTCAGCCGACAACATAGTAGATCCACTTACAAAGCCTTTGTCTCAAAATGTTTTTGAGCGTCACTTAGAGAATATGGGTATTCTGTATAAAAGTGATTGGCTTTAGTCCAAGTGGGAGATTGTTAGTATTAGATGGTCTCAAAGCCAATCCGATACTATGTACTAATTCAGATTATTAATAAATGGCAAAAATTCATTGTGTGTAATTAATTCGATCTATGTTTATTGTATCACGATGAAGTCCATGAACATGTGCAATAGTCTTCGGATTATGATGAGATCATAATTACGGGACCGAAGACTTATAAACACATGTTCTTAATTGTTTCTAGTCATAGGATGTTTGAGAAAGGACATCGAACATCCGGATAGACTAGTATAGGTTACTTTAGCTCATATGATGAGGGTGACTGATCCTATAAGTCACTTGTGTGGAGACACTATGCTGGACCTATAGGTGCTCATAGGCGAATGAGTTCACTGAACTGATCCGACTATGAATCGCTGGATGGTAAATATCTCACTGTTAACCAGTTCGATTCTTTTGTCACAGTTGCGTGGATGATTCTTGGACCTGAGACGCCAAAGATATCTTGTTAGTGTTAGTTTAGGTCGCCTACAAGCCAATCTAACAATGTAAATCTCGTTCATTTATTAATTATAATGGCATAATATTCGTTATGTGTAAATCACTTTAATTATCGTTTCATAATGAAGTCCGTGAATATGTGCTATGGTGATCAGATTATGATGAGATCATACTAATGAGACTGATCACTTAAACACACATATTCTTAATCGTTCCTAGTCGGAGGATATCCGAGAAGGACATCGGATATCCGGTTAGACTAGTACAGATTACTCCTGCTCATATGATGAGGGTGACTGATCTCATAAGTCACTTGTGTGGAGACACTAAGGCAAATCTGTAGGTGCTCATTGGAGAATGAGTTCACTGAACTGATCCGACTGAATCGCTGGATGGTATTGTACCTCACTATCAACCAGCTTGATTCTATTGTCGCAGTTGCGTGGATGGTCCTCGGACCTGAGACACCAAGGACACCTTGGCGGTGGACTTCTGTACTTTGACCTTGGTTTACGAATCTCTAGCCACGGGATTCTAATACGCCAAGGATTGGGTACAGCGGAATACTGTCGAAGGGAATTGTGTGTCAATAAGGAATCATTCGCTCTCGGTACTTAGAGAGAGAATGCTCTAGGAAGGATGCGCGGAAGTCCCTGGCCAGGGCGGACGATAATATCGGGAAAGGAGTTTTCCGATATTCATCAGCGGCATCCAATCCAAGTGAGTCGACCGGTTAGGGTTTGACAGCTCGCCATATCCTGAGTTGACTCGAGAGCATTGTACGAATGAAGGATTATATCCACGCGGTAACTGTCGGCGAAAAGGTTCCAAGAGTGGGTTACTTAACCCCAAATACCTTCTGGGTTCACGCGGTGTTGCTTGGCACCCAACGTAATCGGAGGCCCGGTCGAATTCGATGTGCAACATCAATTCGATTGATTAATTGATTAATAAAGGGTTATTAATTAATTAATAAAGCCAGTGAGGAGTCACTGGGCTTGTTGGGCCATTAACTGGACTGGTACTTGGGCCTAGAGGGTCACACGCAAATGATTCTCAAGGCGATGGATAAATAAGTGGGTTTTATGCAAACCGGGGGTTTTTATGAAAAACTGCACGGTTAGTATAAAACATAGCGAACGGGCTAAGCAGGCCAAGCTGCTGCTAACCCTAGCCGCCCCTCCTCAGTTTATGTCTTTCTCTGACGCCCAGGCAGATCCAGATCTGCTTCGCCACTTCTCCGAATCCCTTTCGACGGGAAATCGTCCGCGCGCTGCGGCGATCATTGCGGCGACCGGCGGAGGCTTCGTGGGCTGACGAAGAACGACGAACTCTAGGATATCCGTCGCGGGGAGGATCGCGTGGACTTCGCTAGAGGCCGGGCGCTTGCGCGGCTTGCGGTGTCGCACCGACGGAACCGAACGGTTGCGGGTTCGAATCCGCACACAGTGAGAACTTCGATAATCCGATTATCGTATTTTAGATTTCGAAACGGGAACGGATCGCTGTAAATAATTTTATTTTCCGCTGCGTGAGCGATCCGGAGAAACCGAGAAAACCCAACAGTGGTATCAGAGCCAGGTTCCACTGTTTCTCGTCCCGTTTCGATCTCCGAATTAATTTTTCCTTGGATTTATTCCATGCACTGGTTCGATTAATTGCTGGATCAGTATTCATGTGATGAATATAATAGAATAAGATTATTATAATTCTGCAATTTTTCAAAATTTTTTTGTGGTTTTCGTGTTCTTCGTGGGACGAAGAACGGCGGCCGTTGCAGTTTTGTTAGGGCCTCCCAAGTGTTGGGATGGTAGACCGGGACCCCGTATGTTCTGGAGATCATCACCGGACGCCACGGGTTGCAAGGTCGTCGCCGGAGAACCCGCTGGTGATGGCCGGCAGGAGCCCCAACTCTTTATTCTTCCCACGGTTTTTGCAGTGAAACTTGAAAAACCAGGTTTGAATAAGGGGTCGAGCAGCTTCATTGGGGCCCAGCCGGTGGGCCAAACGGCGCCGGTGGCATCGCCGGCGCCGGGGGCTACGCCGGTGGGACCGTCGGTGCCCGGCGCCGGCCGCCACGCGGCTCAGCAATCTCCCTCCCCGCCGCCGGCGTTACAACCTGCAACAGAAAGCCTGTTAGGGTTCGGGTGTGAAGGAGGGAGCTTGAGGGTGGACCGGCCCCGAGGGCGGACCGGGTTGGACCGGGCCGGGCGGGTCTGGCCGAGCCGGGCCAGGGCCGCCAGCCACAGGTTCGCACCTGGGCTTGGCCATGTTCCCCTTTAGGGGCTGAGCCCTCTTCTTCTCTTTCTCTTTTAAAACCCCAATTTCCAATTAAATTAAAATTGGATCTTAACTTTAAAGTTAAAAATTGTTTTGGAACTTAAATTTTTTATTCAATTTATTTAATTGGTCATATAAATTGATGTAGCCGAAGCTATCACGACCGGATTCCGAAGCTGGAATCCGAAGTTATGGATCCGGAGCTAGGTCGGATCGGTGTAAGAGGCCCGACGGGGATCCGGAAGGCGACGGAGGCAGAGGCGAAGCCGAAGGTGAGAGGCCGAGAGACGCGGTTGAGAATCTGAGGCCGAGAGCCACTCTGTCGGAGGCTGGTTTGTACCCGGAAGGCGGGGCCGAATCTCCCTTGGACGAGGGGCAGCCGGCGTACGGCGTCGAGACCGGGGAGAGGAGTCCGAGGTCGGAGGCCGAGACCGACTCGGGAAGGTCGGCGATGATTCGAACCGAGCTCCTGCAAGAGGGAAAGAAGAAGAAACCGGTCAGCAGGAGTCCCGGGCTTCGGCCCTAAAGAACCCCCTCCGACGGTTAAGTTAGCTCCTAAAGATGATTCGATTCAGAAGGCAAAGAGTAGCTTTAATGCTATTTGGACTATAGTCCTTGAGGATCTCGGAGACATACCTTTGGCAATAAATAGCGTGGTATTTATAGCGGAGGATAGAGGATGGTTAACGGTGACAGCCGATATAGGACTATGTTCCGGGCTTACTGGTAAACCGCCATAGTGCCTAATCCTCCACCGGAGTGGGCCGAATACGGCTGCTGGGCCGAAGGGGATTGGGCCGCTGATGGGCCGAAGCCTGCTGGGCCTAGGGCTACTGCGCCGCTCACGGGCCGTAGGCTGGTGGGCCGCTGACGGGCCAAAGCCTGTTGGGCCGGGAGCAACTGTGCCGCTTATGGGCCGAGGGCTGTTGGGCCGCTAATGGGCCGAAGGCTTCCTGAAGGCCTTCCACTGCTACTGCTAGGCTGAACTGGGTTTGGGCTTGTTTTAATGGGCCGAATCGGATTCTACCTCATCATAAATGATTATGAATCATTTTAGTTAATAATTAGTTGTTATTGAATTAATGTTAATTATTTGTTTAAGTGTTAAACTAATAATTAACTTATAATTTAACTAATTTAATGGTTAAATTAGTCATTAATAATTATTAATCTAACAGTTAGATTACTAATTATTATTTCAACTAATTGTTAAATAATATGTAAGTTAATTGTTAATTTAAGAGTTAAATTAATAATTAACTTAGATAATTAATTTAAGTGTTAAATTTGTAGTCTTTAATGATTAATTGTTAGTTATTAATTTAAGGGTTAAATTAATGATTAACATTAATCTTCTAATCTAATTGTTAGATTATAGTTATTAATTAATTAGTGTTAATTAATAATTTAAGTGTTAAATTACTAATTAACATTAATTAACTAATCTAAGAGTTAGATTAGTAGTTAAATAATAATTAGAGTTAATTAATAATTTAAGTGTTAAATTAATAATTAATTTTGTTGGATTAATCTAAGAGTTAGATTAGTCTTTAAATAGTCTAATTGTTAGATTATTAATGGGGTTTAATCTAAGTGTTAGATTATTAGATATGTTCTAATTTGCATGGAATAATCTGGAATTATTAATTCGGAGTGTGTGCGCATGTGATGTGTGTTTATTACTTTTAAATTTGATTTAATTGCATGTTAAGATAATAAATGAGTTTTTCGAAATTCAAATATCAATTTTGATTGGATCCCAGCTTTCTGAAAGCCAAAATTATCTATTTTTGAAAACTCATTTGTTTTAGCCATGTGATGCGCTGAATCATGTGTGGAATGTTAAAAAAACACACCGTGGTCATGGATATGCACTTAATTTTTTATTCATGTGATGAATGGATTGTGAGGATCATGGATGTATGAAGGTTTATTAATTGTTAATAAATAGAGGTCTGCGCACCTCTCTCTCTCATACTCCGATGTATTTCTACCTCCCTCTCTCTCTTGTACTCGCCATAAGGCCCTCTTCTAATTACATGTAATTCTAGAATTAATGTAATATGATCGAGGCAACCGAGGAAGGAGCGAGGACGATCCACAACAGCAACCAGGAAGGCGCACAGATGGAGATCTCTTGCCTATGTGATTGCAGGGTATCTAATGTAAATGTTATAATTAGATTGTGTGTGCGTTTGACTGTTGGCTCCAGTCAAACCCACTGTGCTATCCATGACCACACTAATGACATGTATGAGATGCATTGTTTTTCTTTTGATTATGAATCAAAGCAGGTTATAGTATTTAGTAAATATATACGATGTATTTGTATACTATCACCTAGGAAGAGACCAAGATAAAAGTTATCTAAATACCCTCAGATAAACTCTAAGCCGTAACGCGAGTAGTTAAGAACTTACCGCGTGGTCCACCATCGTTATAGTCATAGGATTCGAATCACTTTAGGCAAGTTTGTTGTGCTATCCACAAGGCCTGCTTAATTGGGAGGAGAAACTGTGACTATGGCATTAGATGCCTATAGATCGGGGTAGAGGAACCATGTAGCTTTGTTGTGCTATCCACAAGGGCTGCATGCAAATCTATGCTCGTCGCGTAATGATGGTTAGCTTAGACCAGGATTAATGGTTTGTTGTGCTATCCACGAGGCCATTAAATATCTGGGGACCGAAGCCATGATCAGATATTGCAAGGAGTTGCAAGTCCCATGAGTTGGGTGCTCTTTGATTGTATTACAGTTTGTTGTGCTATCCACAAGGCTGTAGTGCAAGTCATTGAGATTCTGATCCCCACTAGGAGACTGTCGGCGTCTCCCGTTCTGTATAACTGAGGGTTATACAGTCCGTCGAAAATTAGTGGGAGTTAAACTTGAACAAAAGACCATGTCTTGTTTTAAATTTTAATAATTGAACATCTGCTAAATAGATTTTACTTATCTCCTGTAGGGAACTATGTCGTCGAATAACCCGCTCCGTGGCATACTAGATGCCCTTTTGACTTACCTGATTTGCTCAGATTGATTCAAAAACCTGAAGAATGTCTTCAGATTTGAGCACAATAACTTTGTCCCTGGAGCTGATCCTCCTGCTGAATCAGCATTGGATGCCCCTGAAGCAGAGATGATAGCTAACGATAAAAGATCGAAGGACAATGGTAAAAGAGTAGTCAAAGGTGACTGCTTCTACTATAAGCAGTATGGTCACTGGAAGAGGAACTGCAAGGAGTTCCTTAACGTTAAAGCTCATGGGAGAGTGAAGCTATTTGAAGCTTCAGATATCTATATGATAGATATCAACTTATCAGTTAGAGATTCCACATCGTGGGTATTAGATACCGGATGTGCTTCTCATATCTGCCATGATGTACAGATGCTGACAAGTAAGCGTAAGCTGAGACAAGGTGAGATGGAATTGAGGCTAGGAAACGGCGCAAAAGTTGCGGCGATTGCTGTTGGGACAGCAAACCTCAGGCTTCCATCGGGAGACACCTTACTTTTAGAAGATTGTTATTATGTTCCTAGCATAATAAAGAACATCAAATCAATATCTTGTTTGGACAAGATAGGATATAGGTTGACTATTGAGAATAGAAGTTGTTCGATTTATTATGGTAATAAATCAATAGCTTCAGCATCTTTAGTCAACGGTCTATATCTCTTAGATCTTTCTTATTACAATCTTCAAATTGATAATGCTCTTAAGAAGAGCAAGAATTGTGTGAACCAAGCCTACATGTGGCATTGTAGACTTGGGCACATTGGCGAAAGCAGGTTGCAAAAGTTGCACAAGCATGGTTACTTAACAACATTCGATTATGAATCGTTTGCAACATGCGAATCCTGCCTTATGGGAAAGATGGCAAAATCTCCATTTAGTGGACATGGAGAACGTGCCAAGGACATTCTGGAACTAATACATTCGGATGTATGTGGTCCAATGTCCACCCAAGCCAAAGGTGGTTTTTCATACTTCATCACGTTCACCGATGACTTCTCAAGAATCGGCTATGTGTACTTAATGAAGTACAAGTCGGAAGCATTTGAGAAGTTCAAGGAGTTCAAGAATGAGGTGGAGAAGCAGTTAAGAAAGAGTATTAAAACTCTTCGATCAGATCGAGGAGGAGAATACTTGAGTACTAACTTCACACAATTCTTAAAGTATAATGGTATCCTTTCTCAGCTGACCCCTCTATATACACCACAGATGAATGGTGTATCAGAAAAGGAGGAATCGCATCTTGTTGGATATGGTGCGATCTATGATGAGCTTTTCGGGATTACCAATGTCCCTCTGGGGGTATGCTCTAGAGTCAGCAGCATACCTACTGAACAGAATACCTAGCAAGTCTGTGGCCTCTACTCCATATGAGATATGGAAAGGCAGGAAACCAGAATTTAAACATGTTAAAGTCTGGGGTTGTCCTGCTCATGTAAAGAGGCATGATCCAGACAAGCTGGAATTACGAACTGATAAATGCAGATATGTGGGATATCTAAAGGAAACCTTTGGATACTATTTTTTCCATCCTGGTGAATAAAAGATGTTTGTCGCCAGGAAAGCTGTCTTCCTGGAAGAGGAATACCTTCTCTAGGAGAACAGTGGGAGTAAAATAGTACTAGAAGAGGTTCCAGATCCCCAAACAGCTGCATTATCATCAGATGAGATATCAGTTCCTGAATCTGTTCAGGTACACACAGATGAGCCTCGTAGATCTGGTAGAGTACCTAGATTGCCCGAACGATATGTGGGACATATTGCTGAAGGAGAGTCTAAGGTAGAATATAATGAGGATGATGATCCTAAAACCTACCAGGAGGCCATAGAAGGCCCAGAAGCCGGGAAATGGCGAGAAGCCATGAACTCAGAAATCCAGTCCATGTACACCAACCAAGTTTGGAAATTGGAGGACTTGCCCGAGGGTATTCTACCCATCGGTTGCAAGTGGATCTTTAAGAGAAAGATCGGTGCTGATGGACGGATCGATACTTATAAGGCAAGGTTGGTGGCAAAGGGATATCGTCAAAGGCAAGGAATTGACTATGACGAGACTTTCTCACCAGTTGCCATGATAAAGTCGATCAGAGTTCTGCTCGCCATTGCTGCACATTTTGATTATGAAATCTGGTAGATGGATGTGAAGACTGCCTTCCTCAATGGTAACCTTGAGGAAGAGGTGTATATGATACAACCAGAAGGTTTCACATCTAAAGAATCTCCAGATAAAGTGTGCAAGCTTCAGAGGTCCATTTATGGACTGAAGCAGGCTTCCCGGAGCTGGAACATAAGATTTGACGAGGCTGTCAAGTCTTATGACTTCATTAAGAATGAAGATGAGCCTTGTGTGTACAAGAAGACCAGTGGGAGTGCAGTCACTTTTCTAGTTCTTTACGTAGATGACATACTACTCATTGGGAATGATGTAGCTATGATGTCATCAGTAAAGATTTGGCTGTCGAAAAACTTCTCTATGAAGGATTTGGGAGAAGCATCCTACGTATTGGGAATACGGATCTTTAGAGATAGATCAAAGAGGATGCTTGGAATGACCCAATCCTTGAACATAGATACCATAGTCAAAAGGTTTTGTATGGAAAATTCCAAGAGAGGTTTCATACCTGATGTAGCCGAAGCTATCACGACCGGATTCCGAAGCTGGAATCCGAAGAGATGGATCCGGAGCTGGGTCGGATCGGTGTTCAGAGGCCCGACGGGGATCTGGAAGGCGAAGGATGCAGAGGCGAAGCCGAAGGTCCGAAGGCCGAGGGGTGCTCGGTCGGTGGCTGGCTTGCTTCGGGAAGTCGGGGCCGAAGCTTTTTCGGCGGACGAAGGGGCGGCGCGAGACCGAGTCTCCTTTGTCGTGGGGGCAGCCGGCGCACGGCGTCGAGACTAGGGAGAGGAGTCCGAGGTCGGTGGCCGAGACCGACTCGGGAAGGTCGGCGATGATTCGAACCGAGCTCCTGCAGGACGGAAAGAAGAAGAAAACCGGTCAGCAGGAGTCCCGGGCTTCGGCCCTAAGGAACCCCCTCCGACGGTTAAGTTAGCTCCTGAAGATGATTCGATTCAGAAGGCAAAGAGTAGCTTTAATGCTATTTGGACTGTAGTCCTTAAGGGTCTCGGGGGCATCAGAGAGCATACCTTTGGCAATAAATAGCGGTGTATTTATAGCAGAGGATAAAGGATGGTTAACGGTGGTAGCCGATATAGGACTATGTGCGGGCTTACTGGTAAACCGCCATAGTGCCTGGTCCTCCACCGGAGCGGGCCGGACTCGACTATCGGGCCGAAGGGGGTTGGGCCGCTGATGGGCCGAAGCCTGTTGGGCCCTGGGCTGCCGCGCTGCTCCCGGGCCGTAGGCTGGTGGGCCGCTGACGGGCTGAAGCCTGTTGGGCCGGGAGCGACGGTGCCGCTTATGGGCCGAGGGCTGTTGGGCCGCTGACGGGCCGAAGGCTCCCTGAGGGCCTTGCACTGCTGCTGCTGGGCTGAACGGGGTTTGGGCTTGTTTTAATGGGCCGAATCGGATTCTGCCTCATCAATACCGATGAGACATGGAATTAATCTCTCAAAGGAGCAGTCTCCTAAGACTCCTGATGAGAGGGCATTCATGGATAGAATACCCTATGCCTCTGCCATAGGATCTATCATGTATGCCATGCTATGTACACGGCCTGATGTTGCATTTGCTCTAAGTGTTACGAGTAGATTTCAGGCAGATCCAGGCGAAGAGCACTGGAAGGCAGTGAAATGCATCCTTAAGTACTTGAGAAGAACTAAGGATATGTTTCTTGTCTATGGAGGAGATGACTTGAAACTGCGAGGCTTTACTGACTAGAGTTTCCAGTCAGATCCAGATGATAGCAAGTCTAGATCTGGATTCGTGTTTACTTTGAACGGAGGTGCAGTGTGCTGGAAGAGTTCCAAGCAAGTAACCACTGCAGATTCGACGACTAAAGCTGAGCACATCGCTGCAGCTGAAGCTTTCAAGGAAATAGTGTGGTTGAAGATGTTCATCACCGACCTTGACATAGTTCCCGGTATCCTTGATCATGTTCCACTGTTGTGCGACAACAATGGGACTATTGCACAAGTGAAAGAGCCGTGGTCTCATCAGAAATCGAAAGATGTTCTGAGGCGCTTTCATATTATCCAGAGGAGATTTAGTAGTGGAAAGAGTTCCAACCGTCGACCATGTAGCAGATCCACTGACAAAGCCGTTGGCTCAAATTGTGTTTGAGCATCACCTAGAGTCTATGGGCTTATTGTATAAAGGTGATTGGCTTTAGTCCAAGTGGGAGATTCTTAGTTTAGGTGGTCTACAAGCCAATCTAACAATGTAAATCTCGTTCATTTATTAATTATAATGGCATAATATTCGTTATGTGTAAATCGCTTTAATTATCGTTTCATAATGAAGTCCGTGAATATGTGCTATGGTGATCAGATTATGATGAGATCATACTAATGAGACTGATCACTTAAACACACATATTCTTAATCGTTCCTAGTCGTCGGATATCCGAGAAGGACATTGGATATCCGGTTAGACTAGTACAGATTACTCATGCTCATATGATGAGGGTGACTGATCTCATAAGTCACTTGTGTGGAGACACTAAGGCGAATCTGTAGGTGCTCATTGGAGAATGAGTTCACTGAACTGATCCGACTGAATCGCTGGATGGTATTGTACCTCACTGTCAACCAGCTTGATTCTATTGTCGCAGTTGCGTGGATGGTCCTCGGACCTGAGACACCAAGGACACCGTGGCGGTGGACTTCTGTGCTTTGACCTTGGTTTACGAATCTCTAGCCACGGGATTCTAATACGCCAAGGATTGGGTACAGCGGAATACCGTCGAAAGGAATTGTGTGTCAATAAGGAATCATTCGCTCTCGGTACTTAGAGAGAGAATGCTCTAAGAAGGATGCGCGGAAGTCCCTGGCCAGGGCAGACGATAATATCGGGAAAGGAGTTTTCCGATATTCATCAGCGGCATCCAATCCAAGTGAGTCGACCGGTTAGGGTTTGACAGCTCGCCATATCCTGAGTTGACTCGAGAGCATTGTACGAATGAAGGATTATATGCACGCGGTAACTATCGGCGGAAAGGTTCCAAGAGTGGGTTACTTAACCCCAAATACCTTCTGGGTTCACGCGGTGTTGCTTGGCACCCAACGTGATCAGAGGCCCGGTCGAATTCGATGTGCAACATCAATTCGATTGATTAATTGATTAATAAAGGGTTATTAATTAATTAATAAAGCCAGTAAGGAGTCACTGGGCTTGTTGGGCCATTAACTGGACTGGTACTTGGGCCTAGAGGGTCACACGCAAATGATTCTCAAGGCGATGGATAAATAAGTGGGTTTTATACAAACCGGGGGTTTTTATGAAAAACCGCACGGTTAGTATAAAACATAGCGAACGGGCTGAGCAGGCCAAGCTGCTGCTAACCCTAGCCGCCCCTCCTCAGTTTATGTCTTTCTCTGATGCCCAGGCAGATCCAGATCTGCTTCGCCACTTCTCCGAATCCCTTTCGACGGGAAATCGTCCGCGCGCTGCGGCGATCATTGCGGCGACCGGCGGAGGCTTCGTGGGCTGACGAAGAACGACGAACTCGAGGATATCCGTTGCGGGGAGGATCGCGTGGACATCGCTAGAGGCCGGGCTGTAACGACCCGCCATCCTATGACCGGAGACCCGGTCACTAAATGGATGTCGGCCCATTAACTGCGGGTTCACACCCGGATCTCACACAACATGTCTGGAGGAGTAAGTGCTAAACAAGGCTAAATATAACAAACACACGGACTACAAAGGAAGTAAGTGCGCAGGAAGGAAGAATAACAATGTCCGTATACAGTTCAACAATAATTACATGTCCAATCAATTAAATAAGTACAGGCAGAAGGAAGTACAACAACATCGGGGCATACCCCGGAACTAAGACAGCTGCTGGTCCGCACACCAAGAAGACACCACGCTTCCGCTCGCCTCGAGGTCCACACCTGAAACCGCAGGGAGTGAGCCACACCAGAAATGGGCTCAGTAGGGATCATCCGATCCCCTGCCTCCCACTCACACACCCACAAGTGTAACAACAGGAATATATGGCAATTAAGTAAAGCAGTAAACACAGCACCCAACTCTGATATGAAACGCACGGTAAGCAGTGTAACAAGAACCATTCTAAGCAACCCGAAGAACCCAACACAGAGTCACGACTCACAGCCAAAGTCCACGAAGCGACTAAACCACACTGTCGACCGAAGTCAGACGTCGCCTCCCAACACTACCACCACAGCTCACGCCTGTCCGCCCCTACAGTGTTCCGGGGCACTGTAGGGTGAGGCAGTGAGTCAAACTAGGACTAGCTGGAACCAGTGTACAGCCACTGCCAGCTACGTGTGCACACAAGCAGTCTAGACTACTGTCCTACCGTCCGGATTGCCTCCACGCTAGGCCTCAGCGCTTCAGGAGGGCCCTGGGGACCGGCGAACCCCCGTCAAGCCGAAGCTACAGGAACTACCCACAAACCTAACTCTCCCAGGCTGCGTCAGGCCAAGGGCTATAGGTACCACTCGTAACCTTGATCAAAGGTCACATCAGGCCCAATGGCTAAAGGGTAAACCAACTCCCACCAGAAACACCACCAGCTCCACAGCAAGAAACACGCCAGAAGCTGTCACAACAACCAAGGGAAACCCCGACCCGCTGAGACCAAACAGCAACCCCTCGGATAGCACACCAGCTACTCCGGCCCGACGGGCTCAAGGTGGTTCTGCTTCTCTCAGCCAAGGGTAAAACACAACATGCACCACTCCACAGACACCATGGCCCTTCTCCCATCGGCCCATGGTGACAAACGTAAACCACAGTTAACCCGATCCACATTCGCATAACACAACCACACATATAATCATGATTCCATTCACACAGTAAACCTCAGTCTCAGTATATAGCTAAAGCACACACACACACACAGGTGATATAATTTCACTCACGCAGAAGTCCTCCGTCTCAGTATACAACCCAAAGCATGCATTGGAACCATCCTACCGTGAAACACGCATGAAATAACAGGGTTTGAGCATCTCTGTCTTGAATCGCGTCGACCGAGGTCGACGCCATTCAAGACCCTTAGACAGGTTTATTAAAAGCCCGATTATCCTTAAAACGCGTCCACCAGTGAAGCCGCCTTTTTAAAACGCGTCAGGGTCGCCCGACGCCATTCAACCCAGAAATCCAGATTTGCAGAACCCTTAAACGGGGGCATTTCTTGCCTAAATGGCGTCATGATGGCCCGACGTCCTTCAGAAAGGCGTCGTCCATCCATGACGTCATTTAGCGCATAACCCCTAGCTCAGGAAACCTCGAACAGGGAGGTTTCTGCCCTAAAACGCGTCGCACTGACCCGTCATTTAGCGCAGAACCCCTAGCTCAGGAAACCTCGAACAGGGAGGTTTCTGCCCTAAAACGCGTCGCACTGACCCGACGTCTTTCGGAAAGGCGTCGACCAGGCACGACGCCATTTAGCGCCAGAAACCAGGTTTCCTGGTTCAACCCGAGGGTCACACCCTTGAACCCCAAGCACCCCGAAAAGCCCCAAAACCAAAAGGGGGAAGATGAGAACGTCAAGCACCACGATCATGCTATGAAACTACGTCCACAAACACGCGATTCCCACAAGGAATCCCCCTAAACATGCTCGATCTAACCCAAAACACGCCACATCACGCCAAGAAGCAAACGAGCACACATGCAAGGTTTTGTCCCCCTACCGGTTCTTGAACTCCGCCAAGCTCCGTGCCGCCGTCCCGCCGCACCGCACACCGCCGCCGGTACCCTCGAGGACGCTGCCACTCCGCCGGGACGTCGGCCGCCGTCCGGAGAGTGGAACACCGCGAAGGAAGTGGTGGAGGTAGAGGTGAGAGGTAAGGTGGTGTTGGAGTGGTGGAAGAGGAAGAAGAGGAAGGGAAGGGAGGAAGGAGAGTGTCGGAGAGGGCGGAGAGAGCGAAGAGAGAGAGAGTGAAGGCGAGAATGAGGGAAAGAAGGGAAGGCTCGCGGGGTCAACCAGGATCCCGGTAAAACACGTCGATCGAGGCAGACGCCTATTAGTCAGACAGGACGGCCGTACTGACAGCGGTCTGAAACGCGTCGCTCACCGTGGACGCCGTTCAGACGACAGGACAGGCCGTACTGACAACGCTCTGGCGCCGTACCCTGAAATCGCAGAGGTCACAGTCTGAATCGCGTCGACCGAGCACGACGCCGTTCAGATGATGTGACCGGGGCCGTAACCTCGCGGCCCGAAACCCGCCCACGTGGCGCAACAACCAACAGATCTAAATGGCGTCCACACAACCTGACGCCTTTTGAAAGGCGTCGAGCAGTGCTGACGCCATTCAGTCAGCAATCTCAAGACCCCCCACAGGGTCCAAACCAAGGGATCCAACCCGAACCCGATCCGAAAATAGAACCCGAAATCTCAGTCCTTACACGGGCGCTTGCGCGGCTTGCGGTGTCGCACCGACGGAACCGAACAGTTGCGGATTCGAATCCGCACACAGTGAGAACTTCGATAATCCGATTATCGTATTTTAGATTTCGAAACGGGAACGGATCGCTGTAAATAATTTTATTTTCCGCTGCGTGAACGATCCGGAGAAACCGAGAAAACCCAACATTTAGTAGGTTTCTGAACTTTGACCTTAACTAACGAATCCCTAACCATGGGTTATCAATAAGTCAAGCGATCGGGTTCAGGGAAATGCCCTCGAAGGTAAATTGTGTGTTCAATACGGGATCATCCGCTCTCGGTAGTTTGAGAGAGAATGTTCCGGGAATGATGCACTTAAAGTCCCTGGCCAGGGCGGACTCTGTATTCGATAAGAAGTTATCGGATTCAGATTAGCGGCATCTGATTCAAGTGAATCGACCAAATAGGGTTTAACAGTAAACCATACCCTAGGTCGATTCGAGAACATTGCACGGATGAAGGATTATATCCGTGCGCTAACCGATGACAGAAAGGTTCCAATAGAGGGTTGCGATAACCCCAGTACCATCTAGGATCACGCGATGTTGCTTGGCATCCAACGTGATCGGAAGTCCGTCCGAATGTATTGTGGGACATTAAATTCGGCTGATTAATTGAATATGAGGATATTAATTAATTCAGTGGGTCAGTAAAGGGTTACTGGACTTAATGGGCCGTTAACTGGACTGGTATTTGGGCCTAGAGCACGCAAATGGTTTTCAAGTCGATGGATAATCCGACAGGATTTCGGATAAGTCTGGGTTTTTATGAAAAACCGTCAAACAAACTTATTATAAAAGAACGGATACTACGTCGAGGGCCAGCAACCTTGACCTAGCCGTCGTTCTTTCTTTCTCTCTCCTCTCTTCTGGGCGTGTGACATGAGGCGGCCATCTGGAGGCTCCGCTTTGATTCCCAACTGCTCCGCCTTCCGTTTCGACGGGAGATTCCGAATCCGCATGTCACGGTGGATTACGCGCAGCCAGACGGGATCCACGAATGCTGCATCGAGCGAGGAGGCGAGGACGATCCATCGCGAGGAGAACCGTGTGGATACCGCTAGAGGTCGGGCATCTGCGCGACTTGCGGCATCTCTCCGATGGAACCGAAAAACGAACGCGGATTCGAATCTACACAAGGTAAATCCGATTCACTCCGGTTTATTTTGATTAATCGAAACGGGATGGATCCGATCCCGAAAATAATTTTATTCCACTGCGTTTTCGGTCGGATCCCGACACAGCGATCCCAACATATAGTGGGATTCTCCAGATTATATGTTCTAGATGGGGAAGAGTTGAAAAAGGAGTTGCTACATGAAGCCTATAAATTTAAGTACTCCAGACATCCAGGAGAGACTAGGATGTATCGCAATTTGAAGCAACATTTTTGGTAGCCAGGTATGAAGAGGGACATAGTTATGCGGCCTGAAGTTTGATTTGCCAACAGGTGAAGGCAGAGCATAGAAGACCAGGTGGATTATTACAGCCATTGGGGATTTCAGAATGGAAATGGGAGCATGTACCTATAGATTTTGTTGTAGGATTGCCTAACCAAGAAGCATTGTGATGGCATTTGGGTGATTCTTGATAGATTAACCAGGTCGGCTAGATTCTTAGCAGTTAACACGACGTGGACAAGTAAGTAGTAAGTTGGGAAAATTGTACAATCAAGTGGTGAGGTTGCATAGAATTCCTGTTTCTATTGTCTGTGATCGTGACCCCAGATTTATAGCCAAGTTTTGGAGGAGATTTCAGCAAGCTTTAGGTACATAGTCGGCTTCAGCTCAGCATATCACTCTCAGATAGATTTACAATCAGAGAGGATTATTCATACTTTAGAAGATATGTTGAGAGCTTGTTGTCTGGAGTGGAATTACGGTTGGGAGGAAGCTTTGTTGGTATAACAATAGCTTTCATTCTAGTATTGGCATGGCTCCTTAGGAAGCCTTGATGGATATAGGTGTCCTCTAAGTCAATCATAAGGCACCTATTTCAATCTGGTTCACTAATAAATGACATTAAATTCATTATGTAGATTGGCATATTTATAATTGCGCATAATGAAGTCCATGAATATGTGCAATAGTCATCTGATTATGATGAGATCATAATAATGAGACTGATGACTTATAAACACATATTCTCAATTGTTCCTAGTCGTAGGATGTTTGAGAAGGACATCAGACATCCGGTTAGACTAGTACAGGTTATTCCACCTCATATGATGAGGGTGACTGATCTCGTTAGTTACTCGTGTGGAGACACAATGGTAAACATGTAGGTGCTCATTGGAGAATAAATTCACTGAACTGATCCAACATGAATTGCCGAATGGTAATTTACTTGACTGTCAATCGACTTGATTCAAAGTCACAGTGGCGTGGTTGGTCCTTGGACTTGAGACACCAAAGACACCTTGTCGGTGGACTTCTGGACTTTGACCTTGACCTATGAATCTTGATCCACGGGATCTCTAATAGTCAAGGATCGGGTCCAGCGGAAGACCTTCGAAGGTGATTGTGTGTTCAACAAAGGATCGTTCGCTCTCAGGTAACTGGAGAGAGAATGCTCTAGAATAGATCCGCAGGAGTCTCTGGCCAGAGCAGAAACAATATCGAAAAGATGTTTTCCGATATTGTACAGCAGAGTCTAATTCAAGTGAGTTGACCATCTAGGGTTTGACAGTTGACCATACCCTAGGTTAACTCAAGAACATTGTGCGAACGAAGGATTATAGCCACGCGGTAACTGTGGACGGACATGTTCCATGAGTGGGTTGCTGAACCCTATTACCTTCCGGGATCATGCGGTGTTGCTTGGCACCCAACTTAATCGAAAGTCCGACCGAATTTACATGCGATGTTAATTCGGCTAAGTAATTAGTTAATATCTAGATATTAATTAATTACAATAAGTCAATAACTAGTTATTGGACTTAACGAGCTGAAAACCGGACTGGTAAATGGGCCTAGAGGGTCACACGCAATAAGATTCTCAGTCGGTGGTACATAAGTAGGTGATGAGGCAGAATCTGATTCGGCCCATTGAAACAAGCTCAACACTGAGATCAGCCCAACAGCAGCAGTAAAAGGCCCACTGGCAGCCTTCGGCCCGTCAGCGGCCCAGCAGCCCTTGGCCCAGTGAGCAGCCCAGTGGTCCTCGGCCCGTCAGCGGCCCAACGACCTTCGGCCCGTCAGCGGCCCAGCAGCCTTCGGCCCATCAGCGGCCCAACAGCCTTCGGCTCGTTAGTGGCCCAGCGGCCCTCGGCCCAGTAGGCTTCAGCCCACTAAGCGGCATCAGGCCCATCAGCGGCCCAACCCCCTTTGGCCCAATAGCCGTATCCAGCCCACTCCGGTGGGAGGGTTAGGCGCTATGGCGGTTTATCAGTAAACCAAAACATAGTCCTATATCGGTTGCCACCACTAAGCAACCTCTATCCTCCGCTATAAATACACGGCTATTTATTACCAAAGGTATGTCTTCGAGACCCCAAGGACTACAGTCCAAAAGGCATTAAAACTATTATTTCCTCTTCTCATACTTCTGAATCGAATCATCTTCAGAAGCTAACTTAGCCGTCGGAGGGGGTTCCTTAGGGCCGAAGCCCGGGACTCCTACTGACTGGTTTTTCTTCTTCTTTCCCTCCTTCTGCAGGGGCTTCAGTTTGAATCTTCGCCGACCTCTCCGAGTCGGTCTCGGCCGCCGACCTCGGGTCTTCTCCCTCCGGTCTCGACGCCTTTCGACGGCTGGTTTGCCTCCGCCTCGCCCAAAGGAGCTTCGGCCACGCCTTCCACAGGCTGGTCCGCCTCGTCCGAAGGAGCTTCGGCCACGCCTTCCGCAGGCTGGTCCGTCTCGTCCGAAGGAGCTTCGGCCTCGCCCTGCGACGGCCAGTCCACAGCATCCGAGGGAGTCTCAGCTCCGCTCCCTACGAGCTCTCGCCCGGGCACCTCTCGGCTTCAGATCCTCGGCCCCGTTTCCGCCCTCGCCTCGTTTCGGATCCCCATCGGTCCTCTTCACCGATCCGATCCAGCTTCGGGTCCCATCTTCGGATTCCAGTCTCGGAATCCGATCGTGATAGCTTCGGCTACATCACGTGGCGCCGTCTGTGGGAAAGTAACAAGAAGTCATGTCTCATCGTCCAGTGACCAGACGATCCGAACAAGACGAGGCAGAGACGCGGGTAACTTCAGCACAGCCGCTTCACTCCGAAGGCGCCCCGTCTGTTCCACCGCAAGGTTCAGCCCTTCCAGTCATACCGGAGTCCCTCGCTCCCGGGGACAATCGGATGGAGGAACTTCAACAACAGGTGGCAACACTAGCCGCCACCGTTACTTCTTTGGCGCCCTTGTGAGACTTGGTATCCGCCATTGCCCAGCGCTTGGGGTTACTGGGCCAGCTCACTCAACAAATACCGCCTCCTCCATTCTGCCCTGCCCAAGATACAAGGCTTCGGCCAACGCCCTCGCAGGTCTTCCCTGACGAGGCCGCGACGGCACGCAGTCAGCCCTTTGCATCGCCTGCCCAAGTCTCTCGCACCGGCCACATCGTGACGGAGCAAGACTATGCTTCGTCCGAGTTTCATCCAACCAGGGCTTAAGGACGATCGGTCACTACTTCAACTGCCCCGGACCTGGACCGGCGGCTGACAGCAATAAAGAAAGAAATGCAGCATATGGTATCTCGGCCGTACGGAGCGCCTCTTGCCAGCACCATTCTGGAGCAAACTCCGTTCTCGCCAGAGCTTCTGGGCACCGAGGTACCTCCCAACTTTAAACTGCCGAAAGGCCCTCTCTATGATGGGATGACAGATCCGGTCTGCCACTTCCAGAGGTTCAACACCTACCTCTCTGTCCGAGGGGTCTCTGAGGCAGTCCGCTGCCGTCTCTTCCCCCACACTCTTGAGAAAACAGCCTTGACTTGGTTCGAGACATTGGCCCCCAATTCCATCCACTCTCTAGTCCAGTTTGGCCAATTGTTCATCGACCAATTCTATGATGCCACTCGGCAATGTAAAACCTCGGTCAATCTACACGCCATCTGGCAGGGACCGACCGAGACCCTTCAAGAGTATTTCACCAGATTTCGGGCCGGAGCTGCCCAAATGCCGAACCTGGATAGCTCGATTGCGGTCTCGGCCGTAATCAGTGGTTGCATAGACGAAGGGCTTCTCAGCTCTATCGGGAAGCGCCATCCCTCCACCTTCCAGGACCTCGTGGCTTAGGCCCACAAGTACATCAACCGAGAAGCCCTGATGATGTCCAAGGCCAAGAGTACTGCCGAGGCAGTATCGACAGCTACCCCTCCAGCGGCTCGCCCTCGCCCGGAAGATAAGGAACCCTCTCGCAAGCGATACCGGAGGGAAGAATGGGACTGAGACTAGCGCCGGGATTCGCAGCGGTATTATCTGCCGTTACCTGCTCCACCCTCCCCGATGCTCATGGAGGTGAAGGGTATGCCTCGGCAGCCTGAGCGCATCAAGACTGATTCCTGCCGAAGGGACTCCCGCGAGTACTGCGAGTATCATCGGGAAACCGGCCATTCGGCTGACGAACGCCGGCACCTTCGGGAGGAGATTGATCGCCTCATCCGAGATCGCCTCGGTTGAAAGCCTATCTCTCCAATGTTCCCATATTATCTAAGCCGGTCCGAGGAGAACAGTTGTTCGTATACCTCGCCGCGTCAAAAGCAGCTATCAGCACCGTCCTCGTCCGAGAAGTAGGTGGTGTTCGAAGACCAGTTTGTTATATAAGCCGAGCCCTCCATGGAGCAGAGCTTCAGTATCCAGCTCTTGAGAAGCTGGCCTTGGCCCTCGTCGCATCCACTAGGAGGCTCCGACCCTACTTCCTCGCGCACTCAATAAAGAAAAGTTCGACATCTCTTATGGGCCTCAAACCGCGATGAAAGCTCAAGCATTGGCTGACCTTATTGCTGAGCTCACTCTCGAAGCATCCTCGGCCCCTCAGCCGGAAGTCAGAGCTACTATTGACGCCGAATCCGCTTCGGCTCCTTCGTCGGCGCATAGCAAACTTTACATCGACAGGTCCGATTCTTCTCTAAGCCCGTGCAAACCGTACCGGGAGTGCCTTCGGCCATGCAAACCGTATCGGGAGCGGCATTATTCTCTAAGTCCGTGTAAACCGTACCGGGAGTGGCTTCGGCCATGCAAACCGTATCGGGAGCAGCATTATTCTCTAAGTCCGTGTAAACCGTACCGGGAGTGGCTTCGGCCATGCAAACAGTATCGGGAGCGGCATTATTCCCTAAGCCCGTGCAAACCGTACTGGGAGTGGCTTCGGCCATGCAAACCATATCGGCAGCGGCATTATTCTCTAAGTCCGTGTAAACCATACCGGGAGTGGCTTCGGCCATGCAAACCGTCTCAGGAGCGGCATGGTTTTCTAAGCCCGTGTAAACCGTACCGGGAGTGGTTTCGGCCATGCAAACCGTATTGGGAGCGGCATGGTTTTCTAAGCCCGTGCAAACCGTACCGGGTGTAGCTTCGGCAATGCAAACCGTATCGGGAGCGGCATTATTCTCTAAGTCCGTGTAAACCGTATCGGGAGTGGCTTCGGCCATGCAAACCGTATCGGGAGCGGCATTATTCTCTAAGTCCGTGTAAGCCGTACCGGGAGTGGCTTCGGCCATGCAAACCGTATCGGGAGCGGCATGGTTTTCTAAGTCCGTGTAAACCGTACCGGGAGTGGCTTCGGCCATGCAAACCGTATCGGGAGCGGCATTATTCTCTAAGTCCGTGTAAACCGTACCGGGAGTGGCTTCGGCCATGCAAACTGTATCGGGAGCGGCATTATCCCTAATCCCGTGCAAACCGTACCAGGAGTGGCTTCGGCCATACAAACCGTATCGGGAGCGGCATTATTCTCTAAGTCCGTGTAAACCGTACCGGGAGTGGCTTCGGCCATGCAAACTGTATCGGGAGCGGCATTATTCCCTAAGCCCGTGCAAACCGTACCGGAAGTGGCTTCAGCCATGCAAACCGTATCGGGAGCGACATTATTCTCTAAGTCCGTGTAAATCGTACCGGGAGTGGCTTCGGCCATGCAAACCGTATCGGGAGCGGCATGGTTTTCTAAGCCCATGCAAACCATACCGGGAGTGGCTTCGGCCATGCAAACCGTATCGGGAGTGGCATTATTCTCTAAGTCCGTGTAAACCGTACCGGGAGTGGGTTCGGCCATGTAAACCGTATCGGGAGCGGCATTATTCCCTAAGCCCGTGCAAACCGTACCAAGAGTGGCTTCGGCCATGCAAACCATATCGGGAGCGACATTATTCTCTAAGTCCGTGTAAACCGTACCGGGAGTGGCCTCGGCCATGCAAACCGTATCGGGAGCGGTATGGCTTCGGCCACATACATAATCGAATTCGGCTATCTACTCAAAGACATGCCATGAAGCAAGCAAACGCAGATCATTTCTATATGTACACCAAGTCTCGGCCTGAGATGAAGGTATATCCGACAAGGTCCCGGCCTCAGACGAGGTTGTTTGTCACCAGCCCTCGGCCGACCTAAGGCAGCCTTTCTACAAAGCAAAAGTTTCAAACGAAGCCCATACCATATTACTCTCCCGAAGAAGCTTCGGACTTTACTCTCGCCGTCTCAAAAATGAGGACGACAAGAGTGGGGGGCTATATGACGAGGCAGAATCTGATTCGGCCCATTGAAACAAGCCCAACACTAAGATCAGCCCAACAACAGTAGTAAAAGGCCCAGTGGCAGCCTTCGGCCCGTCAGCGGCCCAGCAGCCCTCGGCCCAGTGAGCAGCCCAGTGGTCCTCGGCCCAACAGCCTTCGGCCCGTCAGCGGCCCAGCAGCCTTCGGCCCGTCAGCGGCCCAACAGCCTTCGGCTCGTTAGCGGCCCAACGGCCCTCGGCCCAGTAGGCTTCAGCCCACTAAGCGGCATCAGGCCCATCAGCGGCCCAACCCACTTCGGCCCAATAGCCGTATCCAGCCCACTCCAGTGGGAGGGTTAGGCGCTATGGCGGTTTATCAGTAATCCAAAACATAGTCCTATAGCGGTTGCCACCACTAAACAACCTCTATCCTCCGCTATAAATACACGGCTATTTATTACCAAAGGTATGTCTTCGAGACCCCAAGGACTACAGTCCAAAAAGCATTAAAGCTATTATTTCCTCTTCTCTGACTTCTGAGTCGACTCATCTTCAGAAGCTAACTTAGCCGTCGGAGGGGGTTCCTTAGGGCCGAAGCCCGGAACTCCTACTGACTGGTTTTTCTTCTTCTTTCCCTCCTTCTGCAGGGGCTTCGGTTTGAATCTTCGTCTCCGAGTCGGTCTTGGCCGCCGACCTTTCCGAGTCGGTCTCGGCCGCCGACCTCGGGTCTTCTCCCTCCGGTCTCGACGCCTTTCGACGGCTGGTTTGCCTCCGCCTCGCCCGAAGGAGCTTCGGCTACGCCTTCCGCAGCTGGTCCGCCTCGTCCGAAGGAGCTTCGGCCACGCTTCTCGCCGACTGGTCCGCCTCGTCCGAAGGAGCTTCGGCCACGCCTTCCGCAGGCTGGTCCGCCTCGTCTGAAGGAGCTTCGGCCTTGCCCTGCGACGGCCGGTCCGCAGCATCCGAGGGATTCTCGGCTTCGCTCCCTACGAGCTCTCGCCCGGGCACCTCTCGGCTTCGGATCCTCGGCCCTGTTTCCGCCCTCGCCTCGTTTCGGATCCCCATCGGTCCTCTTCACCGCTCCGATCCAGCTTCGGGTCCCATCTTCGGATTCCAGTCTCGGAATCCGATCGTGATAGCTTCTGCTACATCAGTAGGATTTATATTACTCGGGGACTTTTATGAAAAGTCGCGCCGACTTAATATATATACGCGCTGTTGAGAAACCCTGGGCAAAAACTCCAGGGTTTCCCCATGCTAGCCGTCATCTCTCCTTTCTCTCTCCTCCTCTGCGCACCCCGTTCGAGGCGCCGAGACTGTCTCCGTCTCCGCCGCACGTAATTCCCGAAAATCGGGAATTCCCGTCGGCGGGTTTTTGGCAATCATTGCGGCGACGGATCTTCAGCGAGCGAGCTGATACGGACGAGGGAGCGAGGACGAACCACCGCTAAGGATCGCGTGGATACCGCTGGCGGCCGGACACTTGTGCGGCTCGCGGCATCGCCTCTACGGAACCAAGACGGAAGCGGATTCGAATCCACGCACGGTAATTAGATTACAACCCGGTTTTCGGTTTTAGTTTTTCGTTCTGAATCGGATTAGCAGGCATCGGGCGGGATAAATTTTTGTTCGTCGTTTCCGCTGCGTTCTTCGCGTCCCACGCGGATCCCAACAGTGGTATCAGAGCCAGGTTCCGCTCTGATCCGCTTCGGGACGAAGATGATGAGGCAGAATCCGATTCGGCCCATTGAAACAAGCCCAACACTAAGGTCAGTCCAACAGCAGCAGTAAAAGGCCCACTAGCAGCCTTCGGCCCATTAGCGGCCCAGCAGCCCTCGGCCCAGTAAGCAGTCCAATGGTCCTCGGCCCAGCAGCGTCCCAACAATCCTCGGCCCAGCAGCGGCCCAACAACCTTCGGCCCATCAGCGGCCCAACAGCCTTCGGCCTGTTAGCGGCCCAGCGGCGCTCGGCCCAGTAGGCTTCAGCCCACTAAGCGGTATCAGGCCCATCAACGGCCCAACCCCCTTCGTCCCAATAGCCGTATCCAGCCCACTCCGGTGGGAGGGTTAGGCGCTATGGCGGATTATCTGTAAACCAAAACATAGTCCTATATCGGTTGCCACCACTAAGCAACCTCTATCCTCCGCTATAAATACACGGCTAGTTATTACCAAAGGTATGTCTTCGAGACCCCAAGGACTACAGTCCAAAAAGCATTAAAGCTACTTCTTCATCTTCCCTGACTTCTGAATCGAATCATCTTCATAAGCTAACTTAGCCGTCGGAGGGGGTTCCTTAGGGCCGAAGCCCGGGACTCCTACTGACCGGTTCTTCTTCTTCTCTTCCTCCTTCTGTAGGGGCTTCGGTTTGAATCTTCGCCGACCTCTCCGAGTCGGTCTCGGCCGCCGACCTCGGATCTTCTCCCTCCGGTCTTGACGCCTTTCGACGGCTGGTCCGCCTCGTCCGAAGGAGCCTCGGCCACGCCTTCCGCAGGCTGGTCCGACTCGTTTGAAGGGAGACTCCGCCACGCCCTGCGATGGTCGGTCCGCATCGTCCGAGGGAGTCTCGGCTTCGCTCCTGGCGAGCCCTCGTCCGGGCACCTCTCGGCTTCGGATCCTCGGCCCCGTTTCCGCCCTCGCCTCGTTCCGGATCCCCGTCGGTCCTCTTCACCGATCCGATCCAGCTTCGGATCCCATGTTCGGATTCCAGCCCCGGAATCCGACCGTGATATCTTCGGCTACATCAAAAAAGGCGCCGTCTGTGGGAAAGCTAACAAGAAGTCATGTCTCATTGTCTAGTGACCAGGCGATCCGGACAAGACGAGGCAAAGACGCGGGCAACTTCAGCACCGCCGCTTCACTCCGAAGGTGCCCCGTTTGTTCCTCCGCAAGGTTCTGCCCTTCCTATCATACCGGAGTCCCTCACTCCCGGAGACAATTAGATGGAGGAACTTCAACAACAGGTGGCAACACTAGCCGCCACCGTTACTTCTTTGGCGCCCCTGCGAGACATGGTATCCGCCATCGCCCAGTGCATGGGGTTGCTGAGCCAGCTCCCTCAACAAGTACCGCCTCCTCCATTCTGCCCTGTCCAAGATGCAAGGCTTCGGCCAACGCCCTCATAGGTCTTCCCTGACGAGGTCGCGATGGCACGCAGCGAGCCCTTAGCACTGCCAGCCCGAGTCCCTCGCGCTGGCTGTTAGTTTAGGTGGCCTACATGCCAATCTAACAATGTAAATCTCGTTCATTATTAATAAAATGGCATAATATTCATTATGTGTAAATCGCGTTAATTATCGTTTCATAATGAAGTCTGTGAATATGTGCTATGGTGATCAGATTATGATGAGATCATACTAATGAGACTGATCACTTAAACACACATATTCTTAATCGTTCCTAGTCGGAGGATATCCGAGAAGGACATCGGATATCCGGTTAGATTAGTACAGATTACTCCTGCTCATATGATGAGGGTGACTGGTCTCATAAGTCACTTGTGTAGAGACACTAAGGCGAATCTGTAGGTGCTCATTGGAGAATGAGTTCATTGAACTGATCCGACTGAATCGCTGGATGATATTGTACCTCACTGTCAACCAGCTTGATTCTATTGTCGCAGTTGCGTGGATGGTCCTCGGACCTGAGACACCAAGGACACCTTGGCGGTGGACTTCTGTACTTTGACCTTGGTCTACGAATCTCTAGTCACGGGATTCTAATACGCCAAGGATTGGGTGCAGCGGAATACCGTCGAAGGGAATTGTGTGTCAATAAGGAATCATTCGCTCTCGGTACTTAGAGAGAGAATGCTCTAGGAAGGATGCGCGGAAGTCCCTAGCCAGGGCGGACGATAATATCGGGAAAGGTGTTTTCTGATATTCATCAGCGACATCCAATCCAAGTGAGTCAACCGGCTAGGGTTTGACAGCTCGCCATACCCTGAGTTGACTCGAGAGCATTGTACGAATGAAGGATTATATCCACGCGGTAACTGTCGACGGAAAGGTTCCAAGAGTGGGTTACTTAACCCCAAATACTTTCCGGGTTCACGCGGTGTTGCTTGGCACCCAACGTGATCGGAGGCCCGGTCG
The DNA here is from genome assembly GCA_030544215.1 of Zantedeschia hybrid cultivar. Classification (NCBI taxonomy): domain Eukaryota; kingdom Viridiplantae; phylum Streptophyta; class Magnoliopsida; order Alismatales; family Araceae; genus Zantedeschia; species Zantedeschia hybrid cultivar. Next base: position 43,916,812 of record JARZZO010000003.1, on the reverse strand, counting down.
AATTCAATGTGCGACATCAATTCGATTGATTAATTGATTAATAAAGGGTTATTAATTAATTAATAAAGCCAGTGAGGAGTCACTGGGCTTGTTGGGCCATTAACTGGACTGGTACTTGGGCCTAGAGGGTCACACGCACATGATTCTCAAGGCGATGGATAAATAAGTGGGTTTTATATAAACCGGGGGTTTTTGTCAAAAATCACACGGTTTTATAGCGAACAGGCTGAGCAGGCCAAGCTGCTGCTAACCCTAGCCGCCCCTCCACAGTTTCTGTCTCCCTCTAGAGTCCAGGCAGATCCAGATCTGCTCCGCCGCTTCTCCGAATCCCGTTCGACGGGAAATCGTCCGGGCACTGCGGCGATTATTGCGGCGACCAGCGGAGGCTTCGCGGGCTGCGAAGAACGACGAACTCGAGGATATCCGTCGCGGGGAGGATCGCGTGGACTTCGCTGGAGGCCGGGCGCTTGCGCGGCTTGCGATGTCACACTGACGGAACCGAACGGCTGCGGATTCGAATCCGCACACAGTGAGAATTTCAATAATTAGATTATCGTATTTTAGTCTCCGAAACGGGAACGGATCGCTGTAAATAATTTTATTTTTCCGCTGCGTGAGCGATCCAGAGAAACCGAGAAAACCCAACAGTGGTATCAGAGCCAGGTTCCACTGTTTCTAGTCCCGTTTCGGTTTCCGAAATTAATTTTTCTTGAGTTATTCCATGCATCAATGTTCGATTAATTGTCGGATCTGTGTTCATACGATGGGCATAGTTAATTAGATTATTTTTCTGCAATTTTTCGAATTTTTTTTTTGGGGTTTTTGGATTTTTCATGTGATGAAGATCCGGATTTATTGCGGCTTCGTTCGAGCCCCCCAAGTGTTGGGATGGCAAGACTAGGACCCCGGATGATCCCGGGGATGTCACCGGTCTTCACCGGTCACCTAAACCGCCGCTGGAGTGCCCTTGGAGGGCTGCAAATTTAAGCCCCAAATCGTTTTTTAAACCCTGCGAAAATCAGTGTTTTTGGGGAGGGCCGGCTGTTTTGAGGGCATCCCCGGCCAAGACCTGCGGCGCCGGGGGGGGTGGCCGCCGGCGGCCTGCTAGCTCCAGCCGCCACCTGCAACTGCAGTTAGGGCGTCGGGTTGTTGCAGGTTAGAGGTGGGAGAAGCCGGTTGGACCGGGCCGGTTCCGGTTGGACCGGGCCTGGGCTGGCTGAGCCAGGGACCCGAGCCCTGGCTCGAGCCCAGGGGCCTGGTTTGGCCCTGGCTCAGGCTTTTGGCCGAGCCCTGGCTCGGTTTAAAGGGCTGGGCCCTTTTTTTTTTTCTTTAATACCCCCCGCCATTAATTCCCTAATTACCCTATTAAACCCTTAATCCCCATTTAAACCCTATTAAGCCTTTTTTTTTTTGACCCAATTAATATTTGATTAGATTTTAAATTTATATTTCAAAATTGTTTGAAAATTAAAGTTTATTTTCTAATAATATTGGATTGGGTTATTAATGGGTTTTGGAATCATTATTAACAAATTGTTGTTAATGATTTGCATTAGTTATTAATTTAAAAGTTAAATTAATAATTAATTCTAATAGACTAATTTAAGTGTTAAATTAGTCATTATTAGTTAATTGAAATTAATTGTTAATTTAAATGTTAAATTGATAGTTAATTTTAATTGACTAATCTAAGGGTTTATTTGATAGTTATTAATAATTGATGTTAATTATTAGTTTAAGAGTTAAATTACTAATTAACATTTAATTAACTAATCTAAGAGTTAGATTAGTAGTTAATAACTTATTGGAGTTGATTGTTAATTTAAGTGTTAAATTAGTAATTAACTTTTAATTAACTAATCTAAGAGTTAGATTAGTAGTTAATTAATAATTAGAGTTAATTAATAATTTAAGTGCTAAATTATTATTTAATTTTGTTGGACTAATCTAAGAGTTAGATTAGTTATTAATAGTCTAATTGTTAGATTATTAATGGGGTTTAATCTAAGTGTTAGATTATTAGAAATGTTCTAATTTGCATGGAATAATCTGGAATTATTAATTCGGAGTGTATGCGCATGTGATGTGTGTTTATTGCTTTTAAATTTGATTTAATTGCATGATAAGATAATAAATGAGTTTTCGAAATTCAAATACCAATTTTGATTGGATCCTAGCTTTTTGAAAGCCAAAAGTTATTTATTTTGAAAACTCGTTTGTTTTAGCCATGTGATGCGCTGAATCATGTGTGGGATGTTTAAAACACACCGTGGTTATGGATATGCACTTAATTTATTATTCATGTGATGAATGGTTTGTGTGGATCGTGGATGTATGATGTTTATTAATTGTTAATAAATAGAGGTCTGCGCACCTCTCTCTCTCATACTCCGATGTATTTCTACCTCCCTCTCTCTCTTGTACTCGCCATAAGGCCTTCTTCAATTTACTTGTTAATTCTAGAATTAATGTAATATGATCGAGGCAACCGAGGAAGGAGCGAGGACGATCCACAACTGCAACTAGGAAGGCGAACAGATGCAGATCTCTTGCCTATGTGATTGCAGGGTATCTAATATAAATGTTATGATTAGATTGTGTGTGCGTTTGACTGTTGGCTCCAGTCAAAACCACTGTGCTATCCATGACCACACTAATGACATGTATGTGATGCATTGTTTATCTTTTGATTATGAATCAAAGCAGGTTATAGTATTTAGTAAATATATACGATATATTTATATACTATCACCTAGGAGAGACCAAGATAAAAGTTATCCAAATACCCTCAGATAAACTCTAAGCCGTAACGCGAGTAGTTAAGAACTTACCGCGTGGTCCACCATCATTATAGTCATAGAATTCGAATCACTTTAGGCAGGTTTGTTGTGCTATCCACAAGGCCTGCTTAATTGGGAGGAGAAACTGTGGCTATGGCATTAGATGCCTATAGATCGGGGTAGAGGAACCATGTAGCTTTGTTGTGCTATCCACAAGAGCTGCATGCAAATCTATGCTCGTCGCGTAATGATGGTTAGCTTAGACCAGAATTAGTGATTTGTTGTGCTATCCACAAGGCCATTAAATCTCTGGGGACCGAAGCCAAGATCAGATATTGCAAGGAGTTGCAAGTCCCATGAGTTGGGTGCTCTTTGATTGTATTACAGTTTGTTGTTCTATCCACAAGGCTGTAGTACAAGTCATTGAGATTCTGATCCCCACTAGGAGACTGTCGGCGTCTCCCGTTCTGTATAACTGAGGGTTACACAGTTCGTCGAAAATTAGTGGGAGTTAAACTTGAACAAAAGACCATGTCTTGTTTTAAACTTTAATAATTGAACATCTGCTAAATAGATTTTACTTATCTCCTGTAGGAACTATGTCATCGAATAACCCACTGCGTGGCGTACTTGATGCCATTTTGACTTACTTGATCTACTCGGATTGGTTCAGAAACCTAAAGAATGTCTTCAGATCTGAACGCAATAACTTTGTCCCTGGAGCTGATCCTCCTGCTGAATCGGCATTGGATGCCCCTGAAGCAGGGATGATAGCTAACGATAAAGGATCGAAGGACAAAGGTAAAAGAGTAGTGAAGGGTGACTGCTTCTACTATAAGCAGTATGGTCACTGGAAGAGGAACTGTAAGGAGTTCCTTAACGATAAAGCTCATGGAAGAGTGAAGCTGTCCGAAGCTTCAGATATCTATATGATAGATATCAACTTATCAGTTAGAGATTCCACATCGTGGGTATTAGATACCGGATGTGCTTCTCATATCTGCCATGATGTGCAGGTGCTGACAAGTAAGCGCAAGCTGAGACAAGGTGAGGTGGAATTGAGGCTAGGAAACGGCGCAAAAGTTGCGGCGATTGCTGTTGGGACAGCAAACCTCAGGCTTCCATCGGGAGACACCTTACTATTGGAAGATTGTTATTATGTTCCTAGCATAATAAAGAACATCATATCAATATCTTGTTTGGACAAGATAGGATATAGGTTGACAATTGAGAATAGAAGTTGTTCGATTTATTATGGTAATAAATCAATAGCTTCGGCATCTTTAGTCAACGGTCTATATCTATTAGATGTTTCTCATTACAATCTTCAGATTGATAATGCTCTTAAGAAGAGCAAGAATTGTGTGAACCAGGCCTACATGTGGCATTGTAGACTTGGGCACATTGGCGAAAGCAGGTTGCAAAAGTTGCACAAGCATGGTTACTTAACAGCATTCGATTATGAATCGTTTGCAACATGCGAATCTTGCCTTATGGGAAAGATGGCAAAATCTCCATTTAGTGGACATGGAGAACGTGCCAAGGACATTCTGGAACTGATACATTCGGATGTATGTGGTCCCATGCCTACCCAAGCCAAAGGTGGCTTTTCTTACTTCATCACGTTCACCGATGACTTCTCAAGATTCGGCTATGTGTACTTAATGAAGTACAAGTCGGAAGCATTTGAGAAGTTCAAGGAGTTCAAGAATGAGGTGGAGAAGCAGTTAGGAAAGAGTATTAAAGCTCTTCGATCAGATCGAGGAGGAGAATACTTGAGTACTAATTTCACACAATTCTTAAAGGATAATGGTATCCTTTCTCAGCTAACCCCTCCATATACACCACAGATGAATGGTGTATCAGAAAGGAGGAATCGCACCTGGTTGGATATGGTGCGATCCATGATGAGCTTTTCGGGATTACCAGTGTCCCTCTGGGGGTATGCTCTAGAGTCAGCAGCATACCTACTGAACATAGTACCCAGCAAGTCTGTGGCCTCTACTCCATATGAGATATGGAAAGGCAGGAAACCAGAATTTAAACATGTTAAAGTCTGGGGTTGTCCTGCTCATGTAAAGAGGCATGATCCAGACAAGCTGGAATCACGAACTGATAAATGCAGGTTTGTGGGATATCCAAAGGAAACCTTTGGATACTATTTTTACAATCCTGATGAACAAAAGGTGTTTGTCGTCAGGAAAGCTGTCTTTCTGGAAGAGGAATACCTTATCCAGGAGAACTGTGGGAGTAAAATAGTACTGGAAGAGGTTCTAGATCCCCAAACAGCTGCATTATCGTCAGATGAGATATCAGTTCCTGAATCTGTTCAGGTACACACAGATGAGCCTCGTAGATCTGGTAGAGTACCTAGACTACCCGAACGATATGTGGGACATATCGCTGAAGGTGAGTCTAAGGTACAATATAATGAGGATGATGATCCGAAAACCTACCAGGAGGCTATGGAAGGCCCAGAAGCCGGGAAATGGCGAGAAGCCATGAACTCAGAAATCCAGTCCATGTACACCAACTAAGTTTGGAACTTGGAGGACTTGCCCGAGGGTATTGTACCCATCGGTTGCAAGTGGATCTTTAAGAGAAAGATCGGTGCTGATGGACGGATCAACACTTATAAGGCAAGGTTGGTGGCAAAGGGATATCGTCAAAGGCAAGGAATTGACTATGACGAGACTTTCTCACCAGTTGCCATGATAAAGTCGATCAGAGTTCTGCTCGCCATTGCTGCACATTTTGATTATGAAATCTGGCAGATGGATGTGAAGACTGCCTTCCTCGATGGTAATCTTGAGGAGGAGGTGTATATGATACAACCAGAAGGTTTCACATCCAAAGAATCTCCAGATAAAGTGTGCAAGCTTCAGAGGTCCATTTATGGACTGAAGCAAGCTTCCCGGAGCTGGAACATAAGATTTGACGAGGCTGTCAAATCTTATGACTTCATTGAGAATGAAGATGAGCCTTGTGTGTACAAGAAGACCAGTGGGAGTGCAGTCACTTTTCTAGTTCTTTACATAGATGACATACTACTCATTGGGAATGATGTAGCTATGATGTCATCAGTAAAGGTCTGGCTATCGAAAAACTTCTCCATAAAGGATTTGGGAGAAGCATCCTACGTATTGGGAATACGGATCTATAGAGATAGATCAAAGAGGATGCTTGGAATGACCCAATCCTTGTACATAGACACCATAGTCAAAAGGTTTGACATGGAAAATTCCAAGAGAGGTTTCATATCGATGAGACATGGAATTAATCTCTCAAAGGAACAGTCTCCTAAGACTCCTGATGAGAGGGCATTCATGGATAGAATACCCTATGCCTCTGCCATAGGATCTATCATGTATGCCATGCTATGTACACGGCCTGATGTTGCATTTGCTCTAAGTGTTACGAGCAGATTTAGGCTGATCCAGGCGAAGAGCATTGGAAGGCAGTGAAATGCATCCTTAAGTACTTGAGAAGAACTAAGGATATGTTTCTTGTCTATGGAGGAGGTGACCTGAAACTGCGAGGCTTTACTGACTCGAGTTTCCAGTCGGATCCAGATGATAGCAAGTCAACATCTGGATTCGTGTTTACATTGAACGGAGGGGCAGTGTGCTGGAAGAGTTCCAAGCAAGTAACCACTGCAGATTCGACGACTGAAGCTGAGTACATCGCTGCAGCTGAAGCCGCCAAAGAAGCAGTGTGGTTGAAGAAATTCATCACCGACCTCTGCGGAGTTCCCAGCATCTCTGAGCCTGTTCCACTGTTGTGCGACAACAATGGAGCGATTGCGCAAGCGAAAGAGCCACGGTCTCATCAGAAATCGAAGCATATTCTGAGGCGCTTTCACCTTATCAGAGAGATCATATCCAGAGGAGATGTAGTAGTGGAAAGAGTTCCATCAGTCGACAATGTAGCAGATCCACTGACAAAGCCGTTGGCTCAAATTGTGTTTGAGCGTCACCTAGAGTCTATGGGCTTATTGTATAAAGGTGATTGGCTTTAGTCCAAGTGGGAGATTGTTAGTTTCGGTGGCCTACAAGCCAATCTAACAATGTAAATCTCGTTCATTATTAATAAAATGGCATAATATTCATTATGTGTAAATCGCGTTAATTATCGTTTCATAATGAAGTCCGTGAATATGTGCTATGGTGATCAGATTATGATGAGATCATACTAATGAGACTGATCACTTAAACACACATATTCTTAATCATTTCTAGTCGGAGGATATCCGAGAAGGACATCGGATATCCGGTTAGATTAGTACAGATTACTCCTGCTCATATGATGAGGGTGATTGGTCTCATAAGTCACTTGTGTAGAGACACTAAGGCGAATCTGTAGGTGCTCATTGGAGAATGAGTTCACTGAACTGATCCTACTGAATCGCTGGATGGTATTGTACCTCACTGTCAACCAGCTTGATTCTATTGTCGCAGTTGCGTGGATGGTCCTCGGACCTGAGACACCAAGGACACCTTGGCGGTGGACTTCTGTACTTTGACCTTGGTCTACGAATCTCTAGTCACGGGATTCTTATACGCCAAGGATTGGGTGCAGCGGAATACCGTCGAAGGGAATTGTGTGTCAATAAGGAATCATTCGCTCTCGGTACTTAGAGAGAGAATGCTCTAGGAAGGATGCGCGGAAGTCCCTGGCCAGGGCGGACGATAATATCGGGAAAGGAGTTTTCTGATATTCATCAGCGACATCCAATCCAAGTGAGTCAACCGGCTAGGGTTTGACAGCTCGCCATACCCTGAGTTAACTCGAGAGCATTGTACGAATAAAGGATTATATCCACGCGGTAACTGTCGATGGAAAGGTTCCAAGAGTGGGTTACTTAACCCCAAATACCTTCCGGGTTCACGCGGTGTTGCTTGGCACCCAACGTGATCGGAGGCCCGGTCGAATTCAATGTGCGACATCAATTCGATTGATTAATTGATTAATAAAGGGTTATTAATTAATTAATAAAGCCAGTGAGGAGTCACTGGGCTTGTTGGGCCATTAACTGGACTGGTACTTGGGCCTAGAGGGTCACACGCACATGATTCTCAAGGCGATGGATAAATAAGTGGGTTTTATATAAACCGGGGGTTTTTGTGAAAAATCGCGCGGTTAGTATAAAACATGGCGAACGGGCTGAGCAGGCCAAGCTGCTGCTAACCCTAGCCGCCCCTCCTCAGTTTATGTCTCCCTCTGGAGTCCAGGCAGATCCAGATCTGCTCCGCTGCTTCTCCGAATCCCGTTCGACGGGAAATCGTCCGCGCACTGCGGCGATTATTGCGGCGACCAGCGGAGGCTTCGCGGGCTGCGAAGAACGACGAACTCGAGGATATCCGTCGCGGGGAGGATCGCGTGGACTTCGCTAGAGGCCGGGCGCTTGCGCGGCTTGCGGTGTCACACCGACGGAACCGAACGGCTGCGGATTCGAATCCGCACACGGTGAGAATTTCGATAATTAGATTATCGTATTTTAGTCTCCGAAACGGGAACGGATCGCTGTAAATAATTTTATTTTTCCGCTGCGTGAGCGATCCGGAGAAACCGAGAAAACCCAACACCGGCTACATCATAACGGAGCAAGACTATGCTTCGTCCGAGTTTCATCCAACCAGGGCCGAAGGACGATCGGTCATTACTTCAACTACCCCGGACCTAGACCGGCAGTTGACGGCAATGAGGAAAGAGATGCAGCAGATGGTATCTCGGCCATACGGAGCGCCTCTCGCCACCACTATTCTGGAGCAAACTCCGTTCTCGCCAGAGCTTCTGGCCACCGAGGTACCTCCCAACTTTAAACTGCCGAAAGGCCCTCTTTATGATAGAATGACAGATCCGGTCTGCCACTTCCAGAGGTTTAACACCTACCTCTCTGTTCGAGGGATCTCTGAGGCAGTCCGCTACCGTCTTTTCCCCCTCACTCTTGAAAAAACAGCCTTAACCTGGTTCGAGACATTGGCCCCCAATTCTATCCACTCTTTAGTCCAGTTGGGCCAATTGTTCATCGACCAGTTCTATGATGCCACCCGGCAGTGTAAAACCTCGGCCAGTCTGTTAGCCATTCGGCAAGGACCGACCGAGACCCTTCAAGAATATTTTACCAAGTTCCGAGCCGAAGCTGCCCAAATCCCAAATATGGACAGTTCGAGTGCGGTCTCGGCCGTAATCAGCAGGTGCTTGGACGAAGGGCTTCTCAGCTCTATCGAGAAGCGCCATCCCTCCACCTTCCAGGACCTCGTAGCTCGGGCCCACAAGTATATCAATCGAGAAGCCCTGATGATGTCTAAGGGCAAGAGTACTGCCGAGGCAGTATCGGCGCCTATCCCTCCAGCGGTTCGTCCTCGACCTGAAGACCAGGAACCCACTCGCAAGCGATATCGGAGGGAGGAGTGGGACCAAGACAAGCGACGGGATCCGCAGTCACGGTACCTGCCGCTACTCGCTCCCCCTTCCAGAATGCTTATGGAGGTAAAAGGCATGCTCCGGCAGCCGTAGCGCGTCAAGACTGATCTTCGCCGAAGGGACCCCCGCAAATATTGTGAATACCATCGGGAGATCGGCCATTCGACTGACGAATGCCGGCACCTTCAGGACGAAATTGATCGCCTCATCAGAGAGGACCGACTGCCACAGTACCGGCAAGAGCAGCCTCAACAGCAACAAAACCGGGATGTCCCTGAAGCAGCTAGGCCACGACAACTCCCGAATAAAGAAGCCGCTCCTCAGCCGAAGGTCACCTCGGCCCCGGTAGAAACATCGCACCAGCGACCCAGTGCTGGGTGAATTATGATGATATCCGGTGGACCGGGAGAAGGATCGAGGCGTCGTCAGCTCAGCTCAACGACAGTAGCAGCGGTCGATGTCGAGCCGAAGTAGAAGGCATCGTCCGGCTCCCTGTAACTATAGGTTCTGCTCAGCAATTGACCGTTAAAACGGATTTTGCCGTCGTCAAAGTCGATTCAGCCTACAACGCCATCTTTGGCCGAAAGCTAATCGGCGGAACCTGAGCTGTACCCTCGTCCATCCACCAAAAGCTGAAATTCCATACCAGTCATGGAATCGGTGAAGCTAAGGGGAATCAAGAAGCAGCTCGGCAGTGTTATATGATCTCGGTTAAAGGGAAGGCTGCGGCCGAATCCCTATCAATCGAATCTTCGGCCGAAGCATCCCCAGGAGAGGAACGTATCAGGCCCATCAGCGGCCCAACCCCCTTTGGCCCAATAGCCGTATCCAGCCCACTCCGGTGGGAGGGTTAGGCGCTATGGCGGTTTATCAGTAAACCAAAACATAGTCCTATATCGGTTGCCACCACTAAGCAACCTCTATCTTCCGCTATAAATACACGACTATTTATTACCAAAGGTATGTCTTCGAGACCCCAAGGACTACAGTCCAAAAAGCATTAAAGCTACTTCTTCTTCTTCCCTGACTTCTGAATCGAATCATCTTCAGAAGCTAACTTAGCCGTCGGAGGGGGTTCCTTAGGGCCGAAGCCCGGGACTCCTACTGACCGGTTCTTCTTCTTCTGTTCCTCCTTCTGTAGGGGCTTTGGTTTGAATCTTCGCCGACCTCTCTGAGTCGGTCTCGGCCGCCGACCTCGGATCTTCTCCCTCCGGTCTTGACGCCGTTCGACGGCTGGTCCGCCTCGTCCGAAGGAACCTCGGCCACGCCTTCCGCAGGCTGGTCCGACTCGTCCGAAGGGAGACTCCGCCACGCCCTGCAACGGTCGGTCCGCATCGTCTGAGGGAGTCTCGGCTTCACTCCTGGCGAGCCCTCGTCCGGGCACCTCTCGGCTTCGGATCCTCGGCCCCGTTTCCACCCTCGCCTCGTTCCGGATCCCCGTCGGTTCTCTTCACCGATCTGATCCAGCTTTGGGTCCCATCTTCGGATTCCAGCCCCGGAATCCGACCGTGATAGCTTCGGCTACATCAGAAGAAAATTAATATTCTAAAATTATCTCCATGCATTGATTCATTATTCTTAGAAAATTTGTTCATATGATGAACACAAAATATTAAATTTAATTTTCTGTGAAGAAAAATAAATTTTTTTTTTTGGGTATTTTGTGTTCTTCGTGAGACGAAGAACGGTGTGATTCGGGTGGCTTCGTTCGATATTCCCAAATGTTAGGCGTAGGACAGAGGCCCCGGATGGTCTGGGGATAGTCACCAGTCCTCTTTGGGCTCCAAACCAGTGCCGGAGAGGGAGATGGAGGGACCACAAACAGCTTCTTCTTCCTCCCTTTTGCAGCTTTGAAAACAGGTTTAAAAAAGAGGGGCTGCGGTTTCCAGCGCACCTCCGGCAAGCATGCCGGCGCCGGGGCCATTGTCGGCCTAGTCGGGCAGCACCGGGCGTCGGCCGGCGGGTGCTCTGTACACCTTTCACCCCCCCGGCCACCGCCATGCCCGTCGATATTTGCATCTGCATCTAGGGTTTACGGGTGGGGTTGGATGCTAGGTGGGGAAGTAAGGAGGAGTTGGACCGGGTCGGGCCGGTGTGGGGGCGCGCCAGACCGGGATGCCCCGGGTCCAAGCCCCTAGCCGAGCCAGGGCTCGAGCTTGGCTGAGCCCTGTCCAGTTTTTTAAACCCCACTTATAACCCCATTAACCCCTATTACCCTAGCCCATTAACCTGTAATTAAACCCATAAACCCCATTTAACCCTCTAAAATGTTTATTAATCTTTATAACCCACCTCCAATTATCTGGAAATTATTTTTAAATAAAGTTTAAAATATGTTTTAGCCTTTAATTTATAGTTTTAGACTTTTAAGATATGATCTTAATATGATTTAACAAGTGTTGTTAAATCCTTTTAATAAAATTATTAGAGGGTTACTTAAGATGTGATCTTAATTTAATTAACAATTGTTGTTAATTTAATATTTTTGATATGAGTGATTAAAGGGGGTTAATTAAGATGAGATCTTAATTTAGTTATTAACAAATGTTGTTAATATCTTTTTATTAAATGTTAAAAGGGGTTTAATTTTAAGATGTGATCTTAAATAAAATTAACATAATTTGTTGATTTATCTTTAATAAAAGTAATTAAAGGGGTTAAAATTTAAGATTTTGACCTTAAATTATAATTAACAAGTGTTGTTAATTTAATTAAGTTGTGACTTTAAAATTAATCAACAAATGATGTTAATTATTTAGGTGATTAGATCATTTAATTTCCTAACAATTGTTGTTATGAAATTGATATTTTAATTAAGAGACACATAATAAAAGGTTACTATGTGATTAATTAACTTTTTATAATTGTTATAATGTGGTTAATTATTTCTTAAAAATAAATCTTAATAAAAGTTATTGAGGATTAATTAAGTCCTAATAGTAGCTATTAAGATAATTAATTAATATTCTCAAGTATCTCTTAATTAAGTTTTTGAAGATCTAATCAACTTGAAATTTGATCTTTTATAAAAGTTATTAAAAGATTAAATTAAGTCTAATTAATAGACTATTATAATTATAAATGTTCTAATTAATATTTCTTATTAATTGTTATTAAGAAATATTTTTACTAAAGGGGTTTATTAACAAGGAGTTATTAATAAATTAAAAAGGGAATTAGAAATTCTTTTATAAGTGTTATTTAGGAATTTTTAATTCTATCTAAATGTTAGATTGTTTCACATTAATAATTGTTATTAATGTGAATTAAAATTAATCTAAGTGTTAGATTAATTAATTTAGAATTGTTCTAAATAATGCATGGAATATTTTAGAATTTTAATTTTAGCTTTGTTTGCACATGGTGATCGATGGCAGACACCATATCTCGCAAGGGCGCCAAGGAGGTGACAGTGGCGGCCAGCGTCGCCACTTGCTGTTGAAGCTCTTCCACCCGGTCATCTCTAGGAGCGATGGATTCCGGTATAACAGGAAGGGCAGAACCTTGTGAAAGAACAGACGGAGTACCTTCGGAGTGGAGTGCCTGCGCTGGAGTCGCCCGCGTCTCCGCCTCGTCTTGTCCAGATCGTCTGGTCACCGGACGATGAGACATGACTTCTCGTCGGTTTCCCACAGACGGCGCCACGTGATGTAGCCAAAGCAAAGCTATCACGATAGGATTCCGGGACTAGAATCCGAGAAAATTAAAGAAGAAGACCGACAGGGATCCGGACCGAGACGAGGACGAAGCGAGGGCCGAGGCTCCGTGGCCGAGATGCACCCGGGCGAAAGCATGCCAGGAGCTAAGCCGAGACTCCTTCGGCCGATGAGGACCCACACGGCGAGGAGTCGCCCGCGTCTCTGCCTCCTCTTGTCCAGATCGTCTGGTCACCGGATGATGAGACATGACTTCTCGTCGGTTTCCCACAGACGGCGCCACGTGATGTAGCCAAAGCAAAGCTATCACGATAGGATTCCGGGACTAGAATCCGAGAAAATTAAAGAAGAAGACCGACAGGGATCCAGACCGAGACGAGGACGAAGATGCACCCGGGCGAAAGCATGCCGGGAGCTAAGCCGAGACTCCTTCGGCCGATGAGGACCCACACGGTGAGGAGCGAAGCCGAAGGCGTAGCGGACTCTGCAGGGTCGAAGATACCGACCGGCAAAGGGCGATGCCGAGACCGAAGGAGGAAGACCGAGATCGATGGCCGAGGCCGATTCGGAGAGGTCGGCGAAGATTCAAACCGAGGCTCCTAAAAGAAGAAGAAGAACAAGTCAGTAGAGGTCCTGGGCTTCGGCCCAAGAGAACCCCCTCCGACGGTTAAGTCAGCTTCTAAAGAAGACTCGATTCAGAAGGGAAGGAAGAAGAGATAGCTTTAATGCTTTTGGACTGTTGTCCTTGGTCAAAAAGACATACCTTTGGTAATAAATAGCCTTGTATTTATAATGGAGGATAGAGGTTACTCAATCGTGGCAGCCGATAATGGACTATGTTTTGGTTTACTGGTAAATTGCCATAGTGCCTAACCCTCCCACTGGAGTGGGCCGGATACGGCTACTGGGCCGAAGGTTGGGAGCCACTATTGGGCCGAATGCCGGTAGTGGGCTGAAGCCAATTGGGCTGAAGGCCGTTAGCTGGGCCGAGGCCAATTGGGCTGAGGGTCGCTAATGGGCCAAAGGCTGCTGGGCAGAAGGCCGCTAGTGGGTCGCTATTGTCGATCTGCTGCTGCTATTTTGGGTTGTTGGTATTGGGCTGTTTAATGGGCCGAATCGGGTTCTGCCCCATCAAGTCCAACTGCCTTCGGCCCGTTAGCGGCCCAGCAGCCTTCAGCCCAATTGGCGCTCGGCCCAACAAGCGGCCTTAAGCCCAATTGGCCTTCGGCCCACCAGTGGCATTCAGCCCAACAGCGGCCCCCGGCCTTCGGCCCAGTAGCCACATCCGGCCGACTCCGGTGGGAGGGTTAGGCGCTATCGGTTTACCAGTAACCTCTATCCTCCCTTATAAATAGACGGCTATTTATTACAAAAGGTATGTCTTCTTGACCAAGGACAATAGTCCAAAAGCATTAATGCTTCTTCTTCTTCCTTCCCTTCTGAATCGAATCTTCTTCAGAAGCTAACTTAGCCGTCGGAGGGGGTTCTCTTGGGCCGAAGCCCGGGACCCTCACTGATCGGTTCTTCTCCTTACAGGGGCTTCGGTTTGAATCTTCACTGACCTCTCCGAGTCGGCTTCGGCCACCGGCTTCGGTTTTCTTCCTTCGGTCTCGGCATCGCCCTTCGCCAATCGGGTCCCCTTCGGTCCTGCGGAGTCCGCTTCGCCCTCGGCAAGTCTTCGTCCGGGTGCCTTTCAGCTTCGGAGCCTTGGCTCCTCTGCTCTCGTCTCGGTCCGAATTCCTGTGGGTACATTATTCTTGGATTATAGTCTTGGAATCCGACCATGATAGCTTCAGGTACATCATACGTGAAGTTGACACTTAGCACACCTACGTGAAGTTGACAATCTTCTTCCATGGTTGGCCAATAGAATCCTTGTCTAAGGATTTTCTTTACTAACATCTGTCTATTAACATGGCCACCAGAAACTCCAGCATGAGCTCCTTCCATAACCTTCCAAAGCTCATCTTCGTCTAAACATCTTAGAAGAACTCCATCAAAACCTCTTTTGTATAACACTCCTCCAACTAAGGTGTATCTTTGAGTAACTCTCCTGATAGCCCTTTTCTCCTCAGTTGTGGCTTTTTCAGGATATGATTGATCTTCACAATATTTAGCAATTTCGTAATACCATGGTTTATGTTCATCATCCATCTCTTCTAACAACTCCATTAACATGATTTCTCTTTTTTCCACAATATCTCCATTTCTAACTTTCGTCAGCAACTTCTCCTTAGTTCTAAGGAATGAGGGATCTTTCACGGCGGGTGAAAGACGCCTATGAATGATAATTGATTCGGATTGTCTGCTAATTGGAAAATTAAGAGAAGATGCAAGTAAGGCTAGAGCGTCAGCTAAGATGTTTTGATTCCTAGGAACATGGACGAAGATCAATTTTGTGAAAAGGTTTGAATAGGCAGAAGTAAGTTCTTGATAAGGCTTGAGCTTGGGATCAAGAGTTCGATACTTGGTTAACACCTGGCGAAGAATCAATTGGCTATCACCCACAATTCTGAGTTTAGTGGCACTATGGAGATGAGCAGCCTCGAGGCCAGCAAGGAGTGCCTCATATTCAGCTATATTGTTAGTGACTGGAAAGTCAAGCTGAAAGGCTTGTGGAATGGTGACACCTTCAGGTGATAACAGAACAATGCCGATACCCTTTCCATGAGAATTCAGAGCAACGTCAAAATGCAGAGTCCACATATCATCTCTAATTTGGTCTATGGACATCAGTTCCTCATCCGAAAACTCCGATCAGACTGGATCAAAACGAGGAAGGGGGTGATGAGCGAGATGTTCTGCTATGGCATAGCCCTTGATCGCTTTCTGCTGAATGTAAGTGATATCGAATTGAGATAGAAAGCTTTGCCATCGCGCTAACCTATCAGTAAGGACAGATTTCTCAAGAAGAAACTTGATTGGATTCATCCTAGCGATGAGATGGACTTCATGGGCTAGAAAATAATGCTTCAATTTCTGAACCACCCATACAAGTGCTGCACATGTTTTCTCCATCGCTGTGTATCTTTGCTCGGCGGGGTTGAGAAGTTTAGAGAGATAGTAGGCTGCCCTCTCCTTTCCTTCTTCATCCTCTTGTGCTAGGACAGCCCCCACTGCATTATCCAGAACAGAAATGTATAGTATTAATGGTTTGCCTCGAGATGGTGGTCTCAAAACAGGAGGACTTGCCAAATAACTCTTTAGTCCATCGAATGCCTCCTGACACTTATCGTCCCAATCGAATATGACTCCCGGCTTGGTAAGTTCGTAGAACGGCTTACACCTTTGTGAGTGCTGGGAGACAAAACGGCGAATAAATTACAACCTCCCGATTAATCCTCTTAACTCCTTCAAGTTCTTAGGAGGTGGCATCTCTCTGATAGCCTTCGCCTTGTTAGGATCGATCTCAATTCCCCGCTTACTGACAATGAATCCAAGTAATTTTTCTGAGGATACCCCGAATACACATTTCTTGGGGTTCATCTTTAACTGATATTCCCTTGATCTTTCTAACACTCTTGCCAGGACCTTGGCATGTTCAGCCTTTATCTTAGATTTCCAACAAGTCATCCACATACACTTCTAGATTAATATGTATCATGTCGTGAAATATTGCCATCATAGCCCTTTGATAAGTGGCTCCAGCATTCTTTAATCCAAATGGCATGACGACATAACAGTATGTTCCCCAAGGTGTAGTGAATGATGTCTTTTCCTGATCTTCTTCTGCTACTTTGATTTGATTATATCATGAAAATCCATCCATAAATGATAAAGTTTCATAGCCAGCAGTGTTATCGATGAGTACATATGTGAGGCAATGGAAAATCATCCTTAGGACACGCCCGGTTCAAATCTCGGAAGTCAATATAAATTCTGACCTTCCCATCTTTCTTCATAACCGGGACTATGTTGGCCACCCATTGTGGATAAAGGACAACTCTAATGAACTTGGCTTTATGTAACTTATCGACCTCTTCTTTCATCTTCAAAGCCATTTGTGGGTGGAATCGCCTTAACTTCTATTTGACCGGGCTAGCTCCATCCTTTAATCAACCTATGTTCCACTAGCGATGAGTCTAACTCCGGCATATCCTCATAACTCCAGGCGAAAGTGTCCTTATAATCTTTGCATGGTGTAGACATTGTCTTCCAGACCCTTTGGCCATCTTCATTCTCTTCTTGCTGAACAATGTCCTGCTTCACTTTTCTTGGCCTATAGCCCAGGCCGTTTCCAGGTGTCCCTCGGTTATCCTTGACGGGAGTGGTTCTGCCTTGTAATTGAGTGCCCAAGCCTTTTCCAGGCTGATAACCATTCTTCATCATTATTTTCCATCCGCGGGTACTCATGCACTTCCCCCTCTTTATGACATTTAGTAGATAAGGAGTAAGAGTAGCGGCCTTTAAAGGATCAGCCACCGGATGGTAAACCTGTAATACAAACAGAAAAGGTTGTCGGCCAGGTGAAGAAGTGGGCTTGATATTCAAAGAATAAGCAGCAGCAAGGATCGGCATGCTCGTAACTTTAATGATTCGTCCTTTGTAAGGAAATTTGAGGCATTGATGATTCGAAGAGGGAATCGCCTCGAGGGTTTTCATATAAGGACGACCTAAAATGGCATTCAAAGAAGGATCGATTTCCAAAATGTGAAATTCGACATCGGCTTGACATACAGGGCCTAGCTCCACTTTCAAATAGACTATTTCCAGAGGGGAACGGGTGGAATTGTCATATGCTGTTACAGAGATAGGGCTAGGCAGCCATTTTTCTTTGGGCACACCGCACAACTCAAGGGTCTTCGGAGGCAAAACATTGATTGAAGCCCCTGTGTCGACCAGACATGCATCTACGGCCTTCTTGCAGATATTGACTGTAATACTCAGAGCCATACTCTTGGCTGCTGGTGGTGCTAGTTCCGATGCATGGAATGAAATAGAGGGCTGATCCCCCTAGGGAACTAGTAGTGCGGCAATCTTCTCTACCGGTACGTCCTCGTTGACTATCACCTTCTGTAAATATTCCATCAAAGCCTCTTGATGGGTCTTAGATCTCTTTATCAGTTCAAGCACGGAGATTCGTGCCGGTGTTTTGTCAAGGTGCTTCAGCAGGTCGTATTGAGTGCCTGGTGCACTCTCATCATTATGCGCTTCTTCCGACGGCTGTGATGGGTCGCCTCTGACTGTTGACTGAGGAAAGACCTTGTTGAAGATCCTCCCACTCCAGAGCGCATGTTCCTCAGTCGTGAAAGGGCCGAGTGACAGCTTGAGCACCGCAAGGTTAGTGGATGGCGTAGATGGTTGGTATGTGGGTAATGGCGTGGGGTTAGTGGATGGTGGCATGGTATGGATAAGAGGTCTAGATGGTTGGATGGTGGAAGGGTAATTAGTTGGTGCGGATGAAGCGGGGAATGGCATGTGAAGTAGAGGTTTAGATGGCTGTATGGTATCTGGGTAAGCGTTGGTAGTAGTGGGTGATGTGGGAAATGGTACGCGGAGTAGTGGTTTGGATGGCATGAGGGGTGCGTAATTGGCTTGCGGGGGGTTATTTGATGGAGGCGTAGTGGTGTGGGGGACAATGGGTTTGAGGAAAGTGGGCGGTGGTAATGGGTTAGTGGGTGCGGGTGAGTGATATGCGGGTGTTGATATGGGTGTGATGGTGATGGGCTGTGGTCTAGGTATGTGGATGGTGCGGCGTGGTGGTTGTTCTGCAGTGCTCGAAGTGTGGCATGTTGAATATATAAAGGAAGAATCCTATATCTTCCACTGTTGCCCTCGATTAGCCTCAAACCGGCTATTTGTCAAAACAGAGGCAACTTGGTTCTGGTTCTGGTGTTCCGGAAGTGGGTTTTGCACTATACCCATATTTAGCGGCGCTGCTGCCTACACTGGTGCTCTTGATTGTTGCTGTTGCTGTTGCTGTTGTGGTGGCCTTCTCGCCTTCAAGGCGGATATGTACTTCTTCATCTCTTCCCAGTCTATGCCGCCCTGCTCGTTGAGATCATGAATATAATCTCTAAATTGGAAGCAGGTGTCTATGGTGTGTCTAGGTTGTCTGTGGAAGTAACAATACCTAGAAGTATCGGCATTCTGGGGCCAGATTGCCTTTTCTCTTGGCAGGACCAAGGGCTGCCATTAAAGCACTAAAAATGTCCGCTAAAGACTCTGGAAGGACTGAATATTCTGCCCTCTTCGGGCTTGGAGGTCTTCTCTGCTGGTTATAATCAGCAGGAGGAGGTACATTGTGATATGCCGGCGGTGCGCGCGGCTAGTACTGCTGTTGTTGCTGATACTGATGTTGTGAGGGCTGATACTGCAATTGCCGTTGCAGCTGCTGCTGCGGTTGCTGGTTCGGTTGCTGAGGCCGCTGGTACTGGGGCTGCTGATATTGTGGATTCGGCTGCTGTTGTCTGTAACCCTACTGGTTTGGTTGCTGTGGCCGCTAGTATTGTGGTTGCTAATTCCTCACAAATTGGGGCGAGTTGTTGTTCATGCTGCTAACCTGCTCATGAGAGAGCGTGCCCTCAGTAGTTGGACCTGTGCTAGAGGAATTTGGCACGGCAGGCTTCCGAGGTGGAGGCCTGCTAGGTTGGTGAGGATCAAAGACGCTAGATAATGTAGCATCCTTGAAAGCATTCTGACAGTACCGCGCTCTTTCATAGAGATCTGCCATGCCGGTCAGATTGTTCAGGGAGAGGACTAGTTTGAACTGAGACGTAGCATTGGAAATTAGCATTTTTACCTGCTCCGACTCAGACAAGTGATCTTTCACT
The DNA here is from genome assembly GCA_030544215.1 of Zantedeschia hybrid cultivar. Taxonomy (NCBI): domain Eukaryota; kingdom Viridiplantae; phylum Streptophyta; class Magnoliopsida; order Alismatales; family Araceae; genus Zantedeschia; species Zantedeschia hybrid cultivar. The sequence goes on along the minus strand of JARZZO010000003.1, from coordinate 43,897,177 downwards.
TTTTCCGCCATACCCCTCCATCTATCAGCAAAATTGACGAACTCCTCGTCGGGCTTTATCTTTTCCGCTATAAGGTCAGTAATGGACAGGGAGGGGGCAACTCTGTCCTGGTATTGTTGAATGAACTTTCGTGACACGATACCGTAGTTCTCTACTTCAGCAGGTTCAAAAGAAAAGAACCACTCGAGGGATGGTCCCTCTAAGGATCTCCTGAACAAAAATGCCAACGACCTCTTGTCGTTTTGCCAGAAGGACGACTAGTACATAAACTCCTTCAAATGAGTGAAGGGGTTACCAGTACCGTTGTATTTTCGGTACACTGGCATCTCAGAGGGTGGCAGGTGGAACACAAGCAGACTTGGTAAGTTAATCTCTGGTGCATCTTTAACCCCTATCATTTTCTGAAGGTTATTGAACTGTTCGTCCATACGCTCCATTTTTGCCAGCAGCGCTTGCGTTGTCGGATCAATCTGGCGAGGAGGGGGAGGTGGGGGTACCTGATAGGCCTGTTGCCTAGAGTACGTAGGGTAAGGAGGACAATAAAGTGGAGGTCCGGCAGAGCTTCCGCTATGCCCGAGGGCATTTTGGTAAGTGGGCGTCAGCAGTCTGACCGGTTGCCTGGAGGAAGAAAGTTGTGGCCCAGCTGGCGGAGAAGTTGAGACATGGAGGCATGGCTTGGTGAATGAAGGAAGGATGACGAGGAGGTTGTTGAGGGATTGGCCATCCCCAGATCGAACAGGGTCGAGGACGCCCTAGCCCCGGCGTCAAGCATCTCGTCGGCGTACTCCGGGCCCTCCTTATAGCTCGCCATGGCCGTGCGAGCGACGTCGTCGGCTTCTTTGGTCTTGGCCTCCAAGTCTGCCTTCAGGGCCGATACCTCCTCGGCGTGGCGGCGGCGCTCCTTGGCCTTGTCCTGGATCTTGGCCTTTAAAGATGCGATCTCGGCTCGGGCCCGATCCAGCTCCTCCTCGACCTTCTTCCTGGCCTATGAGGTGGTATGAATCACCTCTTTTTGCCCGTCCAGCTCGGACCGCATCCGAGAGTTTGCCCCAATGAGGACATCAATGCTAGCCTCCAGATCCCGCCGCACCGAAGCGCCCGAAGCCAACTGGTCCGAGGCCTGGTCGATGTCCTGAAGCTTCTGCTGGACGAGGGCCTGGCGGCGAGCAAGAGCCCCGCACATGACCACGGCCTACAGCAGAAAGAAAAACATGAGTCAAAGCAACTAACGGAAACAACGAGAAATGAGGACGAAGGGGGCTCTCACCTGGACGGCATGCCGGATGCACTGCAGGGACAAGCCTTCCGAAGAAAGCTCCCTGATCTCGTCCCCGGCCATCGGGAGGGTCAAACCCCGAGCCAGGCGCAGGGATGTCCGGGAGTCATCCAGACTATCGTATGTGAAGACCCCCGTGTTCGGGCGCCATGGCTCGTTCCCGTGCTCCCGGGACATGTGGGTTCCGGCTGCCCCGAAGGGATAGGACAGCGTCTCTATGGCAGCGCCGGTAGCCGAAGGGGAATCGTTCGTTTGCGGCTGGGGAGGCGACGAGAGTGGAGCGTCCCTTCCCGACACCGGCCTCTTGGTCGCTGGGGCAGATTCCCTCTCGTAGAGGTCATCCGGGCGCCTCCGTTTCTCGGGTCGCCCACTCCCACCGGTGACCGCCTTCCCCTTTTGTTGCTCCCTCTCGAGAGGAGCAGCGGCAGCGCGGCCTTCGGCGGAAGCCAATGTCTGCCTCGTGGGCCAAGTGCCCGGGGCCGGAACTCCTCCGACCGTCCTCCCCTCCGCAGGCCGAGGTTGAGACGGTCGGGACGATGCGGATTGCTTGGAGATCCGGCTCATAAGGCCCTGGAGACCAGACATCTCTGAAAGCAGAAAAGAAGAAGAGTTAGCACAAGTTCAATAGTAACTTTTGACCCAAAGCCGACTTACCCCCGGCCATAGCTTCAACGCCCTCTTCGGACGGACGGACTTCGGCCGGAGCCCTGGTCGCGGTAGCCCTCGCCTCGGCCTCTTCCGGGGCATCTTCGAGAGGAAGGTAGGGGAAGGCCCGGGTAGGAGAGTGCGACGGGTCCAGCCAGGCTCCCATCTCTATGAGCCTGTCCTCGTCCTCGAGAAGCTCCGCAATGTTGTAGGGAGCTTCGTCCTCGAAGAGGTGGGCATCCGCAAGCTGTTCGGAGCGAGGGTAGGGCAGTCGGAAATGCCCTCGGCCAAGGGTGCCCATTCGGTAGGAAAGGGCCAAACACCCTTATCCTCCTCTGGCAGAGAAAGGAAAAAGAAGTCCTCCTTCCAATGATGAATGGACGAGGGCTTCCCGGAGAAGATCCCCCAGCCGAAGCGGGGGACGAAGCAGAACCAAGAAGACTTCCCCTGAGGTTTGATCTTAAAAAGATAGCGGAAAATATTTACAGAGGGGTGGAAGTCGAGAATGGAATTCAGGGCCAGAAAAGCATAGATTGTTCGCCAGGAATTCGGAAAGAATTGGGACGGGGCCAGTCTGTAAAAGCTCAAAAGATTTACAACAAAAAGATGAAGGGGAAGGCGGAAACCTGCCCGGAAGCTGTGCTCATAGATCGAGAAGCAGGCCGGCCGAACGGTGTTGGCTCTGGTACGCCTCCCGGGCCGGATGGGAATCATCCAAGAAGGAATCAGATAGTAGTTAGTTATGTGGTCTTGATTCCCTCGACATCAAGAGCACTAGCTACATCTGAGACCATCTCGGCCTGACGACGGTCCGTAGTGGTAGGCTCAACAGCAGCCGAAATCGGTTCTGCCTCGTCCGCCATAACGGAAAGGAAAGAGTTTGAAGAAAAGGGAGATGGCAAAGAAGACTGGGGAGCAGGTCTAGACGAGGAGCACGACGAGCTGCTTTCGGCCGAAAAGTTGCTCTCGGCCGGAGTAGAACTACTGGACATGAATCGAAAAAAAAGAGAAGGCTGGAGCTGAGGCTTACCCTTAGACAAGGAACTACCTGGCGACAAAACTCCCCGGCGACAAAGAACTCTTCGGCGACAAAGAACTTCCGGCGACAAGGAACTCCTTGGCGATGAACAAGGCGTCCCCAAACGCCCTCGATAGCACAATCGCCGCCGGAGAAGCAAAGGCGCTCACGGAGCTGCTCGAGGGAACACACTGGCGCGGAGAGGAAGAGAGAGAAGGTGAAGGAACAATGATAATGTGAAGGGGCTGGTATTTATAGGAGGGCTTGAGGAGGTAGGGTTGTGAGCCGACGACCGGGATCCTCCCACCCCTCGGCTCCGCCTTGCTCAGATGTTCGACGCGTGTCCCGTCCTTCGCCATGATGACGAACGGGCTGCCGGATCGAGAAGAGGCGATCAACGACCGGATGCGGCTTAACCCTTCGGCTATTCGTCCGGATGCTCGCCACGTGTCCCGATCTTCGTGCTGGGGGCCGGAGAGGCGTTGATCCAAGTGAAGTCTCGGGCAGAGAGCCGAAGTGACCGCAATCCAAGTGATCGCCGTTAACGGCTGAGATCTTTTTGTGCTTTCGGCAGCCCGGCTGGATGTCAAACACGTGTCCTGTGTTTGTTTTGACGCGACCGTGAAGGCGGGAGACTCAAGGTCTTTCCCGCCCTTGCCTGGTGTTCCAAAGTGTTCTGAAAGCCTTACCCTTTCGCAACTGGGGACGAAGGTATTCGTCACCAAGTCTCGGCCTAAGACGAAGGTGTCTACGACAGGGTCCCGGCCTGAAACGAGGTTGTTTGTCATCAGCCCTCGGCCGACTTAAGACGAAGCCTTGTCTCCCAATTTTCGAAACAGGGGTGAACAGTTTTGACAAGGTTCATAACAGATGTTATTTTTCCGTAAGGGCTTCGGATTTTACTCTCGACGTTTCATGGAATTGAGAACGACAAGAGTAGGGGGGCATGTGATGGGGCAGAATCCGATTCGGCCCATTAGCAGCCCAGCGGCCCTCGGCCCACAAGCGGCCTTTAGCCCAATTGCCTTCGGCCCGTTAGCAGCCCAGCGGCCCTCGGCCCACAAACGGCCTTCAGCCCAATTGCCCGCGGCCCACAAGCGGCCCTCGGCCCATCAGCGGTCCCCGGCCTTCGGTCCAGTAGCCGTATCCGGCCCACTCCGGTGGGTTGTTAGGCGCTATGGCGGAGTAACCTAAAACATAGTCCTATATCGGCTGCAACAACCAAGTAACCTCTATCTTCCGTTATAAATAGACGGCTATTTATTGCAAAAGGTATGTCGAATGACCAAGGACTATAGTTCAAAGCTTTTAAGCTTCTTCTTCCTTCCCTTCTGAATCGAATCTTCTTCAGAAGCTAACTTAGCCATCGGAGGGGGTTCTCTTGTGCCGAAGCCCGGGACCCTCACTGACTGGTTCTTCTTCTTGCAGGGGCCTCGGTTCGAATCTTCGCCGACCTCTTCGCCCGAGATGGCCTCGGCACCGGTCTCGGTCTTCCTCCAGAGGCCTCGGCCTTGCTCTTCGCCGACCGGGTCTCCTTCGGTCGAAGGAGTCTCGGCTTCGCCCCCGGCAAGTCTTCCTCCGGATACCTCTCGGCCTCGGAGCTTCAGTCCCGTACTCTGCCCACGTCTCGGTCCGGATCCTTGTCGCCCCTCCAATTACCATCTCGGATTCCAGTCCCGGAATCCGACCATGATAGCTTCGGCTACATCACCATATGAATATGAAAATTTATGCCGATTTTTCTGGAAAAATGTCCAATCATGTCATAGTTATATCATAAAAATTTCATAAGTTTTCTATACAAAATAAAATCATAAAAATTAGAAGGTTACTCTACTATCATAAGAGTTGCAGAAAAATCTTGGTTTCAGAAATTTAACTTCTACTATGCTTAATCTATTCTAGGCTTTTTAAAATTTAAATCCCTACATCATTCAACTATTTCATACTTACGAACTTCACAAGAACATATAATTTGAAGATATAAAAAAAATATATTACAGATTTATTTATTTCTTATGATTAACTAAGCTAAACTCTTATGAAACTAGCACCCATACAACCTACCTTCTTCAAGAACACCAAGAACACTTCAAGATGGCCTCCCAAATCCTTTCCTTGCTGCTCCCACGTTTTGGTGCAGAGCATATGCCAAACCAAGTCCAAAACCCAAGTAGGTCCCTTAAATAGGATGGGTATAGTTAGTTTTACCATGGTTACTTAAATGACTTTAAAATTTATTAATTCTAACTATCCAAGTTGCATTAAGAAAAACTTAACCATCCCACTAACACTAACCATGGTTAATACTAACTTTGACCAACCCACTAACTTTAACCAAGGTTAAACTAACTTAACTATTCCACTAACTTTAACTAAGGTTAAAACTAATTACGACCACCCCACTATCTAATATAATACTAATATTTCTAGATAAGCACTAACTAATAAAATACAAATTTCTAACCATAGGTTTTAGGTTTCTACTACATAAAATAATTATTCATCAAATGGTCTTCCTACTTTTAATAATTGCATACTTATCCTTAATCTCCAATTAATCATTCTAATCTAAATCCGATTATGATTTACACTAAGTTTTCTATCACAATTGATCATATCTAATTATTTTGTGGAAAACCAACCAAGTTTAAACTTTGTGCAACATACATAATCTATTAGCTCAAAATTAATTAATAACACAATTATCCTAATTACATGCTAATAGTTGTTACATACGAGTCCACAATCACTACACGAGATGAACCTGGGTTTGGTGAATTGAAGTTGGCCTTAGGTGTAATTGGACTCCCAGTTATTGTGCGCGATCGTATACTGAGGTGCTCCCCGTCGGTTGTTGGAACGACGCGAGCCGGGCCTCGATTCAGAAAGATAAAGGGACAGAGGTAACTAATTCCCCATCTCATTTGGGGCGGAAAACGAATCGACATCTCGATGTGATACAACCCTTTCCCTTTTTGTTGGGAAAGAACAACGAAGTCCATCCGAACAGTCCAATGAAATGAAGAAATAAGAGGAGAGCAAAGTGCCAATGGCGCGCGAAGCGCATGCGGAACGGGTACGGAAAAAAAGTGTGGAGGAGAAGCAGCCGAGCTCATTCCCTTTGCTTCCTGGGCCCAAAGCAGTGCAGTGTTTCCTGGCCAAAGAAAGGATTTGGGGCTTCTTCATACATATAGATATATGAATAGAGAGATAGATCCATCCATCTATCCGGATATCTAAAAAATCATCGATTTCATTCAACGTTTGATTCAAAGGACTGCACCCCCCCGCTCATGCCAATAGCCGTGAAGGGGCCTAGAAGTGCCTACTACTACACTACACTTGGCTCTACACATTTATAGAGCTAACCCCTGTCCAGTGTCTGGCAGAACGTTGGGGGCTTCAATCTCGACTCCTTGTCCCCATCTCAGCCCAGGCTAACGGAGCCTTACTTATTCAAAGGGGAGAGTGGAGCCTCGATAAGTACTCTTTAGAGGAAGATCCTTGGCCCCTCTTCATTCTCTATAGGGGTCTCTGCCCACATGGAAGCGGGGCAGAGATGGAAAGATCAAAGACGTCCGCTTGCCTTCCTTTTTTCTCATTTTTTTTTAGAGGGGGATGGATAAAGTGGAAAAAACAGACTCACATTTCCCAGTCGAAAAGAAAAGATGGGTTCCTTTTTTGTCTCGACAAAGAAAGAAGAATCTTGAAAACGCTCCTAACCCCTTCTTCGTAGAGCCGTGTATTATAAGTGATCCGAACCCGCCCGGAGCGAGAGCCCCCTTAGAGGCAAATTCAGTTGGTGAGCCGTACGATGGGCAACTATCTCCTGCGGTTCGGAGAGGACTCAGCTTGAAGTTAGAACTCCCTTGGTTTCAGGGTGGACCCTTTCACTCTATTTTATTATATACGCTTAGCGAAAATCATGTTTTTTGATAGACCTAGGACATGGATTCTATATGAACCAATGGATCGTGACAAGTCGTTACTACAAGCAATGACTTCCTCTTTCATTATTTCATCCTTTCCATATCCCTCTCCCTTGTTCAATCTTACTCATCAAATGGCACTCAGTTCATATATGTAAGTTCGATCATTAAAAAGGTTCAAAGAAAGGGTGGTTCCATGAGGGCATTGTAAGGCAGCCATGATTAGCCAGCCTACCTGCAGGCACCTTCACGGACAACGTGAACAATGGGGGCATGCTTCTGTAGAGGCAAGGCGCTTGCGTCTCAGCCGCCCAACTTGTAATGCGCCAAGGTACGGAAGCTCCTGAGTTGATGATTTGAACTAGAACATAGGCGCTTGCGTCTCAACCACTTCAATATTCATCCCTCGAGCAACACAATATCATAGACCGTCAACCACAGTCTTTCACTTCCGTCTCTCCACTCCCATGCCTTTCTTGGTTGGACCAAGCCAACCGTACAGACAAGTCTTGTCTCTCTATTTATTATCGGGAGCAGAGCAGTCACATAATGAACCAATCCCATGAATAAAATAATTCGACCATTAGCACCATTCCTTCCACTTTTTTATTGGTTTTTTATCTTATGGACCTTGCTAGTTATGTCCTATTCTCATTGCCCTCCTATCAGAGGTCGGGGTCTCTCTAGGAGGCAGAGCCCTCTCGTTAGCTCTATGTTAAGGGGTTGGGCTGCTCGGGCGGGCTTGCCTTGGCCATTGTCATTTCCACACGGTTCCTCCGCACTACCGCTGCACCCGCATCCATTGTATGGATGAAGCCGGTAGTTCGGAAGCCACAGGCTCGTCCCCGTGGATGCCCCTCCTGGGGTCATCTTTCGTTTCGGGCTCATCCATCAATGAAGGAGAGGCAGCTGGGCAGCCCAATGATATCCCCCCCTGCATACCTTATCCCTACCAACCCAATCAAGTCATTGGCGGGGATAGTGTTAACTCTATTCAATCACACCTTTTGGCAAACGAACCCCTCTCGTCTCCCGAAAGATGCCAGCTGGCTCGTTTCGATGCGGAGGATCTCTTCGAGGTCAAGGTAGAAATTGTCGAGTTCATGTCCATCCATGACCCAACGGGAAATTGGTTGGAACAGGAAGCGGAAGTGCTTGCCAATCCACGGACTACCTCTGGGGAACCTAAACTTGAAACCCTATACGGGATTCTAGAGAGCCTCAGGACCCATGGGGCGCAGTCCGAGGACTTTTGGTCGTTAAGAGACAAAATGATCTGGCGTAGGGGAGCTTCCATAATGAGAGCTCTAATGCGGAAGCATAGCTTCCAAGTATGCTATATCATATGATATATTCGATTCTTTTTACTCCCTTCTATTATATACAGGCTCCCCCGTGCAATTTGAGGTACCGACGCCGGACGTACCACGGGGGAACCAGTGTCGGATCAATTCGTTATTGTCTAAGAAAGATTTTGGATTCTCTAGTTAGAGAGGAGAGACAGAGTCCATTTTCTCGCGAAATACTACATGAAAATGAGGAGTACTTAAGGATTACACACAACAACCCACTTGACCAATTTGCCATTAACCCATTGATTCTGATGAAGGTGGGAAACTTATATTTCTCATTCACAAATCCATCCTTGTCTATGCTGCTAACTCTCAGTTTGGTCTTACTTCTGCTTTATTTTGTTACGAAAAAAGGAGGGGGAAAGTCAGTGCCAAATGCTTGGCAATCCTTGGTAGAGCTTATTCATGATTTCGTGCTGAACCCGGTAAACGAACAAATAGGTGGTCTTTCAGGAAATGTTAACAAAAGTTTTCCCCTCGCATCTCAGTCACTTTTACTTTTTCGTTATTTTGTAATCCCCAGGGTATGATACCTGATGTAGCCGAAGCTATCACGGTCGGATTCCGAGATGGTAAGATTGAAGAAAGGAAGGGCGACAAGGATCCGGATCGAGACGTGGGCGGAGTACGGGACCGAGGCTCCGAGGCCGAGAGGTGCCGAGAGGTACCCGGAGGAAGACTTGCCGGGGGCGAAGCCGAGACTCCTTAGGCCGAAGGGGACCCGGTCGACGAAGAGCGAGGCCGAGACCTCTGGAAGAAGACCGAGACCGGTGGTTGAGGCCGGCTTGGGCGAAGAGGTCGGCAAAGATTCCAACCGAGGCCCCTACAAGAAGAAGAACCAGTCAGTGAGGGTCCAGGGCTTCGGCCTAAGAGAACCCCCTCCGACGGCTAAGTTAGCTTCTGAAGAAGATTCGATTCAGAAGAGAAGGAAGAAGAAGAAGCTTAAAAGCTTTGGACTATAGTCCTTGGTCATTCGACATACCTTTTGTAATAAATAGCCTTCTATTTATAACGGAGGATAGAGGTTACTTGGTTGTTGCAGCCGATATAGGACTATGTTTTAGGTTACTGGTAAACCGCCATAGCACCTAACAACCCACCGGAGTGGGCCGGATACGGCTACTGGGCCGAAGGCCGGGGCCGCTGCTGGGCCGAGGGCCGCTTGTGAGCTGCGGGCAATTGGGCTGAAGGCCGCTTGTGGGCCGAGGGCCGCTGGGCTGCTAACGGGCCGAAGGCAATTGGGCTGAAGGCCGCTTGTGGGCCGAATGCCGCTGGGCTGCTAACGGGCCGCTGTTGTTGGGCTGCTAATGGGCCGAATCAGATTCTGCCCCATCAATACCCTGCTTCACAGTGACAGGTCATTTTCTCATTACTTTGGCTCTCTCATTTTCTATTTTCATAGGCATTACTATAGTTGGATTTCAAAGAAATGGGCTTCATTTTTTAAGCTTTTCATTACCCACAGGTGTAAGGACTGAGATTTCGAGTTCAGTATTCGGGTCGGGTTCGGGTCGGATCCCCTGGTTTGGACCCTGTAGGGGGTCTTGAGATTCCTGGCTGAATGGCGTCAGCACTGCTCGACGCCTTTCAAAAGGCGTCAGGTTGTGTGGACGCCATTTAGGTCTGCTGGTTGTTGTGCCACGTGTGCGCCACGTGGGCGGGTTTTGGGCCACGAGAGTACGGCCCCGGTCACATCGTCTGAACGGCGTCCAGGTTGGCCGACGCCATTCAGACTGTGACCTCTGAGATGTCAGGGTGCAGCGCCAGAGCGTTGACAGTACGGCCTGTCCTGTCGTCTGAACGGCGTCCACGATGGGCGACGCGTTTCAGATCGCTGTCAGTACGGCCCGTCCTGTCAGACTGATAGGCGTCTACCTCGATCGACGCGTTTTAGCAGGATTCAGATTGACTTCGCGAGCCTCTCCTTCTTTCCCTCATTTTCGCCTTCACTCTCTCTCTCTTCGCCCTCTCCACCCTCTCCGACTCTCTTTTCCCCTTCCCTTCCTCTTCTTCCTCTTCCACCACTCCAACACCACCTTCCCTCTCACCTCTACCTCGACCACTTCCTTCGCGGTGTTCCACTCTCCGGACGGCGGCTGACGTCCCGGCGGAGTGGCGGCGTCCTCGAGGGTACCGGCGGCGGTGTGCGGTGCGGCGGGACGGCGGCACGGAGCTTGGCGGAGTTCAAGAACCGGTAGGGGGACGAACCTTGCATGTGTTGCGCGTGACTTTCCTTGGCATAGCATGATGTGTTTTGGGTTAGATTGAGCATGTTTAGAGGGTGTCCTTGTGGGTATGGCCGTGCTTATGAACGTAGATTTGTAGCATGCTTGTGGTGGATGGTTTCCTCTTCCTTCCTCTTCTATTTTGGGGCTTTTTCGAGGTGTTTTGGGGGTTAAGGGTGAGACCCTCGGGTTGAACCAGGAAACCTGGTTTCTGGCGCTAAATGGCGTCGTGCCTGGTCGACGCCTTTCCGAAAGACGTCGGGTCAGTACGACGCGTTTTAGGGCAGAAACCTCCCTATTCGAGGTTTCCTGAATTAGGGGTTTTGGCGATAAATGACGTCATGGATGGACGACGCCTTTCAGAAGGACGTCGGGCCATCATGACGCCATTTAGGCAGGAAATGCCCCCGTTTGAGGGTTCTGCAATCTGGATTTCTGGGTTGAAAGTCGTCTGGCGACCCTGACGCGTTTTAAACGGCGGCTTCACTGGTGGACGCGTTTTAAGGGATAATCTGGCTTTTAATGAACCTGTCTGAGAGTCTTGAATGGCGTCGACCTCGGTCGACGCGATTCAAGACAGGAATGCTTAACTCTTGTTATCTGATACATGTTTCACGGTGGGATGATTCAAATGCATGCTTTGAGTTGTATACTGAGACTGAGGACTTCTGCATGAATGAGATTTCATCATCTACGTGTGTGTGCTTCAACTGTACACTGAGACGGAGGTTTACTGTACGAATGGAATCATGTTGTGTGTGTGTGCTTATACGAATATGGATTCGGAATGACTATGGTTTCCGTTTGTCACCATGGACCGATGGGGACAGGGTCATGGTGTCTGTGAGCTGTACCGGTGGGAGAAGGGGTACATGTTGTGTTTTACCTTTGGCTGAAGAAAGCAGGATCGCCTTGAGCCCGACGGGCCGGAGTAGCCGGTGTGCTATCCGAGGGGTCGCTGTTTGTCCTCAGCGGGTCGGAGTTTCCCTTGTTTGTCGTGGCAACTTCCGGCGTGTTTCTTGCTGTGGAGCTGGTGGTGGTACTGGTGGGAGTTGGTTTACCCTTTAGCCATTGGGCCTGATGTGACCTTTGATCAAGGTTACGAGTGGTACCCTTAGCCCTTTGGCCTGACGCAGCCTGGGAGAGTTGGGTTTCTGGGTAGTTCCTGTAGCTTCGGCTTGACGGGGGTTCGCCGGTCCCCAGGGCCCTCCTGAAGCGCTGAGGCCTAGCGTGGAGGCAATCCGGACGGTAGGACAGTAGTCTAGACTGCTTGTGTGCACACGTAGCTGGCAGTGGCGGTACACTGGTTCCAGCTAGTCCTAGTTTGACTCACTGCCTCACCCTACAGTGCCCCGGAACACTGTAGGGGTGGACAGGCGTGAGTAGTGGTGGTAGTGTTGGGAGGCGACGTTTGACTTCGGTCAACAGTGTGGTTCAGTCGCTTCGTGGACTTTGGCTGTGAGACGTGACTTTGTGTTGGGTTCTTCGGGTTGCTTAGAATGGTTCTTGCTACACTGCTTACCGTGCGTTTCATATCAGAGTTGGGTGCTATGTTTACTGCTTTATTTAATTGCCATATATTCTTGTTGTTACACTTGTGGGTGTGTGAGTGGGAGGCAGGGGATCGGATGATCCCTACTGAGCCCATTTCTGGTGTGGCTCACTCCCTGCGGTTTTAGGTGTGGACCTCGAGGCGAGCGAAAGCGTGGTGTCTTCTTGGTGTGCGGACCAGCAGCTGTCTTAGTTCCGGGGTATACCCCGATGTTGTTGTACTTCCTTCTGCCTGTACTTATTTAATTGTTGGACATGTAATTATTGTTGGACTGTATATGGACATTGTTATTTTCTTTCCTGCGCACTTGCTTACCTTGTAGTCCGTGTGATTGTTATATTTAGCTTTGTTTAGCACTTACTCCTCCAGACGTGTTGTGTGAGATCCGGGTGTGAACCCGCAGTTAATGGGCCGACATCCATTTAGTGACCGGGCCTCCGGTCATAGGATGGCGGGTCGTTACAACAGGAGTCCCACTGCCGTTAGTACCTTTTTTAGTACTCCTTGAGCTAATCCCTCATTGTTTTCGTGCATTAAGCTTAGGAATACGTTTATTTGCAAATATGATGGCCGGTCATGGTTCAGTAAAGATTTTAAGTGGGTTTGCTTTATATATGAAAAATCTTTTGTATTTCATAGGAGATCCTGGTATTGCATTAACCGGTCCGGAATTAGGTGTAGCTATATCCCAAGCTCATGTTTCTACAATCTCAATATGTATTTACTTGAATGATGCTACAAATCTCCATCAAATGTTTCATTTAATAATTGAATAAAAACAAGTAGCCTTATTTTTGAGGGGGCTACAGCCTGAAGAATGAGTTCAGACAGAGGTGGTCATAAACGGATTCAACGGCGGATCAACTCTAGCGTTGGGAGTTCTGCCGGTAGAGTTGACCGTAGGAACCCGAGTGGCACTGATCGCGTTCTTTTTGGTTGATGCTTAATCAACCTACAATGCCCTGCTGGGCAGGGACTGGATATACACTCCAAGTGGTGTACCCTCATAACTTAACCACTTTCTCGTCTTTTGGAAGGAGGACTATTCAATAGAAATAGTGAAGGCTGATAACCGGCCGTACTCTTTCGACTTGAATGCTGCTGAAGCAACTCTTTATAGATCAGAGATAAGTCCACTAAGATTCGTCGGCTGAGACAAGTTTGGACGGCCGACGGGAGTCACGTCTACGCCTGAATCGTCAATGGCTGATCAGTACATCTTTCGGCTAGTTGATAACCAAAACTGCACCATCGTTCCAACCGGGTCTGAAGGAGATGAAGAATGATGGATAAAGAAGCAAAGAATAGAAGTGGCCGAGGCCGCCATCAGGAAGGCCTGGCTATACTTATGAGTCAAATAATTAATCAAAATCTCAATGGTCGAAAAGAAATCGAGGGTATGGAAATAGCGACCGATGGCATCTCTGAGGCTGACTTACAAACTGCTCCTGCTAAACTGAACGATCTAAAAGCAGAAGTCTAGGATCCCTGATCAAGGTGAACCTTGGGACGCCAGAAGACCCATGGCCAACATACATCAGTGCATTGCTAGAGCCTAAGATATATCAAGGCGCTTTACGATTGAGTTACTCAAAGAATTCACAGATTGCTTCGCGTGGGACTATCACGAGATGCCGGGGTTAGATTGATCTTTTGTCGAACATCGGCTACCAAGGAATAAGCCATACAAGCAACCGCTGAGAAGGATGACCCCAGAGCTAACTGCTAAAGTGAAGGAGGAGATCGAATACTAAATCGACTCCTTGTCTTGACTGGTTGTCTCTTCACATCATGTAGGAATGTGCTCCGATGTTCGTGAAGTCTACGCTCGGTCCTTCCTTCTAAAGAATCAGCACAAGAGGCATCTATCATTGGTTCAATAATAACCAAAACTTGCGCCTAGAATAAGAAAGGAATTATTTATATATATATGATGTAGCCGAAGCTATCACGGTCGGGTTCCGGGGCTAGAATCCTAAGATTGGACTCGAAGCTTGATCGGATCGGTGAAGAGGACCGACGGGGATCCGGAACGAAGCGAGGGCGGAGACGGGGCCGAGGATTCGAGGCCGAGAGTTGCCCGGGCGAGAACTCGCCAGGAGCGACGCCGAGACTCCCTCGGACGATGCGGACCAGCCTGCAGAAGGCGTGGCCGAAGCTCCTTCGGACGATGCGGAAATGCCTGCGGAAGGCGTCGAGACCGGAGGGAGAAGACCCGAGGTCAGCGGCCGAGACCGACTCGGAGAGGTCGGCGAAGATTCAAACCGAGCCCTTACAGAAAGAGAGAAAGAAGAAGAAGAACCAGTCAGTAGGAGTGGGTTTACTGGTAAACCGCCATAGTGCCTAACCCTCCCACCGGAGTGGGCCGGATACGGCTATTGGGCCGAAGGGGGTTGGGCCGCTGATGGGCCAGATGCCGCTTAGTGGGCTGGAGCCTACTGGGCCGAGGGCTGCTGAGCCGCTAATGTGGCCGTAGGCTATTGGGCCGAAGGTTGCTGGGCCGCTGATGGACCGAGGACCACTGGACTGCTTAATGGGCCGAGGGCTGCTGGGCCGCTAATGGGCCGAAGGTTGCCAGTGGGCCTTTTACTGCTACTGTTGGATTGATCTCAGTGTTGGGCTTGTTTTAATGGGCCGAATCGGATTCTGCCCCATCAATATATTATATATATAATATTATATATATATATATATAATAATTGGAGGACATGTATGGTTAGGTTCCATTTGTATGCTTGGTGGAACCTGACATATCTTAACCAAACCCTTTGTTTGCATGGGTTCCCCGCGCATTTGTATGGTCTGGGGAAGCTTACTTGTCTCTTATCATTCAAAGGCTTTATCTGTCTTTGGTTTCATCGCTTGTTGTTTCGTCTGGTTCAATACGCTTATCCCAGTGAGTTTGACAGGCCCACTGGTCCCGAAGCTTTTCAAGCTCAAGCATTGACTTTTCTAGTTAGAGACCAACGTCTTGGGGCAAACATGGGATCTGCTCAAGGACCTACTGGTTTAGGTATATATCTCATTCGTTCCCCAGGTCATTTTTGGAGGAGAAACTATGCGCCTTTCAAAAATTGTCTGAGGCCGGGTTTCAATTCAATTTCCGGCTGACTGGTTTTGATGCAAAAAAGACAAAACGGGATTGGATTTCCACTCATAAATAAGGTTAGATACCTTTGACAACCGGGTGGGTTGGTTGAAATGGGATGGTGTTCAAACTCCCGAGATGTAGTCTAGACTGCGGGCCCTCCCCTTTCTGACTGGACTGACTCGAGGAAGGGTCAATTTGACTTCCTCTAGAGCATGCTTCACAGCCACTCATTTGTCCTAACCAACTCTCAGCGATTCCTTTCTCCGCTAATCACCCCTTCCCAACCAGCCCGCCCGATCGATCTTGTAAGATTGGCGAATGATTAGGGATTGAGATGGTCCGAAGTTGTCGGAACGAATCGTTTGCTTTATCGAACAAAGCTTGATTAGGAGGTCGTCGGTTGGCCCCCTATTTTCAACCATTACAGCTGGCGTCGACTAGCTTTGCGATACGAGTGGACACGAAGAAGAACGCAGGCAGCGGAAATGCAAAAGAGAAGAGCAAAGATGCCCGACCCAAGTTATTGACTCAACAAAAAATCTGTTGAATGAAGGTAGCTTGCTTACTCTCAGCCACTAGTTAGTAATCCCTTGACTTCGCTTATGCTCAATCAAGTGAGGCAGGGCGGAGATTCCATTCGAAGTAACGTAACAGGATGATTGAATGCACCATCTTCAAATATCGAGATCCAGAGTTTTTCGAGAAAAGGTCCCATCCTTCAATATCATGATTGGGTTGACTAGGCCAGATCATGAGTGAAATATCATGATCGGGTCGACCAGGTCAGATCATGAGTGAATAGAAAATCGAAAACGTACATTGCTGTTCCAGTGGAAATACTTGGAATAATTCTACCACTTCTACTAGGAGTAGCCTTTTTAGTGCTAGCTGAACGTAAAGTCATGGCTTTTATGCAATGTCGAAAGGGTCTTGATGTAGTGGGATCGTTCGGATTGTTACAACCTCTAGTAGATGGTTCGAAATTGATTCTAAAAGAACCTATTTCACCAAGTAGTGCTAATTTCTCCCTTTTTAGAATGACTCCAGTGGCTACATTTATGTTAAGTTTGGTCGCTCGGGCCGTTGTACCTTTTGATTATGGTATGGTATTGTCAGATCCGAACATAGGGCTACTTTATTTGTTTGCCATATCTTCGCTAGGTGTTTATGGAATTATTACAGTAGGTCGGTCTAGTAATTAGGGGGGCGGCCGTTCGGTCGCCTATGAGACTAGGACCAATTGGTCAAAAATGGGTTTGTGCCGCAGGTGTTGAACGATCTACTCTACACAGGTGTGGGCTTACAGGGCTAGGGCTCATAAACCCTTTCTTTCATTCATCAAGAGGGCCCTTGTCGGTCACTTTTCCGGGCCAGGATCGATAAGTGGAAGTAATAAAAAAGAGATGTTTCTCTTCGCACCTCTTACCAAGAGGAAAGGTAGCTTGTCAAGCTGGCCTATATATATATATATATAATAGCTGTCTTTTAACCAGCTGTTCTTCTTTGTCAATGCTACTAAGGACCTATGGGTTCCCCTACTTGACTTTTAAAGAACATGATAATGGGTTATTCAAAAAGGAAAAGGTGATGAAAGCCCCCAGTTGAAGTTAGCGGCTGAGTTAGCCTAGCCTCGCCTACTCTTTTTTAGTAGGCAAGCGAGTTAGCGAAGACGCTTTTCATTCTACTACGCGGTTACGAAGTGACTTAGCCCGACGTTAGGAGAGTCATGAGGGCGGGCTTGTCCCTACATAGCATAGAAGAACCGTTGTTCGCTTACTTTCTAAGGTATAACCTTTAGCTCCCCGGGGCAAAGCCGCTTCACACCACTGATAGACTACTTCATATTCAATTCAAAAGGTGCTACTTAGTTTCGCAAGCCTTTGTCATTGTCTCTCAACTCAACTAAGTAGGGACAAGCCCTACCCTGCGAATCCTTAAATATTTGGAGCATGCCGAAATAAAAAAAAGGATGGTCCCCTCATCATTCTTTCCTCCATAGAAATCATTCAAGTACCTTACCCCCATCATGGTGAACCTCTCCATGTGATTGGGATAAGGTAGATGCCTCCCAGCCGGGGGGCGGATCGAATCGGAGTTTCCTTAGGTAGCCACCGACCTACAGTTACCCTTAAACTTCTGTGCTTGGTGGAAAAGAAGCGAACAAGGGTACGCTCGCTTGGTGTCTTGTTCTCTGCCGCGGACTGGGATCGCTCGCCAGCTAGGCCTTATAGAAATAAAGTTGGAGCAACATTGTATGAGAACATATTACCCATCTTCGGGGACAAGGGGCAGAACGACCTCTCGATCTACTTACTGCAGCCCGAGATGGGCGTTGTCGTCTAGGCATTCCCTGTTGCTCTGGTTTCCCCTACGCCTAGGACGTTGTCTGGGCCAAGAGCCATAGTTAGTTGCTGTTTCCATTTGGTTGTTTTTTTTTCTCGTTGTTGATACCGGCAAGACCCAGCCAGATGATGTCTGCTGGTTGATAGTGAGAGGACTCTTAGTACTCGAAAAAAGGGGCGCTGGTGAAAAAAAAGAATTTGATTTAGTTTCTTTCTCTTCCTTAGTAGCGAAAGGAATCTATCTGCCTAGCTTTGGTAGATTTCCCCCAACGCAATCCACAAACAGAAATTCGACGAATCCTGTCGGTGGATAAGTCCGACGAGTTAGCAGCAGTGCGGAATTGAGTTTCTCGTCTGGTGGATCTGATTATAGTTAGGGGGCAATACATACCAAAAGGTTCGAAGAAGGAACGCGCATAAGAGTATATAACCAACCCTCCCGTATAACTTATTCACATTAGCGAAGCGGCTGTATGCATAAGGGAAATGCTCCTTTATGATACCGGATGCATAGGGGAGTTCCACCTACGAACACGGAAGAACGTGGGTACCACTGACTATGGTCAGATTCTGAGCCCTGTTGATGACTCCATCTAAAATACGACACAATAGGGACAACCGGAAAAGTCGTTTCCTATCTTGAATAAAGTAGGTTGGATCAGGCAGAGGTCTCATCTCAGAACCCGACATTCACTCTGGCATATCGCACCCCAGTCCCCATGCGCCACAAGATCCATCATATCAGAGGTCCGGGATTGGACGTCCCCCTGTGTACAGTGAAGAGGAAGAAAAGGTCCGGGCTATTGTTAGTGCCACCACTAACCAGCTTCAAAGCCGAAGCTTAGAGGCGCTCTGTAGTTTTTCAGTTAGCGCACCCTGTAGTTTGACTTGACTCCCCTCGTTTGCTAGGGCTCTTTTCCATACCGTACGGGACTGAGAGTAGAAGAATATGATTGATTGCCTTACAACTGGTATTGAAAGAGTTCGGAATCGGAATCCAGTAAGAACTTTACTTGGACCCAACTACATAAGGAAAAATCAGTGCTGACCTAGAGACGACCAGCCTGACGACCGAAGTACCAACAATTCGTACGAACTGTCCCCCTAAGAGCCAAGAATTGGACCCTAGTGATACGGCCACTCAAGAAGATCGATTTCCAAGACTTGCCGTAACCCGATCTAATTCAAGAAGGTAATGTAATCCATGCCGATGCAAGCGCCTTCGAGTACTCCTTGTCTGTCTTTAGGCATGGGAATGAAAAGAGATTACTAATCAGAGCTATCCGCAAGCGCCTTTTTCTATGTTGAATTGAAGCTTTTCCTCTCTATCATTCAGACAGACAAATAGACAGATAGGATTTAAATAAAATAAAAAAAAAGATACTGAAAATAAAGAAAAGGAGTTAAGGCGGATTGAAACAAGGCAAACCAGTGTTGAGAAAAGGGCGTAGTAGATGGTGCGAAGATCTGGAACAGGCTAGGCTGGCTTGCTGCTACAAAGCCAAAAGCATAAGCTAAAGCTTTAGGATTGAAAGTTGGTTTGGAATGATTCCCCGGGTAGTACTCTTCATCGGTCGCAACTGGCTCGATCCGAGTGTGATGAGTGACAACAATGATCAAATGAGCAAAGTCAGGAAAGGGTTAGCTTGATATCGAGTGCAGCTTTTCCTCAAGAGCAACTTAGCCGAGTTCCAACTCAGTGGAACCCCTAAAGGCTGATCCTGCAATAGAATCAGTCGCGTAGGAGGGGCAGCACCCACTTTTTGACTTTGAATTTTCAGATAGGGCAATCCTTGCCTATCTTCTACTAGCAGCTCTTGGACTTTGGCAGGTTGGACTACCGAGTCTTATAGGCTTCACAGGTAAGTGGTCTCCATCAAAAGATCGTTGAACTGGATAAATGCTAAAAACTCTTGTAATTTAGTCAACACAGCCTCCGTAAACACAGGACCAAACCAACCTTCCTTTCCTCTTCCTTTGACTGCTTCTTGACTTTACTGCTCAAGCGCATCTTCTAGTTCTGGTTCAAGTTCGAGTTCCAGTTCGCCTACTAATCTATCTTCTTCTTCAGGGTTGGTTTGGCAGGGACATCGTGAACTTATCTTGATTGTGGTTGAAGTGGTACCGAAAGAAAGAAAAAGCACCATAGCAATAAAAAACTTTCACACTAGATGTTGCTTGTTCCCGATACGAAAATCTTTAACTCAATTGGCACTTTAAACATGTGCCTTCTTTGTCCCTTGTTCTGGAGCTGGCATTTTCATTCGCGCTACCCGAAAGGAAAAATTCAGTCACCCCTTTCTCTAAGCCTGCTAGCTAGAAGGCCCTACGCAAAGAAAAAACAAAGATGGAAGAGTCTGGCCCACTCTGCTGAAAACCAATCGATAGAAGGAAAAAAAGGCCATTTATTCTACTCCCCTTCGCACCATTGAAGCTGAGAAAGAAATGGCTTTCTCTGGCCCGATGAAATTAGACATTATTCTCTTTGCTCATTCGGCTTTGATTGTGTAATAGCTTCGTGAATAGAAAGGTGGAAACCGGCCGAATAAGCACTTTTATACTAAGTGGAGATGGAGACGGGAAGAAGTTGAAAGCGGAAAGATAAGCATTCGCTTTAACCAAAGCCGGGATCGGGATTGAGAGATTTAGTTAGGCCTTTGAGGAAAAGATTGAGATAGGACTCGCCAGAACCCGATGTGTGAGTCAAGCATTCCTCAGAAAGAAAATCAGGCAAACCTGTCATTCATTGTCAAATCGGAAGTTTGATTCCGCTCACAACTCAAGCAATCTACCTTTCTCTGTGTTGAAGAAGCACGGGAAGCAAAGGCACCAATGGTAGCATCAGCGCCAGCATCAAAAGTCAAAGCCTCCGTTTGCTTGGTTGTTCGTTCTTTCATAAGTGCTAGCTGACTACTTGAGTTGGTGGTTGTGTGTCTGTATTATTTATATAAAATCGTCAGTGCGTGTGTGTGGCCATGCCCCGCTTGCTTGTAGTCGGCATTCCTAACTAGTAGCGTAGCATTCCTTTATTATAGCATAGCTCGCTTTTTCTTTCAGCAAAAAAAAGCCTATCTCTTTGGATGGAGCAACTCAACTACGAGCTCCTGGATGAAGGCTCTCACCAATCGAAGGGCTGACTTACCCGGAGTGACCAAGATATCGATTTGGTCTGTCGTCCTCCTCATTATAGTCCTCCTAGAATCAATAGCATTTCGTCGGAATACATCCTGTCTTTTCACCTTTGTAGTCCTATGCATAGTCAATACTATAGCCCAATCATGGCTACTAATAAAATCAGAATAGGAACCAAAAACCGGACGGAATAGTAGGTATAAAGTAAATTGCCCAATGTTTCCAAATTAGTCCAAGTTCGTACCTTTCCGGCATAAACTGTATATCTCAGAGAGGTCGTATTTTTGTGGGTTGGTAGTAATGGAATGGTTTCATTATCTAAAATGAAGAACATTTCCCACCAAAGGATCAGTCCAATAATACCACTCACTGGTAAATAGCGCAATACTTCTTCGTGAGTCTCCGCTATTTGAATATGAACATCATAACCACGAATAGGAATGAAGCGGCAATAGCTCCTGTATGAACTACTGGGGAGATCATAGTGGAGAAGTCGAGACCTAACAAAATAAGTAAACCTGAAGTGTCGCGAAAGACTGGGATGGGAAAACGAAACGGAATGTAGCGGATTTTTAGCACGTACAACCATCAAACCAGAGACCAAAGCAGGGCTCGACAAAACAGAAAGTATCATGGTACGTCGTCCTTTCCTGAAATGGAACTTGAATGCTGGAGCAAGAAGACGCATTCAAGTCAATCTATTACAACCAGCGTGGTTGTTCGTATTTCATTTTCTTCTTCCAAGCCAAGCCCTTCTTAGAAAAGAAAGTACTCACTGAATTACTTACGGAGTCTCAAATCTCTCTCGATGCCGAGAATTATTTATGTGTTCGGGTCGATCAGAGGTTCGGCTTGCTTCTCCCCCACTCCTTTTTGCATTCTGGGGTAATAAGTACCCTTTTTTATTCCGGATGGAGGGGGCGAAAGAAGTGTCGAAGACCTTATCTTATCCAGCAAGCACGTCCAAAGAAAATCAAATAAAGCTTGGCAAAGACGACAGAAAGACGGGATAGTTTCTTTTCATCTTTAAGCATGCTTTTTGAGTATGTGCTTCCCTCTCCCACTGGTCGAGTCACTTAATCCCTCTCCCTTACTATGGAGCTGCTTAGGATATAGCGGAGAGTTGGGGTTTTCGTCTTGATCATCAATGATCCATTTAGTCACTAGACTTAAATCGACATAGTTGATTTGATGGCTGCCCCTTCGTATATCTCTTTGACTGCATCCGATTAGGTGCTTGTGTTTGGATTCTTCGATTCCCTTATGTATAGTCGCGGAGTACTCAAAATCTCTTCTATGATATCCGAAGTACTCCCCCTATCCCTATTTGGGGTAGTATCCGGTTGCGGCCTCGGCGGCCCAAAGTCACGCCAAGTTGGATTGGCCCCCCAGTGGGAAGTGGGTGAGCGGTATGAGCCGCCCTGGCTGGAGCCGGTTCCTGAGCTGCCAGGGGCAACCGCTACGCGCTTGTGGTTGGCTGCCTCATTTTCAGCAAGAGATCGGGGGACAAGTTCCCCCGAGCGTCCCCCCGGGGGGCCCGCCTCACTCAATTCGAGATCGAGAGAATGCGGGATGTTGTCAAATAAAGAAGAAAGTCATCAAATCCTTTAAAATAACAAAGAAAAATAAAATCAGTAAAAAAAAAGAGGTCAAAATCGATAAAGATAACTAACCCAAAAACAAAACAAACAACATTTTTCCGGAAGGAAAAAAGAAGTTCTATTCGAGTCGTTTTTTATCATTTTGAAACATTATCAGCATCTATCTTTCGCAACTGAACGGGAAGATCTTGGATCAATGTTGGTTATAGGTCTGCTTACGCTTCCCCACGGAGCAATAAGCTTAGCAATGGACCTCCAACAACCCCACCGGTCCCTGACAGCAATTCGAAAAGCAACAGGGGGTTCCTTTTGTGTTGAAGGGGGTCTTATGGACCGGTCGCCTTTGGTACTTTTGTAGTCAATTTAGTTCAGTAGCACCTAAACTAAATAAGTAAAAAGAAAGGGTTATAAGTAGGCCGTTTGCTATTTCTATAAGGGCTGCTCGCCTTTTGATGGCTTGGATTGGCTATCGCTCCCATATAGTGGTCGGCCTTAAAAGGAGTCTTCCTACCATACCAGAATGCCTACAGACGTTAAGCTTCGCCAGAAGCAAGCAAGACGAGGAAGTCTCACATCGTAGACAAGGCTCGTTCCGTGCTTGACTTACGAGCTCGTGTAGTAAGGCCTCGCCCCACTGAAATAACGGCTTATGCACTCCACTCGCTGTCTACTAAACGAGTGTTAGAGCGAGCGAGCGAAGCCTTCCTGGAGCTTCCCCCCCTTCCCTCTCCCGCTGGTCGAGTCACTTCATCCCTCTCTCGCTAGTCAAGTCACTTCATCCCTCTCTCGCTGGTCAAGTCATAAAATACCTCTCCTTTCAGTCGAGTCAATTAACCCCTCTCCTAACGTTCGAGTCACTTAATCCCTCACCCTACAATTTCATTTCCGTTTCTGCTTCTCGGTTTAGTTGGTTTGGAGGAAATTGATTGGATACCCGAGAACCATAATCCTTCAAAGGAACAGCTTCGACGACGATAGATAGGGGTCAGGTTTGGCATCTATGCCCCCTGCCCTCCAAACAGTATGGGAGCCTTTCAGCTCGTACTGCTCACACTCCTAGATCTTCATGACACCTCCCGCACCTTTGAGCTGGGAGCAGCTCCGTGCGGCCTACTTCAAAATTCCCTTTAAAGTCAACGTCAACAACAACACTACGAAAAAGTACACGTTGGTTGCTCACTGATCTGATCATAGGTTCAATCCAATCCCCTCGCTTCGCGCTAGGCTTTCCCACCGTAAGCCCCTACTCCCTAAAGCCTTTGCCTCTCGGAAGCAAGAAAGGGAGCAGCAAGCTACGGCTTCGACAGTGCGCTTTGGGGCGCAACTAAACTAAGTACTAGTGCATGATTTTGAAGCTGGCTTTGAAGTGAAGCAGCGAGCTCCGCGTTGAAAAGCGAAGCGAGCCGCGCTACTCTTCCGTTTATTGAGCCTTTTTTCAGATGTCCACCCCAAACCCTTGTACCTTGCACAACCCCTTCTCCGCTCATTTCCTGAGCATTTCACACTAAGCTCTTTGATTCTACCCTGCGCCTCTGATGGCATGAGCGATAGCTCATTACTGGTAGTTGTCTCTATGTAGTGATCGGCCTTTGTTAAGCTTCACCAGAAGCGACTAGTTGAGTCTACGAAGCGAAGTACTAGCTTCCCCCCCTTCGCCTCGCCATGCCATTAGATCTATAATGACCGGCGAGTCGGAACATGTACATAACCACGCAGAGCGCTAGGCCGGGAATCGCAAGAATGGATAAGTCCTCTATTGAAGGGTGGGAAAGAAAGGTTCGAAAATGGCCAGATTAGCAGGAAGGAGGGCGGCCCCACCCTGAAACAAAGGTGTACGTACATAAAGAAAGAGGCTGGTTATGCCCGTCTCCTTCCCATCTATATTGACCGGGAAGAGGGGGGAGGCTCCTGCGGAAGCCCTGCCCCCGCCCTTCTCTATTTTGAGGATCCCTCATATTGATGATTCCAGGCTTCCCGGACTCGTAATAGACGGCTAGGAACAAGAAGACGGTAAGTCGTGTCTCTACCGTAGCGGGTCCTTCTCCTTCCGCTGCGACGGCCCTCTTTTTTGTTTTGTTCGTTCACCGCGGCACAAACAAAAGAATGAAGAAGCTGGAATAAGTCAGAAAGAGAGTGGCGCTTAGCCGTTGAGAGCGTCTTTTGTCTTTGTAGAATAACCATACGATCTTGGACTGGCCCCCTTCGCATGATCTAGAAAGAAAAAGTGGTCCGTGCTACTATAAGGCCTCTAAACTCCTCCCTCAGGACACTGTTGCGTTGCCATGGGGACGGGGTAGCCCCGACTTCCATAGGTCCTTGGTTCGACCTCCTAATGAGAATTTTAGGTCCTTGCGCGGGTGTCTCATCCCTAAGACTTGCTTGCTCTGTGTATGGAGTGCCCCGTGGTTCCTCGAGTGCCAGCCGCAGAGAGGAATGCCATAAACTAGGGCGCTATTTGCCACTCGCTCGCCTGCCACTCGGGCTCCGCGTTTCAAGTTCGTTATCCTAACCGTCTCTTCTGCTCTACCGGGAGCCTGGCCCCGTCATCTATCTTATCTACTGCCTTGCTCCTCGGCTCCCTATTGCTCCAGCCGCTCTCTGTAATAGCTTGTTTCTCAGGTGGCTCGCACCCCGGGTGGTGCGGTTGAGCTAGAGTGGGCTTAGCAATGGACCTATGTATCCGGGCACGCGCGTAGAGGCATGATTAGTTCCACGAATCTCACTGCACTGACCGTAGTAAACTCCTTCTCGTTGTACCAAAATGGAGGTCTGATTTGAACGACCAGGTACAGCATCACATTTGACACCTGAGGATGGTACAACCCAACTATAAGGTACATCAGCAGGTGTTACAATCATACGTAGATGAGTTTTGGCTGGTACAACCACTCTATTGTCCACTTCTAACAAACGTGATTGACCCAATTCTGGATCATCTTTTGGAATCGTATAACTGTCAAAAGTGAGTGACTGTTCATCGAAACTGTTATAGTCTGAATACTCATAAGGTTGGGTCGACGCCCGCCTCCCCCCAAACTTGACTTGCAAGTTTCCCCGCAAAAAGCTCTCCACACCTATAAAGTAAAGAGCACTATTCTTCTTTAGTTAGGTGGTTCTCCCCTCTCTCAGAGACCGTTAGACCCCGGTGGAATTGAAGGCCCGCTTACTAAATAGGCAACAAGGGACCGTTTCTGGCCCTGGGCTGGTTTGGCTACTTCAGTTAAGTTGGAACCGAAAAAGACTTGGTTCCACACACATGAGGCACACATAAGGTATGGGACGACCAGTTCACCACGGAAAGCAAATTCGATCCTATCTTCTTTGTTCGATAAATGCGCAGTGGAAAGGGATGCTAGTCGGCTCGGCGAAGTTGTAGGCCCCAATAGATCAGATCAAGAGTGATTCCTCACCTATCCTGTCAAGGGAAACGCTCGAGTATAGATTCCCTATGCTCATGTGAATAGCCGGCCCCTACAATCGTTTGTCCACGAACAAAACAAAGTCAAAGTAGTAGTTCGTGAGACCTCGAATTCCCACGTTCCAGCATGCATTATGCCACCCCCAATTGATTGAGTCACCCTTATATCATATAGATATATAGTAGTAGTCCTATATAGATCATAGGATCACTCTATGAATAGGTAAATTCTCTTTGACCTCCCGCCCTTCACGACATCCCTTGCTTCTCGCTACGAACGGCTTCTCGGTGGAGGAGTAGAAGCGCTGGTCCCCTTTGGTCAAAGTGCGTGCGCCTGCTGTTACCTACCGTAGGACCTCCGTCCCCGAAGCGAAGAAAGAGGAGATTGTCCTCTCAGGCAATTCCCTGGCCAAGTAGTTCTGCAACTACTACCATGGTTGTTGCCAACGGGGATCCCCCATTCCGAAAGGTAACGGGGCCGGCCGTTAGGTCCAAAGTTGTATGCCACTGCTGTGGTGCCGATAGATTCACTACTTTAGCGCCGTTATCGACATTTCAGGCTTAGCATCTATTTCTCGTATATCGCTCCACACCGAGAAGAAGGATGTGTACCTCCAGCAACAACAAGAATGGAACCATAGTATGATGGGAGTTGGGTATAGGTCTAACCATCGAAACTCCCCGTTTTTGGCATGCTATAGTTCTTATAGTCTCTCGACGACGGGAATGGGAGATTACCGGTAAGCCAGATGCTTCGCGAACCACCGGTACATTTCGTTGCACTTAAATCACCCTCGTTAAGAGGCGCACTCCGATACCATTGATGTCCAATAGCTTTTATAGTAATAGCTGGATCTACTACTACCTCGTCCATGGAGTATAAAAGAGCAAATGATGGTATAGCAATGAACATCGGGATGATACTTGGAAATATGGTCCGAATAATCTCGATAGTAGTCCCATGAACAATCCTTTGCGGGATTGGATTAGTTTACTCGTGGAAATGCCATAAAGCGTGAACCAACATCCGTGATACGAAAACCAGAATCAGAATGAGGAAGAAAAAGATATCGTGATGTAAGTCCTTTATTCCTTGCATAATAAGTGTTGCTGCGTCTTGAGATCCTAATTGCCATGGTTCCGCTGCATCACAAGGAGTGATTGTGAGGAAGATCTTTTCTAGAACTAGAATAATCATTTGGTTCATTCTCTTTCTTCTTTTCTCCCAAGAATGTGAAAATAGAGAGACTTGTGGAGAGCGGGCCTTGGTTTGTCCAACCAAGAAAGACATTGGATGGGAGTCGATGGGAGCTTCACACCAACTCGATGAGTACACAGAAAATCGAAAGTCCAATATAGATATACAATGCCAACGAACCCATTCTTCCCAACATGATTTTTTCTTACTTCTTCTACGATGATTCAGCCGCAAGCGCCCTGCAAGCTTCTACGCAGTTGACGCTGAAAGGAACAGGAAGGCTCTTGCATTTGTGAAAGGCCAGACAGGTGGGGCTTCCGGAGAAAGAGCAAGGAGCTTACTTACCTTAGAGCTAAAAGGGCAAGGTTGGGAAGGAAGGAGATAGAGCTTGAGCTTGAGCGTGTTTCTTCGTCTACTTTTCTTTGTTCAACTAGGCTTGTTTGCTTGACAGATCCTGGTCACTGCTAGTTAGCTCTACGAGACTTGGATAATAAGTTGAAAATGGTCTTTCTCTGTTCCTCCTCATTGGTTCTCTTTCCAAATGCTCCTTTAACGGCTTCATTCGACTTACTTAGACAGATAGAGCAGGAACGACTTGTTTTAAAGCATGCGAAGAAAGCTAGAGCAACGTAAGGCTAGCGTTTTGAAGCACCTAGCGCTAGCGCCTGATTATGAAGCAGGGGCTTAGTAGAGTCAAGTGCTATAGTTGTGGCACGCTAGGGACCACACTACGTTTTTCATCTGGCTTAAAACTTAAGTTGCCCAGTTGCCTGCTTTTCTCTCCTAGCACCTCTAGTAGCGTCTAGCAGCTCTGGTAGTGATGGTAGCGACTGCAGAGCAGCTCTGGATAAAGTAGCTCAGGCAGTTCGGTTTGAAGACAAGTTCGGTTGTCCAAATCTCCCTTTTGCAGCTGGTCTCACTCTGTCAGCTCAGCTTGTAGTTGTTATTCCTGTTGCTGGGATTCCTGCAGCTAAGGCAGCTGGCTTTGGGAGTGGAACGTGCAAGCTACAGCTTACTCATATGTGGGCAACCTTCGCTTGTTGCTGAAAAACTATATATATATATATATATATATATATATATATAAGAACTCGCGCAATACGGCTTGACTTTTCAGCTACTTCCTTGAACACTCGTGAAAGGGGCCAAGCTGCAATAGATGCGCCTGGGACCGTCTATACTTCAGAAGAGAAGAGGGAAAGATAGGACTAGCCCACAGAGCGGTTTGGAACCCTCGACCAACCCAACCGGATGAACACAAATGAAAATCGGCACGTTGTTGACCCCGCCTTTTGTGAGTAGTGCACCGAGACTTGATTGAGTTCCTGAAATCCTATCGAGACGTCTGAACCTGGTCGTATCAGGATATGCCAGGATTGGACACAAAGATCTCCCCAACCATCTGTCAAGCCAGTTAAGCAGAAACTCCCACTTCAAGATAAATTCAAAAGTTGTCAAACAAGACAATGCTAGGTTCTTGCAAGTCTCTGAATATCCCACTTGGCTAATAATGTACCCGTACAAAAGAAAGCCTTATGCGTGTATGGGAGTTCAGATGTGCATCGACTGACGAAAGATGAATAAGGAACAAGGATAACTTTCCACTGCTCAACATTGATATCCATGTTGACAACACCGCTGGCCACGAAAGATTGTCATTCATGGATGGATTCTCAGGATATAACTAGATGTTGATGGCAGAGGAAGACAAAGAGAAAACATCATTCATTACAACAACTATAATAAAAAAAAGGGTATCCCTTTGGATTGAAAAAAGCTGGTGCCACTACTATGTTAAAGAAAGGACAGGGGGGCTATGACTTCGATCTTTCATGATATGATGCACCAAGAGATTACGGTCTATGTTGATGATATTCTTTATAAGTCTTGGACCCGAGAAGACCATCTCTTCAATCTGAAAAATGTGTTTGATCACCTTCAACAGTATAGGCTCCGATTGAACCCTAAGAAATGTTTTTTTGGAGCAAAGTCCGGAAAGCTCCTAGGATTCTCCGTTAGTCGGAGAGGGATTGAGAGTGATCCAAGTAAAGTGAAGGCAATCATAGAAATGCCGCCACCCCCTTTTACTCAACATAGGCGAGAAAGAGATTAGGGGATTTTTTTGACGAATCGAATATTTGAGCCGATTCATTGTACAGCTTATGCCGATTTGTGAACCGAGCGCACCCGTTTCGCCGCCAACCACACGAAAGGTGGGATTTCCACTTTCTTCATGCAGAGAATTAGATTTTCCACAAAGATCTGAATGTGAATGGAAGGCAATTCTGAATTGATCGACCAATAGGCGCAAGCACCTTTTAAAAGTCTCAACAATTGGGTTCCTCAAGGTCGACGAAATCGGCTCAGTCTAACAAAGCCATTGGTAAAAAACTAGAGTACGCTATTGATCAACAGTGGTGATCCCGCTTCATTCGTTCACTCAGTACCAAGGGTTTTCGGTCTTCAGTAGCAGCGGTGTTCAGAGAGGGTTCGACCTTTCCTATGTTAAATAAAATATATATAACTTTCTCCACGTTGGATGAGTGAACACGTTGTTAATACATAGATTCCTTCCTGATTCTTCCCTATGCACTCGACCATTAGTCTTGAAGAAGCTTTAATATAAAGAAGACAAACCAAGCCAGTTAGTTTGGATCGGAAAAGAATGGATTAGGCTTCTTTCTTTATTGCCGAATAAGCCCCCGCTCCTGAAAGAGGAAAAAGGTGGACGTGATACAGATATTCATATATGACCCTGACAACTATCCATGTCCCATCTTGACACACACGACTAGTTGTGATTAGTCTTCCTTGTTCATGCATTATGATATCACTAAAAAATCAAAAAAGCG
This sequence comes from Zantedeschia hybrid cultivar, assembly GCA_030544215.1. Taxonomy (NCBI): domain Eukaryota; kingdom Viridiplantae; phylum Streptophyta; class Magnoliopsida; order Alismatales; family Araceae; genus Zantedeschia; species Zantedeschia hybrid cultivar. The sequence continues at coordinate 43,867,543 of JARZZO010000003.1, read as the reverse complement.
AGGGCAGCAGCAGCTTACTATTATATAATATATATAATAATTATGGAATTTCCATATCAGGATTATGCTACTATTGCTACTGACGCAACTACAGGTGCCCATGCCTCTACCTCCCATATCGTGACTATGCGCCCAGATCTCCAACACCTGCTTCTGGAACAGTGTGTCAAACGGAACTTAGGTGCCTTTGCCATTGGATCAAAAAGATGTATATGGTTATGGCGCAAAGACTGGATCCTATACTCATTAGTGTACTTCATGTGCATTTGGGTCATCGACTGTTTCGTCTGCCTTAGCCGACCCCTTGGCCACTGCAACTACTAGGTCTACTACTGTTACCGGTGCCGGTTACGGTACCCGTGTGTCTTCACCCCGCACTAGGTCCCGGGAACTAACGAACTTCATAATCCCGGACATCGGCATATAGATCTCTATCCACAGCATCAGCTCCTTCGGACCCTCGATCACTAAACGGATCGCGATCACTTTTGTTGTATGGATTTTGCTCTGTATATGTGATTGGGTCAACAGCATCACTGGGTCCACTAACAAATGTAAGGTAGGTGGTCTCTTTGCCCAGCCCTTGCTAATGAATGGTATGGCTAGCTCTACTGCGTATGCTTATGGGTCAATGATGAGGCTGATGGATATGGACCTGCACTAGAAAAAGAGGGAACAACTATGGCTATGGGCCCAAATTCATAGGGGTCTTTCTGGTTCCTGAAATGCTTCCGTGACAAGGGTTATGTACCTGCATCTGGAACTATTGAATCGACCACCTACCTGTAAGAGTGTATTTTCTCTATTCCCCCTCTAGTCTATCAGTTGTTAATAGCTATATTGCTATTTCTTAATCGCTTTATTTGTCAGTTCAATCAAAAAAGTGGCGATGGGTTTTTTTGAAATAGTGAGCCGTGCAGTAGTACGGAGTGGTAAACCAGATAGTGTAAGAAAGGTCCGGATTTCGAATCTTGCGGGATCATGAATGGTAGTAGGCCTTTCGATGCTGAGAGAGGAGTGATCAACAAGTGCTTTGGCTAATAAAATGACTTGATGAGGTGGGTCACATAACCATTGCAAAGTGGTACCGAGCTGAGTGGGAACAAGCTCAACGGGTGTCCGGACAGGTGACATCACGGTGGAAACTGCAACGAATGATCAACCGGAAAACTTGGGTTGAGGTTCTTGGGAAGCGGAATGCTCACAGCAGCAGGGGTGGGCTCTCGACACGGAAAGTTTTTCTTTCGCAGGTCATTCAACTGCTCGAGCTTCTTCCAGTCTTGTTGCATGCAAAAGATCGGACTTGCTATCCCGCAGGGAGCTTCAGCTCCAGGAGCGTAAGGAATAAGGATATGATTATTGTTGATCGACCTCCTGCCCGGAATGAGATTCCTAGATATTTGACTACCGCCTAGCTGAACTGAACAACTCTTAGAAGAGAAGTCAAATTTAAGAAAAGAGGGGTGAAAGAAAGAGCAGACGGATCGCTCTGACTATAGAGTTTAGTGAGCCAAGGCTCATCATTCCACTCTTTTTTTCCTTCTTCAGTGAGCAATGGCCCTCTATACCGATAACAGCCCTAAGCGACAGATGGACTTGACGTAGGCCGCAAGCGCCTCCCTTCATCCCTTGCTTCTTTTAAAGTGCTTTCTTTTGAGTGAAGGCAGCATAAGTGCATTGGTCACATAGGCTTGAACCGCTAGTGTCCTATTAAGTCAATTCCTTGTTTAGTCTGATTGTCAAAGTCTCGCTGATTGGCCCTGCTAGTGTGCAAATCCCTTCGCCTCTTCGTTCCATTTCGTCAGAGTCTTATGTGGCCTGGCTTCTTTCATCGGTGGAATACGCCTCCAGCCCTTCCCGGTCAACTGCGGAAAACCTTCTCAATAAAATTGCCGATTTTTGAGCCTATCTCGCTAGTTCAAGCCCTCTTATGGGTCTTTTTACTAGTTTTGCTTTAACATGCTAGAGAACTTGCCCTGATCTGCCGTCCAATCCACATACATTCATTCCACTCGGTAAACATGGCTTTGTTGGCTCTCTGCCTGCCTCTCCATTATTGTATTGATAAGCTCGGTAGGCTAAGTACGTACTTCCATTGGCCAGTACTTCTCTTGTTAGGCTAGCTAGTAAGTAACATAGACTCCATTGGCAAGTTTGCTAGTAGCTTATGAGTCAGATGCCCCTTCTCTCTCCTGCTTTCAAGCCTAGGCTTCTATTGGATGTCGCTTAGTTTATATGTCCATCATCTTTTTCCTTAAACCAGAAGCCCCTCGAAAAAGTTGAAATACATTGGAAATACATCACCGCACTAGAGCTAGAAGTCACTGCATTTGGACGATCAGCCAGGAACATTTCTATCTCCACCACAGCATTATTCAGGCGGTTGAATGTCCGGATATCAGACCCTATGATCCTCTCGGTAATCTCATACCGGAGGTTATTCTTGCATATCTTCACGGCTTCCTCTTGAGACAATTCTTTACACTTCATGCTAAGGTCTCTAACCTTTTAATGAAGTCGATGGCGGACTCGTCTTTCTTTTGTTTGGTGGCAAAGAGCTCTGCTAATGATATCTTCCTCTACGCCACGTGAAACCTCTCCAAGCCTTTGCATATCACGCCAGTCTAGAATAGAGCTCGGCTTCAGTTTCACATACCACTCGAAAGTGGTACCATTGAGGGAGGTGGCAATTGACTTCAAGAGGTAGGATTCATCCCCCGCCAGCTCTCCCATGGTGGTGATGTAGTAAGCCAAGTGCTCTTGAGGCGACCCTGACCATCCAATTTTTTGAACTTTAGTAACTTGGGGCGGGGGCAACCTCTTCGTGGCGTGATGCGGCGGGAATGGCACCCGGTATTGGTCAAAGACCGGGACATAGTCTTCGCCTCTCTCCGCCCATTTAGCATCAATCATCTCTGTTCGAGTAACGTCGTCTGCGCTGCTAGTGCCTCAGTCACAGAGGTCTGCCCCTGCCAATGGACCTATTGGCTTGTGCCAGGAAGGGCTGCTGGTGGTCTTGTATTGATTGTTTCGGCAGCGGGAGGGTATAGCATAGGCCGGGTGCTTGCCGCCCCTACAGCCGCAGAAGCGCCAACGACTGGTGGTGTGGCAGTGCCTTCTAAGTTAACGGCAGGGATCATGTGTGGCTCCTTGCTCTTTTTCAGTTCCGCTGCTTTCTCCATCATCATCTTCCGCATTGCTGCCATTTCTTCCTCGTATCGGCGAACTATGTCTACCATGTCCTGGGGCCGTGACTCCATTGATGGTGATTCTAGTGTGGTTGGCGCGGGGCGACAGCTGTCGGCACATGTGCTTCTTCCCTTGCCTCTAACTCCTCCGGTACTTCTAGAGGGAGCGGCTCGTAGGCTGAAAAACAACATATATCAAATGCGGGCACGTATAATTTCATCTAGTGCAGAAGATGAATTAAAAACAACATTACGAGTAGGCAGAAAAATGCTATTACATGTCTCTCCCCCCGAAGCTTCAAAAAAAGGCTCTAAGGCGCAGTAGGGCATAGAATAGCTATCTACGGCATTGAATAGGGCAGGCTTGACTTTACTCGGTTGACTGTTGACTGCTTGCTTTTCATCCTCCCTTTACTGTAAACTATATTCAATTACTTACTACTGTTATCTATTGGTATCTCTGGCTGAAAAATGACTAACATCTAAGGCTTACTAGGGCTGAAAAGGCTATCTACCTACGGCTTCAAAACAATATCTTAGGCGGACTAGGGCTGAAACGCTATCTACGGCAATCCATTCCTTACAACATTACGATAAGGCAGTTGGACCGTGCTTTCCCGCACGAGCACTACTCATTCTTTTAAAGACCCGGTTTGAAGCTATCGGTTGCTTTGTTTGATGTGGGCACTACTTTAAGGCACACTACTATCTACACATTTCCTCGAGCCCTACTCCTAAGCCCCAAATGTGGGAACTAAACCCACTGCCCTTGTTGCAGCTCACTTGAGCTCTGTCCTTCCTCTAGCCCCCAAGGTAGGTTCACTTCTTTTTTCCGATCTTTAGTCTGCTAACCCTACCTAAGCCCTTACCAGATTGCTTTGCTTGGCTCCTATGCTTGCTCACTACCCTAAAAGGTCATGAGCGCAGAAGAGGGCAAAAGAAAGAGGAGAAGTTGGGGTGCAAGAGCTGGGCATAGAAAAGGAAGCACAACTTTCCTTGTGGGTTATGGTAAAGGATGAGGTCAAGAGTATAACGCACAAAGAATTGATTTTTGAGCTTCAAACGAAGCTGCAAACGAAGTTGTAGAAGCGAGCTCAGATACGAGCCTTGAAGCGAAGCCTTATTCTCTTCCAAAGCAAAGAATGAAAATTCAGGGAATAGTGTCTAGTAACCGAAAGCAGAATGAATGAATTTGAAATTCAGTCAGGTCAAATTCTTTTTGGGGGGTACGAAGAGTGAAAGAGAAGCACTGGGCTTAGCTAGAAGAGAGGCGAGGGAGAAGCAATAAAGTAGAGCTCAAATAGTTTGATTTATTTAAGAAATTCAAACTATCGTTAAAAAGCTTTATAGAAGCATCTTTCTCTCCTTTAATCGCTTTGCACCTTTACTCAATAGTCAATCTCTTATACAAGGAATTGGATTACATACTTGCCTTAGAGGTAGTTATGAGTGAGTACCTACTATGGTCAGAGGTCAAATTGAATGAGTAGCTAGTCTTGCTACTTAAGGCTTCAAGGAACTATCAACTTTTTCAAGCTTATTGGTATTCTTTCTTCGCAATATTGCTTGCTCTGCTGATCGCATGGTTTCTGCGTTAAGGGAAGGGAGCGCGGTAGTAGCGTGTGCTAGGGGTTTATGGTATTGCATAGTAAGCGTTAGTGTTCGGTGCGCTCTTTCTCTTTAGTATTGTGTAGCTTCTTCATTCCACAAGTACTTTAGGAGTATCCTTAGATAGTCAAGCCGGCTCTTCCTGATCTGACATTGCCGGGAAAGAGACAACAGCTACTCTTCCTCCAAGAACTGATTCTCTAGCGCCATCTTCATCCTTACCTTCGATAGTGAGTAGCATGTTCACCGTAACCCCTACTTGGGCCCAAGGAGATATGGTTAGTTGTAGCCAGCTGACGACACAAGGATGACGGACTCCTCTTCCGCAGATTCGGATTAGTGACAAGGAACCGCTCCTAGTCTTTACCCCAGAGATGTCTTTACCCTTTTTTTAGATAGTTTTGACCTCAATAGAACGTTCTCTTTCCTGCCAGTTGAAGCCACGCAGCCCGAGCCCGGTATCGTATCGGATCGGGGTCAAGTGCGCTTCGAAGTTCATGTGCCTTAGTCAAGTAGGCCAGAAAGTGATAGGCCTTAGGAAGGAAGATATGGAATCGCTTAAGCAAATACAAAGAGTATGGGTCTAATCCTGCCCTTTCTTTTTGTGAAAGTTGCGAAGCATCCTACGCCACAAGCGCTATTGATGTTTGAAAACAAGTCTCAGTCCGTTTGGGAATGAATTTGATTTTCTTTCAGAAAGAACTATGAGTTCCCAAGGGCGTCAGCAACTTTAAACGATTATATAGTTGACGAACTACCAAGGCTATCCAGTGTCTTGCAATAAGTAGCGAACCAGTCTTTTCTCTTTATAGCCTATCCCTCTCCTTTCAGTCGAGTCATTTTATACGTCTCCCGCTGGTCGAGCTCCTTTGGTCCCTCTCCTTTCAGTCACTTTGGACCCTCTCCTTTCAGTCGAGTGGCTTTTTTTCTTATCGCTCCTCTCCTTTCAGTCGAGTCATTTTATACCTCTCCTGCTGGTCGAGTCATTTTATACCTCTCCTCCCGTTCTTGTCACTTAATCCCTCTCCGATACTTGAATGGCTTGAATTCGGGTTCCAGACTCGTTCTATGAGTGTACTTCCTGAGAGTAGAGTGGGTTTCACCCTAGTTGAATATAAACTTCTCTTCTTCTAATCAAAATCCTTATCAAACAAAAATGGGACTTCCATGCTCAAGATTGAATGCATACTAGAAAAAATGTAGAGATGAGAGGGGAAAGAAAGAGGAGCTTGAAACTAGCAAACACGAGATCCTTACTAGAGAGCTCATGATGTAACGCACGAAAAGAGGGAAACGTATAGAGACCGAATCGGATAGACTTGATTGTAGGAGATTCTGGTGCGGGTCAAAGGCTGATCATTCTCTCTATCCAAGTTTTGGTGAAAGCTATCCTTGACGGTACCTCTCTTATCTACCAACTAATGAATATGATGTTGGGAAAAAAGGCCACTAAACAGATCTTCACCATTTCTATCTTCACATTCTGTGGAAATGCAGTGAGGCGATCGACCAAATACCTAGTTTATGACCCGGAAGGATAAGTTATGCTTCTCCGACTGTTGCTGAACCTTGTAGTTAGATCTCTACAGAAAGAGGTAAAGAAATGGGAAATGATGGATCGAATCTTGCCATTCTACACCCAAGCCAAGATCTCCGTCTTATCTTTCGTGGTCTTAACCTCAAGCTTCAAATCCAACCGGCCGCCTGTCGGGCTCTTTCCGCAAACTTGCAGCTTCGATTCGAGTGGCATCAAAAGGTTACGTTCTCCGTGTACCACATGCATATCGGAGATTGGTCCCAATTCGGTTCATAATCCATTTGCCCAGTTCGTTTAGGTATATGTTCGCTAGAAGAGGAGAGAGGGTCCATCTCTGTTCATGCATTTTTTTATTCGCCAACTTTGATGCTGCAAGTTCAAAGGCCTAAAGAAGGTGGGAAAGCAAGGTCTTAAAGGAAGAAGAAGTAATAAAGCAGCAAATTTGTCCGGGGGAAGGAGGTTATCTAGAAGATGGCATCGAATGCGATGTTGTTCGGGCCTGATTGACCTGCCCATTTTTAAAGAATAAGGGCTTTAACGCACAGGCTGCACATGAACTAGAAGGGCTTTCTTTTCAACAATGGGGCCGGTCGTCAGCACTCAGATACTTTGGCCAATGCATCTGCGGCCCTGCTTCTAAGCAAGTCAATCCAGTTCGGAATAACCTCGGCATATCTAGTGTTAGCGACGAAGGAAAGGATGCCAGTTGAGTTGCTATTGAATCTGCCTCGAACACTTTCCTTAAAGCGTCCATGCTTGATTAGGGATTAGGCTTAGGGAAGGGGCGTGAAAGAGAAGATGCGCAGAAAAAAGCTGCTTGAGAGTTGGGAGTTAGGAGGAATGCTTAAAGAAATGCCATTAGTATAGTAGTTCCGGCTTATTTGATTAAGCCTTCGTGCACCAGGGACTCATGAAAGATTGGGAATTTTGGCATAATTGCCATTTCGAAGGCTAAGAGCAAGTGCCACAGCTGCTATTCCGACATCCGGAATATTCTATTATAGATAGCACTAGGGGATTCTATGCATCATTCATGTGCAGCTACTTCTCAAGCAGTAAGAGCTTCGAGTGGAACAACTTCTTCTATTCCCTGCTTTCCTACCCTACTCCTAACTCGTTGACTTGAGGATGTCACTGGGGATCCTCCCTTTGCTTTCGCCTGCTCTTCTAACTTTGCTTAGATTGCACCTTGAGCCGGGTGTGGAAATGCCGACAACCTTGACAATTCTTCTTATTTTTGCTCCTCTTGTGAAGAGCTTTTTCAACCTCCCCGAGGGGAACCGAACGACTTTTAGAGTGGTACCGTTTCCTACAGCCCTTGCTAAAACTAAACCAACAAGAGCTCCTATCCCAGCAGTTCTGACCTTCTTTACCTTATTTATTATTTTTTTCCTTACATTGGAGGATAAGATCGCAGTCTCTTCTTCCTTGCTTAGGGATATGATTCTTCACATCTCGAAAGAGTGAAATCTCATCTTTGCTTACCATTCTCATTCACAGCTACTTACGAGTGAGCAGTCGATTCAGCAATAGCAAAAAGCAAAGACCCTGACCCCCACCCTCGAGTCCCGAGCTGCCCTGAAATCATACTAATCACCGGTATAGTGTATAGTGTCTGGTTCAATAGCTTTTCTCTTGTTTCATCAGTTGCCATTGGTCCTGTCGTATTAAAGGCATGGCCTTGTGTGAAGGAAGAAGACGGCGCTATCGAATGAAGAATCCGCATTAGCGCAAATCCGGGAAAGTTATAAAGTCAATTAAGTAAGTAATAGATTAGGGATAGGCAGCACGCCGTTTAGTAACGAGGTAACTATCTAAAGGAAAGCACTACCATATAGCAGTCCTACCATTGGATGGCATTTCCTGTGAGGATATCTTATGTTAAGATATTTCCTGTACTATCATGTTCAAAGCTACGCCCTTATCTTGTTTTTTCAATGTCCGGTCCAACAACATTACTATCTAGGCCATCAACACTATATTATATAGTCTTTGCTGGACAGTCCTAGTCCTAAGGTCAGAAGAGTTCCATCAAGGTCAAATCCCACAAGTAAGTAAGCTTTAGATGACTTAAGCAAGTGAGCAAGTACGGTGAGAAAGTCAGTTACAACTAGATCAATCAGTTAAGATCGTTATAAAGCATATCTTATTTCCACAAAGTGAGAAAGTGAGCTTTCAAGTTATTTTATTTCAAATGAGCAAGCAGGAGTGAAAGTGGCTTCTTTGATAGAAGCAGGAGATAGAGCTAAGGCAAGAAAGTAGGCTACAGCGGGATAAAGCTAGGAATAGCAGAAAGCCGCCGTTGCTAATCGTTTCTAGGTGGTTTGAGTGGTCATCCCTGTCCCGTAGTATAAAGTGACTACTTCGTCCCTTGATGTTCCCTGCCCTGTTTGATTTCCTTAGCGTCATCCAACGAAGACTGAAGGGATGGAAAGATGTTCCTCTTCTTTCATTTGAAGTCACGATCGGCTTCAATCGAATTGGAACTTACGAGGTGCTCTCTCAGTTACCGACACCGGATACCATCTGTAGGCCTTTACTTGACGAAAGCTACAACTTACACTGTTGGCAGAGTGGTGTACTGATCGTTTCGAATTGTGCGTCGTTAAACACATGAAAACGTTCAATCTAAATTTATCCGGCTCACTCAAATCAAATTTTGGAAATTTAATAGCGGTGAGTCCGAGTCGAACCACAGGGAGTTAAATTTTTAACTTTGAAAACTTTGGATTTTGAAAATTTAGATATCTTTTTTTTTTATAAAAAAAAAACAATGTAAAAAAAAATAGTGGAATCAACTAACTTTAACTAATTAAACAAAGGTATTAATACAAATGATGAAAAGAACATTCAATCAAAGCCCCTGCATACATACGCATGCATAGTGATGGAGCCCAATCAAACTTAGCCACATACCCCCTTGTTACTATTCATCAAAAGATGTTTTTCATTTTATTTTATTTTTTTAACATTTTTTAAATAAAATTTAAATCAAAACAAGTACTAGATATCGATTGATTTGAATAAAAAGATTTTACATTGGAAGAATAAAATTCTGGAAGTTAGAGGTGAATAGTGATGTACTGTTCATGCAACTATCTAAACAATCAAATTAACGCTAATATGCAAATATTTAATGATAAGAAATAAAAATACTTGAACTATTAGTACTTAATTAACTAATCATTAGATCAAATGTAAGAAACAACGACATGATTGAAATAAATAAAAACAACTTCTAATTACAACAATTCCCTGTAGCTTGCTGAAGCTGCTGCTGGATGCTTGCAGGTTGGCGCTTGGAGGAGGCTGCTGCACGTGGAGGTTGCATGTTGCTCGGTTGGTGCTGGCAGGATGGAGGTCTTCACCCAGCATGCATGCACGCTCGTGAAGGAGGTTGCTGTTGGCTTCACCAACGTGAGATGCAGGCCCGCATGGGCAGCACGTGGAGCTGGAGGAAGCTGCCGGGCTTGTTCGCGTGCAGGAGGTTGCTGGTGTTGGGGTTGTCCGAGAGAGGGAGCTGTGGAGGTTGGAGGAAATAAGGGAGAAAGAGAGTACCGGAGAGAGGGCTTAGAGAGGGAGAGAACCGAAGAGAGGGAGAGATAGAATCTGGAGAGAGGTTGAGAGAGAAAACAGAGGGAGAGAGAGAGAGAAATCGAGAGAAATAGAGAACCGGAGAGAGGGAGAGATAGAATCTGGAGAGAGGTTGAGAGAGAGCCATGAAAGAGAGTTGGAGAAGGAGAGGGCTGCGGAGAGAAGGTTAACTAGAAAGAGAGGAAGGAAGAGAAGCTGGAAAAAAATAAAAAAAACGAGAGAGAACCGAGGTGCTGGAGGAAGAGAAAGAGGAGAGGAGAGATTTATAGAGAGGAGAAGGAGGAGAGGCTGCCGGGTTTGAGTTGGAAAAGAAGGAGGATATGTGGGAGACTTGGAGAAGGGACAGGATTTGGATCTGGAGAGGAAGAGGAAATTGGAAAAGAAATAGGATTCGACTTTCTAAAACGAGAAAGAGAGAGAGGATTTTTAAAATAAAGGAAGGGATGTGTTTAGGAAATCGGAGAGACGGAGGGAAATAGTGGGTTTTAGGAAATTCCAGCGAAGGAAGGAATCAAATTGTATTTTTACCCCTGTTTTAGTTGAAATCCGCACACTAAACCTCCCCCAAATTTCCGAAAACTCCTCCAGCTGCACTGCATCATCGGCATGTCCTATTCACATCAAATAAATATAATTTAGCGCATTATCATAAAAATATCATCATTTTTATTCATTTCGTCTCGGTTTTGTCGAAAAACCGCAAATGCGCTACACTCCTTTGATCACATGAAATGACGATGTTTTTAAGTCAGAATTTGATGAAATTGGTACCGTTGGACTTGTTACACAATTATCTATCATTTCATGCTATTTTGCTGATAAAAACAGGAGTATATGGTTGCCCTTAAATGATCAATTTAACACTTTATCACACCCCCCAACTTACCCATTGCTAGTCCCTTAGCAATGCAAATAAGGAAATGTTAGGACAAATAATGAATTATCATGCTTCATTTGTAGTATCTTTCACAATCAATTTAAGTGGTAGCCGTTTGGTTGAGCTAAAAAGTTTTCATATCCCACAATATTTTGATTCAGACAGGTGATTGTGTATGAAATTTGACACACTTAGAACTCGTTTCTGACCTTTCTGGTATATTCTTGCCTTTACTACCCTTTAGATAAGACTACCTGGGGAGGAGAAGAGAATAAAAGATTTCCTGATCGGTCAGTGAGGACCGTTTTTCAGTTCCTGTCCCAACTCAGCACTTTTCACAACTTGGTCATGTTTTTGGTACGATGGACTTTTTAGCGCGGCGTTTTCTTTCATTTCATTGTACTTTTGCTTTTGAGAGTGCGTACTTTTTGCCACTCTCTTTGAATTGCCTGAGGGGAGGTGCGTACTTTTTGCCACCTACCTTCCTTTAGCTCTTTTAACGCCTTCTATTGCCTTTAGTGTTTACAACTGTCCATTTTAAATGACTGCCTCTTTTAGAGTGCTGAGTGAGACAATCCCCTATTACGGATCCTACACATTCCTTTCGTTCAACCCAAAAGAAAAATTAGAATAAGTAGTCTTATCCTTGAGGTTAATTCCAGCATTTCTATACTTTTAAGATCTTGTATTTATTCTAAGTTGCCGTGTGTGTGTGAAAATCATCCTGCCGAGGACTTTTGTGAAGTGGGATATTTAAACTTTAAAGGCTCTATAACCAATGTGACTAACAGAAAACTGATTTGTTTAAGATTTACTTAATGAGACATGATTTTCATGCAATTTTCATAGGATGTGAGAAGAAATTTTAAAAATTTGACCATTTTTTAGTGAAAGATATCAGTTTTCTTCAAAAGATTTTCAATAAATGCATATCAAATTGATTGTCCCACCCCCCAACTTGATTGACATTGTCCTCAATGGCATAAAAGATATGGAAAACATGTCAGCCAGAAGAGAATTTGTGAAGGAGCGAAACAACCTGTAATGAAGAGGATGCGACGTACCCACGACGATTGCTGCTCAGGGACCTAAAAAGAAAGAAATACAAAAACTGAAGTAAAATATTGGGTTGCCTCCCAACAAGCGCTAAGTTTATCGTCTTCAGCCAGACGGAATGTGCACACTATCCAATACCTACTAGCACAAATTTCAGTGCATGCATTTTGAAGTTTGTTGGTTGGAGTGCACTCAGCATTGCATGTAGCTGATGAGTCAGAATGTTATCATTGTGGCACCAGAGAAAATAATTTTTCAACATGGTCAATGGAATATTAGTTCTACTTGATTCATAGGCCATGTGAACTACGTATCCTGCTTCTTGTCCTTGACTAAATTGAAGGACTTGATCCTCGATAAAAAGATCAAAAGTTCCCAGAATGATGGACCATTGATTCAATGTAGGAGATGATCCAATGTCGAAGATGGGGAAATCAGCAAATATGTGGCTCCTATCCATCTGAATAAGAGTATCTTGGATCATGTCATGTGGCTGCTTAATGAAATGATTAATTGACTGCAAAGCAACCGACGTGTACTTTAATTTGTGGATTCCAAATTTCTCAAAGATAGAGACTGAGAACAGGTTCAGTTTGGCCTCAAATTTCAATAAAATCCAGTAAAGATTGATGTTATCGATATTGTAAGAATTGAGTTGGGCAACACAGTGAGTTTCTTTGAGAAAATGGCTGTTGATGTGGACTTGGCCCAATAATTCCATCATCTCCTTGAGTCGGGCAAGCTTTTGGAGGCTATTGGGCTTAGATTTTCTAACACTCGGGAAACAGATCATAGGTAGGTGAATATCTGGGCTCTCACTAGAATCCTTCTCGTCTCCTTCATCTCCCTCCAACTGACCCTCAATAGGCTCTTCTTGATGATTAGCTAAGTCTATGGCTTCAGTTTTCTCTTGATGCAATTCCTCAAGATTATCCACTTTCTGATCCATTGGGAAGAAGAAATATTCAAGATCCGGACCATCATGTGTATTTAATTCCTCTGTAGGAAATAGAAAGTGTTCAAAGTCCAGCTCAATATCCAGCAAATCACTCATTTCTCCTTCTCCTTTTTCCTTCAAGCTTACCTCAAGAGAGATAGGTGTGATCGTGACTTCACTTTGCTGGTCAGTCTGAGGGTTTTCCATCTTCTCTCTATCCACTGGGTATATATCTTCTAGAATATCCACTTTCTCTATTGGGAAGAAAAAATATTCGAAGTTCGGACTAGCATGCATATTGACTTCCACTGTGGGGAATATGAAGTGTTCAAAATCCGGATTAACCTCTAAAAGATCACTCACTTCCCCTTCTCCTTTTCTATCACTTAAGCTTTCCTCAGGACAGACAGGTATAATCATGGATGCATCTTGTTGACCAGTCTCAGGATTTTTCATAGATTGATTCATGCTAGCATTCCCTATTCTCACCTGATGCGACTCCGTAAGATACTCTCCGTTTTCAAGATCAGGCATGATGTGACCATTACCGGATTGAACGATGTCAAGTTGAATTTGTGAGTTGATTTGTTGGTCAAAATCAGGTGAAAAAGATTGCAGATTTTCAATAGGCTTGCTAAGCACTTCTTCTAAATCCATCCTTAGATTAGTTTCAGTCAAACAGTCAACTAGGGCCTGCATTCTACCAATGGTTTGTTGTTGGGCCAAGACTATTTGTTCAAGTTGCATGAATTGATCATCTTCAGAATGCGGATAACTGGGCTGATAATCAGACTGCGAAGAATATGTCGAATAATTTGATTGGAAGCAAGGTGGACAAGAGCTTGTGGACAATGGATAATCGGAGTGTCCATGATTGTGGGCCAAACCACCAGAGTAGACTTGGAATTGGGGCCAATCCGAGAAGTCTTGGATAGCTAGACTTGGAGCTTGGGCCTGGTGAGGTGGAAATTGAAGAGCAGGTGGGGTATCATAATGGTCCTGATTGGCCCAAACGGGACATCTTTCTTGATAGGTATATGATTGTGTGGGATATGAGGACGGTTCTGGGCCCAAAGCTAGAAATTGATCAATTGTGTGGGCCAACTTGTCTAGCTTAGCTAATCTGTGAGCCAAATCCATATTAGGTGGTGGAGGGAAAGGTGTGATGGTATTAAGACATGGGCCAAGAAATTGGTTCATTTGAGTCCACTCCATGCTGAAAATCTTTTTTTTTTTTTTTTAATTTATTAATTGTAACGACCCGCCACCCTATAATCGGGGATCCGATTACTAAATGGGTACCGAATCATTAATTTGGGACCAAACCAGGATCTAGTAAGTCTGGGAAATAAATAATAAACTAAGCTAAACATTCACATCGCATTGAACTGAAATGAAAGTGCAGGAAATTGAAATTATTACAATGCGACTCGATTACAGCAAATAATCACATACTCCAGCTGAAAGGAAATAATTAAACATACAGGCCAGAAATAAATAACAACTACATCGGGGCATACCCCGGAACAACTGCCGAAGACGCACAACACACGGCCGCACACGCCGCTCTAAGTCTGCTGGGAGTCCTCACCTGAAAACCGCAGGGGTGAGTCTCAAGAACAAGACTCAGTAGGGATCCTTCGATCCCCACTGCCCACGCACACACCCACAAGTGTAAAGTACAGCTAACGGTGAAGTAACACGTGTAGTGGTAGGTACAATTCCTAATTCTCTACGTGAGAAGACATGCAATCGCAGTTATAATAATCATGCACATTCTAAACCAGCCGTTAGAAAATCTACAACCGTCATCTCGATAGAACTCGCCGACCGTGCAAACAACGGTGGGGAAAACCTCGACCCGCTGAGACCAAGGAATAGCCCCTCGGATAGCACGCTCTCTACTCCGGCCCCACTGGCTCAGGTGACTACCCCTTCCCCCAGCATGAATGACTCTCCGAATGTACCACTCCGACACCGGTACTAGCTGACCCCGGGGTTCACCAGGTGACCCTCTCTCACTAGGCGTCACCCCGCCCACGCCCCCACCGGCGCTGTGCTCACGCCCCCACCAGCACAGGGTGATAAAGTGCTACAATGTCACTCCAGGTCCACAGTAACTGAAAACCCAACACAGTGCGATCCGGTCACGTGAAAAGCCCGCGATCGCATAACACACATAGAACCATCCGATCATAAGAAACCCATCTCTTTCGGGTGCACTAAAACATGTGCTAATCATCTATCTAGCAGTATAAACACGTTTTACTGGCATGCATTAGTGAGATTCTGTCTTGAATCGCGTCGACCAAGGTCGACGCCATTCAAGCTCCAATTACAGGTCTATATAAATCAGTCTTCAGAATCTGGCCTTAAAAGGCGTCGACCCTCATGGTCGCCTTTTTAAAAGGCGTCGACATCCTCAGACGCCATTCAACACCGAAATCCGGAATTCCCAAGGCCTTATCCAAGGGATTTCTGCGGTTAAAACGCGTCATGGATGCCTGACGCTGTTCAAAAACGCGTCGTTTACCCATGACGCCTTTCAGCCACAGAAACCCCAACCTGGCAAACTGTCTGTCAGTCAATTCCCGTCTAAAAGGCGTCGTGATGGCCCGACGCCCTTCAAAAAGGCGTCGTCCATGCACGACGTCTTTTAGCCCCGGGAACCAGGAACGCCCTAAACCCGAGGGCTCCCTTTCCAACCCTAAATAACCCCAAAATCATACAAACTGGAGGGAAACGAAGAGCAAGACAATTCATAGGCAAACACCCCATAGAGATCCTAAACATGCTCATTCTAACCCCCAAAAACCGAAGATCTACCACATGCATATTGAGGAAAACATGATTTAGAACACAATGCCACGGAGAACGTCACCCTACCGGACACTCGAACTCCTCAAGCTCCACGCCGTTCACCCTTCTCGCCCCACGCCGCCGCCGGTACCGCCGTGTCGTCCTAGCTCCACCGTGACGTCGGCCGCCGTCCGGAGAGTAGAACGCCGCAGTGGAAGTGGAGGTGGTAGTGGTATGAGTTAGGTAGAGGATGGAGTGGAGGGAGAGGCGAAGTGGTGGGAGGAAAAGAGGGAGGAGGAGGTGGCCGCCGCCGGTCGCCGGAGGAGGAGGAGAGAAGGAGAGTAGGAGAAAATGAGGGAAAGAAGGAGGGCTCACGGGGTTAACCAGAAACTGGCTAAAACGCGTCGACATCTACGGACGCCAATCAGGTGATGTGACGGCCGCTCTGACAAGATTCTGAAACGCGTCGTCCTACACAGACGCCATTCAGACAACTTGTCAGGGCCGTACTCTGACACACCCAGAGTCGCAGTCTGAAAGGCGTCGTCCTTCGCAGACGCCGTTCAGACGATCTGACAGGGCCGTACCCACGTGGCCCAAGGCCAACCCCCGCGGCACCCACGTGGCAGCACCTGAAACGCGTCTGCCAAGGTGGACGCCGTTTAAAACGCTTCGCCAGGTCCTGACGCGATTCAACTCAGAACTTCCGCCCCCCACAAGGGTTAGAACAACAGGGTCTGACCCGAATACCGGATCCGAAAGTCTCGATCCTTACATTAATGATGCAAACAAGTTATCACACAATTATTCCTAAGACAACTATGGTTAAACTAGCCTACATGATGTGTTTCTCACAAATTAATCTAGGTTTAATTCAAGTCCACCCTCACAATTATCAATCGGCCAGGTAAGAGGTGGGGTGGTGGGAGGCTCCCCCTACTTTCGTAGGGACCTAATTAAAGAACCACCGACCCACTTAGGCGTTTGCCATTGGACCTCTAGCCTTAGACACCGGTCTCCAAAAGTGATAGTGGGCTCAAGCTAGACCCAAATCTCATTGTGAACCCTAAATTGAATTCCTACTTACTTTTAATGGGCTTGGGTTAGTGAAAGAGTGCAAGGGATGGTTGTTTTTGGGCCAAGGAAGGATAGTCAAATCCCCACCTTATTTTGTTAATGGACTTGCCCTTTAAGATGTTTTTATGTGAAGTGCACAACCAATTCAAACAAGGGGTTCTATGCAATCATGGAAATGCATGAACATGGTATTTAAGGAAGGTAGAGATCTCACCTTGTCACCCGCAATCTTCAACAAAATGGAAATTTACAAGAAAGAAAACATTCTAAAAATGCAGTCCTAAATGATGCATGACCTAACATGAAATGTTTCTAATCTTGGAAATAAAGATTTTTAAATTTGGATGTTCTTCTTTTTGTTCCTTTTTTAGTTAATGGAAACCTATCTAAACTAGAAACTACAAAAATGGAAACTAACTAAAGTTAGGAAATCGAAACATAGAAAGTTGGAAGACACTTATCATGATTTCGCTTTCCTTTTTTCTTTTTCTTTTTTCAATATACCTGCAAAAATAAGACAAATAAAATTAGCTAAAGATTAATTACACTAAATCCAAGATAATCAAAATTAAAAATCTAACTCCCCGGCAACGGCGCCAAAAATTGATCGTTTCGAATTGTGCGTCGTTAAACACATGAAAACGTTTAATCTAAATTTATCCGGCTCACTCAAATCAAAATTTGGAAATTTAATAGCGGTGAGTCCGAGTCGAACCACAGGGAGTTAAATTTTTAACTTTGAAAACTTTGGATTTTGAAAATTTAGATATCTTTTTTTTTTATAAAAAAAAAACAATGTAAAAAAAAATAGTGGAATCAACTAACTTTAACTAATTAAACAAAGGTACTAATACAAATGATGAAAAGAACATTCAATCAAAGCCCCTGCATACATACGCATGCATAGTGATGGAGCCCAATCAAACTTCGCCACACACCCCCTTGTTACTATTCATCAAAAGATGTTTTTCATTTTATTTTATTTTTTAACATTTTTTAAATAAAATTTAAATCAAAACAAGTACTAGATATCGATTGATTTGAATAAAAAGATTTTACATTGGAAGAATAAAATTCTGGAAGTTAGAGGTGAATAGTGACGTACTGTTCATGCAACTATCTAAACAATCAAATTAACGCTAATATGCAAATATTTAATGATAAGAAATAAAAATACTTGAACTATTAGTACTTAATTAACTAATCTTTAGATCAAATGTAAGAAACAACGACATGATTGAAATAAATAAAAACAACTTCTAATTACAACAATTCCCTGTAGCTTGCTGAAGCTGCTGCTGGATGCTTGCAGGTTGGCGCTTGGAGGAGGCTGCTGCACGTGGAGGTTGCATGTTGCTCGGTTGGTGCTGGCAGGATGGAGGTCTTCACCCAGCATGCATGCACGCTCGTGAAGGAGGTTGCTGTTGGCTTCACCAACGTGAGATGCAGGCCCGCATGGGCAGCACGTGGAGCTGGAGGAAGCTGCCGGGCTTGTTCGCGTGCAGGAGGTTGCTGGTGTTGGGGTTGTCCGAGAGAGGGAGCTGTGGAGGTTGGAGGAAATAAGGGAGAAAGAGAGTACCGGAGAGAGGGCTTAGAGAGGGAGAGATAGAATCTGGAGAGAGGTTGAGAGAGAAAACAGAGGGAGAGAAAGAGAGAAATCGAGAGAAATAGAGAACCGGAGAGAGGGAGAGATAGAATCTGGAGAGAGGTTGAGAGAGAGCCGTGAAAGAGAGTTGGAGAAGGAGAGGGCTGCGGAGAGAAGGTTAACTAGAAAGAGAGGAAGGAAGAGAAGCTGGAAAAAAATAAAAAAAACGAGAGAGAACCGGGGTGCTGGAGGAAGAGAAAGAGGAGAGGAGAGATTTATAGAGAGGAGAAGGAGGAGAGGCTGCCGGGTTTGAGTTGGAAAAGGAGGAGGATATGTGGGAGACTTGGAGAAGGGACAGGATTTGGATCTGGAGAGGAAGAGGAAATTGGAAAAGAAATAGGATTCGACTTTCTAAAACGAGAAAGAGAGAGAGGATTTTTAAAATAAAGGAAGGGATGTGTTTAGGAAATCGGAGAGACGGAGGGAAATAGTGGGTTTTAGGAAATTCCAGCGAAGGAACGAATCAAATTGTATTTTTACCCCTGTTTTAGTTGAAATCCGCACACTAAACCTCCCCCAAATTTCCGAAAACTCCTCCAGCTGCACTGCAACATCGGCATGTCCTGTTCACATCAAATAAATATAATTTAGCGCATTATCATAAAAATATCATCATTTTTATTCATTTCGTCTCGGTTTTGTCGAAAAACCGCAAATGCGCTACACTCCTTTGATCACATGAAATGACGATGTTTTTAAGTCAGAATTTGATGAAATTGGTACCGTTGGACTTGTTACACAATTATCTATCATTTCATGCTATTTTGCAGATAAAAACATGAGTATGATGCATATGGTTGCCCTTAAATGATCAATTTAACACTTTATCATGTACCTCCTCCTCATTGGGATTAGCCCCACCACCTGATGCCGGGTTGGTTAGGAATTTCCTATTCTTCCGGGGCAGGAGCCGGCCTCCCACTCTCCTTACTTACATGATGGAATTTCTAAAAAGAGATTCCCGTTCTTGAAAATCCGCACTTTTCAAAATCAAGAAAACTGACGGGATTCTAGGATTCAATTCCTCCCTGGGGCAAAGACTTTGATGCATACCTATTCCAGTTGATCCACATCATACTGTATGATCATAAGATGATATAGCTAACAATCCGCCTGGTGCTACATCATAAGCACACTTGGAATGTATCTAATTGTAACCATATACATATATGAAATGACAGCAATTTCATTGCGATTTGTAAAGTCTCTATTCCTTTGTAATCGAAGCCCAAAGATCTATGAACTAGCTCATGCTTTACTAGGCAAGCAGATGAATGACCCCGCATCTTCTTGATCTCTCCCACATTTTGATTTGTATGAGTATTTCACATTGACGATGAAAATTATGAAGATTGACCCGCTGTTTGTTATTCTGCACAAAAACATCCTGCCAGGTTCACTAATTCGTGGTAAGATACTAAACATAGTTTGTATTTTGAAAATGCTTCAGAAGGTATCTCTAAAGTAGATGGCGATTGGTAGAGTCATCCTTTATCGTCATTTCCAGTATGAGACTGCGTCCAACATTCAACCTGTGATTGGTAGTAAAACATCGCCTATCCTCTTCATAGATTTATTGAGAGACCTTCTTACGAAGTTTCTTTATAGCATCTATAACTGCCTCTGGTTTAAGTGGGCAGCCCGACAAACAGACATCAAAAGGCGCTTGCGGCTTCTCGACTCCCCGAACAGTACTATAATCATCGGTACTGAATGAACATCCCTCCTATAAGAAAGAGTATAAGCTCCCATAGCTAGACAATGCAAATTGTTCAGGCATTTGTTCATACTTTCTCACTAAAGAAGGAGCCATTTTCATTGTGACTGTGCTGGCTGTATTAGGTCGGCTTGCTTGGTACCAGTCCATAACGATCAAAGTCGAATCGTGAGCCTATATAATGTAATGAAGCAACAACTGGTACATAGAGAAGCGGCCATAAACTGGAGAGTGACTAATTCGAAACATCATTCGATGTAGTTGAAATTACTTTAATTTGTGTTGTTCGGTCAAGTAATGGAAATTCCATAGAATTCAACATTGTTTCAATGGTTTATTTTCTTTCTTTTTTTCTTAATATTCATTCCACTCAGGAGCTAAGACCATTCCAATGCTCTACCATGCAAGCGGATGAGCAAGCACGAAAATCAAAGTTTCTATTCTATTCCAAATATGGAAAGGCCCAATACATCGAAACTCATTGCCCATGGATAGTTTCGACATCAAAAACAACAAAAACAAAAGGTTTAGCAGATTCGGAATTGTAACCAAGCATCCCCCACGGGTTCTATACCTGATTCATAACTAGAGAGCTTCTCCGGTCCTTCGCTAATCGAGGCTAAAACTCCAGAAATGATAAATGCGGAATAACACTTGATATTATTAGAAATGCCCAGAAAATCTCATATTCGTGAAGCAGAAACATAGATGCACTCCTATTAATGTGGAATATATTGAATTAGTCGATTCGAATTGGAATTGTCAAATCAAGTGCTAATTTTCATTTATTATTGAATTAACCGATCAACTTGCTATCGGACATTTTTTTATTCGGAAATATTCCCCAAAATTTTGACATATTTCACTTTATCATGATTATGAAAATCAATCCTACTACTTCCTCGGCTTCCACACTTGAAGAAAAAAACGATCAACGGGACTTGAAGCAGAACGATCAACGGCCGAAGGCGCTCCGACCCTTCGGCTGACCACTCGGATGCCCGCCACATGTCCCGATCCGCGTGCCGAAGAAGGGAGCGGCGGCAATCCGAGTAGAACCTCGGGCAGAGAGCCGAGGCGATCCGCGACCTGCGAGCGGTCAGGATCCTTTTGTGCTTTTTACGGAGCGGCCGGATGCGCGACACGTGTCCCGTGCTTCTTCGCGAAGCGACGCCCATCCCGTCCATTTAATGAAGTCTGAACACCAGACAGAGGGCTCGGCCCTTCGCCTTCAAAGGCAAGAGCCTTCGTCGCCACCCCGAGTGAAGACGAAGCAGCTACTTAGCCCTCGGCCGACCGAGGGCGCCCTCTTCTCAAAGGAAAAGAACAGAGCTTCGGGTAAGACACCTGACTGCACTATTTCTCGGCACACTTCGGGCTATACTCTCGCCATCTCAGAACTGAGGAAGACAAGAGTGGGGGGCTATGTGATGAGGCAGAATCCGATTCGGCCCATTAAAACAAGCCCAAACCCCGTTCAGCCCAGCAGCAGCAGTGCAAAGCCCTCAGGGAGCCTTCGGCCCGTCAGCGGCCCAACAGCCCTCGGCCCATAAGCGGCACCATCGCTCCCGGCCCAACAAGCTTCAGCCCGTCAGCGGCCCACCAGCCTACGGCCCGGGAGCAGCGCGGCAGCCCAGGGCCCAACAGGCTTCGGCCCATCAGCGGCCCAACCCCCTTCGGCCCAATAGCCGAGTCCGGCCCGCTCCGGTGCAGGACCAGGCACTATGGCGGTTTACCAGTAAGCCCGCACATAGTCCTATATCGGCTACCACCATTAACCATCCTCTATCCTCTGCTATAAATACACCGCTATTTATTGCCAAAGGTATGCTCTCTGATACCTCCGAGACCCTTATTAAGGACTACAGTCCAAATAGCATTAAAGCTATTCTTTGCCTTCTGAATCGAATCATCTTCAGGAGCTAACTTAACCGTCGGAGGGGGTTCCTTAGGGCCGAAGCCCGGGACTCCTGCTGACCGGTTTTCTTCTTCTTTCCCTCCTGCAGGAGCTCGGTTCGAATCATCGCCGACCTTCCCGAGTCGGTCTCGGCCGCCGACCACGGACTCCTCTCCCTGGTCTCGACGCCGTGCGCCGGCTGCCCCCACGACAAAGGAGACTCGGTCTCGCGCCGCCCCATCATCCGCCGAAGGAGCTTCGGCCCCGACTTCCCGGAGCAAGCCAGCCACCGACCGAGCACCCCTCGGCCTTCGGACCTTCGGCTTCGCCTCTGCATCCTTCGCCTTCCGGATCCCCGTCGGGCCTCTGAACACCGATCCGACCCAGCTCCAGATCCATCTCTTCGGATTCCAGCTTCGGAATCCGGTCGTGATAGCTTCGGCTACATCACGTGGCGCCGTCTGTGGGAAACAAACAAACAAGTCATGTCTCAAAGACCTGTTACCCGACGGTCCGGACAGAGCGAAGCAGAGGCACGGGAGGCCTCAGCGCAGATGCTACCTTCTGAAGGCGCACCTTCTGCCCCGCCAAGCCTGCCTCTGCTAACCATACCGCAGTCTCTCGCCTCGGAAGACCGAGTGGGGGTGCTCCAGCAGCAAGTAGCAATGCTAGCAGCTGCCGTCACGTCCCTGGCGCCTCTTCAGGAGATGGTGTCCGCCATCGCCCAGTGCATTGGACTGATGGGTCAGCTTCCTCAGCAGGTGCCGCTCCCCCCACTCTACCCAGTACAAGATGCCCGGTTCCGGCCGGTGCCTACACCGGTTTCTCCCAACAAAACCGCCCCGACGCGCAGCGAGCCCTCGGCACTACCTGCCCGGGCTCCTCGCGCTGATCGCCTGACGGAGCAGGGCTACGCTTCGTCGGAATTCCGCCCGGCCCGGACCGGAGGACAATCGGTCGCCACCTCGACCGCCCCGGACCTGGACCGGCGGTTGACGGCAATGCGCAAGGAGATGCAACAGATGGTGTCTCGGCCCTACGGGGCACCTCTCGCCAGCAACATCCTGAAGCAGACCCCATTCACGGCGGAGCTCCTGGCTACCGAGGTGCCTCCCAATTTCAAGCTGCCGAAGGGCCCTCTCTACGACGGAATGACACATCCGGTCTGTCATTTCCAGAGATTTAACGCATACCTCTTGGTCCGAGGGGTCGCCGAAGCAGTCCACTGCCGACTTTTCCCCCTCACCCTTGAGAAGACCGCCCTCACCTGGTTCGAAACACTGGCCCCCAACTCCATCCATTCCCTAGTCTAGTTGGGCCAGTTATTTATCGACCAGTTTTATGATGTCACCCGGCAGTGCATAACCTCCGCTAGCCTGCTAGCCATGCGGCAAGGCCCCACCGAAACTCTCCAGGAATACTTCACCAAGTTCCGGACTGAGGCCGCCCAAATCCCGAACCTCGACAGGTCGATCGCGGTCTCAGCCGTGATCAGCGGGTGTCGGGACGAAGGGCTCCTCGGCTCCATCGGGAAGCGCCATCCCCCTACCTTCCAGGACCTCGTGGCCCGGGCCCATAAATACATCAACTGGGAGGCCCTGATACTGTCCAGAGGTAAAGGCGCAGCCGAAGCCATCTCGGCACCTGCCCCCCAGGTGGTCCGACCTCGGCCAGAAGAACAAGAGCCCTCCCGAAAGCGATGTTGCCGGGAGGACTGGGACAGGGAAAGGCGACGGGACCCGCAGCCGCGGTACCTACCCTTACCTGCTCCCCCTTCCAGAATGCTCATGGAGGTGAAGGGCATGATCCGGCGGCCAGATCGCATCAAGTCGGATCCTCGCCGAAGGGATCCCGGCAAATACTGTGAGTATCACCGGGAGATCGGCCACACGACGGATGAGTGCCGGCAGCTCCGAGAGGAGATCGACCGCCTCATCCGGGAGGGAAGATTGTCGCAGTACCGATGGGAGCAGCCCCCGCCACAGCGAAATCGGGACGTCCCTGCGACGCCCAGGCAACAACAAGCCCCGGTGGCAGAAGCCTCTCCTCCGCCAAAGGTCACCTCGGCCCCGGTAGAAGCATCCCATCAAAGACCCAGTTCTGGGTCTATCATGATGATATCCGGAGGGCCGGGGGAAGGATCAAGGCCGCGGCAGCGCAGCTCTGCCACCATAGCAGCGGTTGACGTCGAGCTGAAGTGGCCTCGCCAAGAAGACATCACCTTCGGCTCAGAGGACCTGACTGATATTCAGGTCCCTCACGACGACGCCCTCGTCATCAACGCTGTAATAAATAGCTACAATGTACATAGAATATTTGTCGATAATGGAAGTGCCCCAAACATCTTATTCTATGATTGTTTTGAAAAAATGGGATTGAGTGAGGCTAATATGAAGCCTCACCGGGGCCCCCTCTTCGGTTTTAACGGCTCGCCCTGCCGAGTAGAGGGCATTGTCCGACTCCCTGTAACCTTAGGTTCCGCCCCTCGGCAACTAACCGTTGAAACGGAATTTGCCGTTGTAAAAGTCGATTCATCCTACAACGCGATCTTTGGCCGAAGGCTAATCGGCGGGGTCGGAGCCGTGCCTTCGTCTTTCCACAAGAAGCTGAAGTTTCATACCAGCCATGGAATAGGCGAGGCCAGAGGGAATCAAGAAGCAGCCCGGCAGTGCTATATGATTTCGGTCAAGGGAAAGGCAGCAGCCGAAACCCTGGCGATCGAGTCATCAGCCGAGGCATCTCCGGGAGAAGCACTCCTCGCCGTCCCGGTTCCGGGAGGCGAAAGACGAATCCTGATGATAGGCTCCGGCCTAGAAGGGACCGAAGCAGAAAAGCTCACCGAGTTCTTGAAAAAGAATCTCGACATCTTCGCCTGGTCTCCGGCGGACATGCCCAGGGTTGACCCGGAGGTATCCGAGCACCGACTACATACCGATCATGACCAGCCCCCGGTGAAGCAGAAGCGGCGAACCTTCAATCAGGAGAGGAGAGCCGCCATCCTAGCCGAAGTGCAGAAGGGGCTGGACGCCGGACACCTCCGAGAGGTGCATCATCCGGACTGGATCACCAACGTGGTGATGGTGCCAAAGAAAGATGGCAAATGGCGAATGTGCGTGGACTTCACCAACCTCAACAAGGCCTGTCCGATGGATAGCTTCCCGCTGCCTCGAATAGACCAAGTGGTGGACGCAACTTCCGGCCACGAGCTCTTAAGCTTCCTCGACGCCTATTCAGGCTATCACCAGATCCGGATGCATCCGGATGATGAGAGCAAGACCAGCTTCACGACCGATTTGGGCCTATACTGCTATACCTGGATGCCCTTCGGTCTGAAGAATGCCGGCGCGACCTATCAGCGCCTTGTCAATAAAGTGTTCGCCCCGCAACTCGGCCGAAACATGGAGGTCTATATAGACGACATGTTGGTCAAGAGCCGCGTTGCTGCAGAGCATTTGGCCGACTTGGCCGAGACATTCTCCGCCTTGAGGCGGTACAAGATGAAGCTGAGTCCGGCCAAGTGCGCCTTCGGGGTAGCCTCCGGGAAATTCCTCGGCTACATGGTCACTCACCGAGGGGTGGAAGCCAACCCCGAGAAGGTGTCGGCCATCATACAAATGCGCCCCCCGGCAAACCTCCGAGAGGTACAGAAGCTGAACGGGAGGATCGCAGCCCTAAGACGCTTCATGTCGAGGGCGGCGGATTACTGTTTCCCCTTCTTCAAGCTGCTAAAGAAGGCCAATAGCTTCGACTGGACAGATGAGTGCCAAGCAGCCTTCGACCAGCTGAAGGCCTACCTCTCCACAGTCCCCATTCTGTCCAAGCCGGTCCCCGGGGAGCCTCTGAGCCTGTACCTTGCAGTCTCCGAGACGGCTCTCAGCGCCGTCCTCGTCCGAGAGCAAGATGGCGTTCAGAAGCCAGTTTACTATACCAGCCGAGCCCTTCAAGGAGCAGAACTCCGGTATCTTGCCCTGGAGAAGTTGGCTCTGGCCCTCGTCTCGTCCGCGAGGAGGCTCCGGCCTTATTTTCTTGCTCATTCCGTGAAGGTTCTCACCGACCAGCCCCTGAGGCAGGTTCTCTCCCGGCCGGAGGTGTCCCGCAGGCTGGCAAAGTGGGCGATCGAGCTAGGAGAGTTCGACATCTCCTACGCACCCCGGGTAGCAATAAAACCCCAGGCACTGGCAGACTTCATCGCCGAACTCACCCCCGGCGCTTCCTCGGCACCTCAGCCGAAACCCGACGTGCCCGAAGCCGAGGCCACTTCGGCTCCTGCGCCAGCAGATGAATGGCGACTCTTTGTGGACGGCTCCGCGTGCTCCACGGGCAGCGGCGCCGGGTGGATCCTGGCATCACCCGAAGGGGTCGTCACGGAGTACGCCTTGCGTTTCTCCTTTCCAGCAACTAACAACGCCGCCGAGTACGAAGCTCTCATCTCTGGCCTCCGGGCCGCGAAGAAGCTCGGCGCCCGGAACCTGAAAGCCTTCAGCGATTCCCAACTGATCGCCAGCCACATCTCCGGGGAATACGAGGCTCGGGATGCAGTAATGGCATCTTATCTCCAGGTGACTCGCAAGATCCTCGCTCAATTCGATTCTTATGAAATCGTGAGGATCCCGAGAGCCAAAAATACCCGAGCCGATGCACTTTCCCGGCTGGCGTCAACTCAAGACGGGGGAGGAGGCCGGATGATCCTTGTGGAGGAACTCGCCGAACCAAGCCTCGGCGAGCCAGAAGCCATGCAAATCACTGAGGGAGAATCCGAGACATGGATGACTCCCCTCGTCGCCTTTCTTCTCCGAGGAGAAGTCCCGCCAGACTCAAGGGAGGCGAAGCACATTCGGCAGCGCTCATCCCATTTCCTCCTTCTGGACGGGGTGCTATACAAGAAGTCCTTCGGCCGACCACTGCTGTGGTGCCTCGGCCCGGTTGAAGCCGACTACGCCACGAGAGAAGTACATGAAGGGGTGTGCGGGGCGCATGCGGGAGGAAGGGCCCTGGCTTACAAGCTTCTAAGGCAAGGCTACTGGTGGCCGACACTCCGAGTGGACGCTTTAGCCCTCGTACGGCGCTGTGATCAGTGCCAGAGGTTCAGCTCCCTCATTCACCAGGCAGCCACCCTTCTGACCCCCTTATCCGATCCCTGGCCTTTCGCTCAATGGGGGAGCGACCTCCTGGGGCCTTTTCCCGTCGCCACCGGCCAGAGAAAATTCCTCATCGTGGCGGTAGACTATTTTACTAAGTGGGTAGAAGCCGAACCCTTGCGTCAATAACCGATAGCATTGCTTGGAACTTCGTATGGAAGTCCATCATCTGCCGGTTCGACATCCCTCGGGCCATCATGTCAGATAATGGAAAGCAGTTCGACAGCCGTCGGTTCAGCGACAACTGCGCCAGCTTCGGCATACTTCACAAATTCACTTCGGTAGCGCATCCTCGAGCAAACGGCCAGGTTGAAGTCACCAACCGAAGCGTACTGCAGGGATTGAAAACCCGCCTCGGCGAAGCTAAAAGCCGATGGGTAGAGGAGCTGCCGAGTGTTCTGTGGGCCTATCCGACGACGAGCCGAACTCCCACCGGCGAAACTCCCTTTCGCATGGCCTATGGGATAGAGGCCGTTATTCCGGTGGAAATCGGCCTTCCCTCTCCCAGGGTCATTGCTTACAATCCGGAGGCCAACGAAGAAGGTTTGAAAGATCATCTGGACCTCATTGAAGAAACCCGAGATAGGGCTCGTGTCCGGCTGGCAGCTTATCAGCAGCGCATGGCCAAGTACCACAACACTCGAGTAAAGCCCCGAAGCTTTGAAGTAGGGAGCCTCGTGTTCAGAAATGCTCATGCTTCCAAACCAGCCGAAGCCTCAGGAAAGCTTGCCCCCAACTGGGAGGGGCCCTATCGGGTCAGGGAGGTGATCAGACGAGGGGCTTATCGGTTGGAGACCCTTTCGTGCCAACCTCTTCCTCGCACCTGGAATGTAGAGCGCCTTCGGCGTTATTTTATGTGAATCACTTCTTCCCGGGCTTTCAGCCGGAAGGTATGAATAAAGGTCTCTTTCAGGAAACTTGTTGGTATTTTCTCTAAGTCCGCAACTACCTCGATCCGACGAATGGCTTCGGCCATATAATCTGGATCGGGAAGCGGCAAGGTATATTAAAGTCCGCGAGTCCTTCGATCCGACGAATGGCTTCGGCCATGTAATCCGGATCAGGACGCGGCATGGTTCTTCTAAGTCCGCGAGTCCTTCGATCCGACGAATGGCTTCGGCCATGTAATCCGGATCAGGACGCGGCATGGTTCTTCTAAGTCCGCGAGTCCTTCGATCCGACGAATGGCTTTGGCCATGTAATCCGGATCAGGACGTGGCATGGTTCTTCTAAGTCCGCGAGTCCTTCGATCCGACGAATGGCTTTGGCCATGTAATCCGGATCAGGACGTGGCATGGTTCTTCTAAGTCCGCGAGTCCTTCGATCCGACGAATGGCTTCGGCCATGTAATCAGGATCAGGACGCGGCATGATTCTTCTAAGTCCGCAAGTACCTCGATCCGACGAATGGCTTCGGCCATATAATCCGGATCGGGAAGCGGCAAGGTATATCTAAGTCCGCGAGTCCTTCGATCCGACGAATGGCTTCGGCCATGTAATCCAGATCAGGACGCGGCATGATTCTTCTAAGTCCGCGAGTCCTTCGATCCGACGAATGGCTTCGGCCATGTAATCCGGATCAGGACGCGGCATGGTTCTTCTAAGTCCGCGAGTCCTTCGATCCGACGAATGGCTTCGGCCATGTAATCCGGATCAGGACGCGGCATGGTTCTTCTAAGTCCGCGAGTCCTTCGATCCGACGAATGGCTTCGGCCATGTAATCCGGATCAGGACGCGGCATGATTCTTCTAAGTCCGCGAGTCCTTCGATCCAACGAATGGCTTCGGCCATGTAATCCGGATCAGGACGCGGCATGGTTCTTCTAAGTCTGCAAGTACCTCGATCCGACGAATGGCTTCGGCCATATAATCCGGATCGGGAAGCGGCAAGGTATATTAAAGTCCGCGAGTCCTTCGATCCGACGAATGGCTTCGGCCATATAATCCGGATCAGGACGCTGCATGGTTCTTCTAAAGTCCGCGAGTCCTTCGATCCGACAAATGGCTTCGGCCATGTAATCCGGATTAGGACGCGGCATGGTATTCTTCCTAAATCCGCAGATACCTTGATCCGAGGGTGGCTTCGGCCACGTATACCGGATCGGGAAGCGGCAAGGTATATCTGTCCACGTAAGCAAAAGTGGGAGTGGCTTCGGCCACGCGGACCGCATCATGGACGGCAGGATATCCCTTCGGATCATTTGAACCACGTTAGTGAAGGCCCCGGCCGTATATACTATCGGTGGCGATATTCTATCAACTTCCTATCTGAAACTACATCGGGTCTTGGCCTTGCGACCTATAGCGAACAGACGACAGGATCTCGGATTTCTAAAAACCAGATTCGGTCAATCATGCACAAAGCATCAAGGTAAAGCCCAGAAACACTTCCTGTATTTACAAAAAGAGGAAGTACAAAAACCGGCCATACACCTGGCCGAGGGCTTACAACAGAAGAAAAAAAATAAAAACTGGGGCAGGCCCCCGTATCAATCCTCGTTAACCTCCTCCTCCACTTCAACTGGGTTTTGGCCAGGAGAGGGAGAGGGGGAATCGACGATCTGCACGGCCTCAGGAGGGGCAGCCTCGACGGGGTCCTCCTCGGCTGGGACGGCCTCGGCGCCTTCCACCGAGGCCGGGGCCCTCTCGGCTATAAGCCCCTTCCACCAGGACAGGAGCTCCTCCCCTTCCACGCCCGTGGGAAGGGCCATCCCGGTCAAGTCCACATTCGGGCAGGCCTTCTGAGCGACGGCCAGACCGATGTCGAAGACTGAGGAGGCCGCTAGGAGCTAGGGCTGGATTATCTCCTCGGCGTATTCCGGGCCGGCCTTATAATCGGCCACGGCCGAGTCTACCGCCTCCTCCAGCTCCTGCTTCAGTTCCGATATCTCCTCGGCGTGGCGACGTTTCTCCGAAGCCCGCCGAGAGTCCTTGTCCTAGATCTGGGCCTTAAGGGCCCGGATCTCGGCCTGGGCAGCAGCAAGTTCCCGCTCGGCATTCTCCTTCTCCTGCTCAGCCTTCTCCTTCTCCCGCTCAGCCTTCACCTTGGCCTCGGCAGAAGCGCGGGCCTCGGCTGCCCTCTCCTCCAGCTGCGCCCGCGTCCGGGCGTTCGCTGCTACAAGCCCGTCGATCATGGGCTCGATACGAGGCCCCGCCGAGCGGCCCTCGCCCGAACCTGCCGAGGCCGACACCCACTCGGCCTCCAGAAGTTTGTTCCGGAGCAGCTCCTGATGGTGAATCAGGACACTGCCCGTAACCGCGGCCTACGGACCGAAAGCAAACAAGGATCAACGAAACTTGAAGTAAGCTAAGGAAAGCTAGATTGAAGCATACTCAGAAGCTTCTTACCTAGACCGCCAACCGGGCACTCATCGCCGACAGGTCGGAGACCGAGTAGTCCTTCAGCTCCACGAAGGCCGAAGGGAGAGTGAGGCTGCGGAGCAGACGGAGGCACGTCTGTGAGTCCTCCATACTCTCGTCTTTGTAGATCCCCGGCTCAGGGACCCACAACTCGCGCTCCTACGCGCGAGGCGCCTGCGACCCAGCGCCTTCATCCTCTGCCCCAGCCATCGCGGCCGGAGGAGAGTCGCCCCTCGGCGTCTCGGGGGACGCCAGCCTTGCGGCCCTTCGGGCCCCGGCGGATCTCCTGATCAGCGGGGCGGGCTCTGCCTCTTCGGGCTCCTCCACCCGAGGCCGCTTCGACAATCGGCCTCCCCTTCGGGCGGCAGACTTGGTTTTTCGCTCCCTCTCGAGAGCGGCGGCGGCAGCACGGCCCTCGGAGGAGGCCGCAGTCCTCGGAACCCCGCCTCGGGCCCTCGGAGCCCCTGCGCCTCGACCAGACCCGCCTGCCGCCTGCGGGGGTGGTAGCTGGCCTTGGCCGCGCTGCTCGGCTATCCGAGCGAGTAGGGCCTCGATCCCGGACATTGCTGCAAGCAAGAGAAGACGTGTTAAAAACGAATAACACAACAGGTTGCAACTTACAACCGACTTACCCTCGGCCGAAGCTTCATCAACCTCGTTGGCCGGAGGAGCTTCGGCCGGAGGAGCGGCAGCGCTTCCTTCGCTGCCCTGCGGAGTCTCCCCGGGAGGAAGGTATGGAAAAGCCCGCTCCGGATCGAACTGAGGGTCCGGCCATACCCCAGCATTCACCAACCGCTCCGCGTTGCTGAGAAGCCCCCAGATGTTGTATGGGGCCATGGCCTCGATGTGGCCCACGAGGGTGCTCTGGGTAGAGGTCAGGACGGGAGGATCTGAGAGGCCTGCGGCCAGCGGTGCCCATTCGGTGGGGAAGGGCCACACGCTCTTCTCGTTCTCCGGCAAAGAAATGAGGATAAACTTCCTCTTCCAGCCATGGATGGACGAGGGCTTCCCGGAAAAGATGCTTCGCCCGATCCGAGGGACGAAGCAATACCATTCGAATCTCCCCTGCCTCTGGATTTTGAAGAGGTAGCGGAAGATGTTGATGGAAGGAACAGTCCGTATACGGGCAAAAACGGCCAAAAAACCGTATACGGTGCGCCAAGAATTAGGAAAAAGCTGAGACGGGGCCAACCCGTAGAAGCAAAGAAGGTTTATGACGAAGGTGGGGAGAGGAAGACGAAAGCCCGCCTGGAAGCTGTCTTCATAGATAGAAAAGGTACCCGGGCGGGGAGTATTGGCCCTGGTGGTGGAGCCAGGCCGGTAGGGAGTCGTCTATGAAGGGAGCTGAAAGTAAGAAGCGAGGTAGCTAACCTCTTCGTCCGAGAGGGCACAGGCTGCTTCCGAAGCAGTCTCGGGACGACGACGTCCCGAGGTGGAAGCATGGCCCGGAGTTCGAACCTCCTCGGACACCTCGGCCCCGGAGGCTTCGGGCCCGGACACCTCGGCCCCGGAGGCTTCGGGCTCTTCGTGTAAGGACTGAGGGTTCGGGTTCTGTATTCGGGTCGGGTTCGGGCCGGATCCCTTGGTTTGGACCCTATGGGGTCTTGAGATTTCTGATTGAATGGCGTCAGCACTGCTCGACGCCTTTCAAAAGGCGTCAGGTTGTGTGGACGCCATTTAGGTCCGCTGGTTGTTGTGCCACGTGTGCGCCACGTGGGCGGGTTTCAGGCCGCGAGAGTACGGCCCCTGTCACATCGTCTGAACGGCGTCCGTGGAGAGTGACACATTTCAGAGCGTTGTCAGTATGGCCCGTCCTGTCAGACTGATTGGCGTCTACCTCGATCGACGCGTTTTAGCTAGATTCAGATTGACTTCGCGAGCCTCTCCTTCCCTCCCTCATTCTCGCTTTCACTCTCTCTCTCTTCGCCCTCTCCGACTCTCTTTTCCCCTCCCCTTCCTCTTCTTCCTCTTCCAATCACTCCATAGCCTCCTTACCTCTCACCTCTACCTCCACCACCTCCTTCGCGGCGTTCCCTTCTCCGGACGGCGGCCGACGTCCCAGCGGAGTGGCGGCGTCCTCGAGGGTACCGGCGGCGGTCTGCGGTGCGGCGTATCAGCGGCGAGGAGCTTGGAGGAGTTCAAGAACCGGTAGGGGGACGAACCTTGCATGTGTTGCTCGTGTTTTCCTTGGCGTGACATGACGTGTTTGGGCTAGATTGAGCATGTTTAGGGGGTTTCCTTGTGGGAATGGCTGTGCTTGTGATTGTGGATTCGTAGCATGCTTGTGGTAGTTGAATTCCTCTTCCTCCCCTTCTTGTTTTGGGGCTTTTCAGAGTGTTTGGGGTTAAGGGAGAAACCCTCGGTTCGAACCAGGGAACCAGATTTCTGGCGCTAAACGGCGTCGTGCCTGGTCGACGCCTTTTAAAAGGACGTCAGGGCAGTACGACGCCTTTTAGGGCAGAAACCTCCATGTTCGAGGTTTCACGAAATAGGGGTGCTGGCGCAAAACGACGTCATGGATGGACGACGCCTTTCAGAAGGGCGTCGGGACATCATGACGCCATTTAGACAGGAAACCACCCCGAGTGAGGGTATGTAAATCTGGAATTTCAGTGTGAATGGCGTCTATGGACCTGGACGCATTTTAGATAGGCGACTCCCTATGATGACGCGTTTCACGGAATAATTTGACTGTAAAATGAACTTGTCTGAGGGTCTTGAATGGCGTCGACCTCGGTCGACGCGATTCAAGACAGAACTGTGTAATCCTGGTTTTATCATGTGTTTTCATTATGGGACGATTCCAATGCATGCTTTACGTTGTACAATGAGACTGAGGACTTCTGCGTGAATGGAGTTACATCATGTTATATGTGTGTGTGTGTGCCTATGCGATTGTGGATTAGAATAACTGTGGTTTCCGACTGTCACCATGGGCCGATGGGAGAAGGGCCACTGTGTCTGTGAGGCATTGTGCCGTACCGGTGGGAGAAGGGGTACATGTTGTGTTTCACCTTAGGCTGAGGAAAGTAGAACCACCTTGAGCCCGTCGGGCCGGAGTAGCTGGTGCGCTATCCGAGGGGTTGCTGCTTGGCCACAGCGGGTCGAGGTTTCCCTGTTTGTCGTGACAGCTTCCGGTGCGTTTCTCGCTGTGGAGCTGGTTGTGGTACTGTTGGAGTTGGCTTACCCTTTAGCCACTGGGCCTGATGTGACCTTTCATCAAGGTCACGAGTGGTACCCTTAGCCCTTTGGCCTGATGCAACCCGGGAGATTTGGGTTGTGGGTAGTTCCTGTAGCTTCGGCTTGACGGGGGTTCGCCGGTCCCCAGGGCCCTCCTGAAGTGCTGAGGCCTAGCGTGGAGGCAATCCGGACGCTAGGACAGTAGTCTAGACTGCTTGTGTGCACACGTAGCTGGCAGTGGCGGTACACTGGTTCCAGCTAGTCCTAGTTTGACTCACTGCCTCACCCTACAGTGCCCCGGAACACTGTAGGGGTGGACAGGCGTGAGCTGTGGTGGTAGTGTTGGGAGGCGACGTTTGACTGCGGTCGACAGTGTGGTTCAGTCGCTCCTTGGACTTGGGCTGTGAGACGTGACTCTGTGTTGGGTTCTTCGGGTTGCTTAGAATGGTTCTTGCTGCACTGCTTATCGTACGTTTTATATCAGAGTTGGGTACTGTGTTTACTCTAAGCGTCCGGAACGTCTCCCGCCGCGGGTGCGAGCTTCGGATGGGGGTTCCTCTCCGTTCGTCTTAGCACTGTGGCGATTTAAAGGGGGTTAGAAATAAAGTGTGATCGCCAGGAGCGTTACCTCTCGGTCCCTGTGCTCCGCAGGATGGTGAGGTTGTGATCGCGTTCTGTGGGAGCGGGAGATGCTGGTTCCTCCTTCTCTTCCTCCGGCCGGCCAGAGGAGGAGAGCCCGGTACTCTGCACGCGTGAATGTGGTAAGGATCCCCTGGAAAGAAAAGACAGACAAAGAAAAGACAATAACCCAATTAGAACTGTGACATGTAGGATCCGTTCATGCAAACATAAAACTTAACTAAAATTAGAGGGAGACGCACCGGATGGGTGTTTGGGAGGGAAGGTAACCATATGTTATGGCCACCCACCTCCCGTTTTTTTTTAGAACCTCTGTGGGTGTAAGGATTACTAAGTCATCCTACGTGTATGCATGCAAATGAGGAGGAGTTGCGTGTGTGGAGAGTGGAGTGGTATTACTAATGCAATGGAATGAATAAACAAATTAAAAGAGAGAAGTTAGACAGGCAAGCCGGTTTCCAAATGTACCCTGACCCTTCCTCCTTGGAGTATCCTCGAGCTTCTCACTAGAAGGTCCCTTCCTCTTGGAATCCTCCTTAACCCCGAAGTCCTCCAACCTCCAGTCTTTCTTATTCCCAAGTCCTTAACCCCCTGCTCGAGAGGATGTGGGGGGTTTAAATAGGTGGAGAAAAAAAGGGGGAAAACAGGGGTCTATATCCCCGTAAATCACCCTTCCACCAATGGGGAGTGGTCAAAGGTCGGAGGTAGTGGTCGCGGCAGTCGCCGGAGTGAGGAGTGGTCGGAGTAGTGGGGAACGAGGGCTGTGAGTGGAGGAGATCGTGGGGAAGACGGAGTCAAGGGGGTGGTTAAGGAGTTGACGGCCAGGTGACATGCCTTCCATTATTGTGGTGGAAGGTAGTCCGGCTGGCCTTCGAAGGGAGTGGAAGGCGAGGGGTGGCCTTCGAAGGGAGTGGAAGGCGAGGGGTGGCCTTCGAAGGAGGCGGAAGGCAAGGGGTGGCCTTCGAAGGTGGTGGAAGGCAAGGGAGCTGGCCTTCCACGAAAAGGTGGTGAAAAGTGAAAAAGGCTACTAAAATGGTGGAAGGCGAGGTAGCTGGCCTTCGAAGGGGGTAGAAGGCGGGGGGTGGCCTTCGAAGGTGGTGGAAGGCAAGGGGGCTGGCCTTCCACGAAAAGGTGAAAGGAGGGTCAAAAGGGTGGAAGGCAAGGTGGCTGGCCTTCGAAGGGGGTAGAAGGCGGGGGGTGGCCTTTGAAGGTGGTGGAAGGCAAGGGGTGGCCTTCAAAGGTGGTGGAAGGCAAGGGGTGGCCTTCCACGAAAAGGTGAAAAGGGTCGGGATCTGGTTGATGGGCCTGGCTGGTAGTGGGCTTACATGGCTGAAATGAGGGGATTTTGGTGATGGCAGGCTAATGATGGATTGGGTTCATGACCAAAAGGCCGGTCCAAAATTGGTGTCTACAAATGCCCCTCCGGGACGCCTGTTTTGCAGTGGAGTGGAACGGAATGATAAACAGGTGTTCCGGAAATCGAAACTGATTTTGGACAGCCCGAAAAGGAGTGAGCTATCCCCCAGGGATGATGTGCGAATGCGGCAAGTGCGTGAAGGCTGGCTATTTGAGTTGCAAGAGTGGTTTAGGAAAAGGAACAAGGTTCAGTACTAGAGAATCACAGTCCGTGGGACCCCCGGGTGCTGGAACCGCAAGGCCTTGGCGTACCAGATTATAGTGATCTGGCCCAAGGGGATCTCGAGCATGAAAGGTGTAGGAGTGTGACTTGAAGAGCTCTCAACACAACGGGCGCGCGGTGGCCTGGCGCATCATGGGATCGCCAAGTAAGAGGTTCTCTAGCACACGTGCTGAAAAGCGGAAGAGGTCTTGCAATTCGAAGGGCTAACCGATACACATCTGCCAGAATCACAGATCAGTGATGGGTTAAGCAAAGTGATGAATGATGGTCATTGCCCCTAGGGCGAGGATGAATGCTTATGCAAATGCATGCTGGGTTGAAATTAAAATAAATTCCTAATGCAATTCCTAATGCAAACAGGAGGAATTTATTGGCCAATCGAATAACTTGGGGAATATAGACTCCTCATTGTTTTGTTTAAAGAGGAACTCAGAGTCTATACGCCCGAAGCTATTAGCCTCCTGTGTCTTCGATGCTACTTGCTTCGGATTCCCTGCAGCTGCAAGAACACACATCAGCAATGTTCACATATTCAATAATCTCAACATCACATATTGAATTGCAGGGAGTTAAGAAGCAAATGTTTCGTTTCGAGTCGAAGCCGATATGGAAGAATGGCTATTCTATCGGTAGAATACCAATCCAATATGGCTTCGACTCGAATTCCATGATGAGCCATTAACTCATTTGATGAAGGTGGTCTCCTTCTTTGTGAGGTGAGGTTACCTCCTCGAAGAGAGGGAGAAAGGCATCTTGTCCTCTTCGTGGATGGGCTTTTCCTTTAAGGTGGTAGAAGGCCAGGCGGCTTGCCTTCCACGAAAAGGTGGAAGGCCAGCTAGCTTGCCATCACTAAGTGGTGGAAGGCAAAGGGCATGCCGTCCACAAAAGGGGAAAGAAAAGGGATGTGGATGCCTTTCCGTCTTTTGCGGAACGTGGAAAGAGTTTGAGATTATCCCGTGACAATTAAAAGGGTTGTTGTCGCGGGACCCTCTTCTAGAACTCCACTCTTCCTGCGCAAAGATGGCTTCGTCTTCTACTCCTGCTACTGCCAGAGGGCCCGGAGTTTTGTCTGATGTGGATGGCCACCTGAGCAACCTGGTAGCCCACGGACAGGTAGGCTAGGACCTTTATTTGCTCATCTTGCCTCTCTATTCTCTTTGTTGATTTTTGGTTATCTTGCAGCCCCTCCCAAAGTTCCCCGATGCTAGGCATACCCGCAAATATGCCTGGCTCGCAGCCCTGTTGGAGGTGATAACATTGAGCATAAGAGTGTACATGCACCGATGGAATTTGACACGCTCCATCGTGTTTGCAAAGTGGTTTACCGCCATCCACTGGCACTGGGAAGGATTGGGCGCGCTGCTGGAGTTGTGGCATCCGGAGACCCACACCTTTGTGTTTAGGGAGTTCGAGGCAACAGTCTTGCTAGAGGAGGTGGAGACCTTCTATGGTTGGGAGGGCCTGGCCGCCGGTGATCCTTCTGGCTTGCCTTCGTGGGAAGAGACCTTCGCTGACTTTGTGCGGGATAAACGGGAAGTATGCCGTATGACCAACAGCCGAGGGATCCTTGTTGACCGCCTTGCATATTGGTTGATCCGGGAAGTCAAGCGCAAGGTGGTCGAACCTGAAAGGCTGATGCGAGGTTTGTGCTTGGTTCTTGGGGGAGTCCTGTGGTTCCCCACTACAGGCTCGGTACTAGAAAAGGAATACGTGAGCGTGCTGAGTTTACTGCAGAGAGGCCACTCCCTTTCCCCGGTGATCTTGTCACACCTGTACGGAGGGCTCAGCCATATGAGCATGGGGCGATCTGCGAGAGGAAGTTTGTTCACTTTGCAACTATGGATGGAAATGCATGTATCCTTCGACTTTGATGAAAGTGTAACCTCTGCCTCAAGAATATTTCAGCACAGTGCATGGTATCCTGCACGCTCGCTTCTTGGCCCCGAGGATCAGGTCAGGTGTCTCACGGCTCACCTCAAGACGCGGGATGACTGGTGTGATTACCTAAACTTCCTGCCTGTGGAGAACTTCATATTCGTCCCAACGATCCTTCGGAACGCGGAGTTTACCACGAGGGCTTCTCGCGACCGTGAGTTGTGGCTGATTGGCCCCGATGAGCTGGTTGTGTATCAGGGACATCGCTGTCATCTTCAGATCGGCATTCCCAGACAAGTACCATTCCCTGCCTTACATGATACCCTGATCGTGCCGCGACACACTGGTATGCGAGAGAGGTTCAGGCCATAGAGCGGCTCCGACGTGCATGGCGGCGTCACTCCAGGTTCACCAAGGCACGTTTAGACGTAGCGGAGACTTCAGGAGAAGTCGCGAAATATGTAGGCTATTTAGCCGATATTCGTCCTGCTGTCTGTGCCTTTTTTATGGGGCGCAGAGCTTTAGAGTAATGTAGCCTTCAATTTTAAATGAATAAAATCTTATTGTCCCTGAAATTCCTTTTGCACATGTGAGCAATCTGCCTCCGAATGACTAACTTTCTGCTTGATTGACTCCGGATGGGTAGGTCCTGGAGAGCGGGCGGGCGGCCAGCATGTGGCCGTCCGCGCGGGTGGACAGCCAGCGCGTGGCCGTCCGTGTGCTTGCAGACGGCCAGCGCATGGCCGTCCACGCCCGCGGACGGCCAGCGCGTGGCCGTCCGTGTGCTGGCGGACGGCCAACGCATGGCCGTCCACGCCCGCGGACGGCCAGCGCGTGGCCGTCCGTTTGCTGGGGGACGGCCAGCGCATGGCCGTCCACACCCGCGGACGGCCAGCGCGTGGCCGTCCGTTTTGGCCACTGACCTACGGACGGCCAACGCATGGCCGTCCACGCCATCGGACGGCCATTCCATGGCCGTCCTCATGGGGTTTAATAGGACTTAACCCGGCCCTCTCTTCTTTCTCCTGGTTTTCCTTCTTTGCTTCGTTCTTCTTCTTCATTCTGCTCTTCTTCGAACTCCCCATGGCCAGGGTATGGCTCCCCCGTGCTCTTAGGAGGAGGAGGGCCGGTGGCGGCGACGAAGCAGGTTCCAGTGGCGGCGGCGGAGGCGAAACCGTCCGTGCCGGCGACGCCGAGGACGCCTACCGCGGCGAAGACGTCCCTAGCGGCAGCGGCAGCGGCGATGCCGGGGAGGAAGGAGAAGAGGCAGCGGCGGCGGCGATAGAGGAGGAAGAGGAAGACGAAGGCGGTGGCGAGGGCGAGGGCGAGGAAGAGGAGGGGGAAGGCGAAGGTGACGGAGAGGACGGCGGCGAGGAGGCGCCCCCGAGGAAGAAGGTGAGCTTTTCTTTTTTGATTTCCTGTGAAACGCAGGGAGGGCGGCCGGTGGAGGCGCCGTTCGTGCAGACGGACGGCGGACGGGCCTGCCGTTCGCCCGCGCGGACGGCGGACGAGACTGCCGTCCGCCCGCGCGGACGGCGGACGGGCCTGCCGTCCGCCCGAGCGGACGGCGCGGACGGCGGATAGGCCCGCCGTCTGCCGGGCTGGGCGGCAGTCCGCCCTGCCGTCCGGCCAGGTGGAGGCTCAATTGTATATGCTCTTATTCTCTGATGTTATTTGGATTTTTCCAGGGTCCTCAGAGGGTCCGAGGCCGCATTTCATGGGAGCTGGTCTGGGCCTGGTATCACGCACTGCCTGATCAGCTGATCTTCCAAGTGGATGCTTTCGGGTTCGGGCCGCTGTTCCGGGTTCGACCGTTTATGGTGGATGCGCCCTTCCTAGTGGCTCTCAGGGAGCGATGGGACGACAGATGCAGGGCCTTCGTCATGCCCTGGGGACACATGCTGCCCACGCTGGAGGACGTCTCCTTCTTGACGGGCCTGCCAGTTATCGGAGATCCAGTAGTGGGTCCCGAGCTTAGGGACTACAGGCAGTTGTCCGATCGACTCCTAGGCGAGGGATATTACAGGATCCAGGGGGCACTGTCCCACATTCCTCTTGGGTACTTTGCCCGATCTGTGGGGTTGAGCCGGGTGAGGCGGATGCCGAGTGAAACCTTGGAGGCTTTTGCAGAGAGAGTGGAGACACTCCTGGATCTGGATGGTCGATCGGACGATGAGAACCTGCGGATCTTCCTCCTGTTCTTCTTTGGGAGACTGCTGTTTGCCACAGCTTCAGATAGAGTTAATCTGAAGTATTTGCCACTACTGGAGGACCTTCAGGCGGCGAAGAAGATGGCGTGGGGAGCTGCCATGCTAGGTCATCTTCTCTCCCACCTGGTGAGCTACCGCCAGGGTTCTGGCAACTTGGGTGGGTTCACCCCTTTTCTCCAGGTAATCTTCTTAGCTGTGGTTCTCCATTCCTTTTGTTGATTGGTACTGACTGTGCTATCTCTTGCAGATCTGGGGTTACACCCGCTTTCCCATTGGCCGTGGGAATGTCTCAGCGGATCGTGAGGGATGGACCCCTCTGATGGCACGGTGGGAGGTGACCCGGGACTATCGTCCAGTGGCGTACCGTGTGGAAGGCATCCGCGCTCAGCTTGATACCTTCCCTCCTCATATGGTGAGTGACTTGAAATATATGTGCACTTGAACAAATGATTAGGCCTAATTCTTTGTTCCATTCAAGTGGTGTGGATGCCATATGCAGAGGAGGACTTGGCCAATCATCCGTGGGTGTCCCAGAGCCTTTCTCAGTTCCGGCGGGAGGTGCCCCTGATGTGCGTGAACATTTGTGACGGCCTCTTCGTCCGGATGGCGTACCGCACATGGGGATGGCATCAGCCTCTACTCGTTTACCCAAGCTATCCTGATACGAACCGAGGTCGCCGCCGATCTTCTGCTATTGGTCAAGATTGGCGAGTAGTGAGGCAGGCTGAGATTGCCATATGGCACCGCACCGGGGATGCCCTGCAGGAGGACAAATCTGTGCGGAACAGCTTCAAGTATTTGGGGGATTATTCCCGGCGGTACTCAAACCGCATGTTTTTGGATACAGCGGCTATGTCACTTTAACCCTTCAGTTTCTTGCGCTTAAATTCTCACTGGACTAATCTTAGTGATATTCTTGTAACAGATGCCTGAGACTGAAGCTATCGAGATCTTAAAGAGTCAGAATGAGCTTCTGGTTTTGCAGACGAGCATTCTGCTTACCCAGATTGGAGAATTGGTAAGAAGTCTGAATTTTGAGTTAGGATGCAACATTGTCCACCTTATCTTTGTGAAAACCTTTGTGACGCAGAGAGAGGCGCTAATCCGGCATGGGCTGCGAAGCGATCCATGTGCGGGCTCATCATCCCAGGGGCCAGCTGCCCCAGTTGATTGTGAGACGAGATTGCAGGATGCTCTGCGCCGGGCGGAGGCCCGAGAGGCCGATTTGGCACAGCAAGTGAGACTTGTTCTGCATTTGTGTTCTAATGATTGAACATGTCTGACCCTGAATTTCTTTTGCAGCGCCAGGAATTGGAAGCCGCTTTGGCGACGGCGCAGGAGTTGGAGAACCTCAATCAGCAGTTGAGGGATCAGGTTTTGGAGGAACGGACGGCGAGGGCCAGGACGAGCGAAGGATCCCACCCGGACGTGTACTGGGAGGGTAAATGGCTGGCCTACAGGAGGAGCTGGCGAGGTCGCAGACAGAGGTGCGGGAGCTTGATTTCAAGTACCGAACCTTATGGGACCGGGTGATGAAGAAGGGGCGAGAACGAGCCATGAGATCCGGCACTCAGAGTCCAGGAGCTCGTCCCCCCATTCCTGCCCCGTCAGCTGGCCAGGCCCCCGCTGGGAGTTCCGTCTTCAGAGACCTCGACTCCCTGTTAGCTGAGGATGCGTGGAGAGCATTACGACCCACGGGCTCATCGGGGTCTATGCGTCCAGTTTCCGGACATCGTCGTGCTTGTGAGGAGGACGCCGAGAGCCAGATGAGGCACCCCTCTAGGGATAGGAGAGATGATGATGCGGAGGGAGGGGGGAAGGATTGAGAGGGTACCATCGCAGGGGTATGCCCCTGTGTAGTGATGATGTATGATTATGATGTTATGCTTGCATATTTCTCTTATTTACATGGGCACTTTTGTTCTGCTTTCTGTTCGTACCTGTGATTCCTGCATGCAGAACATAAGGGGAAACTGTTAGTAGTATCTGTTTTCGGCCCCTTGCCCAAAAAGAGCAACTACCTTTTCCCTAGCCTTCGCATAGGGTCAGGGGCCGTGTCCTACTAACCAGACAAATGGAATAATCATGCAAATGCAAATGATATTAACAAAATGAGATGCGTGAGGAAACACTTTTTTTTTTTTTTTTTTTCCGTCTACCTGGTGACTGCCCAGAGTCAGCCTAGTCGAATGATGAAAGGGAAATGCACACTCAACTTCCCAGGTATCCTAAGCTTGCATCTAGATTGATTTGGGCCTCTAGACTCCTCAAACTAACCTTGACCGGTTAAGACTCATACTGATGACAATACCGTCATGCCATGCTTAGGCTCCCAGCTGCTTCCGACCATCAAGTTTACCCAAAAAGTTTTCGAGGTAAATAGTTTGCCCGACCCGGGTCTCTTTCCTCACAATCTAGAAGGTATATGATGGAACACCTTGGAACCCTAACGGTCAACCGCGCGATGCTGACCCGGAATCAGACGCCGTCGCACCGATTGGTGACGCGCATGCATTGACCTAAGCCTGAAGTTTTCGAGAGTACACATTGAGATTATGGTTAAGAAATTAGTTCACCAGAAACATCGACATTACTCTTCACCCATTTTGGACTCCGGTGGTCATGTGAGCATGTGATGATTTTCGAAAGTGAACCATTTTTAAAATGATGTTTAGTCTTTAGATAGCTATCTCGTGCTGAACCTTGGGGGAGAAAAAGTGAAGAAATTGTGGAGACAAACTTCACAGGAGGATCGACAAAACCGTTAAAAGGGGGAGCTGTGACAAAACGGACCCCTTTTGACCTCTTAGATGCCCCTATTTTAACTTTTCAGGCCTTTGGTAAATTTCATGGCCAGGCACGGTCACGACCAGGCTTTTTTTTCATGATTGCTTGAACCCCTTTTTCTTTTTTTGTATTTGACATTTTTGGGGTTATTTGGTATTCCGCCTGCGGGGACACTGCCCTCTTCACGTGCTCTGGTCCTTTACATTTCATTTCTGGGCCCTTTTTTGTGTTGAGGGGTTACATCTATCGGGTTGTTGAGGAACCGCAATTTGCTGAGCTCGACCGTTTAAGGGCGTCAACTGTCCTGATCGGTCGAGAGACGAAGAGCAAAGGTTGCATTGTGACAGTGCACTAAAAACTTAGAACTCATTTTAAACAGGTTCTCTTTGAAAAAACGTGCAGGTGTGTGCATCTCATGATGAGCATAGGGATCTGTATGAAAGTAAAGTTGACACGTCCAAGGTTCTGGTGGACCAAAATCTTAGCCAAGTCCTAATGTTATCCCAATCTATCATGCAGCTAGACCTAAACAGGGGTTACGTGGCAGTCACCAGATAGTTGGATTTTGTGTTTTTTGATTTTTTTTTTTTTCATAGGAGTATGTACATATTTACAAATATTTTTGATGGTTTTTTGGATATTTGATTTTTTGAGATTTTTGATTTTTTGATTTTTTTTGTTTTTTTTTATGGATAAAACTTCTTCAGATATACCCCGTTCCATGGGTGGGGCAACTCCTCTCCTTTCTCATTGATTAAGCGGTAAGCGTTACCTGAATATGCCTCCTTGATTACAAATGGACCTTCCCAATTTTCTTGCAATTTGCTCCTGGGACCAGGAATTTTGATCATTTTTCTTTTAAGTACCATTTCCCCAATTCCAAACTTTCTTTCAAGAACCCTTTTTGCATAGAATCTTGCAATCCTATTTCTCTAAACCTGGGCGTGATTTGCCGCCATCATCCTTTTTTCGTCTAACAGTTCCAGTTGGGTTAACATGACGTTACGACGCTCGGCGTCACTAATTCCATTGTCCAACTGCACTCTTAGAGAAGGGAAGAGAATATCATATGGGAGTACCGCATCCGTTCCGAATGTGAGTGAATAAGGTGTTTGTCCAGTAGGGGTTCGGACGGAAGTACGGTACGTCCAAAGAGCTTCTACTAGGCGATCAGGCCAGTCTGAATAATTATGTGATCTGCAAGTTCTTTTAATGATTCGAATGAGGGTTTTATTAGTGGC
Source organism: Zantedeschia hybrid cultivar (assembly GCA_030544215.1). Classification (NCBI taxonomy): domain Eukaryota; kingdom Viridiplantae; phylum Streptophyta; class Magnoliopsida; order Alismatales; family Araceae; genus Zantedeschia; species Zantedeschia hybrid cultivar. The sequence continues at coordinate 43,823,544 of JARZZO010000003.1, read as the reverse complement.
TTCAGCCTGACCATTTCCTTGTGGGTAGTAAGGCGAAGAATGATGCAAATTGATGCCATACTTACTGCACATGTCCTGGAGCTCTTGGGAGATAAATTGGGGTCCATTGTCGGTGATGAGGTCGCGCGGTGTCCCGAACCTGGCGAGGATGTTGTGCTTGATGAACTTCACCACCGTGGATGCTTTGATTTCTGCAAATGCTTCCGCTTCGGCCCATTTAGTGAAATATTCAGTGGCGGTTAGGATGAATGATTTCCTTTTTGTTTCACATGATCGATCTTCCAGAGGTCCTATAACGTCGAATGCCCACATGGCGAAGGGCCACGGGGAAACGACGGATTTGAGAGATGAAGAAGGTGCATGAACCTTTTTAGCATGTAACTGGCATTTTAGGCACCTTTGAACGAATATGGAACAATCGTTCTCTATTGAAGGCCAATAATAGGACATGAGGAGTTTCTGGGCTAAGGCACGACCATAGACATGACCGCCGTAATCACTGGCATGGGCTGCCTCTATGACATGATGAATTTCGGTATCATCTAGACACCGAAGAAGTACTCCGCTAAAGGATCTCCTGAAAAGGTGACCGCCTAAGATAAGGTATCGCTGAGATGCACGACGGATAGCCTTACGATCAGAAGATGAGGCATAAGATGGGAATGACCCATCACGGAGATAGTTCATGATGTCAAAATACCACGGATTCCCATCATCCCAATCAGGGGTGAGTTCATCTGTGATAGCAGAGATATGCTCGGATGGATGGAGGAATTGCTGGAACCAGGGGTCCCGGAAGGAAGGTAAATCTTGCTTGTGCAGGGTGATGGTGGCTGAACCTTTGGTGGCAAGAATCTCTAAAGCTGAAGATAGAGAGGCCAGAGCATCTGCTAGGATATTCTGAGATCTAGGCACATGCACGTAGGTGATCCTTCTGAAATGCCTAGTGAGTGACTTTACTAATTCCTGATATGGCTTCAGTTTTGAATCCCGGGTTTGGTATTTGCCCACGGTTTGGCGGAGGATTAGTTGAGAGTCTCCAATTATCCTCAATTCTAAGACATTAAGAATCAGCGCCAATTTTAAGCCAGCTAGGAGAGCCTCATATTCAGCAACATTATTGGTTACTGTGAAGGAGAGTTGGCAAGCATGCGGAATACTTACCCCTTCTGGAGATACGAGGACCACTCCTATCCCACTACCTTGAGAATTAAGTGCCCCGTCGAAATGAAGGACCCAGGATGGAGTATTATCCACTATTGATCCCAACTCCTCATCCGGGAATTCTTCGTCGACAGGTGAAAATGTGGGCAATGTGTGATGGGCTAGGTGCTCGGCAATTGCTTGCCCTTTCACAGCCTTTTGATTCACATAGGTGATAAATTGATTCAAGAAGGTCTGCCATCGAACCAGCCTATCTGTTACAACTGGCCTCTCTAGCAAATATTTGATTGGGTCCATTCTTGCTAGAAGTTTGACCTCATGGGCGAGGAAGTAGTGCTTCAGTTTCTGCACTACCCAGACGACGGTCGCGCATGTCCTCTCCATGGCAGTGTATCGCTTTTCGGCATCATTGAAAAGTTTGGACAGATAGTACACTGCTCTTTCCTTCTTCTCGTCGTCTAATTGGGCCAATACTGCACCAGCTGATTCTTCAGTGGTGGAGACGTATAGCAGTAGAGGCCGCCCCGGGATAGGAGCCATAAGGACTGGAGGGTTGAGGAGGTAACTCTTCAATTCATCGAAGGCCTTTTGACACTTATCACTCCAAATGAACTTTGCCCCTCCTTTCAATAGGTCGTAAAAGGGTTTGCATCTCACAGAGTGTTGAGATATGAACCGTCTGATGAATTGCAGATGGCCGATGAGACCCTTTATGTCCCTAACATTCTTAGGCGAGGGCATTTCCACTATTGCCTTCACTTTGTCTGGATCGACCTCAATCCCTCTTCTACTCACCATGAATCCTAGCAATTTCCCTGAAGAAACACCAAATACGCACTTCTTTGGGTTCATTTTTAACTGGTGCTCCTTCGATCTCTGCATTACAGCCCTAAGGATTTGAGCGTGCTCCTTCCTAGTTTTGGATTTCACCAAGATATCATCTACATAGACCTCCATATCAATGTGAATCATGTCATGAAAGATTGCCATCATAGCCCTTTGGTAGGTGGCTCCAGCATTTTTAAGTCCAAATGGCATGACCATGTAGCAATAAGTTCCCCATGGGGTTATGAAGGATGTTTTCTCCTGATCTTCCTCAGCTAGTCTGATCTGGTTATACCCCGAGAAACCATCCATGAAGGATAACATCTCGAATCCAGCCGTATTATCAACCAGCAAGTCTATATGAGGTAGTGGGAAATCATCCTTTGGGCAAGCTTGGTTGAGATTGCGAAAGTCTATGCAAACTCTAACATTTCCATCCTTTTTTGCCACAGGGACGATATTAGCTACCCACTTAGGGTAGAGCACTACCCGGATGAACTTGGCCTTGTGTAGTTTGTCAACCTCTTCTTTTACTTTAAGTGCTAATTCCGGTTGTAGCCGTCTCAACTTTTGTTTTACGGGTTTGGCATCGGGTTTGAGGATTAGCCGATGTTCCACCAGTTCTGTGCTTAATCCAGGCATGTCCTCGTACGACCAGGCAAACCCATCACGGTGCTCTTGGAGCACGGCTATTATGGACCTTTCTTCTTTTGGACTCAAGCGGGCACTGATTAGCACTATCTTCGGATCCTCCTTTGTTCCGAGGTTGACTTCTTTAGTCGGTTCGTCGATAGCTGATGAAGGTTCATCAAACCGTCTTGCCCCACTCACAAGTGGTTCGACCAAGTCATCCACCTCTTCCTCTTCACTAAGCTCAAACACACCTAAACCATCACTGCAAGACTTTTCTGCCATTACCTCCAGTGGTTCGAAGATGACCCCAGTCTGAAGATACTTATCCAATTTTTTCCAATCTCTGCACCTACTTGCTAACTCCTGAACTAAGAACAAAGGGACTTGCCTAGTCCTACAATTTCTAGACATGGAGGAAGCTAACCTAATTCCTAAACTACTATGTACATGGTTTGGAGAACGAGTCAGTTCTGTCCTGGATGGGACAAGAGTAGACCCTTGGGACAAAGATTCCATGACGGCAGGGCTCCCCCACCGCACAGGCTCCTCGAAAGCAATTTCCCCTCCAGCGGGATGGGAATTGGACTTTTTTTTTCGTGACCGAACGCATGTAGCTTGGAACACTCCGAAGAGCTAGCGTTGGTCGGAGCTGAGAGCATCGGGACAGTAGGCGGGTGGAATAAGAGAGGAATGGACGTAGCTGGGGCTGGTTCATCCCTGTCCAAGAAAAGCCCTTCCGTTGGTCTGGCTGATTCACAGAACATGGAGGATATGCCAAAGTCTTCTTGATCATCTTCATAACACTCTTGCATTTCTTCTTCTATCCTGGGTAATTCCTTCTTCTTTCTTACAAAATGATTCATGAGGGACCATCCCTTCGTTTCTTTTGGTGGTTCAGTGAACTTATATCCCAGGCCACATCCCCCAGTGGCAGGGCTCTCTGAGATGGGGTCACGGATTCCTTGTTCTTCTTTCCCTAACCCAGAGCCTGAGCTATATCCCATCTTACCCATGAGTTGCCAACCTATACCCGACCTAGGCCTCAGGTGGGAATTCACTGATGAAAGGACAGGCTCTTTGCCTTTCCTGGAAGCTATCATAGATGGGATTTGCTCTACTATCACCGAGTCCAATGACTCGATGTAGGGAGTGCTTTTAACCTTCACAATCTTCCCGTTATACGGGAACTTATAGCACTGATGATTGGTGGATGGGACTCCCAAGGTTTGGTCCATCCATGGTCTCCCTAGAATGGCATTGTAGATTGGCTTAACGTCCAGAATGTAGAATTCCGAAGTCATGGATACCGGGCCGATTTCTAGTTGGAGGAAGATCTTCCCGTCTGCTGGTCTCTGGGAATTGTCATAAGCTGAGACCATCATAGAGGTTGACTCGACCTTCTCTGGGTCTATCCCTATCCTTTTGAGGGTCTTAAGGGGACAAACATTGATGGAGGCACCGGTATCCAATAGAATGGAATCTACTGAATGGCCATTAAGGATCGCGGTTAAGCACAGAGGGAGGGATCGACACTCAGGGGGAGCCAGATCCTTTTCGGGGAAAGAGATCATAGGAGTCTGAGTAACTGAGAGTATGGCATTAGTGACCCCGCCACTAGGAAGATCTTCATTAACTGTGATTTGTTGTAAGAAATTGAACAACGTCTCCCTGTGTGTGGGAGACCTGCGGATAAGTTCAAGGATGGAGATCTTAGCGGGGGTCTTCTCCAGATGCTGGAGTATATCATACTCAGACTGGGCATTCTCTTTGGCAGGGAATGAGTTATCTTGAGAATCTAGAGGCTGGCTCAGGGGAATGATGCGATTCCTGAGCGTTACCCCTACTGAGATTGGGTCTGTTTTCAATGGTGACCTAATGGGATTGAAGTTGATCATTGAACCCTGGCTCTTGCTTGGACAAAAGACAGATAAGGTGGGCCCCTCGGCTGTGATTGGAGGGATCTGAATGAGGGAGACCGGCTTGAGGGTTGCCGATCGCTCTTTGGGCCGGATTAGGACCAAAGGCTGCTTAGGGGAAAACGTGGAGACCTCTGGGGTAGCTCCTTTAGCTTCGCACGACCAAGTGGGATCTTGGTGTCTTATCCCAGACCCTTCGTACTCCCAGTATTGCTCCCTGCGGACTGTTACGGGCTCCAAGTCCTTGATCAATGTGTTGACCTTTCCTTGAGAGCCGGAATGATCTTGGCTTACCTGATGAGAGGGTAATGGGTCCTTCACAATTCCCAGTTCTTTCCTAGCCTTCAGAGCCTCAATGGCTTTTCTCATGTCTTCCCAATTTATCCGTCCTTCATCATTCAAGTCATACACCCAATCCCTGAAGGTGAAGCAATTATATATGGTGTGTCCCGTGATCCTATGGTAAGGGCAATACCTGGAGGTGTCCGTATTGCGCGGGACACCTTCTTTTTGAGGCGGAAGTTGAATGGCGTTGCAGGCCATTAAAGCATAAAAGATATCTGCCAGAGATTCCGGCAGAGGTGGATATGAGGCCCGCTTAGCCATAGGACGACTATAGTTAGTCGGGGGAGGGACAGCTGAGTATTGCTTCTGATTGGGCTGAGTATCAGACTTGGGATGAGAACTGGTAATCCTGGTTGGTGGTGCCAGCATGCTGACCTGTTCATTGATAGTGACTCCTTCTGTGGTAGGAGCTGATGTGGTTTTCTTATTCCTGCTTCTATTTTCAAAGAATGAAGGCAGAGTGGAGTCTCATATTTGAGATTGAACTACCCTAGCTCTGTTGTATAGCTGAGCGAACGTCTGAAGTTCACTGAGCATAAGGATTGCTCGAAGCTGGGGAGTAGCATTGTTAACAAGCATGGTGACTGCTTGTGCTTCAGGAATGACGACCTCCGCTCTAGAAGCCATGGCTCTCCACCTGTTAGCGAAATGAGTGAAGTCTTCATCAGACTTCATTTTCTCCATTACTAGATCGAACAAGGTGGGGGGCAAGGCTGCCATGTGGTTGAAGTGGGTAATGAACCTCTCAGAGACCATATCAAAGTTGATCAGGTCAGTAGCTGGTAGAGAAGAGAACCACCTTAAGGCCTCTCCCTCGAGGGATTTTTGGAAAAGGTGGACCAGGAGGACTCTATCGAAGAGCCATTGATGGGAATCCATGAGAAACCCAGACAAATGATGATGGGGGTCAGTGGTACCATCGTATTTTCTGTACTTAGGTACCTTAAACCCTTGTGGAAAATAAGCTGGGGGGAGCTTGCAGTAGCTCGAGAGAGAATATGGCTGCCTGAGGTTGAGGTTCTCGGCCATGAGTCGCCGTACACAATTCTCGACCTCATTTTTATAAACGAACTCCTCCTGCTTGGGAGGTGTAACCCGATTGATGGGATTAAAAGGGATCGTGTGAGTGGGCATGGCTTGACTCGGCAGGGGTCGGCTAGAGGATCCTTGGAATTGGGTTTTCCGAGGAGTGGCATCCTGAATCTTGCCACGAGAAACCAACTGGATGAGTTGATCCGGAGTATAGCGTGATAGGACGGCAATGAGTTCCGGATCTTCTCCGGGGTTTTGGAAAGTCCTACTGGAGATCACCGGCTCATCCTCTCCTTGCGAAGTAGAAGATTCGTCGGAATCCTTCCTCTGAGGGCCTTCTCTGGATGCTTGGAGCATCCCTATGAAGGTCTGCTGTGGATCCTCTTCAATCTCAAACAAAGGGTTGTGACTCACATTATCACCGAACTGGTCCATATCATCATATACAGCATTGACATACATTCGGTTCATTATGAAGTACAGACCCTAACTGATTTTGGGTTTCACTTGAAATGTTTGCCAACGTTTTATGGAGGTTGGTTTCTAACAAAACATGTTCAACCCTTATCGACCCTTCATTTTTTTCAAAATTTGTTGCACTGAGATTCAATTAAGTATCTTCAAACTTGAGACAATTCACTGATTTCTCACACAAACCCAAAGGTTCCTACAGGGTGGTTTCGGGTACAACCTGCTCGGCGGCCAAGTGGGAATCCCTGGCTCGCGGAGACTGACGGAGGTTCCCAACAGAATAAGACTAGTCCCACCCGAGTGGGAATCCTCAGGTGGAGAGTCAGATCCTGCGGGAGAGGTGACTAAAAGGTGTGATGCCGGCTCTTCCTTAAAACCCCCGCGGAGAACACCCCAAAAGACCCAGACAGTTAATCAAACAGGAAGTCAGAGCATTCAACAATTCATCCAAACAAGCAGCAGCAAAACATGCGTGAACAGAAATAACAGAAAAAAAAGAAAACCGACGGGATGTCGGCGGCTAAGGGCCAGCCGTCAAAGGGCACGGACGGCTAGGTGGCAGCCGTCTGAGAGGGAGTAGACGGCCAGGGTATGGCCGTCCAGTGGGTCGGACGGCCAGGCTCTGGCCGTCCGCTGGAGCTGTAGACGGCCAAACGGCGGCCGTCCAAGGAGCTCGACGGCAGGGGTCCGGCCGCCCAGAGGGATCCGCTCAAGAGATCCGACGGCCACGGTCTGGCCGTTCAGCAGGTCCGGCGGCCTGGTGATGGCCGTCCAAGGGGTTCGACGGCCGGGGTCCAGCCGTCCAGTGATTATTGAGTTCAGGATCCTTACCTTCTTTTCCTTTGAACGCGACGCGTGCAGCGGGCTACAGAGGTCCCACCGTGATCGCCAGAGGGCTGTAAGCGTCCGGAACGTCTCCCGCCGCGGGTGCGAGCTTCGGATGGGGGTTCCTCTCCATTCGTCTTAGCACTGTGGCGATTTAAAGGGGGTTAGAAATAAAGTGTGATCGCCAGGAGCATTACCTCTCGGTCCCTGTGCTCCGCAGGATGGTGAGGATGTGATCGCGTTCTGTGGGAGCGGGAGATGCTGGTTCCTCCTTCTCTTCCTCCGGCCGGCCAGAGGAGGAGAGCCCGGTACTATGCACGAGTGAATGTGGTAAGGATCCCCTGGAAAGAAAAGACAGACAAAGAAAAGACAATAACCCAATTAGAACTGTGACATGTAGGATCCGTTCATGCAAACATAAAACTTAACTAAAATTAGAGGGAGACGCACCGGATGGGTGTTTGGGAGGGAAGGTAACCATATGTTATGGCCACCCACCTCCCTTTTTTTTTTAGAACCTCTGTGGGTGTAAGGATTACTAAGTCATCCTACGTATATGCATGCAAATGAAGAGGATTTGCGTGTGTGGAGAGTGGAGTGGTATTACTAATGCAATGGAATGAATAAAAAAATTAAAAGAGAGAAGTTAGAGAGGCAAGCCGGTTTCCAAATGTAGCATGAGCCTTCCTCCTTGGAGTATCCTCGAGCTTCTCACTAGAAGGTCCCTTCCTCTTGGAATCCTCCTTAACCCCGAAGTCCTCCAACCTCCAGTCTTTCTTCTTCCCAAGTCCTTAACCCCCTGCTCGAGAGGATGTGGGGGGTTTAAATAGGTGGAGAAAAAAGGGGGAAAACAGGGGTCTAAATCCCCGTAAATCACCCTTCCACCAATGGGGAGTGGTCAAAGGTCGGAGGTAGTGGTCGCGGCAGTCGCCGGAGTGGGGAGTGGTCGGAGTAGTGGGGAACGAGGGTGGTGAGTGGAGGAAATCGTGGGGAAGACGGAGTCAAGGGGGTGGTTAAGGAGTGGACGGCCAGGTGACATGCCTTCCATTCTTGTGGTGGAAGGCAGCCCGACTGGCCTTCGAAGGGAGTGGAAGGCGAGGGGTGGCCTTCGAAGGAGGCGGATGGCAAGGGGTGGCCTTCGAAGGTGGTGGAAGGCAAGGGAGCTGGCCTTCCACGAAAAGGTTGTGAAAAGTGAAAAAGGCTGCTAAAACGGTGGAAGGCGAGGTAGCTGGCCTTCGAAGGGGGTAGAAGGCGGGGGGTGGCCTTCGAAGGTGGTGGAAGGCAAGGGGGCTGGCCTTCCACGAAAAGGTGAAAGGAGGGTCAAAAGGGTGGAAGGCAAGGTGGCTGGCCTTCGAAGGGGGTAGAAGGCGGGGGGTGGCCTTCGAAGGTGGTGGAAGGCAAGGGGTGGCCTTCGAAGGTGGTGGAAGGCAAGGGGTGGCCTTCCACGAAAAGGTGAAAAGGGTCGGGATCTGGTTGATGGGCCTGGCTGGTAGTGGGCTTACATGGCTGAAATGAGGGGATTTTGGTGATGGCAGGCTAATGATGGATTGGGTTCATGACCAAAAGGCCGGTCCAAAATCGGTGTCTACAAACCTTCTAGTGAGAAGCTCGAGGATACTTCAAGGAGGAAGGCTCAGGCTACATTTGGAAACCGGCTTGCCTCTCTAACTTCTCTCTTTTAATTTTTTTATTCATTCCATTGCATTAGTAATACCACTCCACTCTCCACACACGCAACTCCTCTTCATTTGCATGCATACACGTAGGATGACTTAGTAATCCTTACACCCACAGAGGTTCTAAAAAAAAACGGGAGGTGGGTGGCCATAACATATGGTTACCTTCCCTCCCAAACACCCATCCGGTGCGTCTCCCGCTAATTTTAGTTAAGTTTTATGTTTGCATGAACGGATCCTACATGTCACAGTTCTAATTGGGTTATTGTCTTTTCTTTGTCTGTCTTTTCTTTCCAGGGGATCCTTACCACATTCACTCGTGCAGAGTACCGGGCTCTCCTCCTCTGGTCGGCCGGAGGAAGAGAAGGAGGAACCAGCATCTCCCGCTCCCACAGAACGCAATCACATCCTCACCATCCTGCGGAGCACAGGGACCGAGAGGTAATGCTCCTGGCGATCACACTTTATTTCTAACCCCCTTTAAATCGCCACAGTGCTAAGACGAACGGAGAGGAACCCCCATCCGAAGCTCGCACCCGCGGCGGGAGACGTTCCGGACGCTTACAACCCTCTACTGCTTTAATTAATTGCCATATATTCCTGTTGTTACACTTGTGGGTGTGTGAGTGGGAGGCAGGGGATCGGATGATCCCTACTGAGCCCATTTCTGGTGTGGCTCACTTCCTGCGGTTTCAAGTGTGGATCTCGTGGCGCAGCGGAAGCGTGGTGTCTTCTTGGTGTGCGGACCAACAACTGTCTTAGTTCCGGGGTATGCCCTGATGTTGTTGTACTTTCCTTCTGCCTGTACTCATTTAATTTGTTGGACATGTAATTATTGTTGGACTGTATACGGACATTGTTATTTTCCTTCCTGCGCACCTGCTCACCTTTGTAGTCCGTGAGATTGTTATATTTAGCCTTGTTTAGCACTTACTCCTCCAGATGTGTTGTGTGAGATCCGGGTGTGAACCCGCAGTTAATGGGCCGACATCCATTTAGTGACCGGGTCTCCGGTCATAGGATGGCGGGTCGTTACAGATGGTATCAGAGCTCAGTCTGGTCGAGTATGTGATAAACTGGGTTAGATATTATAGTCCAACAATAAGTGCGAGTCTGTACAGGCGATGGCTGCTGGTGTAGATTGATAGGTTTTGACGTGTTTTGGTTCGATTTGCGTGTTGTGGGGCAGCGATGGCGCCGAAGAGGAGAGCTCTGGTGGCTCGGGATTCGAGAGCAGATGGTGGTGGTTCGAGGGCTGAAGGTCATAATGTGGATCGTTTTATGGAAGCTATGATTAGGGCTATGTCTAGATATCAGCAGGGAGATGGAAGTGAGGGGTCCAGTTCCCGTGGTGGCCAATCCATGGTAGTGGAGCGGTTCTTGAAACTGAAGCCCCCTTCTTTCACGGGTCAACCTGTTCCAGATGCGGCAGCTCAGTGGATTAAGGAGGTGGAGAAGGTGTTTGACGTCCTAGAATGTGCTGAGAGTGACAAGACCTTGTTGGCAACCTACTTGCTGAAGGGCGATGCTTATGATTGGTGGGTTACCATCAAGGGGTTGATGTTTCCAGATAGGCCTTTGAGAGAGATTCCTTGGGAAGGCTTCGTGAGAGTTTAGTGGACAGTACTTTCCGAGGCACGTTCGTAGGGCCAAGGAAAGGGAGTTTATGGAATTGGTGCAGGATGATATGTCAGTTCTAGAGTACCAGATGAAATTTGTAGCTCTGGGAAGATTTGCTCCACACATATCCAAGCGTGAGGATCTTAGGACAGAGAAATTTGTGGATGGACTTCGGCATGATCTGAGAGAGTTTGTGGCAGCCCATTGTTGTAAGGATTTGGCATCAGCAGTTCTGTGCGCGGCAGCAGTGGAGATGCAGTTCCAACACACGGCGAGAGAATCGGAACATTCAGCACAGGGAAAGCAGCATAGCAGGGATAGATCGACAGTCTTTTCGTCAGGTGGTCCGAGTTCCTTTGAGGTCGAGTTCCAGGAGGTACCTTATGACGTGGAGGAGGATGGTTCGGTTCGGCAGATGGAGACAGAGGTCTGCTGGCAGCAGGAGGCGAGGCGGGGCGCTGCAGATCGTTGTCCCCGATGTAGCAGGTTTCATGGCAACCGGATATGTCCCTTGATCACTGGTAGATGTTTCGCCTGTGGTCGGAAGGGACATCTCGCGAGGAATTGTCCCTAGAAGAACCAGACAGGTCAGGAGCCGAGTGGTTAGTGAGTGTTCGAGGCGTGATTGGAGTCGCGTCTCTTTGTGGAGGACCGTGAGGTCGTGCTAGAAGAGCACTTTTATTTTGTCTTTTTCAGAGGTGGTTGTGAACTCTTGTGGCACTTTTATGTACTTGGGCTTGGTGGAGAATCGCTTCTCGTGCATTATGTGCCTTGCTAGTGTGTGGTTATTTTGATCTATCAGCTTTTGTCGGAATTGAGAATCTTGGTTAGCTTGGCGTGAATTTGTTTGGAGCCCTGTGTGTGTGATGGGTGAGAATGATTGTTGTTATTGATGTGTGTCGGCGTGTGATGGTTAGTCGAGTTGAGCGTTTTGCGTTGAGCGGTTGCAAATTTCGAGGACGAAATTCTTTTAAGGGGGGGAGAATGTAAGGACTGAGGTTTCGGGTTCTGTATTCGGGTCGGGTTCGGGCCGGATCCCTTGGTTTGGACCCTGTGGGGTCTTGAGATTTCTGATTGAATGGCGTCAGCACTGCTCGATGCCTTTCAAAAGGCGTCAGGTTGTGTGGACGCCATTTAGGTCCGCTGGTTGTTGTGCCACGTGTGCGTTTCGGGCCGCGAGAGTACGGCCCCTGTCACATCATCTGGACGGCGTCCATGTTGGTCGACGCGATTCAGACTGTGACCTCTGCGATGTCAGGGTACGGCGCCAGAGCGTTGTCAGTACGGCCTGTCCTGTCGTCTGAACGGCGTCCGTGGAGAGTGACGCGTTTCAGAGCGTTGTCAATACGGCCCGTCCTGTCAGACTGATTGGCGTCTGCCTCGATCAACGCGTTTTAGCTAGATTCAGATTGACTTCGCGAGCCTCTCCTTCCCTCCCTCATTCTCGCTTTCACTCTCTCTCTCTTCGCCCTCTCCGCCCTCTCCGACTCTCTTTTCCCCTCCCCTTCCTCTTCTTCCTCTTCCAATCACTCCATAGCCTGCTTACCTCTCACCTCTACCTCCACCACCTCCTTCGCGGCGTTCCCTTCTCCGGACGGCGGCCGACGTCCCGGCGGAGTGGCGGCGTCCTCGAGGGTACCGGCGGCGGTCTGCGGTGCGGCGTATCGGCGGTGAGAAGCTTGGAGGAGTTCAAGAACCGGTAGGGGACGAACCTTGCATGTGTTGCTCGTGTTTTCCTTGGCGTGACATGACGTGTTTGGGCTAGATTGAGCATGTTTAGGGGGTTTCCTTGTGGGAATGGCTGTGCTTGTGATTGTGGATTCGTAGCATGCTTGTGGTAGTTGAATTCCTCTTCCTCCCCTTCTTGTTTTGGGGCTTTTCGGAGTGTTTGGGGTTAAGGGAGAAACCCTCGGTTCGAACCAGGGAACCATGCTTCTGGCGCTAAACGGCGTCGTGCCTGGTCGACGCCTTTTAAAAGGACGTCAGGGCAGTACGACGCCTTTTAGGGCAGAAACCTCCCTGTTCGAGGTTTCACGAAATAGGGGTGCTGGCGCTAAATGACGTCATGGATGGACGACGCCTTTCAGAAGGGCGTCGGGACATCATGACGCCATTTAGACAGGAAACCACCCCGAGTGAGGGTATGTAAATCTGGAATTTCAGTGTGAATGGCGTCTATGGACCTGGACGCATTTTAGATAGGCGACTCCCTATGACGACGCGTTTCACGGAATAATCTGACTGTAAAATGAACTTGTATGAGGGTCTTGAATGGCGTCGACCTCGGTCGACGCGATTCAAGACAGAACTGTGTAATCCTGGTTTTATCATGTGTTTTCATTACGGGACGATTCCAATGCATGATTTACGTTGTACAATGAGACTGAGGACTTCTGCGTGAATGGAGTTACATCATGTTATATGTGTGTGTGTGCCTATGCGATTGTGGATTAGAATAACTGTGGTTTCCGACTGTCACCATGGGCCGATGGGAGAAGGGCCATGGTGTCTGTGAGGCATTGTGCCGTACCGGTGGGAGAAGGGGTACATGTTGTGTTTCACCTTAGGCTGAGGAAAGCAGAACCACCTTGAGCCCGTCAGGCCGGAGTAGCTGGTGCGCTATCCGAGGGGTTGCTGCTTGGCCTCAGCGGGTCGGGGTTTCCCTGTTTGACGTGACAGCTTCCGGCGCGTTTCTCGCTGTGGAGCTGGTTGTGGTACTGTTGGAGTTGGCTTACCCTTTAGCCACTGGGCCTGATGTGACCTTTGATCAAGGTTACGAGTGGTACCCTTAGCCCTTTGGCCTGACGCAACCCGAGAGATTTGGGTTGTGGGTAGTTCCTGTAGCTTCGGCTTGATGGGGGTTCGCCGGTCCCCAGGGCCCTCCTGAAGCGATGAGGCCTAGCGTGGAGGCAATCCGGACGGTAGGACAGTAGTCTAGACTGCTTGTGTGCACACGTAGCTGGCAGTGGCGGTACACTGGTTCCAGCTAGTCCTAGTTTGACTCACTACCTCACCCTACAGTGCCCCGGAACACTGTAGGGGTGGACAGGCGTGAGCTGTGGTGGTAGTGTTGGGAGGCGACGTTTGACTGCGGTCGACAGTGTGGTTCAGTCGCTCCTTGGACTTGGGCTGTGAGACGTGACTCTGTGTTGGGTTCTTCGGGTTGCTTAGAATGGTTCTTGCTGCACTGCTTATCGTACGTTTTATATCAGAGTTGGGTACTGTGTTTACTGCTTTACTTAATTGCCATATATTCCTGTTGTTACACTTGTGGGTGTGTGACTGGGTGGCAGGGGATCGGATGATCCCTACTGAGCCCATTTCTGGTGTGGCTCACTTCCTGCGGTTTCAGGTGTGGATCTCGTGGCGCAGCGGAAGTGTGGTGTCTTCTTGGTGTGCGGACCAGCAGCTGTCTTAGTTCCGGGGTATGCCCCGATGTTGTTGTACTTTCCTTCTGCCTGTACTCATTTAATTTGTTGGACATGTAATTATTGTTGGACTGTATACGGACATTGTTATTTTCCTTCCTGTGCACCTGCTCACCTTTGTAGTCCGTGAGATTGTTATATTTAGCCTTGTTTAGCACTTACTCCTCCAGATGTGTTGTGTGAGATCCGGGTGTGAACCCGCAGTTAATGGGCCGACATCCATTTAGTGACCGGGTCTCCGGTCATAGGATGGCGGGTCGTTACACTTCGGACATCGCAGAGGTGAGGGAGTCCAGAGTAAGGGGAGATGACAGAGAAGACTTGGGGGAATGGGACGGAGTATACTCCTCGTCCGAAGGAGTGATCTCGCTCGAAGAAGAGCTGCGGACCATAAGGTCGCGAAGATGAGGAAGGAGGTCGAAGCTTACTCTCAAGAGGGGGAAAAGATCTCTCCTGGACCGAGCGTAGCCTCTCAAACTACCCAACTCCACCAGCAAAGCACTCCGAGGGATGGAGATCTTCCCGCGATGGCCAGCAAGCTCGGACGACGCCTTCAGAGAAGCTAGCCATTCGCCGGAGAGGAGGGAGAGCTCGGGTGATCGTAGAGCAACGCAGGCGCGGAAGCAAGAAGAAGAACAGTGCTCTGCGAGGGGCTCCTATTTATAAGCTCCATCCGAAGCGCCTCCCGCCGAAGCCGACGGCCGAGATCGTCCCCGTCGTCTCATCGCTCCTCTCGGATGCCCGCCACGTGTACCGTCCTTCGGCATGATGACGGGCAAGCTCCGGGACTTGAAGCAGAACGATCAACGGCCGAAGGCGCTCCGACCCTTCGGCTGACCACTCGGATGCCCGCCACGTGTCCCGATCCGCGTGCCGAAGAAGGGAGCGGCGGCAATCCGAGTAGAACCTCGGGCAGAGAGCCGAGGCGATCCGCGACCCGCGAGCGGTCAGGATCCTTTTGTGCTTTTTACGGAGCGGCCGGATGCGCGACGCGTGTCCCGTGCTTCTTCGCGAAGCGACGCCCATCGCATCCATTTAATGAAGTCTGAACACCAGACAGAGGGCTCGGCCCTTCGCCTTCAAAGGCAAGAGCCTTCGTCGCCACCCCGAGTGAAGACGAAGCAGCTACTTAGCCCTCGGCCGACCGAGGGCGCCCTCTTCTCAAAGGAAAAGAACAGAGATTCGGGTAAGACACCTGACTACACTATTTCTCGGCACACTTCGGGCTATACTCTCGCCATCTCATAAATGAGGAAGACAAGAGTGGGGGGCTATGTGATGAGGCAGAATCCGATTTGGCCCATTAAAACAAGCCCAAACCCAGTTCAGCCCAACAGCAGCAGTGCAAGGCCCTCAGGGAACCTTCGGCCCGTCAGTGGTCCAACAGCCCTCGGCCCATAAGCGGCACCGTCGCTCCCGGCCCAATAGGCTTCAGCCCGTCAGCGGCCCACCAGCCTACGGCCCGGGAGCAGCGCAGCAGCCCAGGGCCCAACAGGCTTCGGCCCATCAGCGGCCCAACCCCCTTCGGCCCGATAGCCGAGTCCGGCCCGCTCCGGTGGAGGACCAGGCACTATGGCGGTTTACCAGTATGCCCGCACATAGTCCTATATCGGCTACCACCGTTAACCATCCTCTATCCTCTGCTATAAATACACCGCTATTTAT
This sequence comes from Zantedeschia hybrid cultivar, assembly GCA_030544215.1. NCBI lineage: Eukaryota > Viridiplantae > Streptophyta > Magnoliopsida > Alismatales > Araceae > Zantedeschia > Zantedeschia hybrid cultivar. The sequence goes on along the minus strand of JARZZO010000003.1, from coordinate 43,807,944 downwards.
TGCCAAAGGTATGCTCTCTGATGCCTCCGAGACCCTTAAGGACTACAGTCCAAATAGCATTAAAGCTACTCTTTGCCTTCTGAATCGAATCATCTTCAGGAGCTAACTTAACCGTCGGAGGGGGTTCCTTAGGGCCGAAGCCCGGGACTCCTGCTGACCGGTTTTCTTCTTCTTTCCCTCATGCAGGAGCTCGGTTCGAATCATCGCCGACCTTCCCGAGTCGGTCTCGGCCGCCGACCTCGGACTCCTCTCCCTGGTCTTGACGCCGTGCGCCGGCTGCCCCCACGACAAAGGAGACTCGGTCTCGCGCCGCCCCTTCGTCCGACGAAGGAGCTTCGGCCCCGACTTCCCGGAGCAAGCCAGCCACCGACCGAGCACCCCTCAGCCTTCGGACCTTCGGCTTCGCCTCTGCATCCTTCGCCTTCCGGATCCCCGTCGGGCCTCTGAACACCGATCCGACCCAGCTCCGGATCCATCTCTTCGGATTCCATCTTCGGAATCCGGTCGTGATAGCTTCGGCTACATCAGGTAATAATGAGATCACCAGTTTAGGAATTGATGCAGAAATAAGTACTGACATTGATCCCCAAGAAGCTCATCAAGCTCTTGAAAAAGCACTTGAGTAAAGCAGAAGGTAAAAGACAAGCAATTGAGGCGAATCTAGCTCTCAGACGAGCTAAGATACGATTATTCTAGTCATTTCAATTGTTGTGCTTGTTAGTTTAGGTGGCCTACAAGCCAATCTAACAATGTAAATCTCGTTCATTATTAATAAAATGGCATAACATTCATTATGTGTAAATCGCGTTAATTATCGTTTCATAATGAAGTCCGTGAATATGTGCTATGGTGACCAGATTATGATGAGATCATACTAATGAGACTGATCACTTAAACACACATATTCTTAATCGTTCCTAGTCGGAGGATATCCGAGAAGGACATCGGATATCCGGTTAGACTAGTACAGATTACTCCTGCTCATATGATGAGGGTGACTGGTCTCATAAGTCACTTGTGTGGAGACACTAAGGCGAATCTGTAGGTGCTCATTGGAGAATGAGTTCACTGAACTGATCCGACTGAATCGCTGGATGGTATTGTACCTCACTGTCAACCAGCTTGATTCTATTGTCGCAGTTGCGTGGATGGTCCTCGGACCTGAGACACCAAGAACACCTTGGCGGTGGACTTCTGTACTTTGACCTTGGTTTACGAATCTCTAGCCATGGGATTCTAATACGCCAAGGATTGGGTGCAGCGGAATACCGTTGAAGGGAATTGTGTGTCAATAAGGAATCATTCGCTCTCGGTACTTAGAGAGAGAATGCTCTAGGAAGGATGCGCGGAAGTCCCTGGCCAGGGCGGACGGTAATATCGGAAAAGGAGTTTTCCGATATTCATCAGCGGCATCCAATCCAAGTGAGTCAACCGGCTAGGGTTTGACAGCTCGCCATACCCTGAGTTGACTCGAGAGCATTGTACGAATGAAGGATTATATCCACGCGGTAACTGTCGGCGGAAAGGTTCCAAGAGTGGGTTACTTAACCCCAAATACCTTCCGGGTTCACGCGGTGTTGCTTGGCACCCAACGTGATCGGAGGTCCGGTCGAATTCGATGTGCGACATCAATTCGATTGATTAATTGATTAATAAAGGGTTATTAATTAATTAATAAAGCCAGTGAGGAGTCACTGGGCTTGTTGGGCCATTAACTGGACTGGTACTTGGGCCTAGAGGGTCACACGCACATGATTCTCAAGGCGATGGATAAATAAGTGGGTTTTATACAAACCGGGGGTTTTTGTGAAAAACCGCGCGGTTAGTATAAAACATAGCGAACGGGTTGAGCAGGCCAAGCTGCTGCTAACCCTGGCCGCCCCTCCTCAGTTTCTGTCCTCCTCTGGAGTCCAGGCAGATCCAGATCTGCTTTGCCGCTTCTCCGAATCCCGTTCGACGGGAAATCGTTCGCGCACTGCGGCGATCATTGCGGCGACCAGCGGAGGCTTCACGGGCTGCGAAGAACGACGAACACGAGGATATCCGTCGCGGGGAGGATCGCGTGGACTTCGCTAGAGGCCGGGCGCTTGCGCGGCTTGCGGTGTCGCACCGACGGAACCGAACGGCTGCGGATTCGAATCTGCACACGGTGAGAATTTTGATAATTAGATTATCGTATTTTAGTTCTTCGAAACGGGAAACGGATCGCTGTAAATAATTTTATTTTTCCGCTGCGTGAGCGATCCGGAGAAACCGAGAAAACCCAACAGTGCTTTCTCAAATTTCATACCTATACACGGGTTCAAGTTTCGATCGATATTTGTGGAGTTGATCATCCCTCTCGAAAATGAAGATTTGAAGTGGTCTATAATTTACTGAGTACTTGGTATAACTCACGCATTCGTGTACAAACAAGTAACACGAATATCTCTGATAGTCAGTCCATTTCCATCAGCTAGCTGGTGGGAGCGAGAATACGGGATATGTCTGGTGTTTCTTCCATCAATCATCCGGATCTACGCCATATATCAACAGATTATGGTTTCGAGGGTCATCCATTACGAAAAGACTTTCCTCTGAGTGGATATGTGGAAGTACACTATGATGATCAAGAGAAACGTGTTGTTTCTGAACCCATTGAGATGACCCAAGAATTTTGCTATTTCGATTCTGCTAGTCCTTGGGAACAGCATAGCGACATATAATGAAGAATCAACATAGGTCCATCCGGGGACAAATAAATAGGAAATGCTATTTGCTTCTTAAGAAAGAATGCACTTCCATGAAATTCATGAGTTTCACGGACATCAGATATCATTGAGAAAATGGAAGAAAGAATGTCCTTCAATTCTTCCTAGTATGGAATTAGTAAATAAAACAGTATTGCGTCTCGATCTAATCGAAACACACTGTATTTTCTTTTCTTTCGGTTTCATTGATAGCAGAAGAGTACGCGTGCTAGCACGCCCCGCCCCTACAGAAACGCCTACGCTTGCTGCTCGCTCAGTGTCAGTAGAAGGGAAGAAAACATGGTCACTCCTATTAGGATTAGGAACATGGCTCGCCTTACGAGTGTTGCACTTCACTCGCTGCTCGCTGACTCGTTCATTCACTTGCTCATGAACTCGCTGCTTTGCCAGAAGCGACTAGTCACAGCAAGCGCCAGCTCCTTCGGAGGCTTAGCCAAAAGCGACGAAGGGGGGGAGCTGGGGAAGAAGGCTGACAATGGCAATGAGAGGGGGAACCTGTCGTAGAAGCTTTGCCCCTTGCTTTACATAAATTGTTATGAACTGACTAAATGACGTTATTCCCCCGGAACGCTAGCTATCTAATGGTTCCCCTCAATCTTCCTAAAAAGAACGAACGCCGCCATCCTTCTTATTCAGAAACCCATTTAGGGGGCCTCGGCCCGGGAAGGGGAGAGTGGCTAAGTGGTCAAAAGCGACAGACTGTAAATCTGTTGAAGGTTTTCTACGTTGGTTCGAATCCTGCCTCTCCCACTTGTTTAGACTTTAGAGAAGAGAAAGGAGTTTTAGTGTAGGAAGGCCAACCGAGCGAAGCTCTTTCTTTTTTGTTTGTGGCCGTGCCGTGAAGTTCAATTGTTTCGTATTGTTGGTGAACTACTTATTTCTTTATGACCATCGATATCCAATCCCAACGTGAATAGAAGCGAGTCGCTTCTGGCGTCGGCTTGTAGTCTCTGTAGCCGGCATTCCTACACGCACGCGCCCGCTACCTCCTTGGTTCGGGACGAAGCCAAGCCGATAGATACGTACAATAGGTGAAGGAAGCGCCCACCCAGTGCTTCAAACCCGTAGTTAAGCTTCATTCAAAGCCGGAGCTTAGAGGCGCTCTTCCAACGCTTCAAAGCCGTAGCTTCACCCTGTAGTTTTGAAGCTGGGGAACGCTAGTTTGATCGAGGATTGGAGAGGAGAAGCTGAAAAACGGGACAGATTTAGGAGTCTTTGTGCGAGCCGTGTGAGAGTCGCACGTACGGTAACAAGGGGGGTGAGCGTCTATACGTGTTTAGTGTGGTGTTTGGGCCTACCCACCCTATTTGTTCCATGATCTATTGGTCTACTAGAGCTACCCACTTTGATCAATAAGCCAAGATTTTGACTGGATACGAAATCACTGGTGCTCAATCTAGTGGTATTTTTATGGGGATTCTATCTATCGTTGTAGGGTCCCTATTCAAGATTGATGAGGCAGAATCCGATTCGGCCCATTAAAGCAAGCCCAACGCAGATCAGTCCAAAAGCAGCATTAAAAGGCCCACTGGCAGCCTTCGGCCTATTAGCGGCCTAGCTGCCCTCGGCCCAGTAAACAGTCCAGTGGTCCTCAGCCCATCAGCGGCCCAACAACCTTTGGCCCATCAGCGGCCCGATCGCCTTCGGCCCAGTAGCGGCTCAGCAGCCCTCGGCCCAGTAGGCTCCAGCCCACTAAGCGGCATCTGGCCCATCAGCGGCCCAACCCCTTTCGGCCCGGTAGCCGTATCCGGCCCACTCCGGTGGGAGGGTTAGGCACTATGGCGGTTTACCAGTAAACCCAGAACACAGTCCTATATCGGCTGCCACCGTTAAGCAACCTCTATCCTCCGCTATAAATACACGGCTATTTATTATCAAAGGTATGTCTTCAAGACCCCAAGGACTATAGTCCAAAAATCATTAAAGCTACTTCTTTCACTTCTCTGACTTCTGAATCGAATCATCTTCAGAAGCTAACTTAACCGTCGGAGGGGGTTCCTTAGGGCCGAAGCCCGGGACTCCTACTGACTGGTTCTTCTTCTTTCCCTCCTTCTGCAGTTGCTCGGTTTGAATCTTCGCCGACCTCTCCGAGTCGGTCTCGGCCGCCGACCTTGGATCTTCTCCCTCCGGTCTCGACGCCTTTCGCAGGCTGGTTCGCCCCCGTCCGAAGGAGCTTCGGCCACGCCTTCCGCAGGTTGGTCCGCATCGTCCGAGGGAGTCTCGGCTCCGCTCCTGGCGAGTTCTCTCCCGGGCACCTCTCGGCCTCGAATCCTCGGCCCGTCTCCGTCCGCGCCTCGTTCCGGATCCCCGTCGGTCCTCTTCACCGATCCGATCAAGCTTCGGGTCCAATCTTGGGATTCCTGCCCCGGAACCCGACCGTGATAGCTTCGGCTACATCACAAAAAAGGCGCCGTCTATGGGAAGCTTAACAAGAAGTCATGTCTAATCGTCCAGTTACTTGACGATCCGGGCAAGACGAGGCAGCGACACAGGCGACTTCAGCACCGCCGCTCCATTCCGAAGGTGCTCCGTCTGCTCCAACACAAGGCTCAGCTCTTCCTGTCATACCGGAGTCCCTCGCTCCTGGAGACAATCGAATGGAGGAACTTCAGCAGCAAGTGGCAACACTGGCCACCGCCGTTACATCTCTGGCGCCCCTGCAAGACATGGTATCCGCCATCGCCCAGCGCATGGGGTTACTGGGCCAGCTCCCCCGAGAAGTACCGCCTCCTCCACTCTGCCCTGCCCAAGATACAAGGTTTCGGTCAACACCCTCGCAGGTCTTCCCTGACGAGACTGCCACGGCGCGCAGCGAGCCCTCGGCACCGCCTGCCCGAGTCCTTCGCACCGACCGCATTATGACGGAGCAAGGCAATGCTTCGTCCGAATTTCGACCAGTAGGGACCGGAGGACGTTCGGTCACTACTTCAACTACTCCGGACCTGGACCGGCGGTTGACAGCAATGAGGAAAGAGATGTAGCAGATGGTATCTCGGCCGTACGGAGCGCCTCTCGCCAGCACCATTCTGGAGCAAAGTCCGTTCTCGCCAGAGCTCCTGGCCACCGAGGTTCCTTCCAACTTTAAACTGCCGAAAGGCCCTCTCTACGATGGGATGACAGATCCGGTCTGCCACTTCCAGAGGTTCAACACCTACCTCTCTATCCGAGGGGTCTCTGAGGCAGTCCGCTGCCGTCTCTTCCCCCTTACTCTTGAAAAAACAACTTTAACCTGGTTCGAGACATTGGCTCCCAACTCTACCCATTCCTTAGTCCAATTGGGCCAATTATTCATCGACCAGTTCTATGATGCCACCCGGCAGTACAAAACCTCGGCCAGTCTATTAGCCATTCGGCAAGGACCGACCGAGACCCACCAAGAATATTTTACCAAATTCTGGGCCGAAGCTACCCAAATCCCGAACCTGGACAGTTCAATTGCGGTCTCGGCCGTAATCAGCAGGTGCTTGGACGAAGGGCTTCTCGGCTCTATCGGGAAGCGCCATCCCTCCACCTTCCAGGACCTCGTAGCTCGGGCCCATAAATACATTAACCGGGAGGTCCTGATGATGTCCAAGGGCAAGAGTACCGCCGAAGCAATACCGGCGCCTGCCCCTCCGGCGGTTCGTCCTCGACCCGAAGATCAAGAACCCTCCCGCAAGCGATATCGGAGGGAGGAATGGGACCGAGACAAGTGACGGGATCCGCAGCCGCGGTATCTACCGCTACGTGCTCCCCCTTCCCGAATGCTTATGGAGGTAAAAGGCATGCTCCGGCAGCCGGAGCGCATCAAGACAGATCTTCGCCGAAGGGAGCCCCGCAAATATTGTGAATACCATCGGGAGATCGGCCATTCGACTGACGAATGCCGACACCTTCGGGAGGAAATAGATCGCCTCATCAGAGAGGGCCGATTGCCACAATACCAGCAAGAGCAACCTCAGCAGCAACAAAACCGGGACATCCCTGAAGCAGCTAGGCCACGGCAACTCCCGAGCAAAGATACCGCTCCTCCGCCGAAGATCACCTCGGCCCCAGTAGAAACATCACACCAACGATCCAGTGCTGGGTCTGTAACGATCCGCCACCCTATAATCGGGGATCCGATTACTAAATGGGTACCGAATCATTAACTTGTAACCAAACCAGGATCCGAGTAAGTCTGGGAAATAAATAATCAACTAAGCTAAACATTCACATCGCATTGAATTGAGAGGAAAATGCAGAAATTAAAAGTTATTACAATGCGACTCGATACAGCAAATAATTACATACTCCAACAGAAAAGAAATGATTATACATACAGGCCAGAAATAAAGATAACAACTACATCGGGGCATACCCCGGAACAACAGTCGACGACGCTCAGCACTCAGCCGCACAACCCTCGCTAGGTCTGCCTGGAGTCCTCACCTGAAAGCCGCAGGGGTGAGTCTCAACGAAAAGACTCAGTAGGGATCCTTCGATCCCCACTGCCCACACACACACACACCCACAAGTGAAAAGTACAGCAGGGATATAATAACCATGAAGAGACAATGATTTCCATGCCTACATCTCAATGTGAATCACATGCATTCAAAGTATAACTAACATGCATAACTCTAATCTATCAGGAAACTCGTAATTCGGCGTATCCTTAAAACACGTCAACTTCACAACGAGAGTGGGAAACACAACGACCCGCTGAGACCAAACAGTAACCCCTCGGATAGCACACTGGCTACTCCGGCCCAACTGGCTCAGGTGGTTACTCCTTCCCCCAGCACGAGTGACACTCCAACGGTACCTCTCCGACACCGGTACAAGCTAGCTAACCCCGGGGTTCACCAGGTGACCCTCTATACTAGGCGTCACCCCGCCACTGCTCCCGTCAGCGCTGTGTCCCTCCGCACCGACACAGGGTGTAGAACGCTACAACTGTCACTCTAGGTCCACCGAAACAGAAAACACGGCACGGTGCGATCCGGTCACGGAGGAAGTCCACGGTCGCACGACACACAATGCAGTGCCATCCGGTCACGAAGAGTTCATTACATCAAGTATACTAACTGTATGCATTAACCGACTATCTAGCAGTGTAAACACATTTTACTGGCATGGATTAGTGTAGTTCTGGCTTGAATCGAGTCGCCCGAGGCCGACGCCATTCAAGCACCTTAAACTGGTTCATGAAATACCGGCCTCAGAATCTGGCCTAAAAGGCGTCGACACCAGTGGTCGCCTTTTAAAAGGCGTCAACATCCTCAGACGCCGTTTACACCGAAAATCCAGGAATTCCAGAAAACATTAATCGAGGGATTTCTGCCTTAAAAGGCGTCATGGTGGCTCGACGCTATTCCAAACCGCGTCGCCCACCCATGACGTCTTTTAGTCCCAGAATCCCCGAACTGACAGACCCTCAGTCGGGGTGATTTCCTGCCTAAATGGCGTCATGATGGCACGACGTCCTTCTGAAAGGCGTCGTCCATCCAGGACGTCATTTAGCGCCAGAGTCCCTGACTCCTGAAACCTCGAACTGGGGGATTTCTGTCCTAAAAGGCATCGTACTGGCCCGACGTCCTTCTGAAAGGCGTCGACCAGGCACGACGCCGTTTAGCGCCAGAAACCTGGTTCCCTGGTTCGATCCGAGGGTTCCTCCCTTAGCCCCAAATACCCCGAAAAAGCCCCAAAAACAGAGGGGAAAGAGGGCAACCAAAGTATCAATAATTCACATCACAGAAACTCCCATTCCCATCAAGGAAAAACCCCCTAACATGCTCATTCTACCCCAAAACCATCGATCCATAGCATGCTTTAAACGGGGAAGAAACATGATTTAGAACACAACACTGTGGGAACCGTCACCCTACCGGTTCTTGAACTCCTCCAAGCTCCGTGCCTCCGACCCGCCGCACCGTAGACCGCCGCCGGTACCCTCGAGAACGCCGCCACTCCACCGGGACGTCGGCCGCCATCCGGAGAATGGAACGCCGCGAAGGAAGTGGTGGTGGTAGAGGTGAGAGGTAGGGAAGTGTTGGAGTGGAGGGAAGGACGAAGGGTCGATGTCGGGGTCGCCGGAAGGAAGGAGAGAAAGAGAGAAGGAGGTGCAAATGAGAGAAAGAAGGAGGGCTCTCGGGGTTAACCAGAGACTGGCTGAAACGCGTCGAGATGTACGGACGCCTATCAGTCGATGTGACGGCTGCTCTGACAACTCTCTACGCAACGCTCTGACAGAGGTCTGAAACGCGTCTTCCATGAAAGACGCCGTTCAGTCGACAAGACTGGCGCCGTACTCTGACAACCCAGAGTCGCAGTCTGAAAGGCGTCGTGCCTCACAGACGCCGTTCAGACGACATGTCAGGGCCGTACTCTCGCGACCCAAAGCCAGCCCACGTGGCACAGGCTAAAACGCGTCAGCATAGCTGGACGCCGTTTAAACCGCGTCGAGCGGGCTCGACGCGAATCAAAACAGAGTCTCAGCCCCATTGGAGCCTGAACTACAGGGTCCAACCCCGAAATCCGGATCCGAAAGCCTCAGTCCTTACAGGGTCAATTATGATGATATCCGGTGGACCGGGAGAAGGATCGAGGCGTCGTCAGCTCGGCTCTGCAACGGTAGCAGCGGTCGATGTTGAGCCGAAGCGGTCTCGTCACGAAGACATTACCTTCGGCCAAGAGGATCTGACCGACATTTAGGTTCCTCACGACGACGCCCTCATTGTAAATACGGTAATAAATAGCTACGATGTTCATCGTATCTTCGTCGATAATGGAAGCGCCCCAAATGTATTATTTTACGATTGTTTTGTAAAGATGGGATTGAATGAAGCTGATATGAAGCCTCACCGGGGGCCTCTATTCGGTTTCAACGGTTCGCCCTGCCGAGTAGAAGGCATCGTCCGGCTCCCAGTAACCATAGGTTCGGCTCCTCGACAACTGACCGTCGAAACGGATTTTGCCGTTGTCAAAGTAGATTCAGCTTACAACGCCATCTTTGGCCGAAGGCTAATCGGCGGAATCGGAGCTGTACCCTCATCCTTCCACCATAAGCTGAAATTCCATACCAGTCATGGAATCGGCGAAGCCTAGGGGAATCAAGAAGCGGCTCGGCAATGTTATATGATTTCGGTTAAGGGAAAGGCTGCGGCCGAATCCTGTCAATCGAATCTTCAGCCGAAGCATCCTCGGGAGAGGAACTTATCGCCATCCCGGTTCCGGGAGGCGAGGGACGGACCCTTATGATAGGCTCCGGCCTAGAAAAAACTGAAGCCGAAAGACTTGCCGAGTTCCTGAAAAAGAACCTCGACGTCTTCGCCTGGTCTCCTGCAGACATGCCCGGAGTCGACCCGGAGATAGCGGAGCATCGGCCACACGTCGATCCCAACCAGCCCCCGGTCAAGCAGAAGCGGCGCACCTTCAATCAGGAAAGAAGGGTGGCCATCCAAGCCGAAGTACAAAAAGGGCTGTACGTCGGGTATCTCCGAGAGGTGCACCACCCAGACTGGATTGTCAATGTGGTGATGGTACCCAAGAAAGATGGCAAGTGGCGGATGTGCGTGGACTTCACCAACCTCAACAAAGCCTGTCCGATGGATAGCTTTCCGATGTCTCGGATAGATCAGGTGGTGGACGCAACCTCCGGCCACAAGCTACTAAGCTTCCTCGACGCCTACTCAGGCTACCATCAGATTCGAATGCATCCGGAGGATGAAAGCAAGACCAGCTTCACAACTGACCTCGGTCTATATTGCTATATCCGGATGCCCTTCGGCCTAAAGAATGCCGGAGCAACATATCAACGCCTCGTCAACAGAATATTTGCTCCACAGCTCGGCCACAACATGGAAGTCTACATCGACGACATGGTGGTGAAAAGCCACGTCGCTGCAGACCATCTGGCTGACTTGGCCTAGACGTTCTCGGCTATCATTCAAATGCGCCCTCCAGCTAACATCCGAGAGGTCCAAAAGCTGAACAGAAGCATTGCCGCCTTAAGCCGCTTCATGTCAAGGGCGGTAGATTATTGCTTTCCCTTCTTCAAACTACTGAAGAAGACCAATAACTTCTCCTAGACTGACGAGTGCCAATCAACCTTCAAGCAGCTGAAGGTCTATCTCTCCAATATTCCCATCCTGTCTAGACCGATTCACGGAGAGCAGCTGTTCCTTTATCTAGCCGCATCCGAAGCAGCTGTCAGCACCATCCTCATTCGGGAACAAGACGGTGTTCAGAGGCTAGTCTATTATATAAGCTGAGCTCTCCAAGGAGCAGAGCTTCGGTATCCTGCTCTTGAGAAGCTAGCCTTAGCCCTCGTCTCATCCGCAAGAAGGCTCCGGCCTTACTTCCTCGCCCACTCAATAAAAGGTCTTCACCGACCAGCCTTTGAGGCAAGTCCTCTCCCGGCCGGAGGTATCCGGTAGGCTAGCTAAATGGGCAATCGAACTGGGAGAGTTCGACATCTCTTACGGACCACGGACGGCAATAAAAGCTCAAGCTTTAGCTGACTTCATCGCCGATCTCACTCCCGAAGCATCCTCGGCCACTCGGCAGGAAGTCATGACAACACTCGAGGCCGAAGGCGCTTCAGTTTTTCCACCTTTAGCGGACGAATGGTGACTCTACGTCGATGGGTCCGCATGTTCCATGGGTAGCGGTGCCGGATGGATCTTGGCATCTCCGGAAGGGGTCATCACGGAGTATGCGCTGCGCTTCTCCTTCCCTGCTACCAACAACGCCGCCGAATACGAAGCCCTCATCTCCGGCCTTCGGGCCGCCAGAAAGCTCGACGCGCAGAACATAAAGGCATTTAGCGACTCTCAGCTAATCACCAGTCACATTTCTGGGGAATACGAGGCACATGATGCGATAATGGCGTCTTATGTAACGACCCACCATCCTATGACCGGAGACCCGGTCACTAAATGGATGTCGGCTCATTAACTGTAGGTTCACACCCGGATTTTATACACACATCTGGAGGAGTAAGCGTTAAACAAGATTAAATATAACATTCACACGGACTACAAGGGTACAGTGCGCAGGAAGTAAAATAATAATGTCCGTATACAGTCCAACAATAATTACATGTCCAAATAATAAATTAAGTACAGGCAGAAATAAAGTACAACAACATCGGGGCATACCCCGGGAACTGAGATAGCTGCTGGTCCGTACACCAAGGAGAGCACCACGCGCCGCCATGCGCCACAAGGTCTACACCTGAAAACGCAGGGAGTGAGCCACACCAAGATTGGGCTCAGTAGGGATCATCCGATCCCTCGCCTCCCACACACACACCCACAAGTGCAGCAACAATGATACAGGTAATAAGGCAAGTAAAGCTATAACCCACTACTCCTAAAATCTCGATATGAATCATGTGCATTCGAAATGTAACATGCATAACTCTGAAATTATTCTATCAAGGAGCCTACAACTCACGTCTCGGCAAAACACGCCAACCACGCCTCCGAAAGTGGGAAACACCAACCACACAGCCGTAAGTGGGAAACACCGTCCACGCAAGCACAAGTAGGAAACACCGACCCGCTAAGACCAAACAGTAACCCCTCGGATAGCGCGCTAGCTACTCCGGCCCAACTGGCTTAGGTGGTTACTCCTTCCCTCAGCATGAGTGACTCTCCGAATGTACCACTCCGACACCAGTACTAGCTGACCCCGGGGTTCACCAGGTGACCCTCTATCACTAGGCGTCACCCCGCCCACGCCCCCACCGGCGCTGTGCTCACGCCCCCACCAGCACAGGGTGATAAAGCGCTACAATGTCACTCTAGGTCCACAGTAACTCAAAACACCAAAACCCGGCACAGTACGATCCGGTCACGTGAAAAGCCCGCGATCCCACTACACACAACGCAGTGCCATCCGATCATAAAGAAACCAAGTATACTAGAGCATGCACTAACCAACTATCTAGCAGTATGTACATTTTACTGGCATGAATTAGTGTTGTTCTGTCTTGAATCGCGTCGCCCAAGGCCGACGCCATTCAAGTTCCCTAAATGGGTTCATAAAACAGAGGCCACGGGAATCTGGCCTAAAAGGGGTCGACACCAGCGGACGCCTTTTGAAAGGCGTTGACATCCTCCGACGCCATTCAGCTGATAAATCCAGAATTTCAGGAAAACATTACCCAGGGGATTTCTGCCTTAAAAGGCGTCATGGTTACCCGACGCCATTCAAATCGCGTGGTCCACCCATGACGTCTTTTAGTCCCAGAATCCCGAGTTGACGGACCCTCAGTCGGGGTGATTTCCTGCCTAAATCGCGTCATGATGGCCCGACGTCTTTTTGAAAGGCGTCGTCCATCCATGACGTCATTTAGCGCCAGAACCCATAACTCGTGAAACCTCGAACGGGGAGGTTTCTGCCCTAAAACGCGTCGTACTGCCCTGACGTCCTTTTGAAAGGCGTCGACCAGGCACGACGCCATTTAGCGCCAGAAACCTGGTTCCCTGGTTCGAACCGAGGGTTCCTCCCTTAATCCCCAAATGCCCCGAAAAAGCCCCAAAACGGAAAGGGGGAGGAAGAGAAGTTGATTCACCACAAACATACTACGAAACCCCATTCACGAACGCGGCCATATCCACGAGAACACCCCCTAGACACGCTTAATCTAGCCCAAAACACATCACGTAATGCTTAAGAAAACACGAGCAACGCATACAAGGTTCGTCCCCCTACCGGATACTTGAACTCCTCCAGGCTCCGTGTCGCCCAACCGCCGCACCGCAGACCGCCGCCGTCCGGAGGATGGAACGCCGCACGGCAGAGGTGAGAAGTAGGGAGGCGTTGGAGTGGTGGAAGAGGAAGAAGAGGAAGGGAAAGGGGAAAAGTGGGATCGGAGGAGGCGGAGAAGGAGAGGAGAGAGAGTGAAGGGTGAGAAATGAGGGAAAGAAAGGAGAGCTCGCGGGGTCAATCAAGAATTGCCTAAAACGCGTCGAGCGAGAAGGACGCCTATCAGATGAAAGGACGGGCCGTACTAACAGCTGTCTGAAACGTGTCGACCACCACGGACGCCGTTCAGTTGACATGTCAGGCATCGTACACTGACATCGCAGGGTGGCAGTCTGAATCGCGTCGTCCATCATGGACGCCGTTCAGACGACGAGACAGGGGCCGTACTCTCGCGGCCCGAAACCCGCCCACGTGGCGTCCACGTGGCACAACAGCAATACGTCTAAATGGCGTCCACCTATCAAGACGCCGTTTAAAAGGCGTCGTGTAGTGTAGACGTCATTCAGAAGAAACTCTCTAGACCCCTCAAGGTCCGACTCAGGGGATCCAGTCCGAAACCGACCTGAAAACTTAACCCGATACCTCAGTCCTTACATCTTATCTCCAGGTAACTCGCAAGATTCTTGCTCAGTTCAATTCTTATGAAATTGTGCGGATCCCGAGAGCCGAGAATGCTCGAGCCGATGCTCTCTCCTGTCTAGCCTCGACTCAGGACGGGGGAGGAGGCCGAATGATTCTCGTAGAAGAACTGGCCGAGCCAAGCCTCGAGGAGTCCGAGGTCATGCAAGTGACTGAATTTGAAGCCGAGACCTGGATGACTCCCCTAATCACTTTCCTCCTTCGAGGAGATATCCCGTCCGATCCAAAAGAAGCAAGACACATTCGGCAGCATTCTTCTCACTTCCTTCTCCTGGACGGGCTATTATATAAAAAGTCCTTCGGCCGACCACTCTTGCGATGCCTCGGCCCGGCCGAAGCTGACTATGCGCTGCGAGAGGTACATGAAGGGGTATGCGGAGCACATGCAGGAGGAAGGGCTCTAGCTCACAAGCTTTTAAGGCAAGGATACTGGTGGCTGACGCTTCGAGAGGACGCAACTGCCCTCGTCCGTCGTTACGATCAATGCCAAAGGTTCAGCTCCCTCATCCACCAATCGACAACCCTTCTAACTCCTCTATCAGACCCTTCGCCTTTCGCCCAGTGGGGAATCGACCTCTTAGGGCCCTTTCCCGTCGCCACTAGCCAGAGGAAGTTCCTTATTGTGGCGGTGGATTATTTTACTAAATGGGTAGAAGCCAAACCCCTCGCGTCCATAACCGATAGCAACGCGTGGAACTTCGTATGGAAGTCCATCATTTGCCGATATGGCATCCCTCGGGCCATTATCTCAGACAACGGCAAACAGTTCGACAGCCATCGGTTCAAAGACAACTGCACCAATTTCGGCATTCTCCACAAATTCGCGTCAGTAGCGCACCCTCGGACAAATGGCCAAGTCGAGGTCACTAACCAAAGTCTACTACAAGGATTGAAGACTCACCTCGGCAATGCCAAGGGCCGATGGGTGGAGGAGCTGCCGAGCGTTCTATGGGCTTATCGGACTACAAGCCGAACCCCAACTGGCGAAACCCCGTTCCGCATGGCTTATGGGGTAGAAGCCGTTATTCCTGTCGAAGTTAGCCTTCCCTCGCCGAGAGTTCTCACTCATAATCCGGAGACCAATGAGGAAGCCCTAAAAGATCATCTAGATCTTATAGAAGAAACAAGGGATCAAGCTCGCATTCGGCTGGCGGCTTATCAGCAGCGTATGGCCAGATACCACAACACTCGAGTAAAGCCCCGAAGCTTTGGAACCGGGAGCCTCATGTTGAGGAGTGCTCATGCGTCTAAACCAACCGAAGTCACAGGAAAGCTCTCTCCCAACTGGGAAGGACCGTATCGTATAAGGGAAGTAATCCGACGAGGGGCTTATCGGTTGGACCCCCTTTCGGGCCAACCTCTCCCTCGTACCTGGAATGTGGAACGCCTTCGGCACTACTTCATGTAAGTTACTTCCCCCGGAGTTTAGCTGGAAGGCATGAATAAAATTCTTCTTTTGAAAATATCATATCCGGCATTATTCTCAAAGTCCGTGTAAACCGTACCGGGAGTGTCTTCGGCCATGCAAACCGTATCGGGAGCGGCATGGTATTCAAAGTCCGTGTAAACCGTACCGGGAGTGGCTTTGGCCATGCAAACCGTATCGGGAGCGGCATGGTATTCTAAGTCCGTGTAAACCGTACCGGGAGTGGCTTCGGCCATGCAAACCGTATCGGGAGCGGCCTTATTTTCCAAGTCCATATCCGAATCCGGATTGGCTTCGGCCATGCGAGCCGCATCTAAACAGCAATATAGTCTCGGCCACAAAGAGAACCAGACTCGGTCATTCATTCGGAACACTGAAGCAAAATACTTTTTCATATCTATATGAACAAAGTACAAAATCGGCCAAACACCTAGCCGCAGCTTTTTAAGAAAGCAGACAAAAAATGGGACAAGCCCCCGTACTAGCTCTCGGCATCATCGCCGTCTACATCGAGCGGAGTCTAATTGGGAGAGGCCGAAGGAGAAACCTCAACCGGGACGACTTCATCAGGTACGGCCGCACGGCCTTCCTCCGGAGCCGGAGCTCTTTCGGCCTTAAGTTTTTCCCACCAGGCCAGCAGCTCGTCATCGTCCTCGTCCGTCAGAAGGCCGATGCCGATCAGATCTACGGCCGGACACGCCTTTTGGGCGATAGCCTGCCCTAGACTGAATACAGACGACGCCGCCTCGAGTCTAGCCTGCATTATCTCCTCAGCAAAATCCAGCCCGGCCTTATAGCTAGCTACGGCTGTACGAGCAGCCTCTTCGGCCTTGGCCTCCAGATCTGCCTTCAGAGACGAGACCTCCTCGGCGTGGCGACGGCGCTCCGTGACCCGCTGATCGGCCTTGTCCTAGATCTCGGCCTTAAGAATTGTAATTTCGGCCCGGACTGCCTCCAGTTCCTTCTCGGCTTTCTCCCTCTCCTGCTCGGCCTTCGTCTTGTTCTCGGAGGTGGCATGGATCACCTCCTTTTGCTCTCCCAGCTCGGCCCACATCCGGGCATTAGCTTTCCGGAGCAAGTCAACGTTGGCCTCAAGACCACGTTGGACCGAGGGAACTTTGCCCGAAGCCAACTGATCCGAAGCCTGGTCAATGTCCCGGAGCTTTTGCTGAATGGCTATCTGGCGGCGGACGAGTCCCCCGCACATGACCGTGGACTACAGCCGAAGGCAAGCAAAAGTCAGCAAGTGCAAACGAGCCAAGGGAAATACTAAACCAAGGCCAAATAAAGAAGTATTTTACCTGGACAGCGTATCGGGCACACTACATCGACAAGCCCTCCGAGGACAACTCTCTCATCTCGTCCTCGGCCATCGGGAGGGTCAAGCCGCGAAGCAGGCGAAGGCATGTCCGAGAGTACTCCAGACTCTCATCCGCGAAGACCCCAAGATTTGGGACCCAGGGCTCATGCCCGTATTCACGGGACATATGCGTCCTGGACCCCCCGAAGGGGAAGGAAAGGTACTCTGTGCCGGCCGCCGTAGTCGGAGGGGAGTCGCCCCTCGGTGGTTCGGGAGGCGACGAGAGAGGGGCCCCTCGGGCGGCCATCGGCCTCTTGGCTGCCTGGGCAGATTCTGTCTCGCCAGGATCATCCGCCCGGCTCCGCTTCATTGGTTGGCCGCTCCCTCGGGCGACCGACTTTCCCTTTCTCTTTCGAGAGCGGCCACCGCAGCACGACCTTCAACCAAAGCCGCCGTTTGCCCTACGGCTCGAGCGCTCGGGGCCGCATCTCCTCCAGCCTCCTCTTCTCCCGCCACCTTCTGCGGGGGCGGTCGAGATTGGCCGGGCTGCTTGGCGAGCCGGCCGAGCAGTCCCCGAAGCCCAATCATCTATGCGGACAGAAAAAGGAGTTAGCAACTTACAAGCACGTAACTCTCCTCAACTCAAGACCGACTTACCCTCGGCCGAAGCTTCAGCACCCTCTTCGGTCGGAGGAGCTTCGGCCGGAGATTCAACCTCGGCAGCTCCCTCGGCCTCCCCCGAAGTATCCTCGGGAGGAAGGAAAGACCCGAGGAGGAGACTTCGTCGGATCCGGCCAAGCCCCCGTCTGTACGAGCCGCTCCTCTTCGTCGAAGAGCTCCGCTATGTCATACGGAGCCTCGGCTTCCAGGAGGTGCACGATGTGGAGCTGGTCGGAATTAAGGGAAGGCGGATTGGAGAGGCCTTCGGCCAGTGGTGCCCACTCAGTGGGGAAGGGCCACACACTCTTCTCCTTCTCCAGAAGAGAAATAAAGATAAAGCTCTTCTTCCAATGGTGAATGGACGAAGGCTTCCCAGAAAAAATACCCCGGCCGAAGCGGGAGACGAAGCAGTACCAATCAAATTTCCCCTGCGGCTGTATCTTAAAAAGAAAGCGGAAGATGTTTACCGAAGGGGTGACGTCAATGTAGGCGTGCACAACCAAGAAAGCGTAAACTGTCCGCCAAGAGTTCGAGAAAAATTGAGACGGGGCCAACCCATAAAAACACAGAAGGTTGGTTACAAAGGAAGGGAGGGGAAGACGAAAGCCCGTCCGGAAGCTCTCCTCATAAATAGAAAAGCAGCCCGGTCGGACGGAGTTAGCCCTGGTGTTTGTTCCGGGCCGATAGGGAATCGTCCAAGATGGGAGCTGGTAATCGGAAGTGATGGTCTTAACACCATCGTTAGTAAGAATGCAGATCGCGTCGAAGACTGTCTCGGCCTGGCGTCGGCCGGAAGTAGAAGCCTAGCCTGTGGCAGGAACCTCCTCGGCTTCTTCAGCCTGAGACATCTCGGACTCTTCCGCCATGAAGAAAGCAAGGGAACTGGAAGAAAAGGAAGATAAGAAAGATTTGGGAAGCCGGGACGAAGAGCAAGAAGAATAAACTTCGGCCGAAGAGCTACTCTCGGCCGAAGAGGGACTACTGGACATAAATTGCGGGGAAGAAAAAGAAGAATTGAGGCTTACCCTCAAAACAAGGTCTCTTCAAATGACCTCTCGGACAACATAAGGCTCCCCGGCGACAGCTCCGAACAACGAAAAGCTTCCCAGCGACGGACAGGGCTCTCTCAATCACCTTCGATGGCTCGCTCTTCGCCGAAGAAGCTGGAAAGCTCGGAGAAGATGCTCGCAGGAAGGCACAGGCACAAGAGAAGGAGAAAGCGAAATAGTGCCCTGAGGAGAGGGGCTCCTATTTATAGGATAAAGTTTAAAGCATTCCCCACCAAAATCAACGGCCAAGATCTTCCCCCTCCTCGGCACCGCTTCCCTCGGATGCGCGCAACGTATGCTGTCCTTCAGCAATAATGACGGGCAGGCTGCCGGATCGAGAAAAAGCAATCAACGGCGGGACGCGGCCTTCGGCTAAGTCCCGGCCTAAGACGAGGCTAATTGTTGCTAACCCTCGGCCGACCGAAGGCAGTTCCTTCTTTACGACAAAGCAGAGAAAATTTCAGACAGCACATGTCATATTACTCCCCCGAGGAGGCTTCAGACTTTACTCTCGCCATCTCGTGAAATTGAGGAAGGCAAGAGTGGGGGGCTATGTGATGAGGCAGAATCCGATTCGGCCCATTAAAGCAAGCCTAACGTAGATCAGTCCAAAAGCAGTAGTAAAAGGCCCACTGGTAGCCTTCGGCCTATTAGCGGCCCAGCTGCCACCGTTAAGCAACCTCTATCCTCCGCTATAAATACACGGCTATTTATTATCAAAGGTATGTCTTCGAGACCCCAAGGACTACAGTCCAAAAAGCATTAAAGCTACTTCTTTCACTTCTCTGACTTCTGAATCGAATCATTTTCAGAAGCTAACTTAACCATCGGAGGGGGTTCCTTAGGGCCGAAACCCGGGACTCCTACTGACTGGTTCTTCTTCTTTCCTTCCTTCTGTAGGGGCTCGGTTTGAATCTTCGCCGACCTCTCCGAGTCGGTCTCGGCCGCCGACCTCGGATCTTCTCCCTCCGGTCTCGACGCCTTTCGCAGGCTGGTTCGCCCCCGTCCGAAGGAGCTTCGGCCACGCCTTCCGCAGGTTGGTCCGCATCGTCCGAGGGAGTCTCGGCTCCGCTCCTGGAGAGTTCTTTCCCGGGCACATCTCGGCCTCGAATCCTAGGCCCCGTCTCCGCCCGCGCCTTGTTCCGGATCCCCGTCGGTCCTCTTCACCGATCCGATCAAGCTTCGAGTCCAATCTTCGGATTCCTGCCCCGGAACCCGACCGTGATAGCTTCGGCTACATCAAAGATCATTGCAGTTCTTCTTCGGGCAGCTGTAGGACAGATGGCCGCCTATAGATGGTAGGGTAGGATGGGTGGTACCGCTCAAATTGCGCCCAATCTTCCTAACTGCGCGCGGGTCAGGCTTAGAGCGCGTGAAACTCATCACTACCTCGTAAGGGCATTGAGACCATAGCATGTTACAGAAAAGCGCTGCTTTTTCTGGAGTGTTGTCATATAGCTTCCCGACAAGAAGAGCCACTCGCTCTGAAGTGTTGTCACACAAGATAAGCACGCCGCCCGCCTGTTGGCCGGGCGAATCGAAGTTATCTTCCGGTCAACTGTCCACCCAGTCAAGTGCATAAAACACAGTGGAATCACGCAACGCACACTGCTGATGTGCTTCCTGCCCATGAGGAAAGAAAGAAATAGACAAGGTTCAGATTTGACTGTTTGCAGCATGGGAGCTGATTACCCAAGAAATCCCTGGGAAGAAAATCAAAGATATCTCGGTAACGAAAACTATAGGCGGCTGTATTGGCGAGATCCAACAGTGAACAGCTGCCCAAAAGAAAAACCGTCGGGAAGTCCGAGGACCTTTAGTGCCATACCCTACCCCTGGCAGCCTTCACGCCAAGCGACGGCCGCCCTTGTCCCTTTCCTTTTTCCGTTCAGCCTACTTCTTTGCTTTGTTCCAAATAGAGTCTCAGGCGCTTGCTTCGGTGGTTCGTATGCCTACCTTACTTACCCACTTGACGAAAAAAAGGGAACGATCGTTTCGTTTCCGGAGGATGGAAACCCTCACTTCTTCCTTTTGAAACTGTCGGGACGCAAAGCGTCTTCGCTTCCTCTCCCCCCACCGATATGAGTTTCGAGCAAGCTTTCGCTTTTTCTCCCAGGAGGGAAAACCTATAGTTTTGAAGCAGCGCTCAGCCCGGTTACTCAAAAATGTGTTTGCTACAGAAGGACGTAGGGCTCCTATTGACGTTGTTAAGGTTGGTTTCCTTTAGAATGAAAAAGTAGAAATGAAGCCCCTACAACTGTCGATTCGAAAGGAACCCCCATAGTCGTATGGGGTGGGGTGTTTATGGGAAGCTGCCTTGGATATGAGGAATTCCTCAAAATCAAAGCGGTATTTGACGAAGATTCTATCAATAGATAGGAATGAGTGTTCGATATAGGTGCTATGAGCATCTACTCTCTAAATATATTGTGAGAGAGAGAGCAGATATAACAATATAATAAAAAAATCGGGAGATGATAATAAAATAATGGATACATAGATAGATAATGGTATTTATATTCCTATTCCTCTTTATTTTATAGAAATAAAAAAGATATCCCTTTCATCTATCTCTTTCTTGTCTATCTATCTATTTTTTCTATCTATGAATCAAGCAAGTCAAAAGAGTTCGTTTTTGTGTTCCCCGAAGCCCCGAATAGATTGGATCGTTTCTGCCAATGAAATGAACGCGGAGCCCGTTCCGAATGCTTCTCCGATCCTGAAGTTCTCGCGAAGAGAAGAAGATGCAGCTCTCCCTCCCTCTTTTTTTTCCCGCTTTGCTAATCTTCCACTCTAACGCGGGCGCGGGAGGAAGAAACCTAAGTTCTTCTCTTAGGTCCTTTTTTCAGTGCAACACAGGAAAGCACCCTCTTTTTGTCACCCCTGAAGCTTCCCAGAGGCTTTTTTTGTAGCTACGCATGTTTTAGTCTATGTTCAAACCCCCTGTGGAGTCAAGTTACGAAGACTACACTTGACAGGGCCTTCAGGGGAATTTCTTCATGCCTGCCGATGTTTAGATAAAGGAATGCTTCCCAAACCACTAAAGGAAAGGCTCGACGAAGGGAGGGGGATGCGACGGGGTAAGGAAAATGCTTTTGGAGATCGAGATCTCGATTTGTTTTTCATTGAAAACCAAGAAGGCCAAGAATGGCCTATGGGGATAGCAGCCTTCCTTCGGGCTTTGCCTGCCCTTTTCTAATAAATAAAGAATTTCAGCTCGGCCCGGGAAAGTGCTAGCAACAACAGAAAGGAAGGGGTCCATGTAGCTACTGCGCCCGCCCACTGAGAAGCAGGTTCGGCATCTACTACAAAAGAGAGAATCCACTTCAGATAACCACGCCTCTGCTAGGCAGCGTGTGGAATGGCCAAGAGCGGACCTTTTTGGATATATAATCCAAGTTGAGAGTGGAGTTACGGGAACAGCCGTCTGATGGAAAACAACTTTCACGTTCGGTTCAGAGAGCACTTTTTCGTTGAGAATTCCTCATTCCCTTTTGTGTGAATTCCCCAGTGGCGAATTAACCACTTTTTGGGTCCTATCTACTCCATCTCTCGAGCCCCGAGGAAAACCCCCCTCTCCATCGGATTCCATATCTCTTTTGACTCTATATATGTGGGCACCTGATATCTATGAGGGTGCACCCACCCCAGTTACAACATTCCTTTCTATTGCGCCTAAAATCTCTATTTCTGCAAATATGTCACGTGTTTCTATTGTTGGTTCCTAAGGAAGTACATTGCAACAAATCTTCTTTTTCCGCGGCATTGCTTCTATGATCTTAGAGCACTGGCCGCCATGGCCCAAACGAAAGTCAAAAGACCTCTAGCTCATAGTTCGATTGGACATGTAGGTTATATTCGTACTGGTTTATCATGTGGAACCATAGAAGGAATTCAATCACTACTAATTGGTATCTTTATTTATGCATCAATGATGATAGATGCATTCTCCATAGTTCCAGCATTACGGCAAACCCGTGTAAAATATAGATTTGGGTGCTCTAGCCAAAACGAATCCTATTTGGGCTATGACCTTCTCCATTACAATGTTCTCATACGCAGGAATACCCCCTACCGCCGGCTTTTGTAGCAAATTCTATTTGTTCTTCGCCGCTTTGGGTTGTGGGGCTTACTTCCAAGCCCCAGTGGGAGTAGTGACTAGCGTTATAGGTCGTTGGGTGGCCGGAAGGTTGCCATGAGTAAGGTTGGGGGACCGAAGGCAGTTTTCTGTGCACCGGATACGTAGCTTACCGAATCCGTTGCGACACGGATGGGAATGCATGCTACGAAAGACAGAGTCGAGTCTCATACATCAACCATCCACTCAATATTCCTTGTACGAGTCCACAATCACTACACGAGATGAACCTGGGTTTGGTGAATTGAAGTTGGCCTTAGGTGTAATTGGACTCCCAGTTACTGCGCGCGATCGTATACTGAGGTGTTCCCGGTCGGTTGTTGGAACGACGCGAGCCGGGCCTCGATTCAGAAAGATAAAGGGACAGAGGTAACTAATTCCCCATCTCATTTGGGGCAGAAAACGAATCAACATCTCGATGTGAAGCCCTTTCCCTTTTCGTTGGGAAAGAACGGCGAAGTCCATCCGAACCGTCCAATGAAATGAAGAAATAAGAGGAGAGCAAAGCGCCAATGGCGCGCGAAGCGCATGCGGAAGGGTACCGAAAAAAAAGTGCGGAGGAGAAGCAGCCGAGCTCATTCCCTTCGCTTCCTGGGCCCAAAGCAGTGTAGTGTTTCCTAGCCAAAGAAAGGATTTGGGGCTTCTTCATACATATATATACAAATAGAGAAATAGATCCATCCATCTATCCGGATATCTAAAAAATCATCGATTTCATTCAACGTTTGATTCAAAGGATTGCGCCCCCCCCCCCGCTCATGAAACAGCTCTGCTGCGATGGATGGCAGAGGGTCCGTAGTACCCGAAGCACTGGACTGATCCAGTAGCCGGGAAGGGGCCTAGAAGTGCCTACTACTACACCACACTACACTTGGCTCTACACATTTACAGAGCTAACACCTGTCTAGTGTCTGGCAGAACATTGGGGGCTTCAATCTCGACTCCTTGTCCCCATCTCAGCCCAAGCTAACGGAGCCTTACTTATTCAGGGGGGAGAGTGGAGCCACGATAAGCACTCTTTAGAGGAGGATCCTTGGCCCCTCTTCATTCTCAACAGGGGTCTCTGCCCACATGGAAGCGGGGCAGAGGTGGAAAAGATCAAAGACATCCGCTTGCCTTCCTTTTTTCTCATTTTTTTAGAGGGGGATAGATAAAGTGGAAAAAACAGACTCACATTTCCCAGTCGAAAAGAAAAGATGGGTTCCTTTTTCGTCTCGACAAAGAAAGAATAATCTTGAAAACGCTCCTAACCCCTTTGTAGAGCCGTGTATTGTAAGTGATCCGAACCCGCCCGGATCGAGAGTCCCCCTTAGAGGCAAATTCAGTTGGTGAGCCGTATGATGGGAAACTATCTCCTGCGGTTCGGAGAGGACTCAGCTTGAAGTTAGTACTCCCTTGGTTTTGGGGTGGACCCTGATGTAGCCGAAGCTATCACGATCGGATTCTGAGATTGGAATCCGAAGACTGGACCCGAAGCTGGATCAGATCAGCGAAGAGGACCGACGGGGATCCGGAACGAGGCGAGGGCGGAAACGGGGCTGAGGATCCGAAGACGAGAGGGGCCCGGGCGAGAGCTCGTAGGGAGCGAAGCCGAGACTCCCTCGGACAAAGTGGACCGGCCGGCGCAGGACGTAGCCGAGCCTCCTTCGGACGAGGCGGACCAGCCTGCGAAAGGCGTGGCCGTGGCTCCTTCAGACGAGGCGGACCAGCCTGCGGAAGGCGTCGAGACCGGAGGGAGAAGACCCGAGCTCGGAGGCCGAGACCGACTTGGAGAGGTCGGTGAAGATTCAAACCGAAGCCCCTACAGAAGGAGGAAAAGAAGAAGAAGAACCGGTCAGTAGGAGTCCCGGGCTTCGGACCTAAGGAACCCCCTCCAACGGCTAAGTTAGCTTCTGAAGAAGATTCGATTCAGAAGTCAGGGAAGAAGAAATAGCTTTAATACTTTTTGGACTGTAGTCCTTGGGTTCTTGAAGACATACCTTTGGTAATAAGTAGCCGTGTATTTATAGCGGAGGATAGAGGTTGCTTAGTGGTGGCAACCGATATAGGACTATGTTTTGGTTTACTGACGCCATAGTGCCTAACCCTCCCACCGGAGCGGGCTGGATACGGCTATTGGGCCGAAGGGGGTTGGGCCGCTGATGGGCCTGATGCCGCTTAGTGGGATGAAGCCTACTGGGCCGAGGGCCGCTTGGCCGCTAACGAGCCGAAGGCTTTTGGGCCGCTGGCGGGCCGAAGGCTGCTGGGCCGCTGACGGGCCGAAGGTTGTCGGGCCGCTGACGGGCCGAGGACCACTGGGCTGCTCACTGGGCCGAGGGCTGCTGGGCCACTGACGGGCCAAAGGTAGTTGGGCCACTGACGGGCCGAGGACCACTGGGCTGCTCACTGGGCCAAGGGCTGCTGGGCCGCTGAGGGGCCGAAGGCTGCCAGTGGGCCTTTTACTGCTGTTGTTGGGCTGATCTCAGTGTTGGGCTTGTTTCAATGGGCCGAATCAGATTCTGTCTCATCACATAGACCCCCACTCTTGTCGTCCTCATTTTTGAGACTGCGAGAGTAAAGTCCGAACCTTCTTCGGGAGAGTAACATGTCTGAAACCTTTGCCTTGTAGAAAAGCTGCCTTAGGTCAACCGAGGGCTGGTGACAAATAGCCTTGTCTGAGGCCGGGACCTTGTCAGAGACACCTTCGTCTCAGGCCGAGACTTGGTGTACATATAGAAATGATCTACGT
Organism: Zantedeschia hybrid cultivar; assembly: GCA_030544215.1. Taxonomy (NCBI): domain Eukaryota; kingdom Viridiplantae; phylum Streptophyta; class Magnoliopsida; order Alismatales; family Araceae; genus Zantedeschia; species Zantedeschia hybrid cultivar. The sequence goes on along the minus strand of JARZZO010000003.1, from coordinate 43,782,517 downwards.
TTGCTTGCTTCAAGGCATGTCTTTGAGTAGATAGCCGAATTCGATCATGTATGTGGCCGAAGCCATGCCGCTCCCGATACGGTTTGCATGGCCGAGGCCACTCCCGGTACGGTTTACACGGGTTTAGAAAACCATGCCGCACCCCATATGGTTTGCATGGCCGAAGCCACGCCCGGTACGGTTTACACGGACTTAGAAAATAATGCCGCTCCCGATACAGTTTGCATGGCCGAAGCCACTCCCGGTACGGTTTACACGGACTTAGAGAATAATGCCGCTCCCGATACGGTTTGCATGGCTGAAGCCACTCCCGGTACAGTTTGCACAGACTTTAGAGAATAATGCCGCTCCCGATACGGTTTGCATGGCCGAAGCCACTCCCGGTACGGTTTGCACGGGCTTAGAAAACCATGCCGCTCCCGATACGGTTTGCATGGCCGAAGCCACTCCCGGTACGGTTTGCAAAGACTTTAGAGAATAATGCCACTTCCGATACGGTTTGCATGGCCGAAGCCACTCCCGGTACGGTTTGCATGGCCGAAGCCACTCTCGGTACGGTTTACACAAACTTAGAAAATAATGCTGCTCCCTATACGGTTTGCATGGCCGAAGCCACACCCAGTACGGTTTGCACGGGCTTAGAAAACCATGCCGCTCCCGATACGGTTTGCATGACCGAAGCCACTCCCGGTACGGTTTACACGGACTTAGAGAATAATGCCGCTCCCGATACGGTTTGCATGGCCGAAGCCACTCCCGGTACGGTTTGCACGGACTTTAGAGAATAATGCCGCACCCGATACGGTTTGCATGGCCGAAGCCACTCCCGGTACGGTTTACACGGACTTAGAGAATAATGCCGCTCCCGATACGGTTTGCATGGCCGAAGCTACTCCCAGTAAGGTTTGCACGGGCTTAGAAAACCATGCCGCTCCCGATACGGTTTGCATGGCCGAAGCCACTCCCGGTACGGTGTACACGGACTTAGAGAATAATGCCGCTCCCGATACGGTTTGCATGGCCGAAGCCACTCCCGGTACGGTTTGCACTGACTTTAGAGAATAATGCCGCTCTCGATACGGTTTGCATGGCCGAAGCCACTCCCGGTACGGTTTGCACGGGCTTAGAAAACCATGCCGCTCCCGATATGGTTTGCATGGCCGAAGCCACTCCCGGTACGGTTTACACGGACTTAGAGAATAATGCCGCTCCCGATACGGTTTGCATGGCCGAAGCCACTCCGGTTATGGTTTGCACGGACTTTAGAGAATGATGCCCCTCCCGATACGGTTTGCATGGCCGAAGCCACTCCCGGTACGGTTTACACGGACTTAGAGAATAATGCCGCTCCCGATACGGTTTGCATGACCGAAGCCACTCCCGGTACGGTTTACACGGACTTAGAGAATAATCGGACCTGTCGATGTAAAGTTTGCTATGCGCCGACGAAGGAGCCGAAGCGGATTCGGCGTCAATAGTAGCTCTGACTTCCGGCTGAGGGGCCGAGGATGCTTCGAGAGTGAGCTCAGCAATAAAGTCGGCCAAAGCTTGAGCTTTCATCGCGGTACGAGGCCCATAAGAGATGTCGAACTTTCCTTTATTGAGTGCGCGAGGAAGTAGGGCCGGAGCCTCCTAGTGGAAGCGACGAGGGCCAAGGCCAGCTTGTCAAGAGCCGGATACTGAAGCTCTGCTCCATGGAGGGCTCGGCTTATTTAACAAACTGGTCTTCGAACACCACCTTCTTCTCGGACGAGGACGGTGCTGATAGCTGCTTCTGACGCGGCTAGGTATACGAACAACTGTTCTCCTCGGACCGGCTTAGATAATATGGGAACATTGGAGAGATAGGCTTTCAGCCAAGGCAATCTCGGATGAGGCGATCAATCTCCTCTCGAAGGTGCCGGCGTTCGTCAGCCGAATGGCCGGTTTCCCGATGGTACTCGCAGTACTCGCGGGAGTCCCTTCAGCGGGAATCAGTCTTGATGCGCTCAGTCTGCCGAGGCATACCCTTCACCTCCATGAGCATCGGGGAGGGTGGAGCAGGTAACTGCAGATAATACCACTGCGAATCCCGGCGCTAGTCTCGGTCCCATTCTTCCCTCCGGTATCGCTTGCGAGAGGGTTTCTGATCTTCCGGGCGAGGGCGAACCGCTGGAGGGGTAGCCGCCAATACTGCCTCGGCAGTACTCTTGCCCTTGGACATCATCAGGGCTTCTCGGTTGATGTACTTGTGGGCCTGAGCCACCAGGTCCTGGAAGGTGGGAGGATGGCGCTTCCCGATAGAGCTGAGAAGCCATTCGTCTAAGCAACCGCTGATTACGGCCGAGACCGCAATCGAGCTGTCCAGGTTCGGGATTTTTGGGCAGCTTCGGCCCGAAACTTGGTAAAATAATCTTGGAGGGTCTCGATCGGTCCTTGCCGAATGGCTAACAGACTGGCCGAGGTTTTGCACTGTCGGGTGGCATCATAGAACTGGTCGATGAACAATTGCCCCAACTGGACTAAAGAGTGGATAGAATTGGGGGCCAATGTCTCGAACCAGCTTAAGGCTATGTTTTCAAGAGTGAGAGGGAAGAGACGACAGCGGACTGCCTCAGAGACCCCTCGGACAGAGAGGTAGGTGTTGAACCTCTGGAAGTGGCAGACCGGATCTGTCATTCCATCATAGAGGGGGCCTTTCGGCAGTTTAAAGTTTGGAGGTACCTCGGTGGCCAAAAGCTCTGGCGAGAACGGAGTTTGCTCCAGAATGGTGTTGGCGAGAGGCGCTCCATATGGCCGAGATACCATCTGCTGCATTTCTTTCCTTATTGCCGTCAGCCGCCGGTCCAGGTTCGGGGCAGTTGAAGTAGTGACCGATCGTCCTTCGGCCCTGGTTGGATGAAACTCGGACGAAGCATAGTCTTGCTCTGTTATGATGTGGCCGGCGCGAGGGACTCGGGCAGGTGGTGCTAAGGGCTCGCTGCGTGCCGTCATGGCCTCGTCAGGGAAGACCTGCGAGGGTGTTGGCCGAAGCCTCGCATCTTGGGCAGGGCAGAATGGAGGAGGCGGTACTTGTTGGGGGAGCTGGCCCAGTAATCCCATGCGCTGGGCGATGGCGGATACCATGTCTCGTTGGGGTGCCAAAGAAGTAACGGTGGCGGCTAGTGTTGCCACCTGTTGCTGAAGTTCCTCCATCCGATTGTCTCCGGGAGCGAGGGACTTCAGTATGACAGGAAGGGCTGAACCTTGTGGTGGAGCAGGCGGGGCACCTTCGGAATGAAGCGGCTGTGCTGAAGTTGCCCGCGTCTCTACCTCGTCTTGTCCGGATCGTCTGGTCACTGGACGATGAGACATGACTTCTTGTTAGATTTCCCACAGACCACCTCCACCTGCTTCTCCTGGGTGACCACTGCTAGCACTGTCTTTCTCTTGTTTAAAACCTTCTGCTGGCTTGGCCCACTGAACTACGCACAAGTAAGGTTCTAACCAATGCTCCTTAAGAGATTACGTCCAGCTCCAAGCGGTTAAACATTCCAAGTATAGCCTGCAATAGATCTCGGACTTGAGAAATGATGACACTGGTAGGATGGCCTTCAAATCGGGCAATGTTCCTTGCTTAGAATAGGTACCACCAGATGATAAGAGGTAGCACCCGACACACTATGATGCACGCTGTTTGTGAGGAGGCGTGTGAAGAGCAGCGCAAGAACCTGATGATTAGAGAGTCTGTAGGATGAATGGGAACTTCAAAAGCTGAAGCAAAGTAGCTCCAAGTTGATGAGGCCTGTGCACCTATGAGAAAAATATGAGTGATAGACTCGGGGTGGAACAACAAGTGCATTTAGACGCCAGTGGGATGCCGAGTCCTTGTATTTCAGTGTCCACAGGCAGCGTATGAAAAAGAGCACACCGAGCCGATTTGATTGGGGAGAAAGGAGTGCCAGAGGAATAGGTATGGGAACCCCGGTTCTCTTCGATTATGGATGATTAAAGAAGCAGTGGCAACTGAGAAGTCCCCATCATTTGTGTGGATCCATTTTATTCTATCCTGTTCCAAGCTGGTATTGAATGGAAGTGGGTTCTGAAGTCCGTTAATCATAGTGAGTTCCTGTGGCGTGAAGAGTTGTAGGTTCCAATCTCCCTCTGCACTTAAAACTTCGTTCATCTTTAGCCTCTTGGTGGAGATCTCAGACCAACAACTATCTAAAATAAGACTCTTGATGCTACCAGCTCCTAACCCATTATCCTCCCAGAAGCTAATATCACCTTTACCAATCAACCATCTAGTCGATGAGTGGAAGAGATTCCTTAGTTGATGTAATCTTTTCTTTAGTGCTGAACAACGATATGGCAGAGGGGAGGAGGGAAAGGAGTCCCTCAAATAGTGTTGTTGCATGTATTTTGCCCAGATGGATTTTGAGTATGGATCATCCAAAGGAGCTTTAAGTGGAACGCTGTAGCAATTTCAAATAACTTCAGGATGCCTATCCCACCTTCCTCGATTGGTCTAAGTAGGGTGACCCAACCAGTGAAATTTGCTAGGTTCTTTGCCCCCAAATTCAGTTGATATACATTCTTTCAATCAATCTGATGTATCACTGAAGCAAGAGCTGCTGAGATAGATAGAACATAATTATAGGAATACTATAGAGAAGTTATTTCAGCAAAACTAGCCTACCACCCTTTGATAATAACTTGCCATTCCATGATGCTATTTGCTTGATGATTTTGTCAACAAGAAAAGTGAAAAAGGAAGCCTTGGGAGCACCTACAAATAGTGGTGCGCCTAAATACATGATAGGAAATTCCTTTCTAGGAAAACCTACTACTGAACCAATCATATCCACCCTGCACCGAGGAGCATTTCTTTGTATAACAAAGCAGCTCTTCGTTTTGTTTATCAATTGACCTGAAGCTGCTTCATAGCGTCCAAGAAACTCCATCAAGTGATTTAGGGAATTCCTTCTGATTTTGAAAATCCATGCCTCACCATGCACTCCCCCATTGAATAAGATAGAGAACCAACAATTGGTGAACGTAGCCTTTATTTATGAAGGTAATCTGCTCGTTTCGAATTGTGCGTCGTTAAACACATGAAAACGTTCAATCTAAATTTATCCGGCTCACTCAAATCAAAATTTGGAAATTTAATAGTGGTGAGTCCGAGTCGATCCACAGGGAGTTAAATTTTTAACTTTGAAAACTTTGAAATTTATTTAATCTAAAAAAATTGATGATTGTTTATGATTTTTAATGCACTAGAATTCAATTATTCTAAAAATAACAACAACCTGAATTAACTAATTATACTAAATGATTAATTACCTAATTAAACCGTACACAAGATACTTAACTAAAATTAAAAAGAAATCGAATTAATTAAACTAATTCTAAGTAAACAAGCAAACACCCCTAATGTAATTAAGAAATAAGTATTAACTAAATCAAAGTTGAACAAAACTCTCATAAATTACTACCCTTTTAACAGTACGGACACTTATCTAAGCTAACAAAAATAATTAATGGAAAAAAAATTAAGTAAACAACATGCAGCAAATAGGGGCTTTGAGGAGCTTCTGCTGGTCTTCGTTGGAAAAGGAAGAACTCGGGAAGAGCAGTGAATAGCTGCTGCACGTGGAGGCTTCACCAAGCATGCCTGCATGCGCTAGAGGAAACATGCAGGTGGAGGGCAGCAGGTGGTTGCTGGTGCTTGAAGGTACTGCTGTCAACTTCAACTGCAGCTTGTGGGAGCAGCTGCTGGCTTGCCGGCGCTGGTGAGAAGGAGTGCAGATTGCTGCTGGTGCTGTCGCTGAAGGAAGCAGCTGCGTGGAGGGATGCTGGGGACGTGGCTGCTGCAGGAGGGGGCTGGAAGCTCTGCTTCACCGCGTGGAGGCTTCACCAGGTTGGTGCGTTTGCATGCAAGGGTGACCTTGCTGGAGCTGCTGGAGAGAGGGGCTTCAGACCGGCGGTGCGGCACTTGCATGCACGTGGAGCGTGTGGAGAAAGCCTTGCTGCTGGTGCTGCAGGTGGCCTGCTGGAGGTGCAGAGATGCTGGTTGGACGTGCAGCTTGTTGCTGGCGGCTGGTTGCAGCAGACTGGAGCTGCCGTGCGTGGGAACCGGAGAGGACCCGAGAGAGGAACCGTGGAGGGAGGAAGAGAAGAGAGGCTGCGAGAAAGGGGAATAAGGGCCAGAGGGAATCTGCTGGAAAGAGAGCTAAGAAGAGAGGTGTGTGGGAAACCGAGAGAGGGACGGAGGGCTGCGGGAAGGAAAACTGTGGAGAGGGAGAGGAAATAGAAGAGAGAGGGAAAACCGACTAGGAATTAAACTGGGAAAAACCAAAACGTGGGGGGGGAGATCCTGGTTGAGAGGAATTTGTGGGAATTTATAGAGAGGAGGAGGAGGAGAGGTGCTGGGTTTGAGTTGGACAAGGAGGAGGATATGTGGGAGACTTGGAGAAGGGACAGGATTTAGAAGAGGAAATTGGAAAAGAAATAGGATTCGACTTTCTAAAACGAGAGAGAGAGAGGATTTTTTAAAATAAAGAAAGGGATAGGTTTAGGAAATCGGAGAGACGGAGGGAAATAGTCGGTTTTAGGAAACTCCAGCGAAGGAAGGAATCAAATTGTATTTTTACCCCTGTTTTAGTTGAAATCCGCACACTAGACCTCTCCCAAATTTCCGAAAACTCCTCCAGCTGCACTGCATCATCGGCATGTCCTGTTCACATCAAATAAATATAATTTAGCGCTTTATCATAAAAATATCATCATATTTATTCATTTCGTCTCGGTTTTGTCGAAAAACCGCAAATGCGCTACACTCCTTTGATCACATGAAATGACGATGTTTTTAAGTCAGAATTTGATGAAATTGGTACCGTTGGACTTGTTACACAATTATCTATCATTTCATGCTATTTTGCAGATAAAAACATGAATATGATGCATATGGTTGCCCTTAAATGATCAATTTAACACTTTATCATAATCCATTTCTCACAAAAACCAAACTTAGTCAAGACATCAAATAAGAAGTTCCAATCAAGTCTGTCGGCCATATCTAGTTTCAAAATGACATTAGAACCTACTACTTTCCTGTTGACATCACTTGTTAATTCCTGGGCCATTCCAATATTCTCAGCTATGTTCCTGCCTCTAACAAAGGCTCCTTGGTTGTCAGATATGATAAGTGGAAAGATAGTACTGAGCCTATTGTTGAGATTCGAACTAGAATTTGATAAATTAAATTACAGAAGCTAATTGGCCTGAAGTCAGTTACCATTTCAGCATGATCTTTCATTGCTATTAGAACTAGAAAGGAAGATGTATAAGCTCTTGGTAGTGTGATGGGGTATTGAAAAATTCAGTAAGGGCTGCAAGAATATCACCTTTAATCATCTCCCAGCATGTAGTAAAAAACAATCCAGTGAAACCCTCTGGACCCGGCGCACTCTCCTTTGATAGGCCAAATGTCGCTTCCCATACTTCGTCCTCAGAAGGAAGAGCAGTGAGCATTTGATTCTGAGCCTCAATAACACGGCTAGGAATGACGTTAAGAAGCTCTTGATCAGATTGACAAGCCTGAGCTGAGAATAATCCTTTGTAGTAATCAATTAGTAGGATTTGCTATCTCCTTAGGTTCTGAAGCCAAGTTGTCCTGTTCATCCCTGATCATATTAATGGACGAGGCTCTTCGCTTATGAAGTACACAAGAGTGAAAAACCCTTGTATTATTATCCCCCTCCTTTAACAACTTAAGATGCGACTTCTGCCTCCAACTCCTTCGGACCCTCTTGGAGTTGAACTTTCAAGAGATTTTCTCTAGCTTCATTGACGGCCTGATAATTCTCTGTAGTAGGATTGGCATCACAAGTGGATTGAGCTGAACATGGTCTGCTTGAGATAAGTTATGAAATAAATTGCCAAAACTATGAACATTCCATTGCTTCAAATCATATTTCAACCTTTTCAGCTTTGATATCAGGATACAGAGAGAAGTCCAAAAGCAAGGCGCCTCCCTGCTTTGTTTCACAGCATTAAGAAAAGAGGGATGTGAAATCCACATATGCTGGAACCTAAATGGACGTGGTTCCTGGGTACTGGCTTGCCTGAATTGGAGCAACATAGGAGCATGATCAGAAAGTATGTGGCTTAGGTGCTGGACCTGCACATGGGGATATAGGCTAGTCCAGGCATGGTTAGCAAAACATCTATCCAGCCTTGCACAGATCGCCGAGGCTCCCTGTTGATTGTTACTCTAGGTAAAGGAGCTACCAACGAAGCCTATATCTGACAGGCCCGAGGAGGAACAATTTCAAATCATAAAAAGATCTGGTGTCTAGGGCATTGCCCCCCAGCTTCTCACTTGCATCCAGGATCACATTCAAATCCCCTCCCACCAACCAAGGGCCATTGATTCCTAATGATAGATGGAAGATCCCAAAGCTGTGTTCTTTCAGATGGGGAACACTTACCATATATAAAGGTATTGTGATGAGGCAGAATCCAATTCGGCCCACTAAAACAAGCCCAACACAGATAAGCCCAGCAGCGGCAGTAAGGGGCCCCCTGGCAGCCTTCGGCCCGTTAGCAGCCCAGCGGCCCTCGGCCCAGCGAGCAGTCCAGTGGTCCTCGGCCCATCCGCGGCCCAGCAATCCTCGGCCAATCAGCGGCCCAATAGCCTTCGGCCCGTTAGAGGCACAGAAGCCCTCGGCCCAGTAGGCTTCGGCCCGTCAGCGGCCCAATAGCCTTCGGCCCGTTAGAGGCGCAGCAGCCCTCGGCCCAGTAGGCTTTGGCCCGTCAGCGGCCCAACCTCCTTCGGCCCAATAGCCGTGTCCGGCCCACTCCGGTGGAGGACTAGGCACTATGGCGGTTTACCAGTAAGCCCGGAACATAGTCCTATATCGGCTACCACCGTTAACCATCCTCTATCCTTCGCTATAAATACACCGCTATTTATTGCCAAAGGTATGTCTCCGTGACCCTCTAGGACTATAGTCCGAAAAGCATTAAAGCTACTCTTCGACTTCTGAATCGAATCATCTTCAGAAGCTAACTTAAGCGTCGGAGGGAGTTCCTAAGGGCCGAAGCCCGGGACTCCTACTGACCGGTTTCTTCTTCTTTCCCTCCTGCAGGAGCTCGGTTCGAATCTTTGCCGACCTCCCCGAGTCGGTCTCGACCGCCGACTTCGGACTTCTTCCTCCGGTCTCGACGCCGTTCGCCGGCTGATCTTCCTCTCCCGAAGGTGCCTCGGCTCCGCACCGGCTGCCCTTCGACCCAAGGGACTTCGGCTGCGCCTTCCGAAGGCTAGCCGACATCAGACCGAGCGACCCTCGGCTTCGGATCTTCGACCGCGTCTCTACCTCCATCGCCTTCCGGATCCCCGTCTGCTCCACCAAGCGCGGCACTGCCAGTCATACCAGAGTCCCTCGCTGCAGGAGAAGACCGGGTGGGAGTGCTTGTAACGACCCGCCACCCTATAATCGGGGATCCGATTACTAAATGGGTACCGAATCATTAACTTGTAACCAAACCAGGATCCGAGTAAGTCTGGGAAATAAGCTAAATATTCACATCGCATTGAATTGAAGGGAAAGTGCAGAAATTAAAAGTTATTACAATGCGACTCGATAAAGCAAATAATTACATACTCCAACAGAAAAGAAATGATTATACATACAGGCCAGAAATAAAGACAACAACTACAACGGGGCATACCCCGGAACAACAGTCGACGACGCTCAGCACTCAGCCACACAACCCTCGCTAGGTCTGCCTGGAGTCCTCACCTGAAAGCCGCAGGGGTGAGTCTCAACGAAAAGACTCAGTAGGGATCCTTCAATCCCCACTGCCCACACACACACACCCACAAGTGAAAAGTACAGCAGGGATATAATAACCATGAAGAGACAATGATTTCCATGCCTACATCTCAATATGAATCACATGCATTCAAAGTATAACTAACATGCATAACTCTAATCTATCAGGAAACTCGTAATTCGGCGTATCCTTAAAACACGTCAACTTCACAACGAGAGTGGGAAACACAACGACCCGCTGAGACCAAACAGTAACCCCTCGGATAGCACACGAGCCACCTCGGCGGTCACTCCTTCCCTCAGCAAACACCGGCCCGCTGAGACCAAACAGTAACCCCTCGGATAGCACGCTGGCTACTCTGGCCCAACTGGCTCAGGTGGTTACTCCTTCCCCCAGCACGAGTGACACTCCAACGGTACCTCTCCGACACCGGTACAAGCTAGCTAACCCCGGGGTTCACCAGGTGACCCTCTCTACTAGGCGTCACACCGCCACTGCTCCCGTCAGCGCTGTGTCCCTCCGCACCGACACAGGGTGTAGAACGCTACAACTGTCACTCTAGGTCCACCGAAACAGAAAACACGGCACGGTGCGATCCGGTCACGGAGGAAGTCCACGGTCGCACGACACACAACGCAGTGCCATCCGGTCACGAAGAGTTCATCACATCGAGTATACTAACTGTATGCATTAACCGACTATCTAGCAGTGTAAACACATTTTACTGGCATGGATTAGTGTAGTTCTCGCTTGAATCCCGTCGCCCAAGGCCGACGCCATTCAAGCACCCTAAACTGGTTCAGGAAATACCGGCCTCAGAATCTGGCCTAAAAGGCGTCGACACCAGTGGTCGCCTTTTAAAAGGCGTCAACATCCTCAGACGCCGTTCACGCTGAAAAACCAGGAATTCCAGAAAACAATAATAGAAGGATTTCTGCTCTAAAAGGCGTCATGGTGGCTCGACGCTATTACAAAACGCGTCGCCCACCCATGACGTCTTTTAGTCCCAGAATCCTCAAACTGAGTCCCCTAATCGGGGTGATTTCCTTCCTAAATGGCGTCATGATGGCCCGACGTCCTTCTGAAAGGCGTCGTCCATCCAGGACGTCATTTAGCGCCAGAGTCCCTGACTCCTGAAACCTCGAACTGGGGGATTTCTGTCCTAAAAGGCGTCGTACTGGCCCGACGCCCTTCTGAAAGGCGTCGACCAGGCACGACGCCGTTTAGCGCCAGAAACCTGGTTCCCTGGTTCGATCCGAGGGTTCCTCCCTTGGCCCCAAATACCCCGAAAAAGCCCCAAAAACAGAGGGGAAAGAGGGCAACCAAAGTATCAATAATTCACATCACAGAAACTCTCATTCCCATCAAGGAAAAACCCCCTAACATGCTCATTCTACCCCAAAACCATCGATCCATAGCATGCTTTAAACGGGGAAAAACATGATTTAGAACACAACACTATGGGAACCGTCACCCTACCGGTTCTTGAACTCCTCCAAGCTCCGTGCCTCCGACCCGCCGCACCGTAGACCGCCGCGGTACCTTCGAGGACGCCGCCACTCCGCCGGGACATCGGCCGCCGTCCGGAGAATGGAACGCCGCGAAGGAAGTGGTGGTGGTAGAGGTGAGAGGTAGGGAAGTGTTGGAGTGGAAGGAAGGACGAAGTAGTGGGAGGAAAAGAGGGAGGAGGAAGGGTCGATGTCGGAGTCGCCGAAGGAAGGAGAGAAAGAGAGAAGGAGGAGCAAAATGAGAGAAAGAAGGAGGGCTCTCGGGGCTAACCAGAGACTGGCTGAAACGCGTCGAGGTGTACGGACGCCTATCAGTCGGCTGCTCTGACAACCCTCTGCAATGCTCTGACAGAGGTCTGAAACGCGTCTTCCATGAAAGACGCCGTTCAGTCGACAAGACTGGCGCCGTACTCTGACAACCCAGAGTCGCAGTCTGAAAGGCGTCGTGCCTCACAGACGCCGTTCAGACGACATGTCAGGGCCGTACTCTCGCGACCCAAAGCCAGCCCACGTGGCACAGGCTAAAACGCGTCAGCATAGCTGGACGCCGTTTAAACCGCGTCGAGCCCGCTGGAGCCTGAACTACAGGGTCCAACCCCGAAAACCGGATCCGAAAGCCTCAGTCCTTACAGTGCTCCAGCAACAGATGGCGACGCTAGCCGCTGCCGTCACCTCTCTTGCACCTCTGCAGGAGATGGTGTCCGCCATCGCCCAGATTGCTGGGCCAGCTTCCCCAGCAAGCCCCGCTTCCTCCACTCTACCCAGTCCAAGACACGAGGTTCCGGCCGGCGCCCTTACCGGTCTCCCCCGACGAAACCGCTACGGCGCGTAGCGAGCCCTCGGCGCTACCTGCCCGAGCCCCTCGCGCCAACCGCATAACGGAGCAAGGCTATGCTTCGTCCGAGTTTCGCCCGACCGGAACCGGAGGACAATCGGTCGCCACCTCAACCGCCCCGGACCTGGACCGGCGGCTGACGGCGATGAGGAAGGAAATGCAGCATATGGTGTCTCGGCCTTACGAGGCGCCCCTGGCCGGTACCATCCTGGAGCAAACCCCATTCACACCAGAGCTCCTGGCTACCGAGGTTCCTCCCAACTTCAAGCTGCCGAAGGGCCCTCTCTATGACGGAATGACAGATCCGGTCTGTCACTTCCAGAGGTTCAACACCTACCTCTCGGTCCGAGGGGTCACCGAGGCAGTCCGCTGCCGTCTTTTCCCCCTCACCCTTGAGAAGACTGCCCTAACCTGGTTCGAAACACTGGCCCCCAACTCTATCCACTCCCTAGTCCAGTTGGGCCAGCTATTTATCGACCAGTTCTATGACGCCACCCGACAGTGTAAAACTTTCGCCAACCTACTAGCCATCCGGCAAGGCCCCACCGAAACTCTCCAGGAGTATTTTATTAAATTCCGGACCGAAGCCACCCAAATCCCAAACCTCGACAGCTCGATTACGGTTTCGGCCGTGATCAACAGGTGCCGGGATGAAGGGCTCCTCGGCTACATTGGGAAGCGCCATCCCCCTACCTTCCAGGACCTCGTAGCCCGGGCCCACAAGTATATCAACCGGGAGGCCCTGATGATGTCCAAAGGCAAAGGCGCAGCCGAAGCAGCTTCGGCGCCTGTCCCCCAGGTGGTCCACCCTTGGCCCGAAGATCAAGAGCCCTCCCGAAAGCGATATCGCAGGGAGGAGTGGGACCGAGAAAGGCGACGGGATCCGCAGCCGCGGTACCTGCCGCTACCCGCTCCCCCTTCCCGAATGCTTATGGAGGTGAAGGGCATGATCCGGCGGCCGGAGCGCATCAAGACAGATCCGCGCCGAAGGGACCCCGGCAAATACTGCGAGTATCATCGGAAGATCGTCCATACAACTGACGAGTGCCGACACCTTCGGGAGGAGATCGACCGCCTCATCAGGGAGGGCAGACTGCCGCAGTTCCGACGAGAGCAGCCCCAGCAACAGCGGAACCGGGACGTCCCTGAGACGCCCAGACCGCAGCAACCTCCGGGGAAGGAAGCCGCTCCTCCGCCAAAGATTACCTCGGCCCCGGTGGAAACATCTCATCAAAGACCCAACTCTGGGTCTATCATGATGATATCCGGAGGGCCGAGAGAAGGATCAACGCGCCGGCGGCACAGCTCCGCAACAATAGCGACGGTCGACGTCGAGCCGAAGCGGCCTAGCCAAGAAGACATTACCTTCGGCTCAGAAGACCTGACTGATGTTCAGGTCCCTCACGACGACGCCCTCGTCATAAACGCTGTAATAAACAGTTACGATGTACATCGTATTTTTGTTGATAATGGAAGCGCCCCGAACATCTTATTCTATGATTGCTTTGTAAAAATGGGATTGAATGAGGCTAATATGAAGCGTCACCGGGGCCCCCTATTCGGGTTTAACGGCTCGCCCTGCCGAGTAGAGGGCATTGTCCGACTCCCCGTAACCATAGGCTCCGCCCCCCGGCAATTAACCGTAGAAACGGATTTTGCCGTTGTGAAAATCGACTCAGCCTACAACGCCATCTTTGGCCGAAGGCTAATCGGCGGGGTCGGAGCTGTGCCTTCGTCTTTCCATCAAAAGCTAAAGTTCCATACTAGCCACGGATTAGGCGAAGCCAGGGGAAATCAAGAAGCGGCTCGGCAATGTTACATGATTTCGGTCAAGGGGAAAGCTGCAGCCGAGTCCATGTCGATTGAATCGTCAGCCGAAGCATCCCCGGGAGAAGAACTGTAACGATCCGCCACCCTATAATCGGGGATCCGATTACTAAATGGGTACCGAATCATTAATTTGGAACTAAACCAGGATCTAAGTAAGTCTGGGAAATAAATAATAAACTAAGCTAAACATTCACATCGCATTGAATTGAGATGAAAGTGCAGGAATTAAAATTATTACAATGCGACTCGATACAGCAAATAATTACATACTCCAACTGAAAAGAAATAATTAAACATACAGGCCAGAAATAAATAACAACTACATCGGGGCATACCCCGGAACAACCGCTGAAGGCGCTCAACACACGGCCGCACACGCCGCTCTAGGTCTGCTGGGAGTCCTCACCTGAAAACCGCAGGGGTGAGTCTCAAGACAAGACTCAGTAGGGATCCTTCGATCCCCACTGCCCACGCACACACCCACAAGTGCAAAGTACAGCTAACGGTAAAGTAATAAGCACAGTAGTAGGTACAATTCCTAATTCTCAACGTGAAATCACATGCAGTCGAAATATAATAAACATGCATATTCTAAACCAGCCGACTAGGGAACCCACAACTGCCGTCTCGATAGAACTCGCCAACCACACAAACAACGGTGGGAAAACCTCGACCCGCTGAGACCAAGCAGTAACCCCTCGGATAGCACACTAGCTACTCCGGCCCAACTGGATCAGGTGGTTACTCCTTCCCTCAGCATGAGTGACTCTCTGAATGTACCACTCCGACACCGGTACTAGCTGACCCCGGGGTTCACCAGGTGACCCTCTCTCACTAGGCGTCACCCCGCCCACGGCCCCACCGGCGCTGTGCTCCACCCACACCAGCACAGGGTGATAAAGTGCTACAACTGTCACTCCAGGTCCACAGTAACACAAAACCCAGCACAATACGATCCGGTCACGTGAAAAGTCCGCGATCGCATAACACATAACGTAATATCATCCGGTCATGAAGAATCCATCTCCACCGAGTACACTAAGGCATGCACTAACCAACTATCTAGCAGTATGAACACATTTTACTGGCATGAATTAGTGTGGTTCTGTCTTGAATCGCGTCACCCAAGGCCGACGCCATTCAAGCTCCATGTACTAGTTCATGTAAAACACTGTCTTCAGAATCAGGCCTTAAAAGGCGTCGACACCAGTGGTCGCCTTTTGAAAGGCGTTGACATCCTCAGACGCCATTTAGTGCAGAAATCTAGGAATTCCAGAAAACATTACCCAGGGGATTTCTGCCTTAAAGGGCATCATGGGTACCTGACGCTATTCAAATCGCGTCGCCCACCCATGACGTCTTTTAGTCCCAGAATCCCCGAACTGACAGACTCTCAGTAAGGCGATTCCTGCCTAAAAGGCGTCGTGATGGCCCGACGCCCTTCAAAAAGGCGTCGTCCATGCACGACGTCTTTCAACCCCAGGAACCAGAGTATGCCATGAGCCCGAGGGCTCCCTTTCAACCCCAACAACCCCAAAATCACCCAAAAACGGAGGAGAAAGAGGGGCAATTCAAACCACATGAAATCACATTCATAGAAATCCCCCATATCTTCAAGAAGAACTCCTAAACATGCTTGTTCTACCCCCCGGAATCATAGATCTAAAACATGCTTTAGGAGGAAGAATCATGATTTGAGCATAGAACACCATGGGAATCGTCACCCTACCGGTTACTTGAACTCCTCCAAACTTCAAGCCGTCCACCCGACTCGCCCCACGCCGCCGCCGGTACCGCCGTGGTCGTCCTTACTCCACCGTGACGTCGGCCGCCGTCCGGAGAGTAAAACGCCGCGGTGGAAGTGGAGGTGGTAGTGGTGGGAGCTAGGTATGGGATGGAGTGGAGGGAAAGATGAAATGGTGGAAGGAAAAGAGGGAGGAGAAGGGGCTGCCGCCGGGATCGCCGGAAGGGAGGAGAGAAAGAGAGGAGGAAGAAAAAATGAGGGAAAGAAGGAGGGCTCGCGGGGTTAACCAGAGACTGGCTAAAACGCGTCGACATAGACGGACGCCAATCAGGTGATGAGACGGCTGCTCTGACAGGACTCTGAAACGCGTCGTTCTATACAGACGCCGTTCAGGAGACATGTCAGGGCCGTACTCTGACAATCCAAGAGTCGCAGTCTGAAAGGCGTCGTCCCATGCGGACGCCGTTCAGACAACATGACAAGGCCGTGCTCTCGCGGCCCAAGGCCAGCCCACGTGGCACCCACGTGGCAGAACCTAAAACGCGTCTGCAACGGTGGACGCCGTTTAAACCGCGTCGAGCGGGCTCGACGCGAAACATCACAGAGTCTCTGCCCCACTGGAGCCTGAACTACAGGGTCCGACCCCGAAAACCGGATCTGAAAGCCTTAGTCCTTACAAGAACTCATAGCCATCCCAGTTCCGGGAGGCAAAGGACGAACCCTGATGATAGGCTCCGGCCTGGAGAAAGCCGAAGCGGAGAAACTCACCGAGTTCTTGAAGAAGAATCTCGACGTCTTCGCATGGACTCCGATAGATATGCCCGGGGTTGACCCGGAAATAGCAGAACACCGGCTACACACCGATCCTAACCAGCCCCCGGTCAAGTAGAAGCGGCGTACCTTCAATCAAGAAAGGAGAGCCGCCATTCAAGCCGAAGTTCAAAAGGGGCTGGATGCCGGGCACCTCCGAGAGGTGCATCACCCGGACTGGATCGCCAACGTAGTAATGGTGCCCAAGAAGGACGGCAAATGGCGAATGTGCATGGACTTCACCAACCTCAACAAAGCATGTCCTATGGATAGCTTCCCGCTACCTCGGATAGATCAGGTGGTAGACGAGACTTCCGGCCACGAGCTTCTGAGCTTCCTCGACGCCTATTCAGGTTATCATCAGATCCGAATGCGTCCGGACGATGAAAGAAAGAACAACTTCACGACTGATCTCGGTCTGTATTGCTATACCCGGATGCCCTTCAGCCTGAAGAATGCTGGCGCGACATATCAGCGCCTCGTCAATAAAGCGTTCGCCCCACAGCTCGGCCGCAACATGGAAGTGTACGTCGACGATATGCTGGTTAAGAGCCGCGTCGCTGCAGACCATTTGGCCGACTTAGCCGAGACATTCTCCGCCCTACGGCAGTCCAAAATGAAGTTGAACCCGGTCAAATGCGCCTTCGGAGTGGCCTCCGGGAAGTTCCTCGGCTATATGGTCACTCACCGAGGGGTGGAAGCTAACCCCGAAAAGGTTTCGGGCATCATTTAGATGCGCCCTCCGGCTAACCTCCGAGAGATTCAAAAGCTAAACGGAAGGATAGCCGCCTTAAGCCGCTTCATGTCCAGAGCGGCGGATTACTGCTTCCCCTTCTTCAAGCTACTGAAGAAGGCCAATAGCTTCTCCTGGACGGACGAGTGACAGACGACCTTCGAGCAACTGAAGGCCTATCTCTCCGAGGTTCCTATTTTGTCCAAGTCAGTCCACGGAGAGCCGCTGTTCCTTTACCTGGCCATATCTGAGACAGCTATCAGCCTCGTCCTCGTCCGGGAGCAAGACGACGTCCAGAAGCCTGTCTACTATATAAGCCGAGCCCTTCAAAGAGCAGAACTTCGATATCTTGCTCTAGAGAAGCTGGCTTTGGCCCTCGTCTCATCCGCGAGGAGGCTCCGGCCTTATTTCCTCGCCCACTCAGTAAAAATCCTCACCGACCAGCCTCTGAAGCAGGTCCTCTCCCGGCCGGAGGTATCCGGCAGACTGGCAAAGTGGGCGATCGAACTAGGAGAGTTCGACATCTCCTACGTGCCTCGGATGGCGATAAAAGCCCAGGCGTTAGCTGACTTTATTGTCGAGCTCACTCCCGAAGCTCCCTCAACACCTCAGCCGGAGCCCGACGCATCCGAGGCCGAGGACACTTCGGCTCGCACACTGGCGGATGAGTGGCAGCTTTATGTAGACGGCTCCGCATGCTCCACGGGCAGCGGCGCCGGATGGATCTTGGCGTCTCCCGAAGGGGTCGTCACGGAGTACGCGCTGCGCTTCTCCTTTCCAGCCACCAATAACGCCGTCGAGTATGAAGCCCTCATCTCCGGCCTCCGGGCCGCAAGAAAGCTTGGCGTCCGGGACCTAAAGGCTTTTAGCGATTCTCAGCTAATCGCCAGTCACGTTTCCGGGGAGTATGAAGCTCGGGATGCGATAATGGCATCTTATCTCCAGGTGACTCGCAAGATCCTCGCTCAATTCGATTCTTGTGAAATTGTGCGGATCCCAAGAGCCGAGAATGCCCGAGTCGATGCCCTTTCCTGGCTGGCATCAACCCAAGACGGGGGAGGAGGCCGAATGATCCTTGTAGAGGAACTCGCCGAGCCAAGCCTCAAAGAGCCTGAGGTCATGCAAGTGACCGAATCCGAGGCCAAAACCTGGATGACTCCCCTAGTCGCTTTCCTCCTCCGGGGAGAAGTCCCGCCCGATCCAAATGAAGCAAAACATGTTCGGCAGCGTTCATCTCACTTCCTTCTCCTGGACGGGCTGCTGTATAAAAAATCCTTCGGCCGACCACTTTTGCGATGCCTCGGCCCGGCTGAAGCCGATTACGCCATACGAGAGGTGCACGAAGGGGTATGCGGAGCACATGCGGGAGGAAGGGCCCTGGCTCACAAGCTTCTAAGGCAAGGATACTGGTGGCCGACGCTCCGAGAGGATGCAATAGCCCTCGTACGTCGCTGCGATCAGTGCCAGAGGTTCTGCTCCCTCATCCACCAGTCAGCAACCCTTCTAACTCCTTTATCCGACCCCTGGCCTTTCGCCCAATGGGGAATCGATCTCCTAGGGCCCTTTCCTGTCGCCACCAGCCAAAGGAAGTTCCTCATTGTGGCAGTAGACTACTTCACCAAATGGGTAGAAGCCGAACCCCTTGCGTCCATAACCGATAGCAATGCTTGGAACTTTGTCTGGAAGTCCATCATCTGCCGGTACGGCATCCCCCGGGCCATCATCTCAGACAGCGGCAAACAGTTCGACAGCCGTCGGTTCAATGATAATTACGCCAGTTTCGGCATCATCTACAAGTTCACTTCGGTAGCGCACCCCCGGGCAAACGGCCTGGTCGAGGTCACTAACCGAAACCTGCTACAAGGATTGAAGACTCGCCTCGGTGAAGCCAAAGGCCGATGGGTGGAAAGCTACCAAGTGTTCTCTGGGCATATCGGACTACAAGCCGAACCCCAACCGGCGAAACCACGTTTCGCATGGCTTATGGGATAGAAGCCGTCATTCCTGTAGAAATCGGCCTTCCCTCTCCGAGAGTCCTTACTCATGATCCGAAAGCCAATGAGGAAGCCTTAAAGGATCATCTTGATCTCATAGAAGAAACCAGGGATAGAGCTCGCATTCGGCTAGCAGCTTATCAACAGCGCATGGCCAGATACCACAACACTCGAGTGAAGCCCCGAAGCTTCGAAATCGGGAGCCTCGTATTAAGAAATGCTCATGCATCTAAGCCAGCCGAAGCCGCAGGGAAGCTTGCCCCCAACTGGGAAGGGCCATATCGTGTAAAGGAAGTAATCAGACGTGGGGCCTATCGGTTCGAAACCCTTTCGGGCCAACCTCTCCCTCGCACCTGGAATGTGGAATGCCTTCGGCGTTATTTCATGTCAGTCCACGTAAACCGTACCGGGAGTGGCCTCGGTCATGCAAACCGTATCGGGAGCGGCATGGTATTCTATCCAAGTCCGCGTAAACCGTACTGGGAGTGGCCATGCAAACCGTATCAGGAGCAGCACGGTTTTCTATCTAAGTCCGCGTAAACCGTACCGGGAGTGGCTTCGGCCATGCAAACCGTATCGGGAGCGGCATGGTATTCTATCTAAGTCCGCGTAAACTGTACCGGGAGTGGCTTCAGCCATGCAAACCGTATCGGGAGCCGCAGGGAAGCTTGCCCAACTGGGAAGGGCCATATCGTGTAAAGGAAGTAATCAGACGTGGGGCCTATCGGTTGGAAACCCTTTCGGGCCAACCTCTCCCTCGCACCTGGAATGCGAAACGCCTTCGGCGTTATTTCATGTAGGTTACTTCCCCCAGAATTTAGCCAGAAGGCGTAAATAAAATTCTCCTTTTAAGGAATCATACTGAGTAGCTTCTCTCTAAGTCAACGTAAACCGTACCGGGAGTGGCCTCGGCCATGCAAACCGTATCGGGAGAGGCATGGTATTCTATCCAAGTCCGCGTAAACCGTACCGGGAGTGGCTTCGGCCATGCAAACCATATCGGGAGCGGCACGGTTTTCTATCTAAGTCCGCGTAAACCGTACCGGGAGTGGCTTCGGCCATGCAAACCGTATCGGGAGCGGCATGGTATTCTATCTAAGTCCGCGTAAACCGTACCGGGAGTGGCTTCGGCCATGCTAACCATATCGGGAGCGGCATGGTATTATATCCAAGTCTACGTAAACCGTACCGGGAGTGGCCTCGGCCATGCAAACCGTATCGGGAGCGGCATGGTATTCTATCCAAGTCCGCGTAAACCGTACCGGGAGTGGCTTCGGCCATGCAAACCATATCGGGAGCGGCACGGTTTTCTATCTAAGTCCGCGTAAACCGTACCGGGAGTGGCTTCGGCCATGCAAACCGTATCGGGAGCAGCATGGTATTCTATCCAAGTCCGCGTAAACCGTACCGGGAGTGGCCTCGGCCATGCAAACCGTATCGGGAGCGGCACGGTTTTCTATCTAAGTCCGCGTAAACCGTACCGGTAGTGGCTTCGGCCATGCAAACCGTATCGGGAGCATGCAAACCGTATCGGGAGCGGCATGGTATTCTATCCAAATCCGTGTAAACCGTACCGGGAGTGGCTTCGGCCATGCAAACCGTATCGGGAGCGGCATGGTATTCTCTCAAATCCGCGTAAACCGTACCGGGAGAGGCTTCGGCCATGCACACCGTATCGGGAGTGGCATGGTATTCTAAGTCCGTATCCGAATCTGAATTATGCTTCGGCCGCGCGAGCCGCATCTGAACAGAAATAAGGTCTCGGACTCAAGAAGAACCAGACTCAGTCATTCATTCAGAACACAAAGATGAAGGAAAATACTTTCTATACATACAAAAAGGGAAGTACAAAATCGGTCGTCCATCTGGCCGCGGACTTACAAGAAAAGTCAAAGCAAAAACCGGGACAAGCCCCCGTATTAGCCCTCGGTATTCTCACCATCTACATCAACTGGGTTCCGGCCAGGAGATGGGGAGGGAGAATCGTCGATCTACACGGCCTCAGAAGGGGCGGCCTCAACAGGGGTTGCCACGGCTGGAACGGCCTCGCCGCCTTCCGCCGAAGCTGAGTCCCTCTCGGCCGTGAGCCCCTTCCACCAGGACAGGAGCTCTTCGCCCTCCTCGTCTGTCGGCAGGGCGATGCCGGTCAAGTCCACGGCCGGGCAGACCTTCTGGGCGGCAGCCAGTCCTATGGTGAAAATCGAGGAGGCCGTTAGAAGCTGCGCCTGGATTATCTCCTCGGCGTACTCTGGGCCAGCCTTATAATCGCCTACGGCTGTGTGAACAGCCTCTTCGGCCTTGGCCTCCAGGTCCAGCTTCACGCCCGATAGTTCCTCGGCATGGCGGCGGCGATCCGACGCCCGCTGGGCGTCCTTGTCCTGGATCTCGGCCTTGAGGGCCCTGTTTTCGGCCCGGACCGCCTCCAGCTCCCGCTCGGCCTTCTCCTTCTCCCATTCGGCCTTCGCCTTGGCCTCAGAGGAAGCACGAGTTGCTGCCGCCTGCTCCTCCAGCTTAGCCCGCATCCGGGCGTTCGCCTCCAGGAGCCGGTCGACGCAGTCCTCGAAGTCGCGTCGCGCCGGAGAACCCTAGCCAGAAGCCGGCGGGTCCGATGCCTGTTCGGCCTCCTGGAGTTGCTGCTGAACGGCCGCTTGACGACGAATCAAGATGCCGCACGTAACTGCGGCCTACAGCCAAAAGCAAATAGGGGTTAGTAACCCCAAAACCAGTTAAGGGAAGTATCAGACCGAAGCGCGCAAAGAAACCTCTTACCTGGACCGACAGTCGGGAGCTTAACAGCGCCAACTCATTGGCAGTCAGCTCCTTCAGGTGATCCTCGGCCGTCGGGAGGGTCAGGCCTCGAAGCAAGCGCAAGCATGTCCGAGGGTCCTCCAGGGGTCTCGTCCCTGTAGATCCCCAGATCCGGGACCCACAGCTCGCGCTCCGGTTCGCGAGACCCCTGCGACCCGGCGCCTTCCAGGTCCTCCGCCCCCGCCGTCGTGGCCGAAGGAGAATCGCCCCTCGGCGCTTCAGGAGGCGACAGTAGTGGGGCCCTTCGGGCTGTGGCCGGCTTCTTAGCCACCGGGGCGGGCTCTGCTTCGCCAGGCTCGTCCGCCCGGCCCCGCTTCGACAATCGGCCGCCCCTTCGGATGACCGACTTACCTTTCCTCTCCCTCTCGAGAGCTGCAGTAGCGGCGCGGCCCTCGAAGGAAGCCGCCGTCGTCGTAATCCCGGCCCGGACGCTTGGGGCCACGACGCCTCGTTCGGCCCCTCCCGCCGCCTGCGGTCGGGACGGTTGGGATTGGCCGGACTGCTGGGCCACCCGGCTAAGGAGGCCTTTAATCCCAGACATTGCTGCAAACGGAAGAAGGAATGTTAATAACTTATAGCGTGCAACTCCACGATTCAAGATCGACTTACCCTCGGCCGAAGCCTCAGCACCCTCGGCGGTCGGAGGAGCTTCAGCCGGAGGCGCGACCTCGGTGGTCCCTTCAGTCTCCCCCGAAGTCTCCCCGGGGGGAAGATAAGGAAAAGCCCGCGGAGGATCCTTCGTCGGGTCCGGCCACGCCCCAGCATTCATAAGCAGATCCGCCTCATGGAAGAGCTCCGCGATATCAGACGGAGCCGAGGCTTGAATAAGGCCCACAATGTGACGCTGAGCAGAGTTGAGGGTGGGCGGATCAGAGAGGCCTTCGGCCAGCGGTGCCCACTTAGTAGGAAAGGGCCACACGCTCTTCTCATTCTCCGGGAGAGAAACCAGGATGAAGTTCCTCTTCCAATCATGAATGGACGAGGGCTTCCCGGAAAAGATACCCCGGCCGAGGCGAGGGACAAAGCTGTACCACTCGGATCTCCCCTGCCGTTGAATCTTGAAGAGATAGCGAAAGATATTGACCGAGGGGCCCAGCGAGCAGTCGGCCCGTTAGCGGCCCAGCGGCCCTCGGCCCAGCGAGCAGTCCAGTGGTCCTCGGCCTAGCAATCCTCGGCCCGTTAGCGGCCCAATAGCCTTCAGCCCGTTAGAGGCACAGCAGCCCTCGGCCCACTAGGCTTCGGCCCGTCAGCGGCCCAACCATCTTCGGCCCAATAGCCGTGTCCGGCCCACTCCGGTGGAGGACTAGGCACTATGGCGGTTTACCAGTAAGCCCGGAACATAGTCCAATATCGGCTACCACCGTTAACCATCCTCTATCCTCCGCTATAAGTACACCGCTATTTATTGCCAAAGGTATGTCTCCGTGACCCTCAAGGACTATAGTCCGAAAAGCATTAAAGCTACTCTTCGACTTCTGAATCGAATCATCTTCAGAAGCTAACTTAACCGTCGGAGGGGGTTCCTAAGGGCCGAAGCCCGGGACTCCTACTGACCGGTTTCTTCTTCTTTCCCTCCTGCAAGAGCTCGGTTCGAATCTTCGCCGACCTCCCCGAGTCGGTCTCGGCCGCCGACTTCGGACTTCTTCCTCCGGTCTCGATGCCGTTCGCCGGCTGATCTTCCTCGCCCGAAGGTGCCTCGGCTCCGCACCGGCTGCCCTTCGACCGGAGGGACTTCGGCCGCGCCTTCCGAAGGCTAGCCGACATCAGACCGAGCGACCCTCGGCTTCGGATCTTCGACCGCGTCTCTGCCTCCATCCCCTTCCGGATCCCCGTCGGGCCTCTTAACTGATCCGACCCAGCTCCGGATCCCAAACTTCGGATTCCAGCTTCGGAATCCGGTCGTGATAGCTTCGGCTACATCAGGTATAATGTTCAAGCCTCCCAAATTCCTCCGTGCTAACATGGAACAAGAATTTTGAAATGAAATTCATGCTTAAAGAATACTGAAATGTTAGTTACACCTTCACCATTGAAGCAGCATCTATCCATGCCCAACTTGCGACACACAAGGTTCATTCTGTTGACATCAATCATAGGCTCTAAAATAGCTATGAACATGAGCCTACTCTACAGATTAGAAATTCTGCGGATGGTGGGCTTATTTCCGATCCCTCTAGCATTCCAAGAAAGACCTGATAACATAAGGTATTCATAATTGTATTTAGGGCCGGTGGATTTACCTATCATAGCTCTGGTACAAATACTGAGAGGAACTCCTTTGCTCTTATGTTTTGAAGACTTTTTCTGCTTGCTCTTTTCACCCAGACTGATATTTGCCATGATCTCGTTCTCCTGAGCCTCAGCCTCTGCAAGGCCTTCTAATTTTGAGAATTGATTGTCGCGGGGCACTAAGGTATCTTCTGTGTTGAAAGCCATTTCTTTCGGAGGTTTGTACTTCAAAAGGGGCTCCCATGTTTTTTGTTGTGTCGTCCTCCTAAAGAGTTTCAAGAGAGTCATGAATTCTTCCTATCTCCCCAGGTTCAGATACCTGAACCAAATCCATTGCCGAGTCATGCTCTTGGTCTACTTGATGCGTTGTGGCCGTGGAGCCGCAAGCACCCCTCGAGACGTCGTTGAGCAACTTGTCTGCCCTCTTCCTTGTACTGCTCATCCAGCCTGGTTAGCACAACTTTAGGATCTTCTTCAGACTCCTTTCTTTCTGCCTCCTACCGTGGTTGCTCAGTTTGCTCCTTGGGTTCTTGAATATCTATCAGTCTGCCTTGCTTGACCTGCTTCCAAACCGGATTCGAAATAGTCTCAAGCTTCTTCCCCTTGTCAACTGCAGCAGGCTTCGCTTGCTCAACAGGTTGAACAGGCTTATTACGATTGCAAGATTCAGCTGAGTGGCGAGCGTTTCGGCATATCGTGCAGAACTGAGGCAGATTTGAATAAATGACTTTATAGTCTTTGAGCTTTCCCACAAGAGCCTTGCTTGACCCAGACCTTGGAGGGAAGTTGCTTGAGCACATCAACTTCAGTGCATGCATGGGCTTTAGACGTGTCTGTACATTGTAGAGTCGCCTCATCGATGCGAAGAACCCTACCCACGTTGCCAGCGATAATTCTTATACAACTCTCGTTGTAAAGATTCGCCGGAAGGGAGGGAAAAGATATCCAGACATGTAAGATTGAAGGTTCTGCATCAAGCTGAAACGCCGGAGTCCATTTAAAGAACCGGAAGAGCAAGCCTTTGATGTAAAGAAAATCCTTGAGTAAGACCTTCTTCAAGCTGCTTTCACTAAAGAACCGAAACAGCGGTCCCTAAGTTGCTGATGATGAAATCCAAACTTTTGCAGCACCAAGAAGAGGAAATCCCACCGACGCCTATCATTGGCCTTCTCCATGTGACGCTTGATAATTGATGTAGCCGAAGCTATTACGACCGGATTCCGAGGCTGGAATCCGAAGTTGGGATCCGAAGCTGGAACGGATCGGAGAAGAAGCCCGACGGGGATCCGGAACATGGCGAGGGCGGATACGAGGCTGAAGATCCAAAGCCGAGGGTCGCTCGGTCGGATGCGGGCTAGCCGGCGAATGGCGTCGAGACCGGAGGGAGAAGTCCCGAGGTCGGTGGCCGAGACCGACTCGGGGAGGTCGGCGAAGATTCAAACCGAGCCCCTGCAGGGGGGAAAGAAGAAGAAGAAAAACCAGTCAGTAGGAGTCCCGGGCTTCGGCCCTTAGGAACCCCCTCCGACAGTTAAGTTAGCTTCTGAAGATGATTCGATTCAGAAGTCAAAGAAGTGGAAGAAGCAGCTTTAATGCTTTTTGGACTGTAGTCCTTGGGGTCATGAAGACATACCTTTGGCAATAAATGGCCGTGTATTTATAGCGGAGGATAGAGGATGCTTAACGGTGGCAGCCAATATAGGACTATGTTCTGGGTTTACTGGTAAACCGCCATAGTGCCTAACCCTCCCACCGGAGTGGGCCGGATACGGCTACTGGGCCGAAGGGGGTTGGGCCGTTGATGGGCCAGATGCCGCTTAGTGGGCTGGAGCCTACTGGGCCGAGGGCTGCTGAGCCGCTAATGGGCCGAGGATCACTGGACTGCTTACTGGGCCGAGGGCTGCTGGGTCGCTAACGGGCCGAAGGCTGCCAGTGGGCTCCTTACTGCTGCTGTTGGACTGATCTCAGTGTTGGGCCTGTCTTAATGGGCCGAATCGGATTCTGCCTTATCAATAATAATATTATTATATAAAACTTTCTATAAAGTCATTTGTTAGCTCTTGTGCCAGTGAAGTATTCTCCAAGATGCTCCATCCTTTTACAAAAGCTCCCTAATATTCTTTTTTGTAGTAAAGTGGCCAGCCTATCATTGAATAGCCGTGCTATTATTTTGTAGATGAAGTTACAAAGGGCGAAAATCCTTCCCGGCCTTATCTACTTTTTGATTTAGGAATCAAGACTCAAAATGATGAGCTGTATGCTCTAGGGAGAGATGAGTGAGCGAAGAAATCCAGCACAGCATGATATATGTCTTGCTCTATTATGTCCCAACAAAAAGTCAAGAAATAACCAGAAAAACCATCCGGCCCTGTCAAGTGGAGCCTTCGTAACTTGACTCCACAGAGGCGCTTTCTGAAGATCGACCATAGACTGATCTCTTTACCTCTTAATGTGTTGGCTGCTTAATTAGAAAAGAATTTGTGCATCTGTGATTATTTGAGGAATACACTGAAATATTTAATCATCACTTGCCTTCTGAAGTAAATAAGCTCTGGTAGTAGTTGATGATCAACTGAGATAGGACGTTGGGATCATTAACTGTGGTGCCGTCGACATTTTTTAGTTCCTTGATGGTGGATGATGCCCTCTTTTGCATGGCCACATGATGAAAAAAACTTGTGTTCCTATCCCCTTCCTTTAGCCATCTCATGTGAGACATTTGTCTCCAATACGTTTCTTCGGGTATGGATGAGCTTATCCTTTGCTATGTTCAGCTGGTTCAAATTAGCCGGTGTGGGATTCTCATCATATTCTTGTTGTGCCACCAGTACCGCACCGTGGGCTTCAGCTGAGGCTAGATTTTGAAAGAGGTTGCCGAACTTAGATATGTTCCAGATCTTCAACTCTTGCTTGAGGCGCTTCAGTTTGCCTACTAGCTTGTATAAGGTGCTGGCATAAAGAGGCTCCTCCCAGCTCTTTTTAACAACTGATCTGAAATCTTCATGCGTCGTCCACATTTGCTGAAATCAGAATGGCCTCGGCTCTTGAGAGCGTCAGTCTCTATAAGAGATTAGAAGAGGAGCGTGATCAGATAATGCTCTGCTCAAATATTGGATTACTGTATGTGAAAATTACGCCAACCACCTAGAGTTTATGAAGCATCGGTCTAGCCTGGCCCTTATACATGATTGACCCTCCTGATTATTGCTCCACGTAAACTAACTTCCCAGAAAACCCGCATCCATCATCTTAGCCGAAGATATTGAATCATTAAAGTCGTCCATAGCACGTACGTCCGGGGGATTGCCCCCTAGTTGACTAATAACTTAGTAAAGACAAAGGGCTCTTTGACCCACTAAAGAATTCCTCTCCTTTCAGTCAAGTCACTTAACCCCTCTCCTTTTAGTCGAGTCACTTAACCCCTCTCCTTTCAGTCGAGTAACTTAATACCTCTCCTCCAAACCTGTAGTACCTAGACAAGTCGCATGGTCTCGTAAGTAAACTGACCTTACTCTTTCTTGGCATCACGGTCGAGCTTAATCATTGGTAGTCTTTTTATGTTTGGTCGCATCATCGGGCATCTGACATCAATCGTTTCCCTCATTGAGTGTATTGCTACCTTTACTAAGAAAGATTTGTGAGGTTAAGTGCCTTGCCGCCGATTCAGCCATTTTATGAAAAAAAAAAATAGTTAGAGTCTGGTCATTTAGATTGATTGACTGCTCCCAGCCCTAATAAGAAAAAGGATCCCCTTAACTTGAACGGTGCCGGATGCTTAACCCAGGTGGTAGGTTCATCCAGGGCATACCAGGACTACCTGACCTGCTGACCTTCCTGCAATTCAAGGAATGGAATCGGATCCAAGGCGCCTGCTGTTATGCGGTTGAAGAGCTAGCTGAATGGAAAGGCAGTCTCGGGGGTCGGAAAGCATAGTAGCACGTCAGCCTTATGACCGGTCCTGACACATAGAAAAGAAGGTAGTCACTCTTTTAGTTGAGTTGTTTCCCTTTGAGACAGTCCTCTATTTCCAGCTAAAAGTGAAAGCAGAACAAAGACAAGAAAGACAGATTAGGCAACAACCACTTCCTAATATACATAAGAAATGGATTGATTTGGGAGACAAGTCACAAATGAAGAGTAACCAACCCCAGTGACAGAGGTTCCGGAGTTGACAGCAACTTGATAATCTTCCTCAAAGCCAGCTTCAAGGGTCCGAAGGAGGTGGAGGGTTCCATGTTCAGAGAGATTCATTCTTTCAATAGGCAAGTCCTCAGAAAGCCCTTTCTTTCCAAGTTAGAGAAGAACAAGTAAGAACAGGTTCGGAGCGGAACCCGATGAATGAACAGATCAACGAGCTCTATCGGTCAGCAAAAAGATCAAATGACGATCTAGTCCCATGAGTGCAATGCAATGTAATGTATTGAACTGCCCGACTAGCCATATCATATGCTTCAACAATGACATTCGATGCATCCATGAAGAGAGATGCCTGATTGTCTTGCTTACCATTCACGGTGATTGAAATGTTAGAGAGTGACGTAGCATCTATTATAGTCCTCACGAAAGATCATGCAAACAAACTTGAGAAAGCAAAATCAAAGTAGAAGCCTTCGCGTACCTAACACCAACGTAAAAGACTGATGCCGAGGCAAGAAGCAAAGCCCCTTGACCCAGTGCTATCTATGTAAGGTGAGGAGAAGAGTTGAAGGAAAGGGGCAGCTAATTGAATTGAGTCTGTCTCCCCCGAAAAGGCAATTTCATTTCTTTTACTTCAGACAGCGCGAAGAAAGTCGCAAATGATTGCACTTCTGCTATCCGGATAGCTATTCAACCAGAAGCGAACTCCTTCACCATTGCCTAAAAGCCATTTCCATTCCCGCTACGTGCCTTCTACCATAGGCCAACAATCCCTTTCAACAGAGGAGGTGAATCACGCTTTTCAATCCGGGATGAAAGCGACCGACTTCACATACTGACTACGCAAAAGAGCAAACCAATGTCAGGCTCTGACAAAATGCTCCACCATGCATGAGGAAGGCCTCATTTTTCACAGACATCTGCTTCCGCTACTGGTACTGGCCTTGCTTGCGACTGGCTTACTTCTTTATAAAAACCATATTCCTACTTGAACTAACGGAGTCAAAGATTCCCCCTTCCCTCAAAAAGGCAATGGTTCAAGAGCTCTTCCTCATATTTCGGCTGAGACTGACAACACCTCTGAGTCCATCCTCTACTGGTGAATGGAAGAAAGAAACTACTGATTATGGCTTATGGCCTTCTTTCTCATTTTCATGGAAAGTCAGGTCACCTTAGACTGACCAGCGGGACAAATATGTGGTGATTATTAGAATGACAGAGATGAAAGATTGGATGAAACTACAAGAATCAGCCTGACAGAACCGAAAATCTAGTAGAGGAAAAGGCAGGAGCAGGTTTTGAGTCCCAATGAAGAGATTGAGTAGCATTTATAACCAGCATCTAAGTCAATTCAAGATCTATAGTCCCAAAAGGATTCTATCCTCTAGGTGCAGGGGAAGCAGAGGTTCAGGCATCTTCAATAGGAGCAGGAAGAGGGAGAAGGGGGGCAAGACAAGAAAGAACTACCGGTCCGTGGTAGAAGTCAGTGCAGTTTTTCTTTTAATAAGTTTCGATTTCTTTGAAGCGGCGTGTAGCGGTACCAATGCTTTCTTTCTGCTAAGAACCATCCCCTCGCCCAGGCGGGATAGATTAGAGCCAATAACACTTTTTTCACTCTTCCTTGATCGGATGCTTGCTATTGAAAAGGAAGATGGCATTGATGCCGAGAATAAGCATATCTACTTAAATGGTGACACATCCCTGCCAACGTCATTGAGCCATGCCAGGAAAGAAAAGGAAAAGGATTGAGAGTAAGAGTAAGCTGTGACGGAAGAAGACTTTGCCAGCAGTCGTTCCGAAGTCAAGGAACTTCTTGCATTGCACATGGGTAGGTCTAGTATAAAGTCCCTTTTTCATGTCCATCCAATTGAGATCAGAAAAGGATTTCAAACTCTCTTGGGACTAAGTGAAGACAGTCACGTCACTTGCTTGAGACGGAGCTGCAGCTGCAGATTTATCAACTGTTAGGGAAGGATGAATAGATGGCGAATCCCATGCAAGGAAGAATGCTGAGTTAATGTCCGAGGAAGTGACTAAGATAAGAGGAAGGGGTATGCGTATAAAATAAGGAATTGGACCAACCGAGAAGGTAGTACGTACTAAAGGGATGCGGCATTACCGCTGTTGTATGTACTCGCATTTCTGTTGTTAGCATGGTTTGATGGCATAGAATCAATAGTAGACACGGACAAAACATAATTTCAAGAGGAATGGAATAGGTGACTTCTGACTCGGATTGAATGCCAAGATTCAGACGCATAAGAAACTAAGGGTGCCTGAATATGGCTTCTGGCTGCGGGCTTACTGCTGTTGATGGGGAATAAGAATAAGCACTGCTAGTTAAGAAACAGACAAGGCGCGTGCGGCTGTTAGAGAATGCCCTCTTTCCCCTCACTCTGTGTGGGCGGTACCTGTCTTGGTATCGTAACATTGGTCCCTTTTTTTGGAAGATCGGTCCTTTCTTTCTACACTTTCGGGGTCCTCTCCATGATTTTATATTCTCTTAGTTAAGGTACCTTTCAGGCTTGTCTTTCCAGGCTGTCTTTTGCCTTACGCCCTGAGAAAGAACCTCCCCTTGGATGAATTTCAAGTCTCGAGTTATTTTTCTTCATTCCCGTAGATTTGGAACGAGAGCTTTGTTTGATGCAATTCAAATTGACAAGCAGTAGTGACAACAAGGGATGGCTCTGGGCGTGGGTGGAGGCTCTGGGCGGCAGAGGAGAGTTTCTCCTCCTCTAGCTGCTCTTGATGGCCACGTGAATACCGCGAATGATCTACCTTCCTTGGGAATAGATCTTCACAAGGTATTCCCCCCAACCAATAGCCCGCCAAACTAGATCTTCTTCAAGAGTTTCAGCAACCCCTAGAGCATGGACGTCCCTTTTTTCCAACCCTCATGCGCAACCAAGCAATAAGCTAGATTTCATTGAGCCTGAGGTGCGTGGTGACAAAAAGGTTGCTGTTTTCGAGGAGAAGGATGCTCATGATCTGGAAAACGCATGGAGGTATGCTGCTATGGGCTACATTGTGGGCATGAAGGCTTCTAGTTTATACTACTGTGAACTCCCTAGTATTATCCAAGTTCTTAATGATAGTGATACGATTGATTCCATTTCTATATCCTATGATTGGATCCCTAAGCCGTGCACTGCATGTAAGAACTTTGGTCATGGTGACTGTGTGTCAAGAAGGAATCTGCCCCAATTGCATGGAATAAAATTAAGCAGGTTTTTGTTCCCAAACCCTCCATAAAAATGAGTAATACTTTTGATGTTCTTCATGATCTTGATGAGAACGTTCAAAATCCAGAGGAGGAGGTGCACGTAGATCCAGTTGGACTTGAGAAACTAGTTAACCCAATAGTTTTTGATGAGAAAGAATCCGATTCGCCCCATTAAAACGAGCACAACACTGAGATCAGTCCAAAAGCAGCAGTAAAGGCCCACTGGCAGCCTTCAGCCCATTAGCGGCCCAACAGCCCTCGGCCCAGTAAGTAGCCCAATGGTCCTCGGCCCGTCAGCGGCCCAACAACCTTTGGCCCGTCAGTGGCTCAACAACCTTCGGCCCGTCAGCGGCCCAACAGCCTTCGGCCCGTCAGCGGCCCAGCAGCCCTCGGCCCAGTAGGCTTCAGCCCACTAAGCGGCATCAGGCCCATCAGCGGCCCAACCCCCTTCGGCCCAGTAGCCGTACTCGGCCCACTCCGGTGGGAGGGTTAGGCGCTATGGCGGTTTATCAGTAAACCCAAAACATAGTCCTATATCGGTTGCCACCACTAAGCAACCTCTATCCTCCGCTATAAATACACGGCTATTTATTACCAAAGGGATGTCTTCGAGACCCTAAGGACTACAGTCCAAAAGCATTAAAACTACTTCTTCTTCTCTGACTTCTGAATCGAATCTTCTTCAGAAGCTAACTTAGCCGTCGGAGGGGATTCCTTAGGGCCGAAGCCCGGGACTCCTACTGACCAGTTCTTCTTCTTCTCTGCCTCTTTCTGCAGGGGCTTCGGTTTGAATCTTCGCCGACCTCACCGAGTCGGTCTCGGCCGCTGACCTCGGGTCTTCTCCCTCCAGTCTCGACGCCTTCCAACGGCTGGTCCGCCTTGTTCGAAGGATCCTCGGTGACGCCTTCCGTAGGCTGGTCCACTTCGTCCGAAGGGAGCCGCCGCCACACCCTGTGACGGCCGGTCCGCATCGTCCGAGGGAGTCTCGGCTTCGCTGCTGGCGAGCCCTTGCCCGGGCACCTCTCGGCTTCGGATCCTCGGCCCCGTTTCCGCCCTCGCCTCGTTCCGGATCCCTGTCGGTCCTCTTCACCGATCCGATCAAGCTTCGGATCCCATCTTCGGATTCCAGCCCCAGAATCTGACCGTGATAGCTTCGGCTACATCAAAAAGGCGCCGTCTGTGGGAAAGCTAACAAGAACTCATGTCTCATCGTCCAGTAACCAGACGATCTGGACAAGACGAGGCAGAGACACGGGCGACTTCAGCACCGCTGCTTCATTCCGAAGGTGCCCCGTCTGTTCCACCGCAAGGTGCTGCCCTTCCTATCATACCGAAGTCCCTCACTCCCTGAGACAATCGGATGGAGGAACTTCAACAACAGGTGGCAACACTAGCTGACACCGTTACTTCTTTGGCACCCCTGCGAGACATATTATCCGCCATCGCCCAGCGCATGGGGTTGCTGGGCCAGCTCCCCCAACAAGTATCGCCTCCTCCATTCTGCCCTGTCCAAGATGCAAGGCTTCGGCCAACGCCCTCGCAGGTCTTCCCTGACGAGGCCGCGACGACATGCAGCGAGCCCTTGGCACCGCCTACCCGAGTCCCTCGCGCCGGCCACATCATAACGGAGCAAGACTATGCTTCGTCCGAGTTTCATCCAGTTAGGACCAAAGGACGATCGGTCACTACTTCAACTACCCCGGACCTAGATCGGCGGCTGACGGCAATGAGGAAAGAGATGCAGCAGATGGTATCTCGGCCGTATGGAGCGCCTCTCGCCAGCACTATTCTGGAGCAAACTCCGTTCTCGCCAGAGCTTCTGGCCACCGAGCTACCTCCCAACTTTAAACTGCCGAAAGGCCCTCTCTATGTTGGAATGACATATCCGGTCTGCCACTTCCAGAGGTTCAACACTTACCGCTCTATCCGAGGGGTCTCTGAGGCAGTCCGCTGCCGTCTCTTCCCCCTCACTCTTGAAAAAATAGCTTTAACCTGGTTCGAGATATTGGCCCCCGATTCTATCCACTCTTTAGTCCAATTGGGCCAATCGTTCATCGACCAGTTCTATGATGCTACCCGGCAGTACAAAACCTCGGCCAGTCTGTTAGCCATTCGGCAAGGACCGACCGAGACCTTCCAAGAATATTTTACCAAATTCCGGGCCGAAGCTGCCAAAATCCCGAACCTGGACAGTTTGATTGCGGTCTCGGCCGTAATCAGTGGGTGCCTGGACGAAGGGCTTCTCAGCTCTATTGGGAAGTGCCATCCCTCCACCTTCCAGGACCTCGTAGCTCGGGCCCACAAATATATCAATCGAGAAGCCCTGATGATGTCTAAGGGCAAGAGTACTGCCGAGGCAGCATCGGCACCTATCCCACCAGCGGTTCGTCCTCGACCTGAAGACCAGGAACCCTGTCGCAAGCGATATCGAAGGGAGGAGTGGGACCGAGACAAGCGACGGGATCCGCAGCCGCGGTACCTGCCGCTACCTGCTCCCCCTTCCCGAATGCTTATGGAGGTAAAAGGCATGCTCCGGCAGCTGGAGCGCATCAAGACAGATCTTCGCCGAAGGGACCCCCGCAAATATTGTGAATACCATCGGGAGATCGGCCATTCGACTGACGAATGCCGGCGAGAGTAGCCTCAACAACAACAAAACCGGGACATCCCTAAAGCAGCCAGGCCACGGCAACTCCCGAGCAAAGATGCCGCTCCTCAGCCGAAGGTCACCTCGGCCCCAGTAGAAACATCGCACCAACTACCTAGTGCTAGGTCAA
The DNA here is from genome assembly GCA_030544215.1 of Zantedeschia hybrid cultivar. Classification (NCBI taxonomy): domain Eukaryota; kingdom Viridiplantae; phylum Streptophyta; class Magnoliopsida; order Alismatales; family Araceae; genus Zantedeschia; species Zantedeschia hybrid cultivar. The sequence continues at coordinate 43,748,091 of JARZZO010000003.1, read as the reverse complement.
TTATGATGATATCCGGTGGACCGGGAGAAGGATCGAGGCGTCGTCAGCTCAACTCTACAACAGTAGCAGCAGTCGATGTCAAGCCGAAGCGGTCTCGTCACGAAGACATTACCTTCGGCCAAGAGGATCTGACCGATATTCAGATTCCTCACGACGACGCCCTCGTTGTAAATGCTGTAATAAATAGCTACAACGTTCATCGTATTTTTGTCGATAATGGAAGTGCCCCAAATGTATTATTTTACGATTGTTTTGTAAAAATGGGCTTGAATGAGGCTAATATGAAGCCTCACCGGGGACCTCTATTCGGTTTTAACGGTTCGCCCTGCCGAGTAGAAGGCATCGTCCGGCTCCCTGTAACTATAGGTTCGGCTCCTCGGCAACTGACCGTCGAAATGGATTTTGCCGTTGTCAAGGTCGATTCAGCCTACAATGCCATCTTTGGCCGAAGGTTAATCGGCGGAATCAGAGCTGTACCCTCGTCCTTCCACCAAAAGCTGAAATTCCATACCAGTCATGGAATCGGTGAAGCTAAGGGGAATCAAGAAGCAGCTCGGCAGTGTTATATGATCTCGGTTAAAGGGAAGGCGGCAGCCGAATCCCTATCAATCGAATTTTCGGCCGATGCGTCCCCAGGAGAGGAACTTATCGCCATCCCGGTTCCGGGAGGAGAAGGCCGAACTCTCATGATAGGCTCCGGCCTAGAGAAGATTGAGGCCGAAAGACTTGCCGAGTTCCTAAAAGAGAACCTCGACGTCTTTGCCTGGTCTCCTGCAGACATGCCCGGAGTCGACCCGGAGGTAGCGGAGCATCGGCTGCATGTCGATCCCAACCAGCCCCCCCAGTCAAGCAGAAGCGGCGCACCTTCAATCAACAGAGGAGGGCGGCCATCCAAACCGAAGTACAAAAGGGGCTGGACGCGGGGCATCTCCGAGAGGTACACCATCCCTGGATCGCCAAATTGGTAATGGTGCCCAAGAAAGATGACAAGTCGCGGATGTGTGTGGACTTCACCAACCTCAACAAAGCCTGTCCGATGGATAGCTTCCCGCTGCCTCGGATAGATCAGGTAGTGGACGCAACCTCCGGCCACGAGCTACTTAGCTTCCTCGACGCCTACTCAGGCTACCATCAGATCCGAATGTATTCGGAGGATGAAAGCAAGACCAGCTTCACGACTGATCTCGGTCTATACTGCTATACCCGGATGCCCTTCGGCCTGAAGAATGTCGGAGCAACATATCAACGCCTCGTCAACAGAATATTTGCTCCACAGCTCGGTCGCAACATAGAAGTCTACATTGACGACATGCTGGTGAAAAGCCACGTCGCTGCAGACCATCTGATTGACTTGGCCGAGACATTTTCTGCTCTGCGCAAATATAAAATGAAGCTAAATCCGGCCAAGTGCACCTTCGGCATAGCCTCCGAAAAGTTTATGGGCTATATGGTTACCCGCCGAGGGGTCGAAACTAATCCCGCGAAGGTCTCGGCTATCATTCAAATGCGCCCTCCGGCCAACATCCGAGAGGTCCAAAAGTTGAACGGAAGCATTGCCGCCTTAAGTCGCTTCATGTCAAGGGCGGCGGATTACTGGTTTCCTTTCTTCAAACTACTGAAGAAGACCAATCGGCCTTCGAGCAGCTGAAGGTCTATCTCTCCAATATTCCCGTCCTGTCTAAGCCGGTCCATGGAGAGCCGCTGTTTCTCTACCTCGCAGTATCTGAAACAGCTGTCAGTGCCGTCCTCGTTCGGGAGTAAGACGGTATTCAGAAGCATGTCTACTATATCAGCCGAGTCCTCCAAGGAGCAGAGCTTCGGTACCTTGCTCTTGAGAAACTAGCTTTAGCACTCGTCTCGTCTGCGAGAAGGCTCCGGCCTTACTTCCTTGCTCATTCAATAAAGGTCTTCACCGATCAGCCTTTAAGGCAAATCCTCTCCCGGCCAGAGGTATCCGGTAGGCTGGCAAAATGGGCAATCGAACTGGGAGAGTTCGATATCCCTTACGGGCCACGGACAGCAACAAAAGCTCAAGCTTTGGCTGATTTCATCGCCGAGCTCACACCCGAAGCTTGCTCGTCTACTCGGCCGGAAGTCATGACAACACCCGAGGTCGAAGGCACTTCGGTTTCTCCACCTTCAGCGGACGAATGGCGACTCTATGTCGAGGGGTCCGCATGTTCTCTGGGTAGCGGCGCCGGATGGATCCTGGCATCTCCGGAAGGGGTCATCACGGAGTACGCGCTGCGCTTCTCCTTCCCCGCTACCAACAACACTGCCGAATACGAAGCCCTCATCTCCGGCCTTCGGGCCGCTAGAAAGCTCGGCGTGCATAACATAAAGGCATTCAGCGACTCTCAGCTAATCGCCAGTCACATTTCCGGGGAGTACGAGGCATGGGATGCAATAATGGCGTCTTATCTCCAGGTAACCCGCAAGATTCTTGCTCAGTTCAATTCTTACGAGATTGTGCGAATCCATCGGGCCGAAAACGCTAGAGCTGATGCTCTTTCCCGGCTAACGTCGACTCAAGACGGGGGAGGAGGCCGAATGATTCTCGTAGAAGAACTGGCCGAGCCAAGCCTTGAGGAATCCGAGGTCATGCCAGTAACTGAATCCGAAGCAGAGACCTGGATGACTCCCCTAGTCACTTTTCTCCTTCAAGGAGAAGTCCTGACCGATCCAAAGGAAGCAAGACACGTTCGGCGGCGCTCTTCCCACTTCCTCATTCTGGACGGACTATTATATAAAAAATCCTTCGGCCGACCTCTCTTGCGATGCCTCGGCCCGGCCGAAGCTGATTATGCACTTCGGGAGGTACATGAAGGGGTCTGCGGAGCACACGCGACTGGCCTCGTCCCCCGCTGCGATCAGTGCCAGAGGTTCAGCTCCCTCATCCACAAGTCAGCAACCCTTCTAACTCCTCTATCAGACCCCTGGCCTTTCGCCCAATGGGGAATTGACCTCCTGGGGCCCTTTCTCGTCGCCACTGGCCAGAGGAAGTTCCTTATTGTGGCGGTGGACTATTTTACCAAATGGGTAGAGGCCGAACCCCTCGCATCCATAATCGATAGTAACGCATGGAACTTCATATGGAAGTCCATTATTTGCCGATACGGCATCCCTTGGGCCATTATCTCAGACAACGGCAAACAATTCGACAGCCATCGGTTTAAGGACAACTGCGCCAGTTTTGGCATTTTCCATAAATTCGCTTCGGTAGCACACCCTCGGACAAATGGCCAAGTCGAGGTCACTAACCGAAGTCTACTACAAGGATTGAAGACTCGCCTCGGCAATGCCAAGGGCCGATGGGTAGAAGAGCTGCCGAGCGTTCTATGGGCTTATCGGACTACAAGCCGAACCCCCAACCGGCGAAACCCCGTTCCGCATGGCTTATGGGGTAGAAGCCGTCATTCCTATCGAAGTCAGCCTTCCCTCACCAAGAGTTCTCACTCATAATCCGGAGACCAATGATGAAGCCCTAAAAGATCATCTAGATCTTATAGAAGAAACCAGGGATCAAGCTCGCGTTCGGCTGGCGGTTTATCAGCAGCGCATGGCCAGATACCACAACACTCGAGTAAAGCCTCGGGCTTTGAAGCCGGGAGCCTCGTGTTGAGGAATGCTCACGCATCTAAGCCAACCGAACCCACAGGGAAGCTTTCTCCCAACTGGGAAGGACCTTATCGCGTAAGGGAAGTAATCCGACGAGGGGCTTATCGGTTGAAAACCCTCTCAGGCCACCCTCTTCCTCGTACTTGGAATGTGGAACGCCTTCGGCGCTACTTCATCTAAGTTATTTCCCCCGGAATTTAGCCGGAAGTCATGAATAAAATTCTTTTTTGAAATATCATGTCCGACCTTATTCTCTAAAGTCCGTGTAAACCGTACCGGGAGTCGCTTCGGCCATGCAAACCGTATCGGGAGCGGCATGGTTTTCTAAGTCCATGTAAACCGTACCGGGAGTGGCTTCGGCCATGCAAACCGTATCGAGAGCGGCATTATTCTCTAAACTCCGTGTAAACCGTACCGAGAGTGGCTTCGGCCATCCAAACCATATCGGGAGAGGCATTATTCTCTACAGTCCATGTAACCCGTACCGGGAGTGGCTTCGGCCATGCAAACCGTATCAGGAGCGGCATGGTTTTCTAAGTCCGTGTAAACCGTACCGAGAATGGCTTCGGCCATGCAAACCGTATCGGGAGCGGCATTATTCTCTAAAGTCCGTGTAAATCGTACCGGGAGTGGCTTCGGCCATGCAAACCGTATCGGGAGCGGCATTATTCTCTAAAGTCCATGTGAACCGTACCGGGAGTGACTTCGGCCATGCAAACCGTATCGGGAGCGGCATGGTTTTCTAATTCCGTGTAAACGGTACCGAGAGTGGCTTCGGCCATGCAAACTGTATAGGGAGCGGCATTATTCTCTAAAGTCCGTGTAAACCGTACCGGGAGTGGCTTCGGCCATGCAAACCGTATCGGGAGCGGAATGGTTTTCTAAGTCCGTGTAAACCGTACGGGGAGTGGCTTCGGCCATGCAAACCGTATCGGGAGCGGCATTATTCTCTAAAGTCCGTGTAAACCGTACGGGGAGTGGCTTCGGCCATGCAAACCGTATCGGGAGCGGCATGGTTTTCTGAGTCCGTGTAAACCGTACCGGGAGTGGTTTCGGCCATGCAAACCGTATCGGGAGCGGCATTATTCTCTAAAGTCCGTGTGAACCATAACGGGAGTGGCTTCGGCCATGCAAACCGTATAGGGAGCGGCATTATTCTCTAAGTCCTTATAATCCATACCGGAAGTGGCTTCGGCCATACGAACCGTATCAGAAGCAACAGGGCGTTGACCATAAGAAGGGCCAGACTCGGTCATTCATTCAGAACACAGAAATGTGAAACATATGCAAAATAATTTTCATATATATATGAACAAGTGCAAAATCGGTCATGCCCCTGGCCGCAGCTTTTCAAAAAGCAAAATCACAAAAACCGGGACATGCCCTCGTGCTAGCTTTCGGCATCATCGCCGTCTACATCAACAGGAACTTGGCCGGGAGATACCGGAGGGGAAGCTTCAATTGGAACTAGAAGATCCGCACCACCCTCCGCAAGAGCCGAAACGGCCGAACGCCCTCCGCAGGAGCCGAAACGGCCGAACGCCCTCCGCAGGAGCCGGAGCTCTTTCGGCCTTGAGCTTTGCCCACCAGGCCAGAAGCTTGTCGCCCTCCTCGTCCGTTGGGAGGCCGATGACGGTCAAGTCCGTGGCCGGACATGCCTTCTATGCAGGGGCCAGTCCCAAAGCAAATACGGACGAGGCGGCCTGGATCCGAGCCTCCATTATCTCCTCGGCATAATTTGGGCCGGCCTTATAGCTCGCCACGGCCGCGCGAGCCGCCTCTTCGGCTTCCTTAGCCTTGGCCTCCATATCCTTCTTCAGAGCTGAGACCTCCTCGGCATGCTGGAGACGCAATGCGGCGCGCTCCTCGGCCTTGTCCTGGATCTCGGCCTTAAGAAGTGCTGTTACGGCTCGGGCCTTCTCCAGTTCTTTCTCGGCCTTCTCCCTCTCCTGTTCGGCCTTCTCCCTCTCCTGCTCGGCCTTTGTCTTGGCCTCAGAGGTGGTGCGGATCACCTCCTTCTGCTCTCTCAGCTCGGCCCGCATCCGAGCATTAGCTCCAAGGAGAACATCAACGTTCGCCCCTAGATCGCGCTGCACCGCGGCTACTTTGCACGAAGCCAGCTGATCTGAAGCTCGGTCGATATCCAAGAGCTTCTGCTAAATGGTGGCCTGGCGGTGAGCCATGGCCCCACACAGGACCGCAGCCTACAAACAAGAAGGAATAAGCCCGAGACAAAAGAAGGAATCAATGAACAAAGATAAGGACAAGGACTTTTTTCCTGGACAACATGCCGAACGCACTGGGAAGCTAAACCTTCCGAAGGAAGTTCCCTGATCTCATCCTGGGCCATCGGCAGGGTCCAGCCGCGGACGAGGCGCAGGCACGTCCGGCTGTCTTCCAGACTCCCGTCCGCGAAGACCCCCACGTCCGGATGCCAGGGCTCGTGCCTGTGCTCTCAGGACATGTGAGTCCTGGCTGCCCCGAAGGGAAATGAAAGACCCTCCATCTCTGCCCCAGTGGCCGAAGGAGAGTCGCCCCTCTGCAGTTCCAGGGGCGTCGAGAGTGGGGCACCACGCGCCGCCACCGGCCTCTTAGCCACGGGGACTGACTCCTTCTCGACGGGATCATCCGCCCGGCCCCTCTTCTCAGGTCGACCGCTCCCTCGGGCGACCGATTTCCCCTTCTGCCGCTCTCTCTCAAGCGTAGCAGCGGCAGCACGACCTTCAGCCGAGGCCGCCGTCTGCCTCGTAACACGGGCACTCGGGACTGCAGCTCCTTCGGTCTCCCCTTCTTCCGCCGCCCGCGGCTGGGACGGCCGAGGCTGACCGGATCGCTTGGAGAGTCGGCTGAGTAATCCCTGAAACCCAGTCATCTCTGCGGGAAAAAGAAGAAAGGTTAGCAACAAGTTACAGCATACAACTTTCTCCGACTCACCCTCGGCCGAGGCTTCGGGGCCCTCTTCAGTCGGAAGGGCTTCGACCGTAAACTCGACCACTGCAGATCCCTCGGCCGAGGCCTCAGAGCCCTCTTCGGTCGGAAGGGATTTGGCCGGAGACTCGCTCGCAGCCGCTCCCTCGGCCTCTCCTAGAGCACCTTCGAGAGGAAGGTAAGGGAAGACTCGAGGAGGAGAGATCGTCGGATCTGGCCAAACTCCCATTTGCACGAGCCTCTCCTCATCATCAAATAACTCCGAAATATCATACGGAGCATCGCCTTCCAAGAGGTGGACCACTTCAAGCTACTCTGGGTTGAGGGAAGGAGGATCGGATAGGCCCTCGGCCAAAGGCGCCCACTCAATAGGAAAGGGCCAGATACTTTTCTCCTTCTTCGGAAGCATAACAAAGAAGAAGCCCTTCTTCCAGTTATGGATAGACGAAGGCTTCCCAGAAAAAATACCCCGGCCGAAGCGGGGGACGAAGCTATACCAACAAGATTTCCCTTGCAGCTGAATCTTGAAGAGATAGCGAAAGACATTTACCGAAGGGGTGACATTGATATAAGAGTGTGCGGCCAAAAAAGCATAAAACGGTCCGCCAAGAGTTCGGAAAAAACTGGGACGGAGCCAGTCCATAGAAACAAAGAAGTTTGACAACAAAGGAGTAAGGGGGAAGACGAAAATCCACCCGAAAGCTCTCCTCATAAATAGATAAACTACCCGAACGAGCAGTGTTGGCCCTGGTATGCTTCCCAGGACGAATGGGAGTCACCCAGGACGGAAACTGGTAATAATGATAGATGACCCCGAGGGTGTTAACGTCAAGGGCACTCACTACATCCGAAACCCTCTCGGCCGGGCGACGACCGGAGGTAGAAGGTTCGGCAACAGTCGGAACTGCCTCGGCTTCCTCAGCCTGAGACATCTTAGCCTCTTCCACCATAGCAGAAGCAAAGGAAGTAGAAGAAAAGGGAGATGACAAGGAAGACTCCGGAAGTCTGGACGAGGAGCAGGAAGAACCTCCCTCGGCCGAAAAGCTACTTTCGACTGAGGTAGAGCTACTGGACAGGTATCAACAGAGTGGAGAAAGAGAATTGAGGCTTACCCTCAAAGAAAATCTCCCCGACTGCTAATGGCCTCTCCGACTACGAAAACTTTCCCGACGACGGCTTCCAACGACAAGATGCTCCCCGGCGACGGACAGGACACCTTCGCACGACCTCGATGGCTCGTTCTCCGCCGGTGAAAAGCAAGGAACTTGGGAGCGGATCGAAGGAAAACGCAGGTGCCAGAGGAAGAAGAAAGCGGAACAGTGCCCAGGGGGAGAGGGGGTTCCCATTTATAGGGAAGTTGTAAGGCATTCCGCGCCGGATCAACGGCCGAGATCTTCCCCCTCTTCGGCGCCGCTCTGCTCGGATGCGTGACACGTGTCCCGTCCTTCGGCATGATGACGAGCTGGCTGAAGGATCGAGAGAAGGCAATCAATGGCCGAGAGCGGCCTGACCCTTCGGCTGTTCATCTGGATGCTCACCACGTGTCCCGATCCTCGTGCCGAAAACAATAGAGACGGCGATCCAAGTGAAATCTTGGGCAGAGAGCCGAAGTGACCCGCGATCCGCGTGATCACTAATAATGGCCAGGATCTTTTTGTGCTTTCGGCAAGACGGCCAGATGCTCGACGCGTGTCTTGTGTTTCTCACGACACGACCGTTTAGACGGGAAGCTCGACGTCTTTTTCGTCCTCTTTCCAAGAATCCTGACACATTCAGAAGACTCGTCCCTTCGTGACCAAGGACGAGGGCATCCTTCGATAAGTCTCCGCCTAAGATGAAGGTACCAGTAACGAGGTCCCGGCCTAAGAGGAGGCTGATTGTCACCAGCCTCCGGCCGACCTTTGTTACAATAAAGCAGAGCAAAGGTTTTCAGGCAAAGCACATTCCGTAGTACTCTTCTAAGGAGGCTTCGGACTCTACTCTCGCCATCTCATGAAACTGAGGAAGACAAGAGTGGGGGGCTATGTGATAAGGCAGAATCCGATTCGGCCCATTAAAACGAACCCAACGCTGAGATCAGTCCAAAAGCAGCAGTAAAGGCCCACTGGCAGCCTTCGGCCCATTAGCGGCCTAGAAGCCCTCGGCCCAGTAAGTAGCCCAGTGGTCCTCGGCCCATCAGCGGCCCAACAACCTTCGGCCCGTCAGTGGCCGAACAACCTTCGGCCCGACAGCGGCCCAACAGCCTTCGGCCCGTCAGCGGCCCAGCAACCCTCGAGCCCACTAAGCGGCATCAGGCCCATCAGCGGCCCAACCCAACCCCCTTCGGCCCAGTAGCCGTACTCAGCCCACTCCGGTGGGAGGGTTAGGCGCTATGGCGGTTTATCAGTAAACCCAAAACATAGTCCTATATCGGTTGCCACCACTAAGCAACCTCTATCCTCCGCTATAAATACACGGCTATTTATTACCAAAGGGATATCTTCGAGACCCTAAGGACTACAGTCCAAAAGCATTAAAGCTACTTCTTCTTCTTCTCTGACTTCTGAATCGAATCTTCTTAAGAAGCTAACTTAGCTGTCGGAGGGGGTTCCTTAGGGCCGAAGCCCGGGACTCCTACTGACCGGTTCTTCTTCTTCTCTTCCTCCTTCTACAGGGGCTTCGGTTTAAATCTTCGCCGACCTCTCCGAGTCGGTCTCGGCCGCCGCCCTCGGATCTTCTCCCTCCGGTCTCGACGCCTTCCGATGGCTGGTCCGCCTCGTCCGAAGGAGCCTCGGCCACGCCTTCCGCAAGCTGGTCCGCTTCGTCCGAAGGGAGCCGCCGCCACACCCAGTGACAGCCGGTCCGCATCGTCTGAGGGAGTGTCGGCTTCGCTCCTGGCGAGCCCTTGCCCGGGCACCTCTCGGCTTTGGATGCTCGGCCCCGTTTCCGCCCTCGCCTCGTTCCGGATCCCCGTCGGTCCTCTTCACCAATCCGATCCAGCTTTGGATCCCATCTTTAGATTCCAGCCCCGGAATCCGACCGTGATAGCTTCGGCTACATCAGTTTCTAACTCAGTTACTCAACCCGAGTTACCTACTATTTCCAACCCGGTTGGAGCTGAATTTGATGTAGCCGAAGCTATCACGATCGGATTCCGGGACTAGAATCCGAGAAAATTAAAGAAGAAGACCGAGACGAGGACGAAGCGAGGGCCGAGGCTCCGTGGCCGAGATGCACCCGGGCGAAAGCGTGCCAGGAGCTAAGCCGAGACTTCTTCGGCTGATGAGGACCCACACGACGAAGAGCAAAGCCGAAGGCGTAGCGGACTTTACAGGGTCGAAGATATCGACCGGCAAAGGGCAATGCCGAGACCAAAGGAAGAAGACCGAAATCGATGGCCAAGGCCGATTCGTAGAGGTCGGCGAAGATTCAAACCGAGGCCCCTAAAAGACGAAGAAAAAGAAGAACCAATCAGTAGAGGTCCCGGGCTTCGGCCCAAGAGAACCCCCTTCGATGGTTAAGTCAGCTTCTGAAGAAGATTTGATTTAGAAGGGAAGGAAGAAGAGATAGCTTTAATGCTTTTGGACTGTTGTCCTTGGTCCAGAAGACATACCTTTGGTAATAAATAGCCTTGTATTTATAACGGAGGATAGAGGTTATTCAACTGTGGCAGCCAATATAGGACTATGTTGTGGTTAACTGGTAAACCGCCATAGTGCCTAACTTTCCCACCGGAGTGGGCCGGATACGGTTACTGGGCCGGAGGTTGGGGGTCGTTGTTGAGCCGAATGCCGCTTAGTGGGCCGAAGCCAACTGGGCTGTAGGCCGCTAGCTGGGCCAAAGCTAATTGGGCTGAGGGCCGCTAATGGGCCAAAGGCTGCTGGGCCGCCGATGGGCCGAAGCCATTTGGGCTGATGGCCGCTTGCTGGGCCGAGGGATAACTGGGCCGCTGATGGGCCGAAGGCCGCCAGTGGGTTGCTATTGTTGATCTGCTGCTGTTGTTTGGGCTGTTGGTATTGGGTTGTTTAATGGGCCGAATCGGATTCTCCCCCATCACATGGCCCCCTACTCTTGTCGTTCTCAATTCCATGAAACGGCGAGAGTAAAATCCGAAGTCCTTGCGGGAAAAATGTAATTTGCACTTCATCCGAAGCTGTTACCACCTGTTTCAGTAACTGGGAGGTCTTCGCCTTCGGTCGGCCGAGGGTTGGTGACAAACAGCATCGTCTCAAGCTGAGACCTTGTCGGAGACACCTTCGTCCTAGGACGAGATTTGGTGACGAAGGCCTTTGTCCCCAGTTGTTAACACAAGGAAAGAGCGGGAAAGACTTTGGGTTTCTCGCCTTCACGGTCGCGTCACAACAAACACGGGACGCATGTTGCGTATCTGGCCGATCTGCCGAAAGCACAAAGAGATCTCAGCCGTTGATAGCGATCACGCGGATCGCTGTCACTTCGGCTCTCTGCCCAAGACTTCACGTGGATCGCCGCCTCTCCAACCTTCGGCACAAGGATCAGGACACGTGGCGAGCATCCAGACGAACAGCCGAAGGGTTAGGCCATATCCAGCCGTCGATCGGCTACCCAACGGAGGAAGAGGGCGAGGAGATCTTGGCCTGGTGGCGAGAGCACAAGGCCGAAAGAACTCCGGCTTCTCTGGAAGGTGCCGTGGCTGAACCGGTCCAGGTTTCCCCTTTGGCGTCTCCCGGCCAAACCCCTGTCGACGTGGATGGCGAGGATGCCGAGTGCTAGTCCGGGGGCTTGTCCCGGTCATTTTTGTTTTTTCAAGATACCGAGGCCAGGCATACGGCCTGATTTTGTACTTGTGTTTATATAGAAGGCATTTTGTTTCTGCTTGCTTCATGATATGTCTTTTGAGTAGATAGCCGAGTTCAATTCTGCACGTGGCCGAAGCCATGTTGTTCCCGATACGGTTTGCATGCACTTAGAGAATATTGCCGCTCCTAATACGGTTTGCATGGACTTAGAGAATATTGCCGCTCCCGATATGGTTTGCATGGCCGAAGCCACTCCCGGTACGGTTTACACGGACTTAGAGAATATTGCCGCTCCCGATACGGTTTGCATGGCCGAAGCCACTCCCGGTACAGTTTACACGGACTTTTGCCGCTCCGTATACGGTTTGCATGGCCGAAGCCACTCCCGGTACGGTTTACACGGACTTAGAGAATATTGCCACTCCCGATACGGTTTGCATGGCCGAAGCCACTCCCGGTACGGTTTACACGGACTTAGAGAATATTGCCGCTCCCGATACGGTTTGTATGGCCGAAGCCACTTCCGGTACGGTTTACACGGACTTTGAGAATATTGCCGCTCCCGATACGATTTGCATGGCCGAAGCCACTCCCGGTACGGTTTACACGGACTTAGATAATATTGCCGCTCCCGATACGGTTTGCATGGCCGAAGCCACTCCCGGTACGGTTTACACGGACTTAGAGAATATTGTCGGACATAACACTTCGGATAAAAAATAATATATTCATGATTTCCGGCTAAACTCCGGGGGAAATGACTTACATGAAGTAGCGCCGAAGGCGCTCTATATTCCATGTACGAGGGAGAGGCTGCCCCGAAAGGGTCTCCAGCCAATAAGCCCCTCTTCGGATCACTTCCCTTATACGGTAAGGGCCTTCCCAATTCGGAGAGAGCTTCCCTTCAGCTTCGGCTGGCTTGGATGCATGAGCGTTCCGTAATACAAGGTTCCCGGCTTCAAAGTTTCGGGGCTTCACTCGAGTGTTGTGGTATTTCGCCATACGCTGCCGATAAGCCGCCAGCCGAATGCAAGCTTGATCTCTCATCTCTTCTATGAGATCGAGATGATCTTTTAGAACTTCATCATTGGCCTCCGGATCATAAGTAAGAACCCTTGGCGATGGTAAACCGATTTCAACAGGAATAACTGCCTCTACCCCGTAGGCCATTCGGAATGGGGTATCACTGGTAGGAGTTCGGCTTGTTGTCCGATAAGCCCATAGAACGCTTGGCAGCTCTTCGACACATCGGCCCTTAGCCTTGCCGAGTCGAGTCTTCAATCCTTACAATAGACTACGGTTAGTGACCTCAACTTGGCCATTCGTCCGAGGGTGTGCTACTGAAGCAAACTTATGGAGAATGCCGAAGTTTGCGCAGTTGTTTTTAAACCGATGGTTGTCAAACTGTTTGCCATTATCTGAAATGATTTCCCGAGGGATGCCATATCGACAAATGATACTTGCATCACCTCGGATTCACTGAGACTTGGCTCAGAAAGTTCTTCAACCAAGATCATTCGACCTCCTCCTCCATCCTGTGTTGATGCTAGTCGAGAAAGAGCGTCGGCTCGAGCATTTTCGTCTCGAGGAATTTGTACAATCTCAAAAGAAACAAATTCAGCTAAGATTTTGCGGGTTACCTGGAGGTAGGACGTCATTAATGCGTCCCGAGCCTCGTATTCCCCGGTGATTTGATTGGCGATGAGCTGAGAATCGCTGAATGCCCTTATCCTTTGTGCGTCGAGCCTTTTGGCAGCCCGAATGCCTGATATAAGGGCTTCATATTCGGCGGCGTTATTGGTAGCCGGAAAAAGGAAGCGAAGTGCATATTCCGTGATGACTCCTTCGGGAGATGCCAGGATCCATCCGGCGCCACTACCGGAAGAGCATGCGGACCCATCAACGTACAGTTGCCATTCATCCGCCGAGGACGAAGGAGCCGAAGAGGTTTTGGCTTCAGGAGTAGTTATGACTTCCGGCTGAGGGGCCGAGGATGCTTCGGGAGTGAGCTCGGCAATAAAGTCGGCCAAAGCTTGAGCTTTCATTGCAGTCCGAGGCCCATAAGAGATGTCGAACTCTCCTAATTCGATCACCCATTTAGCTAGCCTCCCAGACACTTCTGGTCGAGAGAGGACTTGCTTCAAAGGTTGATCTGTGAAGACCTTTATTGAATGTGCGAGGAAATAGGGCCGGAGCCTTCTTGCGGAAGTGACGAGGGCAAAGGCCAATTTTTCTAGTGCCGGATACTGAGACTCTGCTCCGTGGAGGGCTCGGCTTATATAATAAACTGGCTTCTGCAAGATAAACGAACAACTGCTCTCCTTGGACCGGTTTAGACAATATGGGAACATCGGAGAGATAAGCTTTTAGTTGATCGAAGGCCGATTGACATTCGTCCGTCCAGGAGAAGTTGCTAGTCTGCTTCAGCAGTTTGAAGAAGGGAAAACAGTGATCTGCCCCTCTTAACATGAAGCGGCTTAATGCGGCAATCCTTCCGCTTAGCTTCTGAACCTCTCGGACGTTGGCCGGAGGGTGCATCTGGATAATAGCCGCGACCTTTGCAGGATTTGCTTCTACTCCTCAGCGAGTGACCATGTAGCCGAGAAACTTTCCGGAAGCCACGCCGAAGGCGCATTTGGCAGGATTCAGTTTCATTTTATACCTGCGTAAGGTGGAGAATGTTTCAGCCAAATCGGCCAGATGGTCCACAGCAATATGGCTTTTCACCAGCATGTCGTCAATGTAAACTTCCATATTGCGGCCGAGCTGTGGAGCGAATATCTTGTTGGCGAGACGTTGATAAGTCGCTCCGGCATTCTTTAAGCCAAATGGCATCCGGGTGTAGCAGTATAGGCCGAGGTCTGTTGTAAAGCTTGTCTTGTCCTCGTCGTCCGGATGCATTTGGATTTCGTGATAGCCTGAATAGGCGTCAAGGAAGCTGAGTAATTCTTGGCCGGATGTGGCGTCCACTATCTGATCTATTCGAGGCAGCGGGAAACTGTCCATCGGACAAGCTTTATTAAGATTAGTGAAGTCCACACACATTCGCCATTTACCGTCCTTTTTGGGCACCATTACTACATTGGCAATCCATTCAGGGTGATGCACCTATCGGAGATGTCCCGCATTTAACCCCTTTTGTACTTCAGCCTGGATGGCCATCTTCCTTTCTTGATTGAAGGTGTGCCGCTTTTGCTTGACCGGAGGCTGGTTTGGATTGATGTGTAGTCGATGCTCTGCCACCTCCGGTTCGACTCCGGTCATATCCGAAGGTGACCAAGCAAAGACATCGAGATTTTCTTTCAGGAATTCAATAAGTCTCTCGGCTTCAGTCTTCTCGAGGCCAGAACCTATCATTAACGTTCGGCCTTCTCCTCCTAGAACTGGAACAGTTATAAGTTCCTCTCCTGGGGATGCTTCGGCCGAAGATTCGATCGAAAGGGATTCGGCTGCAGCCTTCCGATTGACCGAAATCATATAACATTGTCGAGCAGCTTCCTGATTTCCCTTGGCTTCGCCGATTCCATAACCAATGCGGAATTTTAGCTTTAGATGAAAAGATGAAGGTACAGCTCCAATTCCTCCGATCAGCCTTCGGCCAAAGATAACGTTGTAGGCCGAATCGAGTTTTACGACGGCAAAATCCGTTTCGACGATTAATTGCCGAGGAGCTGTACCTAGAGTTACAAGTAATCGGACGATACCTTCTACTCGGCATGGTGAACCATTAAAGCCAAATAGAGGCCCCCGGTGAGGCTTCATATCAGCCTCATTCAAACCCATTTTTACAAAACAATCATAGAAAAGTACATTTGGGGCACTTCCATTATCTACAAAGATACGATGAACATCGTAACTTTTCATTACAGCGTTTACAACGAGGGCGTCGTCGTAAGGGAACTAAACGTCGGTCAGATCCTCCTGGCCGAAGACGATCTCATTTTAAAACTTGACAGAATCGCTTTGGCTCGGTATCGATTGTTGCTATTTCTGCAGCAACATCGGCTCGACGACACTTTGCCCCTTCTCCCGGTCCTCCGGATATCATCATGATCGACCCAGCACTGGGTCGTTGGTGTGATGCTTCTGCCGGAGTCGAAGTGACCTTCGGCTAAGGTGGGGCTTCTTTATCTGGGAGTTGTCGTTGCCCAGCTGCTTCAGGGACGTCTCGGTTCTGTCGCTGTTGAGGTTGCTCTCGCCGATACTGCGGTAAACGGCCTTCCCGAATGAGGAGATCAATCTCCTCCCAAAGATGCCGACATTCATTAGTTGAATGGCCGATTTCCCGATGATACTCGCAATATTTATTGGGATCCCTTCGGCGAGGATCAGTGTTGATACGCTCGGGTTGGCGAAGCATACCTTTTACTTCCATGAGCATCCGAGAGGGTGGAGCAGGTAGTGGCAGATACTGCTGCTGCGGATCCCGGCGCTTTTGTCGGTCCCAATCTTCCCTCCGGTATCGCTTGCGAGAGGGTTCCTGATCCTCTGGACGAGAACGAACTGCTGGAGGGGTAGTTGTCAATGCTGCCTCGGCAGTACCTTTGCCTTTAGACATCATCAGGGCTTCCTGATTGATATATTTATGGGCCCGAGCCACTAAGTCCTGGAAGGTGAGAGGATGGCGCTTCCAATAGAACTGAGAAGGCCTTCGTCCGTACACCCACTGATCACGGCCGAGACCGCGATCGAACTGTCCAGGTTCGGAATTTGGGCAGCTTCGACTCGAAACTTGGTGGAATATTCCTGAAGGATCTCGATAGGTCCTTGCCGAATGGCTAGTAGACTGGCCGAGGTTTTGCATTGCCGAGTGGCCTCATAGAATTGGTCGATGAATAGTTGGCCCAACTGTACTAGAGAATGGATGGAATTGGGGGCCAATGTTTCGAACCAAGTTAGAGCTATTTTTTCAAGCGTAAGAGGGAAGAGAGGGCATCGGACTGCCTCGGAAACTCCCCGGACAGAGAGGCAGGAATTAAATCTCTGGAAGTGGTAGACCGGATCTGTCATTCCATCATAAAGAGGGCCTTTCGGCAGTTTAAAGTTGGGAGGTACCTCGATGGCCAGAATTTCTGGGGAGAAAGGAGTCTGCTCCAGAATGGTGCTTGGGAGGGGCGCTCCATAGGGTCGAGATACCATTTGCTGCATTTCCTTCCTCATTTCTGTCAGTCACCGATCCAGATCCAGGGTAGTTGAAGTGGTGACCGAACGTCCTTCGATTTTTGTTGGATGAAATCCAGACGAAGCATAGTTTGGCTCTGTTAGAATATAGCTAGCGCGAAAATTGGTCCAAATATTCTTGATGATGTAGCCGAAGCTATCACGATCGGATTCCGGGACTAGAATCCAAGAAGATTAAAGAAGAAGACCGACAAGGATCCTGACCGAGACGAGGACGAAGCGAGGGCCGAGGCTCCGTGGCCGAGATGCACCCGGGCGAAAGCGTGCCGGGAGCTAAGTCGAGACTTCTTCGGCTGATGAGGACCCACTCGGCGAAGAGCGAAGCCGAAGGCGTAGCGGACTCTGCAGGGTCGAAGATATCGACCGGCAAAGGGCGATGCCGAGACTGAAGGAAGAAGACCGAAATCGATGGCCAAGGCCAATTCGGAGAGGTCGGCGAAGATTCAAACCGAGGCCCCTAAAAGAAGAAGAAGAAGAAGAAGAACCAATCAGTAGAGGTCCTGGGCTTCGGCCCAAGAGAACCCCCTCCGATGGTTAAATCAGCTTCTGACAATTCAGAAGGGAAGGAAGAAGAGATAGCTTTAATGCTTTTGGACTGTTGTCCTTGGTCCAAAAGACATACCTTTGGTAATAAATAGCCTTGTATTTATAACGGAGGATAGAGGTTATTCAACTGTGGCAGCCGATATAGGACTATGTTGTGGTTAACTGGTAAACCGCCATAGTGCCTAACCCTCCCACCGGAGTGGGCCGGATACGGTTACTGGGCAGAAGGTTGGGGGTCGTTGTTGGGCCGAATGCTGCTTAGTGGGCCGAAGCCAACTGGGCTGTAGGTCGCTAGCTGGGCCGAAGCTAATTGGGCTGAGGGCCGCTAATGGGCCAAAGGCTGCTGGGCCGCCGTTGGGCCGAAGCCATCTGGGCTGATGGCCGCTTGCTGGGCCGAGGGCTAACTGGGCCGCTGATGGGCCGAAGGCCGCCAGTGGGTCGCTATTGTGGATCTGCTGTTGTTGTTTGGGCTGTTGGTATTCGGTTGTTTAATGGGCCGAATCGGATTCTCCCCCATCACATGGCCCCCTACTCTTGTCGTTCTAAATTCCATGAAACGGCGAGAGTAAAATCCGAAGTCCTTGCGGGAAAATTGTAATTGCACTTCGTCCGAAGCTGTTATCACCTGTTTCAGTAATTGGGAGGTCTTCGCCTTAGGTTGGCCGAGGGCTGGTGACAAACAGCCTCGTCTCAAGCCGAGACCTTGTCGGAGACACCTTCGTCCTAGGCCGAGATTTGGTGACGAAGGCCTTTGTCCCCAATTGTTAACACAAGGCAAGAGCGGGAAAGACTTTGGGTTTCCCGCCTTCACGGTCGCGTCACAACAAACACGGGACACATGTTGCGTATCCGGTCGGTCTGCCGAAAGCACAAAGTGATCTCAGCTGTTGATAGCGATCACGCGGATCGCGGTCACTTCGGCTCTCTACCCAAGACTTCACGTGGATCGTCGCCTCTCCAACCTTCAGTACGAGGATCCGGACGAACAGCCGAAGGGTCAGGCCGTATCCGGCCGTTGATTGCCTTCTCTCGATCCGGCAGCCCGCTGGTCATCATGGCGAAGGACAGGACACGTGTTGCGCATCCAAGCAGAGCAGTGCCGAAGAGTGGGAAGATCTGGGCCGTTGGTTCAGCACCGGACTACAGTCCAAAAGCATTAAAGCTACTTCTTCCTCCTCTCTGACTTTTGAATCGAATCATCTTCAGAAGCTAACTTAGCCGTCGGAGGTGGTTCTTTAGGGCCGAAGCCCGGGACTCCTACTGACTGGTTCTTCTTCTTTTCCTCCTTCTGCAGGGGCTCGGTTTGAATTTTCTCTGACCTCTCCGAGTCGGTCTCGGCCGCCGACCTCGGGTCTTCTCCCTCTGGTCTCGACGCCTTTCGCAGGCTGGTTCGCCCGTCCGAAGGAGCTTCGGCCACGCCTACCGCAAGCTGGTCCGCCTCATCCGAGGGAGACTCGGCTTCGCTCCTGACGAGTTCTCGCCCGGGCATCTCTCGGCCTTGAATCCTCGGCCCCGTCTCCGCCCTCGCCTCGTTCTGGATCCCCGTCGGTCCTCTTCACCGATCCGATCAAGCTTCGGGTCCAATCTTCGGATTCCAGCCCCGGAACCCGACCGTGATAGCTTCGGCTACATCACAAAAAAGGCGCCGTCTGTGGGAAACTTAACAAGAAGTCATGTCTCATCGTCCATTTACCAGACGATCCGGACAAGATGAGGCAGAGAGACGGGCGACTTCAGCACCGCCACTCCATTCCGAAGGTGCCCCGTCTGTTCCACCGCAAGGTGCTGCCCTTCCTGTCATACCGGAGTTCCTCACTCCCGGAGACAATCGGATGGAGGAACTTCAACAACATGTGGCAACACTAGCCGCCACCGTTACTTCTTTGGCGCCCCTGCATGACATGATATCCGCCATCGCCCAACGCATGGGATTGCTGGGCCAGCTCCCCCAACAAGTACCGCCTCCTCCATTCTGCCCTGTCCAAGAGGCAAGGCTTCAGCCAATGCCCTCGCAGGTCTTCCCTGACGAGGTCGCAACGGCACGCAGCGAGCCCTTGGCACCACCTGCTCAAGCCCCTCGCGCCAGCCACATCATAACGGAATCCGAGTTTCATCCAGCTAGGACCGAAGGACGATCGGTCACTACTTCAACTACCCCGGACCTGGACAGGCGACTGACGGCGATGAGGAAAGAGATGCAGTAGATGGTATCTCGGCCGTACGGAGCGCCTCTCGCCAGCACCATTCTGGAGCAAACTCCGTTCTCGCCAGAGCTACTAGCCACCGAGGTACCTCCCAACTTTAAGCTGCCGAAAGGCCCTCTCTATGATGGAATGACAGATCCGGTCTGCCACTTCCAGAGGTTCAACACTTACCTCTCTGTCCGAGGGGTCTCTGAGGCAGTCTGATGCCGTCTCTTCCCCCTCACTCTTGAAAAAATAGCTTTAACCTGGTTCGAGACATTGGCCCCCAATTTTATCCACTCTTTAGTCCAGTTGGGCCAATTGTTCATCGACCAGTTCTATGAGGCCACCCGGCAGTGCAAAACCTCGGCCAGTCTGTTAGCCATTCGGCAAGGACCGACAAAGACCCTCCAAGAATATTTTACCAAATTCCGGGCCGAAGCTGCCCAAATTCCGAACCTGGACAGTTCGATTGCGGTCTCAGCCGTAATCAGCGGATGCCGGGACGAAGGGCTTCTCGGCTCTATCGGGAAGCGCCATCCCTCCACCTTCCAGGACCTCGTAGCTCGGGCCCATAAATACATCAACCGGGAGGCCCTGATGATGTCCAAGGGCAAGAGTTCCACCGAAGCAATATCGGCGCCTGCCCCTCCAGCAGTTCATCCTCGACCTGAAGATCAAGAACACTCCCGCAAGAGATATCGGAGTGGGATAGAGATAAGCGTC
This sequence comes from Zantedeschia hybrid cultivar, assembly GCA_030544215.1. NCBI lineage: Eukaryota > Viridiplantae > Streptophyta > Magnoliopsida > Alismatales > Araceae > Zantedeschia > Zantedeschia hybrid cultivar. The sequence goes on along the minus strand of JARZZO010000003.1, from coordinate 43,728,152 downwards.
GGGATCCGCAGCCGCGGTACCTGCCGCTACCTGCTCCCCCTTCTCGAATGCTCATGTAGGTAAAAGGCATGCTCCGGCAACCGGAGCGCATCAAGACGGGGATCTTCACCGAAGGGACCCCCGCAAATATTGTGAATACCATCGGGAGATCGGCCATTCGACTGACGAATGCCGGCACCTTCGGGAGGAAATTGATCGCCTCATCAGAGAGGGCCGAATGCCACAATACCGACGAGAGCAGCCTCAACAGCAACAAAATCGGGACATCCCTGAAGCAGCCAGGCCACGACAACTCCCGAGCAAAGATACCGCTCCTCAGCCGAAGATCACCTCGGCCCCGGTAGAAACATCGCACCAACGACCCAGTGCTGGGTGAATTATGATGATATCCGGTGGACCGGGAGAAGGATCGAGGCGTCGTCAGCTCGGCTCTGCAACAGTAGCAGCGGTCGATGACGAGCTGAAGCGGTCTCGTCACAAAGACATTACCTTCGGCCAAGAGGATCTGACCGATATTCAGACTCCTCACGACGACGCCCTCGTTGTTAATGCTGTAATAAATAGCTACGATGTTCATCGTATTTTTGTTGATAATGAAAGTGCCCTAAATGTATTATTTTAAGATTGTTTTGTAAAAATGGGCTTGAATGAGGCTAATATGAAACCTTACCGGGGGCCTCTATTCGGTTTTAACGGTTCGCCCTGCCGAGTAGAAGGCATCGTCCGGCTCCCAGTAACTATAGGTTCGGCTCCTCGGCAACTGACCGTCGAAACGGATTTTGCCGTTGTCAAAGTCGATTCAGCCTACAACGCCATCTTTGGCCGAAGGTTAATCGGCGGAATCGGAGCTGTACCCTCGTCCTTCCACCAAAAGCTGAAATTCCATACCAGTCATGGAATCGGTGAAGCTAAGGGGAATCAAGAAGCAGCTCGGCAGTGTTATATGATCTCGGTTAAAGGGAAGGCTGCAGCCGAATCCCTGTCAATCGAATCTTCGGCCGAGGCCTCCCCAGGAGAGGAACTTATCGTCATCCATGTTCCGGGAGGAGAAGGCCGAACTCTTATGATAGGCTCCGGCCTAGAGAAGATTGAGGCCGAAAGACTTGCCGAGTTCCTAAAAGAGAACCTCGACGTCTTCACCTAGTCCCTTCCTGACATGCCCGGAGTCGACCTGGAGTTAGCGAAGCATCGGCTGCATGTCGATCCCAATCTACCCCCGGTCAAGCAGAAGCGGCGTACCTTGAATCAAGAGAGGAGGACGGCCATCCAGGCCGAAGTACAAAAAGGGCTGGATGCCGGACATCTCCGAGAGGTACACCACCCAGACTGGATCGCCAATGTGGTAATGGTGCCCAAGAAAGATGGCAAGTGGTGGATGTGCGTGGACTTCACCAACTTCAACAAAGCTTGTCCGATGGATAGCTTCCCGCTGCCTCGGATAGATCAGGTGGTGGACGCAACCTCCGGCCACGAGCTATTAAGCTTCCTCGACGCCTACTCAGGCTACCATCAGATCCGAATGCATCCGGAGGATGAAAGGAAGACCAGCTTCACAACTGATCTCGGTCTATACTGCTATACCCGGATGCCCTTCGGCCTGAAGAATGCCGGAGCAACATATCAACGCCTCGTCAACAGAATATTTGCTCCACAACTCGGCCACAACATGGAAGTCTACATCGACGACATGTTGGTGAAAAGCCATGTCGCTGCAGACCATTTGGTTGACTTGACCGAGACGTTTTCTGCTCTGCGCAGATACAAAATGAAGCTGAATCTAGCCAAGTGCGCCTTCGGCGTGGCCTCCGGAAAGTTTCTCGGCTATATGGTTACTCGCCCAGGGGTGGAAGCTAATCCCGTGAAGGTCTCGGCTATCATTCAAATGCGCCCTCCGGCTAACATCCGAGAGGTCCAAAAGCTAAACGGAAGGATTGCCGCCTTAAGCCGCTTCATGTCAAGGGCAGCAGATTATTGCTTTCCCTTTTTCAAACTACTGAAGAAGAACAATAGCTTCTCCTGGACTGACGAGTGCCAATCAGCCTTCGAGCAGCTGAAGGTCTATCTCTCCAATATTCTCGTCCTGTTTAGACTGGTTCACGGAGAGCAGTTGTTCCTTTATCTAGCAGCATCCGAAGCAGCTGTCAGCGCCGTCCTCATTCGGGAACAAGACGGCGTTCAGAGGCCAGTTTATTATATAAGCCGAGCTCTCCAAAGAGCAGAGCTTCGGTATCCTTCTCTTGAGAAGCTAGCCTTAGCCCTCGTCTCATCCGCAAGAAGGCTCCGGCCTTACTTCCTCGCCCACTCAATAAAGGTCTTCACTGACCAGCCTTTGAGGCAAGTCCTCTCCCGGCCGGAGGTATCCGGTAGGCTAGCAAAATGGGCAATCGAACTGGGAGAGTTCGACATCTCTTGCAGACCGCAGACGGCAATAAAAGCTCAAGCTTTAGCCGACTTCAGCACCGACCTCACTCCCGAAGCATCCTCGGCCACTCGGCCGGAAGTCGCGACAGCACTCGAGGCCGAAGGCGCTTCCGTTTCTCCACCTTTAGCGGACGAATGGCGACTCTATGTCGATGGGTCCGCATGTTCCATGGGTAGCGGCGCCGGATGGATCCTGGCGTCTCCGGAAGGGGTCGTCATGGAGTATGCGCTGCGCTTCTCCTTTCCCGCTACCAACAACGCCGCCGAATACGGAGCCCTCATCTCCAGCCTTCGGGCCGCTAGAAAGCTCAGCGCGCAGAACATAAAGGCATTCAGCGACTCTCAGCTAATTGCCAGTCACATTCTGGGGAATACGAGGCACGGGATGCAATAATGGCGTCTTATCTCCAGGTAACCCGCAAGATTCTTGCTCAGTTCGATTCTTACGAGATTGTGCGAATCCCTCGGGCCGAAAATGCTCGAGCCGATGCTCTCTCCTGGCTAGCATTGACTCAAGACGGGGGAGGAGGCCGAATGATTCTCGTAGAAGAACTGGCCGAGCCAAGCCTCGAGGAGTCCGAGGTCATGCAAGTGACTAAATCTGAAGCCAAGACCTGGATGACTCCCTTAGTCACTTTCCTACTTCGAGGAGAAATCCCTTCCTATCCGAAGGAAGCAAGACACATTCGGCAGCGCTCTTCTCACTTCCTTCTCCTGGACGGGCTATTATATAAAAAGTCCTTCGGCCGACCACTCTTGCGATGCCTCGGCCCGGCCGAAGCTGACTATGCGCTGCGAGAGGTAAATGAAGGGGTATGCGGAGCACATGCAGGAGGAAGGGCCCTAGCTCACAAGCTTTTAAGGCAGGGATATTGGTGGCCGACGCTCCGAGAGGACGCAATTGCCCTCGTCCGTCGCTGCGATCAATGCCAAAGGTTCAGTTCCCTCATCCACCAATCAACAACCCTTCTAACTCCTCTATCAGACCCCTGGCCTTTTGCCCAGTGGGGAATTGACCTCCTCGGGCCCTTTCCCGTCGCCACTGGCAAGAGGAAGTTCCTTGTTGTGGCGGTGGACTATTTTACCAAATGGGTGGAAGCCGAACCTCTCGCGTCCATAACCGATACCAACGCATGGAACTTCGTATGGAAGTCCATCATTTGCCGATATGGCATCCCTCGGACCATTATCTCAGACAACGGCAAACAATTTGACAGCCATCGGTTCAAGGACAACTGCGCCAGTTTAGGCATTCTCCACAAATTCACTTCGGTAGCGCACCCTCGGACAAATGGCCAAGTCGAGGTCACTAACCGAAGTCTACTACAAGGATTGAAGACTCGCCTGGGCAATGCCAAGGGCCGATGGGTGGAAGAGCTGCCGAACGTTCTATGGGCTTATCGGACTACAAGCCGAACCCCAACCGGCGAAACCCCGTTCCGCATGGCTTATGTGGTAGAAGCCGTTATTCCTGTCGAAGTTAGCCTTCCCTCGCCAAGAGTTCTCACTCATAATCCGGAGACCAATGAGGAAGCCCTACAAGATAATCTAGATTTTATAGAAGAAACAAGGGATCAAGCTCGCATTCGACTGGCTGCTTATCAACAGCGCATGGCCAGATACCACAACACTCGACTGAATCCCCGAAGCTTTGAAACCGGGAGCCTCGTGTTGAGGAATGCTCACGCGTCTAAACCAACCGAAGCCGCAGGAATGCTTTCTCCCAACTGGGAAGGATCGTATCGTACATGGGAAGTAATCCGACGAGGGGCTTATCGGTTGGAAACCCTTTCGGGCCAACCTCTCCCTCGTACCTGGAATGTGGAACGCCTTCGGCGCTACTTCATGTAAGTTACTTCCCCCGGAATTTAGCCGGAAGGCATGAATAAAATTTTTCTTTACAAAATATCATATCCGGCATTATTCTCTAAAGTCCGTGTAAACCGTACCGGGAGTGGCTTCGGCCATGCAAACCGTATCGGGAGCGGCATGGTTTTCTAAGTCCATGTAAACCGTACCGGGAGTGGCTTCGGCCATGCAAACCGTATCGGGAGCGACATGGTTTTCTAAGTTCGTGTAAACCGTACCGGGAGTGGCTTCGGCCATGCAAACCGTATCGGGATCGGCATGGTTCTCCAAGTCCGTATAAACCGTACCGGGAGTGGCTTCGGCCATGCAAACCGTATCGGGAGCGGCATTATTCTTTAAGTCCGTGTAAACCTTTGCGGGAGTGGCTTCGGCCATGCAAACCGTATCGGGAGCGGCATGATTTTCTAAGTCCGTGTAAACCGTACCGGGACTGGCTTCGGCCATGCAAACCGTATCGGGAGCGGCATTATTCTCTAAGTCCGTGTAAACCGTACCGGGAGTGGCTTCGGCCATGCAAACCGTATCGGGAGCGGCATTATTCTCTAAAGTCCATGTGAACCGTACCGGGAGTGTCTTCGGCCATGCAAACCGTATCGGGAGCGGCATTATTCTTTAAGTCCGTGTAAACCATACCGAGAGTGGCTTCGGCCATGCAAACCGTATCGGGAGCGGCATTATTCTCTAAGTCCGTGTAAACCGTACCAGGAGTGGCTTCGGCCATGCAAACCGTATCGAGAGCAGCATGGTTCTCTAAGTCCGTATAAACCGTACGGGAGTGGCTTCGGCCATGCAAACTGTATCGGGAGCGGCATTATTTTCTAAGTCCATATCCGAACCCGGATTGGCTACGGCCATGCGAGCCGCATCTAAACAGTGATATGGTCTCGACCACAAGGAGAGCCAGACTCGGTCATTCATTCAGAACACATACAAGTAGAAGCAAAATACTTTTCATATATATATAAACAAAGTACAAAATCGGCCATACACCTCGCCGCAGCTTTTCAAGGAAGCAGACAAAAATCGGGACAAGCCCCCGTACTAGCTCTCGGCATCATCGCCGTATACATCGACCGGAGTCTGATTGGGAGATGCCGAAGGAGAAACCTCGACCGGAACGACTTCATCAGGAACGGCCGCACCACCTTCCTCCGGAGACGGAGCTCTTTCGGCCTTAAGTTTTTTCCACCAGGCCAGTAGCTCATCACCCTCCTCATCCGTCGGGAGGCCGATGCCGGTCAGATCTACGGCTGGGCACGCCTTTTGGGCAATAGCCAGCCCTAGACTGAACACGGATGACGCCGCCTCGAGTCGAGCCTCCATCATCTCCTCGGCGAAATCCAGGCCGGCCTTGTAGCTTGCCACGGCTGTACAAGCAGCCTCTTCGACCTTGGCCTCCAGATCTGCCTTCAGAGACGAGACCTCCTCGGTGTGGCGACGGCACTCCGTGACCCGCTGTTCGGCCTTGTCCTGGATCTCAGCCTTAAGAATTGTGTTTTCGGTCCGGACCGTCTCCAGTTCCTTCTCAGCCTTCTCCCTCTCCTGCTCGGCCCTCGTCTTGGCCTCGGAGGTAGTGCGGATCACCTCCTTTTGCTCCCCCAGCTCGGCCCGCATCCGAGCATTAGCTCTCAGGAGCATGTCGACGCTGGCCTCGAGATCACACTGCACCGAGGCTGCTTTGCCCGAAGCCAACTGATCTAAGGCCTGGTCGATGTCCCGGAGTTTTTGCTGAATGGCCGCTTGGCGACGAGCGAGGCCCCCGCACACAACCGCGGTCTACAACCGAAGGCAAGAAAAATTGAGCAAGTGCAAAAGAGCTGAGTGAAATACTAATCCAAGACAAATAGAGAAAGTTTTTTACCTGGACAGCGTATCGGACGCCCAACATAGATAAGCCCTCCGAGGACATCTCTTTCATCTCGTCCTCGGCCATCGGGAGGGTCAAACCGCAGATCAAGCGCACGCATGCCCGAGAGTCCTCTAGGCTCTCGTCCGCGAAGACCCCCAAATCCGGGACCCAGGGCTCATGCCCGTATTCACGGGACATGTGCGTCCTGGCCGTCCCGAAGGGGAAAGAGAGGTCCTCTGTGCCGGCCGCCGTGGCCGGAGGGGAATCGCCCCTCGGTGGTTCGGGAGGCGACAAGAGAGGGGCCCCTCCGGCAGCCACCAGCCTCTTGGCCGCCTGGGCAGATTCTTTCTCTCCAGGATCATCCGCCCGGCTCTGCTTCGCTGGTCGGCCTCTCCCTCAGACGACCGACTTTCCCTTCCTCTCTCTTTCGAGAGCAGCAGCAGCAGCACGGCCTTCGACCCAAGCCGCCGTCTGCCTTACGGCCCGAGCACTCGGGGCCGCATCTCCTCCAGTCTCCCCTTCTCCCGCCGCCTGCGGCTGGGACGGTCGGGAGTGACCGGGCTGCTTGGCGAGTCGGCCGAGTAGTCCCCGAAGCCCAGATATCTCTGCGGACAGAAAAAGGAGTTAGCGACTTACAACACGCAACTTTCCTCAACTCAAGACCGACTTACCCTCGGCCGAAGCTTCAGCGCCTTCTTCGGTCGGAAGAGCTTCGGCCGGAGATTCAACCTCAGCAGCTCCCTCGGCCTCCCCCGGAATATCCTCGGGAGAGAGGTAAGGAGAGACTCGGGGAGGAGATTTCGTCGGATCTGGCCAAGCCTTTGTCTGTACAAGCCTCTCCTCTTCCTCGAAGAGCTCCGCAATATCGTACGGATCATCGGCCTCCAGGAGGTGCACGATATGGAGCTGATCGGGATTAAGGGAAGGCGGATCGGAGAGGCCTTCGACCAGTGGTGCCCACTCAGTGGGGAAGGGCCACACACTCTTCTCCTTCTCCAGAAGAGAAACAAAGATGAAGCTCTTCTTCCAATGGTGAATGGACGAAGGCTTCCCAGAGAAGATACCCCGGCCGAAGCGGGGGACGAAGCAGTACCAATCAGATTTTCCCTGCGGCTGTATCTTGAAGAGAGAGCAGAAAATGTTCACCGAAGGGAGGGCGTCAATATACGCGTTCACAGCCAAGAAGGCATAGACTATCCGCCAAGAATTCGAGAAGAATTGGGACGGAGCCAATCCGTAAAAACTCAAAAGGTTAATAACAAAGGAAGGAAGGGGAAGACGAAAGCCCTCCCGGAAGCTCTCCTCATAGATAGAAAAGCAGCCCGGTCAGACGGAGTTAGCCCTGGTGTCCTTCCCAGGCCAATAAGGAATCATCCAAGATGGAAGCCTATAGTAGGAAGCGATGGACTTGACCCCATCGTCAGTAAGAATGCAGATCGCAATGGAAACAGTCTCGGCCCGACGCCGGCTGGAGGTAGAAGCCTGGGCTACAACTGGAACCTCCTCGGCTTCTTCAGCACTAGAAACCTCGGCCTCATCCGCCATAATGGAGGCAAGGGAATTGGAAGAAAAAGGAGATGACAAGGAAGATTCGGGAGGCCGGGATGAAGAGCAAGAAGAATAAACTTCGGCCGAAGGGCTACTCTCGGCCGAAGAGGAGCTACTGGACATGAATCACGGACCAGAGAAAGAGAATTGAGGCTTACCCTCAAAAAAGATCTCTTCGACTGCCAACGACCTCTCGGACAATAGAAGGCTCCCCGACAACAACTCCAGGCAACAAAAAGCTTCCCGACGACGGACGGGGCGCCCTCAAACACTCCCGATGGCTCGCTCTTCGCCGGAGAAGCAGGAACGCTTGGAGAAGGCGATCGTAGGAAAGCACAGGCGCAGGAGAAGGAGAAAGTGGAACAGTGCCCTGGGGAGAGGGGCTCCTATTTATGGGGAAGGTTGAAAGCATTCCCCGCCGAAATCAACGGCTGAGATCTTCCCCCTCCTCGACACCGCTTCCCTTAGATGCACGCCACGTGTACTGTCCTTCGGCAATGATAACGAGCGGGCTACCGGATCAAGAGAAAGCAATCAACGGCCAGACGCGGCCTAACCCTTCGGCTGATCATCCAGATGCTTGTCATGTGTTCCGATCCGCGTGCCGGAAGCAGAAGAGGCGGCGATCCAAGTGAAATCTTGGGCAGAGAGCCGAAGTGACCCGCGATCCGCGTGGTGACCAATAACGGCGAGGATCTTTTTGTGCTTTCCGCAAGCCGGAGTCCTGACACGTTCAGAAGACTCGTCCCTTCGCAACCGAGGACGAAGGCATCCGTCGCTAAGTTTCGGCCTGAGACGAAGGTACCAATAACGAGGTCCCGGCCTAAGACGAAGCTGATTGTTTCCAGCCCTCGGCCCACCGAAGGCAATTCCTTTTTTACGACGAAGCAGAGAAAATTTCAGACAAAGCATCAGCCGAAGTAGTCTCGGCTTAGCTCCCGAAACGCTTTCGCCCGGGTGCATCTCGGCCATGGAGCCTCAGTCCTCGCTTCGTCCTCGTCTCGGTCCGGATCCTTGTCGGTCTGCTTCTTTAATCTTCTCAGATTCTAGTCCCGGAATACGATCGTGATAGCTTCGGCTACATCACGTGACACCGTCTGTGGGAAACCAACGAGAAGTCATGTCCGTCGTCCGGTGACCAGACGATCCGGACAAGACGAGGCAGAGACGCGGGCGACTCCAGCGCAGGCACTCCTCTCCGAAGGTACTCCGTCTGTTAGCCATCTTCCTGCCTTGCTCCCTGCCGCCTGCTAGCCACAGACTGCATCGGATGAATCGAACCTTTGCTGCCCTCACCACACGGCATCTCTTGGGACCTGAACTCGAAAGAACTCGGACCGTCTGACGAAAAGATCGTTGATCTGCTCCTGCCTTGCTGCTTCCCTTGTGCCGAACGCTCCACTTCTCTCACCATCTGCTGGAATTGAGTCTCCACTGCTGCCGCGCACCGTGCTGCTGACGCCAGATCCCTACAATGCTGAGGTGCCACCATCGTCCTCAGATCGTAACGAAGTCCATCCACAAATCTCTCTGTCCTAATTTCCTCGTGCTCAGATATATGTGGTACGAATCTTCCAAGAGCCACAAACTTCGCTTGGTATTCTAAAACCGTCATGTCGTCCTGTACCAATTCTATAAACTCCATTGCCTTCGTCTTCTGAACGTGCCCCGAAAAGTACCGTCCACTAAATTCTTTCACAAACATCTCCCAAGGGATCTCTCTCAAAGACCTATCTGCAAACATCATTCCTCTAGTAGCGACCCACCACTCAAATGCATTGTCCTTCAATAAGTAAGTTGCCAACAAAGTCTTGTCATTCTCAGCACACTCGAGAACATCAAATGCCTTCTCCATTTCCTTAATCCAAAGGGCTGCCTCGTCTGAGACCGGCCGTCCTGTAAAAGAAGGGGTCTTCAACTTCAAGAACCGCTCCAAAATCGTAGACTGACCGTCTCGGGAATTGGATCCCTCACTCCCAACTCCTTGCCGGTGCCTAGACGTAGCCCCAATCATAGTTTCCCTGAAACGATCCACATCATGACCTTCTGCCCTCGAATCACCACCACCTGCTCTCTCACCCCGAGCCACCGGAGCTCTCCGCTTCGGCGCCATCGCTGCTCCACAACACGCAAATCGAACCCAAAATACGTCAAATCCTATCAATCTACACCAGCAGCCATCGCCTGTACAGACTCGCACTTATTGTTGGACTATAATATCTAACCCAGTTTATCACATACTCGACCAGACTGAGCTCTGATACCAACTGTAACGACCCGCCATCCTATGACCGGGGACCCGGTCACTAAATGGATGTCGGCCCATTAACTGCGGGTTCACACCCGGATCTCACACAACACGTCTGGAGGAGTAAGTGCTAAACAAGGCTAAATATGGCAATCTCACGGACTACAAGGTAAACAAGTGCGCAGGAAGGGAAATAATAATGTCCGTATACAGTCCAACAATAATTACATGTCCAACAATTAAATAAGTACAGGCAGAAAGAAGTACAACAACATCGGGGCATACCCCGGAACTAAGACAGCTGTTGGTCCGCACACCAAGAAGACACCACGCTCCCGCTCGCCTCGAGGTCCACACCTGAAACCGCAGGGAGTGAGCCACACCAGAAATGGGCTCAGTAGGGATCATCCGATCCCCCGCCTCCCACTCACACACCCACAAGTGTAACAACAGGAATATGTAGCAATTAAAGCACAGCAGTAAACACAGCACCCAACTCTGATATGAACGCACGGTAAGCAGTGTAACAAGAACTATTCTAAGTGACCCGAAGAACCCAACACAGCGTCACGACTCACAGTCAAAGTCCACGAAGCGACTAAACCACACTGTCGACCAAAGTCGAACGTCGCCTCCCAACACTACCACCACTACTCACGCCTGTCCACCCCTACAGTGTTCCGGGGCACTGTAGGGTGAGGCAGTGAGTCTAACTAGGACTAGCTGGACTCAGTGTACCGCCACTGCCAGCTACGTGTGCACACAAGCAGTCTAGACTACTGTCCTACCGTCCGGATTGCCTCCACGCTAGGCCTCAGCGCTTCAGGAGGACCCTGGGGACCGGCGAACCCCCGTCAAGCCGAAGCTACAGGAACTACCCACAAACCCAACTCTCCCGGGCTGCGTCAGGCCAAGGGCTATAGGTACCACTCGTAACCTTGATCAAAGGTCACATCAGGCCCACTGGCTAATGGGTAAACCAACTCCCACCAGAAACACCACCACCTCCACAGCAAGAAACACGCCAGAAGCTGTCACGACAACCAAGGGAAACCCCGACCCGCTGAGACCAAACAGCAACCCCTCGGATAGCACACAGCTACTCCGGCCCGACGGGCTCAAGGTGGTTATGCTTGTCTCAGCCAAGGGTGAAACACAACAAGTACCCCTCCTCACAGACACCATGGCCCTTCTCCCATCAGCCCATGGTGACAAACGGAAACCACAGTCATCCTGAATCCATATTCGTACAGGCACACACACATACACATTTAACATGCTGTAATTCCACTCACACATAAGTCCTCGATCGCAGTGTACAACATAAAACATGCCTTAGAACTTTCACAGTGAAACACATGCTAAAAACCAGCAATATAGCACTTCTGGCTTGAATCGCGTCGACCGAGGTCGACGCCATTCAAGTCCCTCAGACAGGTTCAGTTAAACGTCAGATTATTGCTTAAAACGCGTCCACCGTTGAAGTCGCCATTTAAAACGCGTCTGGGTGTCCCGACGCCTTTCAACCCAGAAAACCAGATTTGCAGAACCCTTAAACGGGGGCATTTCTTGCCTAAATGGCGTCATGATGGCCCGACGTCCTTCTGAAAGACGTCGTCCATCCATGACGTCATTTAGCACAGAACCCCTAACTCAGGAAACCTCACACAGGAAGGTTTCTGCGCTAAAACGCGTCGTGCTGACCGGACGTCTTTCGGAAAAGCGTCGACCCAGCCCGACGCCATTTAGCGCCAGAAACCAGGTTTCCTGGTTCGACCCGAGGGCTTCACCCTTGAACCCCGGGCACCCCGAAAATCCCAAAATCAAAGGGGGAAGGAGAGAAGCTCAACCACACAATCATGCTACGAATCCACGATCACAAACACCGTTATTCCCTCAAGGAAACCCCCTAAACATGCTCAATCTAGCCCCACACACGCCACATCACGCCGAAAGCAACGAACACACATGCAAGGTTTCGTCCCCCTACCGGTTCTTGAACTCCTCCAAGCTCCTCGCCGCCGACCCGTCTCGCCCCACGCCGCCGCCGGTATCCTCGAGGACGCCGCCACTCCGCCGGGACGTCGGCCGCCGTCCGGAGAAGGGAACGCCGCGAGGAAGGTGGTGGAGGTAGAGGTGAGAGGTAGGGAAGCTATGGAGTAGTTGGAAGAGGAAGAAGAGGAAGGGAAGGGAGGAAGGAGGGCGGAGGGAGCGGAGAGGGCGAAGAGAGAGAGTGGAGAGGCGAAAGTGAGGGAAAGAAGGGGAGGCTCGCGGGGTCAACCAGAATTCCCCTAAAACGCGTCGATCGAGGCAGACGCCATTCAGTCTGACAGGACGGCCGTACCGACACCGGTCTGAAACGCGTCGCCCACCACGGACGCCGTTCAGATGACAAGACAGGCCGTACTGACAACGCTCTGGCGTCGCACCCTGACACCGCAGGTGTTGCAGTCTGAAATGCGTCGACCGAGGTGGACGCCGTTCAGACAAATCTGACAGGGGCCGTACTCTCGCGGCCCGAAACCCGCCCACGTGGCGCACACGTGGCACAGCAACCAGCAGACCTAAATGGCGTCCACACACCCTGACGCCTTTTGAAAGGCGTCGAGCACTGTTGACGCCATTCAGCCAGAAATCTCGAGACCCCACCATGGTACAAACCAGGGGATCTGGCACGAACCCGACCCAAATACCGAACCCGAAATCTCGGTCATTACACTCGACGTATTTTCCGTCCTTTTTTCAGGAGTCCTGACACGTTCAGAAGACTCGTCCCTTCGCAACCGAGGACGAAGGCATCCGTCGCTAAGTCTCGGCCTGAGACGAAGGTACCAATAACGAGGTCCCGGTCTAAGACGAAGCTGATTGTTTCCATCCCTCGGCCGACCGAAGGCAGTTCCTTTTTTACGACGAAGCAGAGTAAATTTCATACAGCACATGCCGTGTTACTCCTCCTAAGAGGCTTCGGAATTTACTCTCGCCATCTCAAGAAACTGAGGAAGGCAAGAGTGGGGGGCTATGTGATGGGGCATAATCCGATTCGGCCCATTAAAACAAGCCCAACACTGAGATCAGTCCAACAGCAGCAGTAAAAGGCCCACTGGCAGCCTTCGGCCCATTAGCGGCTGATAAAGTGTTAAATTGATCATTTAAGGGCAATCATATGCATCATACTCATGTTTTTATCTGCAAAATAGCATGGAATGATAGATAATTGTGTACCAAGTCCAACGGTACCAATTTCGTCAAATTCTGACTTAAAAACATCGTCATTTCATGTGATCAAAGGAGTATAGCACATTTGCGGTTTTTCGACAAAACCGAGACGAAATAAATAAATATGATGATATTTTTATGATAATGTGCTAAATTATATTTATTTGATGTGAACAGGACATGCCGATGATGCAGTGCAGCTGGAGGAGTTTCCGGAAATTTAGGGGAGGTCCAGTGTGCGGATTTCAACTAAAACAGGGGTAAAAATGCAATTTGATTCCTTCCTTCGCTGGAGTTTCCCAAAACCCACTATTTCCTTCCGTCTCTCCGATTTCCTAAACACATCCCTTCCTTTATTTTAAAAATCCTCTCTCTCTTTCTCGTTTTAGAAAGTCGAATCCTATTTCTTTTCCAATTTCCTCTTCCTCTCCAAATCCAAATCCTGTCCCTTCTCCAAGTCTCCCACATATCCTCCTCCTTTTCCAACTCAAACCCGGCAGCCTCTCCTCCTTCTCCTCTTTATAAATCTCTCCTCTCCTCTTTCTCTTCCTCCTCCGTCCCTGTTCTCTCTTCGTTTTTTTTATTATTCCAGCAATTTTTCCTCCCTCTTCTCTTCCAACCTTTCCCAGCACTCTCTCTTCTTCCCACGTATCTCCCTCTCTCTCCCTCTGTTTTCTCCCCCTCTCGTTTTTATTTCCCAGCAGATTCTCTCTCTCTCTCTCTCGCCGTCCACGCACCTACCCTCTCTCTGGTTTATTTTCCTCTTTCTCTGTTCTTGCTCTCTCGCTAGTTTCTCTCCCGTATTCTCTCTCTAGTTATCTTTCTCTCTCTTCTAACCCGCAGCCCTTCACTCTCTTCCTCTCTCCGTCTCGTAGCACTCTCCTGCTCTCTCTCCGTTTCCCAACCTCTTATTCGCTCTCTCTCTCTGTCTCTCAGTCTCTTCCTCCCTCTCGCTCTGTCTCTTTCTTCTCTCTCTCGCCGGCCAGCAGCTGCACCACGCGCGACACCGGCCCCCGCTGCACCTCCAGCGGCAGCACCCAGCAGCTCCACCTCCTCCAACGCGCCTCTTGCAGCCACGCACAGCAGCTTCCAAGCACTCCACGCAGCAGCCTTCTTCCTCCAGCAGCAACGTGCAGCCGACAGCTTCTTCCTCCAGCAGCAACGTGCAGCCGGCAGTTTCTTCCTCCAGCCTCTCCATGTTGCAGACAAGCAACCTTCTCCACGAAGCCTTCAACCTCTTCCAACGCCAACCTCCAGCAGCAGCTTCTTTCTACACGCCAGCAGCAGGTCTCTTCCACAGCAGCCCCTCCAACCCGGCCAACGTGCAGCAACAGCAGCCTTCCTGTCCATGCGCTGCGGTGAAGCAGACTTCCACGCGCCTGCAAGTTGAACCAACGACTTCCACGCGTCTGCAAGCCCGTCCAAACCTCCAGCAGTGCATGCATGCACTATGAGTGGTCCAATGCGCCAGCACCTTGTAGCCTATTGTGCCGGCTTACTTGCCAGGAGCTCCATCTGTTACATGTTATTTCTTTTAGTCATTAGGTAGTTGCTTGGTTAGATTTAATTGTTTATTGAGATAGTACAACTAAGAATTTGGTAAGTTTATTTCATTGTTTTTAGCTAATTAATGATATTTTATTAAAATTGCAAATAGTTAAATAGCAATGTTCTTGTTAGCGAAGTGTCGTTTATTTTCCATATGTGGTAGTGTTTAAATTTAGAAAGTAGTTCATAGAGTTAAATATCATATTTTTTTTGTCTTGGGCATTTTTAGTTAATCGAGTTTTTATCTAATTAGGTAATTAATTGGTCAGTTCAAATCTTCATTTGTTTTAGATAATCAAAATTCAAAGTTTTCAAAGTTAAAAATTTAACTCCCTGTGGTTCGACTCGGACTCACCGCTATTAAATTTCCAAATTTTGATTTGAGTGAGCCGAATAAATTTAGATTGAACGTTTTCATGTGTTTAACGACGCACAATTCGAAACAATCAATTTTTGGCGCCGTTGCCGGGGAGTTAGATTTTTAATTTTGATTATCTTGGATTTAGTGTAATTATTCTTTAAGCTAACCTTATTTTTCTTATTTTCACATGTAAATTGAAAAAAAAAAAAAAAAAGGAAAGCGAAATCATGGTAAGTGTGTTCCAACTTTCTATGTTTCAATTTCCTTATTCTAGTTAGTTTCCTTTTTTGTAGTTTCTAGTTTAGATAGGTTTCTATTAACTAAAAAAGGAACAAAAAGAAGAACATCCAAATTTAAAAATCTCCATTTCCAGGATTAGAAACCTTCCATGTTAGGTCATGCATCATTTAGGACTGCATTTTTAGAATGTTTCCTTTCTTGTAAATTTCCATTTTGTTGAAGATTGCGGGTGACAAGGTGAGATCTCTACCTTCCTTAAATACCATGTTCATGCATTTCCATGATTGCATAGAACTCCTTGTTTGATTTGGTTGTGCACTTCACATAAAAATATCTTAAGGGCAAGTCCATTAACAAAATAAGGTGGGGATTTGACTACCCATCCTTGGCCCAAAAACAACCATCCCTTGCACTCTTTCACTAACCCAAGCCCATTAAAAGTGAGTAGGAATTCAATTTAGGGTTCACAATGAAATTTGGGTCTAGTTTGAGCCCACTATCACTTTTGGAGACCGGTGTCTAAGGCTAGAGGTCCAATGGCAAACGCCTAAGTGGGTCGGTGGTTCTTTAATTAGGTCCCTACGAAAGTAGGGGGAGCCTCCCACCACCCCACCTCTTACCTGGCCGATTGATAATTGTGAGGGTGGACTTGAATTAAACCTAGATTAATTTGTGAGAAACACATCATGTAGGCTAGTTTAACCATAGTTGTCTTAGGAATAATTGTGTGATAATTTGTTTGCATCATTACTAAATAAAAAAATAAAAAATAAAAAGATTTTCAGCATGGAGTGGACTCAAATGAACCAATTTCTTAGCCCATGTCTTAATACCATCACACCTTTCCCTCCACCACCTAATATGGATTTGGCTCACAGATTAGCTAAGCTAGACAAGTTGGCCCACACAATTGATCAATTTCTAGCTTTGGGCCCAGAACCGTCCTCATATCCCACACAATCATATACCTATCAAGAAAGATGCCCCATTTGGGCCAATCAGGACCATTATGATACCCCACCTGCTCTTCAATTTCCACCTCACCAGGCCCAAGCTCCAAGTCTAGCTATCCAAGACTTCTCGGATTGGCCCCAATTCCAAGTCTACTATGGTGGTTTGGCCCACAATCATGGACACTCCGATTATCCATTGTCCACAAGCTCTTGTCCACCTTGCTTCCAATCAAATTATTCGACATATTCTTCGCAGTCTGATTATCAGCCCAGTTATCCACATTCTCAAGATGATCAATTCATGCAACTTGAACAAATAGTCTTGGCCCAACAACAAACCATTGGAAGAATGCAGGCCCTAGTTGACTGTTTGACTGAAACTAATCTAAGGATGGATTTAGAAGAAGTGCTTAGCAAGTCCATTGAAAATCTGCTATCTTTTTCACCTGATTTTGTTCAACAAATCAACTCCCAAATTCAACTTGACATCGTTCAATCCGGCAATGATCACATCATGCCTGATCTCGAAAACGGAGAGAATCTTACGGAGTCGCATCAGGTGAGAATAGGGAATGCTAGCATGAATCAATCTATGAAAAATCCTGAGACTGGTCAACAAGATGCCTCCATGATCATACCTGTCTGTCCTGAGGAAAGCTTAAGTGATAGAAAAGGAGAAGGGGAAGTGAGTGATCTTTTAGTGGTTAATCCGGATTTTGAACACTTCATATTCCCCATAGTGGAAGTCGATATGCATGCTAGTCCGAACCTCGAATATTTTTTCTTCCCAATAGAGAAAGTGGATATTCTAGAAGATATATACCCGGTGGATAGAGAGAAGATGGAAAACCCTCAGACTGACCAGCAAAGTGAAGTCACGATTACACCTATCTCTCTTGAGGTGAGCTTGAAGGAAAAAGGAGAAGGAGAAATGAGTGATTTGCTGGATATTGAGCTGGACTTTGAACACTTTCTATTTCCCACAGAGGAATTAAATACACATGATGGTCCGGATCTTGAATATTTCTTCTTCCCAATAGATCAGAAAGTGGATAATCTTGAGGAATTGCATCAAGAGAAAACTGAAGCCATAGACTTAGCTAATCATGAAGAAGAGCCCATTGAGGGTAAGTTGGGGGGAGATGAAGGAGACGAGAAGGATTCTAGTGAGAGCCCAGATATTCACCTACCTATGATATGTTTCCCGAGTGTTAGAGAATCTAAGCCCAATAGCCTCCAAAAGCTGGCCCGACTCAAGGAGGTGATGGAATTATTGGGCCAAGACCACATCAACAGCCATTTTCTCAAAGAAACTCACTGTGTTGCCCAACTCAATTCTTACAATATCGATAACATCAATCTTTACTGGATTTTATTAAAATTTGAGGCCAAACCGAACCTGTTCTCAGTCTCTATCTTTGAGAAATTTGGAATCCACAAATTAAAGTACACGTCGGTTGCTTTGCAGTCAATTGATCATTTCATTAAGCAGCCACATGACATGATCCAAGATACTCTTATTCAGATGGATAGGAGCCACATATTTGCTGATTTCCCCATCTTCGACATTGGATCATCCCCTACATTGAATCAATGGTCCATCATTCTGGGAACTTTTGATCTTTTTATCGAGGATCAAGTCCTTCAATTTAGTCAAGGACAAGAAGCAGGATACGTAGTTGACATGGCCTACGAATCAAGTAGAACTAATATTCTATTGACCATGTTGAAAAATTATTTTCTCTGGAACCTCAATGATAACATTCTGACTCATCAGCTACATGCAATGCTGGGTGCACTCCAACCAACAAATTTTAAAATGCATGCACTGAAATTTGTGCTAGTAGGCATTGGATAGTGTGTACATTCCGTCTGGCTGAAGACGATAAACTTAGCGCTTGTTGGGAGGCAACCCAATATTTTACTTCAGTTTTTGTATTTCTTTTCATTTTTAGGTCCTTGAGCAGCAGTCGTCGTGGGCATGTCGCATCATCTTCATTACAGGTTGTTTCGCTCCTTCACAATTCGCTTCTGGCTGACATGTTTTTCATATCTTTTATGCCATTGAGGACAATGTCAATCAAGTTGGGGGGTGGGACAATCAATTTGATATGCATTTATTGGAAAATCTTTTGAAGAAAACTGATATCTTTCACTGAAAAATAGTCAAATTTTTAAAATTTCTTTTCACATCCTATGAAAATTGCATGAAAATCATGTTTCATTAAGTAAATCTTAAACAAAACAGTTTCTTTTGGTTGTCGCATTGGTTAAAGAACCTTCAAAGTTTAAATATCCCACTTTACAAAAGTCCACGGCAAGATGATTTTCACACACACACGGCAACTTAGAATAAATGAAAGATCTTAAAAGTATAGAATTGCTGGAATTAACCTCAAGGATAAGACTACTTATTCTAATTTTTCTTTTGGGTTGAACGAAAGGAATGTGTAGGATCCGTAATAGGGGATTGTCCCACTCAGCACTCTAAAAGAGACGGTCATTTAAAATGGACATCTGTAAACATTAAAGGCAATAGAAGGCATTAAAAGAGCTAAAGGAAGGTAGGTGGCAAAAAGTACGCACCTCCCCTCAGGCAATTCAAAGAGAGTGGCAAAAAGTACGCACTCTCAAAAGCAAAAGTATAATAAAATGAAAAAAATGCCACGCTAAAAAGTCCATCGTACCAAAAATATGACCAAGTCATGAAAAGTACTGAGTTGGGACGGGAACTGAAAAACGGTCCTCACTGACTGATCGGGAAATCTTTTATTCTCTTCTCCTCCCCAGGTAGTCTTATCTAAAGGATAGTAAATGCAAGAATATACCAAAAAGGTCGGAAACAAGTTCTAAGTGTGTCAAATTTCATGCACAATCACCTGTCGTGAATCAAAATATTGTGGGACATGAAAACTTTTAGCTTAACCAATCGGCTACCACTTAAATTGATTGTGAAAGATACTACAAATGAAGCATGATAATTCATTGTTTGTCCTAACTTTTCCTTATTTGCATTGCTAAGGGACTAGCAATGAGTAAGTTGGGGGGTGTGATAAAGTGTTAAATTGATCATTTAAGAGCAATCATATGCATCATACTCATGTTTTTATCTGCAAAATAGCATGGAATGATAGATAATTGTGTACCAAGTCCAACGGTACCAATTTCGTCAAATTCTGACTTAAAAACATCGTCATTTCATGTGATCAAAGGAGTATAGCACATTTGCGGTTTTTCGACAAAACCGAGACGAAATAAATAAATATGATGATATTTTTATGATAATGTGCTAAATTATATTTATTTGATGTGAACAGGACATGCCGATGATGCAGTGCAGCTGGAGGAGTTTCCGGAAATTTAGGGGAGGTCCAGTGTGCGGATTTCAACTAAAACAGAGGTAAAAATGCAATTTGATTCCTTCCTTCGCTGGAGTTTCCCAAAACCCACTATTTCCTTCCGTCTCTCCGATTTCCTAAACACATCCCTTCCTTTATTTTAAAAATCCTCTCTCTCTTTCTCGTTTTAGAAAGTCGAATCATATTTCTTTTCTAATTTCCTCTTCCTCTCCAAATCCAAATCCTGTCCCTTCTCCAAGTCTCCCACATATCCTCCTCCTTTTCCAACTCAAACCCGGCAGCCTCTCCTCCTTCTCCTCTCTATAAATCTCTCCTCTCCTCTTTCTCTTCCTCCTCCGTCCCTGTTCTCTCTTCGTTTTTTTTATTATTCCAGCAATTTTTCCTCCCTCTTCTCTTCCTACCTTTCCCAGCACTCTCTCCTCTCTCATCTTCCCACGTATCTCCCTCTCTCTCCCTCTGTTTTCTCCCCCTCTCGTTTTTATTTCCGAGCAGATTCTCTCTCTCTCTCTCTCGCCGTCCACGCACCTACCCTCTCTCTGGTTTATTTTCCTCTTTCTCTGTTCTTGCTCTCTCGCTAGTTTCTCTCCCGTATTCTCTCTCTAGTTATCTTTCTCTCTCTCTTCTAAACCGCAGCCCTTCACTCTCTTCCTCTCTCCGTCTCGTAGCACTCTCCTGCTCTCTCTCCGTTTCCCAACCTCTTATTCGCTCTCTCTCTCTGTCTCTCAGTCTCTTCCTCCCTCTCGCTCTGTCTCTTTCTTCTCTCTCTCGCCGGCCAGCAGCTGCACCACGCGCGACACCGGCCCCCGCTGCACCTCCAGCGGCAGCACCCAGCAGCTCCACCTCCTCCAACGCGCCTCTTGCAGCCACGCACAGCAGCTTCCAAGCACTCCACGCAGCAGCCTTCTTCCTCCAGCAGCAACGTGCAGCCGACAGCTTCTTCCTCCAGCAGCAACGTGCAGCCGGCAGTTTCTTCCTCCAGCCTCTCCACGTTGCAGACAAGCAACCTTCTCCACGAAGCCTTCAACCTCTTCCAACGCCAACCTCCAGCAGCAGCTTCTTTCTACACGCCAGCAGCAGGTCTCTTCCACAGCAGCCCCTCCAACCCGGCCAACGTGCAGCAACAGCAGCCTTCCTGTCCATGCGCTGCGGTGAAGCAGACTTCCACGCGCCTGCAAGTTGAACCAGCGACTTCCACGCGTCTGCAAGCCCGTCCAAACCTCCAGCAGTGCATGCATGCACTATGAGTGGTCCAATGCGCCAGCACCTTGTAGCCTATTGTGCCGGCTTACTTGCCAGGAGCTCCATCTGTTACATGTTATTTCTTTTAGTCATTAGGTAGTTGCTTGGTTAGATTTAATTGTTTATTGAGATAGTACAACTAAGAATTTGGTAAGTTTATTTCATTGTTTTTAGCTAATTAATGATATTTTATTAAAATTGCAAATAGTTAAATAGCAATGTTCTTGTTAGCGAAGTGTCGTTTATTTTCCATATGTGGTAGTGTTTAAATTTAGAAAGTAGTTCATAGAGTTAAATATCATATTTTTTTTGTCTTGGGCATTTTTAGTTAATAGAGTTTTTATCTAATTAGGTAATTAATTGGTCAGTTCAAATCTTCATTTGTTTTAGATAATCAAAATTCAAAGTTTTCAAAGTTAAAAATTTAACTCCCTGTGGTTCGACTCGGACTCACCGCTATTAAATTTCCAAATTTTGATTTGAGTGAGCCGAATAAATTTAGATTGAACGTTTTCATGTGTTTAACGACGCACAATTCGAAACGATCAGCGGCCTAGCAACCCTTGGCCCAGTAAGCAGTCCAGTGGTCCTCGGCCCATCAGCGGCCCAGCAGCCTTCAGCCCATTAGCGGCTCAGCAGCCCTCGGCCCAGTAGGCTCCAACCCACTAAGCGGCATCTGGCCCATCAGTGGCCCAACCCCATTCGGCCCAATAGCCGTATCCGGCCCACTCCGGTGGGAGGGTTAGGCACTATGGTGGTTTACCAGTAAACCCAGAACATAGTCCTATATCGGTTGCCACCATTAAGCAACCTCTATCCTCCGCTATAAATACACAGCTATTTATTACCAAAGGTATGTCTTCGAGACCCCAAGGACTACAGTCCAAAAAGTATTAAAGCTACTACTTCCTCTTCTCTGACTTCTGAATCGAATCATCTTCAGAAGCTAACTTAGTCGTCGGAGGGGGTTCCTTAGGGCCGAAGCCCGGGACTCCTACTGACTGGTTCTTCTTCTTCTTTCCCTCCTGCAGGGGCTCGGTTTGAATCTTCGCCGACCACTCCGAGTCGGTCTCGGCCGCCGACCTCGGGTCTTCTCCCTCCGGTCTCGACGCCTTCCGCAGGCTGGTCCGCATCGTCCGAAGGAGCTTCGGCCACGCCTTCCGCAGGCTGGTCCGCATCGTCCGAGGGAGTCTCGGCGTCGCTCTTGGCGAGTTCTCGCCCGGGCAACTCTCGGCCTCGAATCCTCGGCTCCGTCTCTGCCATCGCCTCGTTCCGGATCCTCGTCGGTCCTCTTCACCGATCCGATCAAGCTTCGGGTCCAATCTTCGGATTCCGGTCCCGGAACCTGACCGTGATAGCTTCGGCTACATCACACCATATTCTCCCTGTGTTCTTTTTAGTCAGCGTCTTACCCATTCCTTTAAGGCTCGTGGAAAGTGTGAGATCCGAATCACTTTCTTAGTCTGCTTATATTCTTCTTGTTCGGATGTGTCACCTACTTCATTAGGAGAGTTCTATCCCTCAACGGCGGCAAGCAAGGTCGGTTGATTGAATGATTCGAAAAATGAAAAGCATACGTAGTTCACCTAGAGAGAGAAAGCCAATAACACCGTGCTAAGTAAGAGACGGAAAGCACTCAATGTGATGAATAGTTACATATAGACTACACAGAGGCAACTAATGGTCGTGTACCCAAGGTCAGATGATGACATCCAAGCATAGGTCAGAGAAGGAGATCAAATCATCACTGAGATGGCCTCCTCCTCAATTCGCTTCTGAGGATCTCTAGTTGGCAGGGGCAGCTAACAAGGCCTACTTCTCAACCAGTTCACCAGAAGGGCTGCTTATGGGAGCAAGGTCACCTTAGTGACTAATCCAGCATAAATTCAAAGTCAAAGGCAGGAAAATACTACAACGCCAGAAGCCATGTACAAGTGAGAAAAGAAAGTGCATCTCACTACCAGTGTCGTCAGGGTACAAGCACCTCTAGAACAGCAAGTTCAACTTCTGGATGCTTAAACAACCACACCCTTTCCTGAACCCTCCATTCATCTACAGTTAGCGAGAACACGGAAAAAAAGACTCATTATAGGTCTTTTCGGCCTATTTGTTATTCGGGCAGTCACTAAAACAACCTGACCTTCGGACTACTTCTTTGAGGAATAGTCTTTTCGGGGCCTACCGCTTATTCGGCATTTCGTGAGGGTGGAAACCAGTAAGCCATTTGAAGCCACTATCCTATTTTATATGAATGGGAGTTATACTGTACTATTTCTTTCTTGATGGTTACTCGCTTCCTC
Source organism: Zantedeschia hybrid cultivar (assembly GCA_030544215.1). Classification (NCBI taxonomy): domain Eukaryota; kingdom Viridiplantae; phylum Streptophyta; class Magnoliopsida; order Alismatales; family Araceae; genus Zantedeschia; species Zantedeschia hybrid cultivar. The sequence continues at coordinate 43,705,001 of JARZZO010000003.1, read as the reverse complement.
TATACCCTCAAGGTTTGACTTCTAGATGTAGAAAGCTTCTGACTACTCCTGGACGGTCAGAAGACCTCCTGGTGATCCGGACAGTCAGCTCTACTCTTGCATCTGGCAAAACACTCCCGAACGCTTCAATCTATCTTTCTGAAACTAGCTCCAACCTATTATCCAGAACGGAACCTAGCAAGGAAGTCATATAGTGCAGTCGTGCTTCCGGACCTCAGAAAGACCGAGTGAATGTTTTTTCTAGTCTGATGACTTGTGACTTGGCTGGTATTCTCCTCCTATCTTACTTGGATCAGTTAGCAAGTCAAGTCGAATCCCAAGAACGTAGATATCCTTTCTTGTTCAGAGAGTAAGCTTATCTTAGCTGCGTAGCCGAACTCCCTCGTTGGACTGGCACCTTTGCTTTTGTCCCTGGCTTGGACTGAGGCCATAGAGAAGGTCACTTAGTATCTGGCAATGTGCATTAATTCATTCTAGCTAGTAACAATATAGTTGTCTGGGAACCTGAGCCTCTCCTTCTTTTCCGGATGAGTGGACAGGCAACGGTAGACTAATATAAATTGCTCCTTCTTGGAAGATCCTATAAACAAGATTTAGGCATTCCTTACTCCCATGTCATCCTCACCCTCCTTTCCGTGGCCTTAGCCAATTCCATACCTTCTCCTGGTGGAAATCTCTCCTCCGAACCTAATCCTTTGACTCTTGATCCCTCTTTTCCTAAAGGCTTAATTCCGGCCGCCCAACAACCTATAAAATACTCCTTACTTAACAATGATATCAGACTATCCTTTGTCCACAATGACTGGGAAATGCCCTCTTGAAATAAGAATGAAGGGTTCCACTATAACTATAGAAGAGCAGATGCCTTCACCACCCCTACTTACTGAAAGCTTCTCTCTATCCCTCCCTTTATTCAACCAGGAGATCTTTTAAGGATGGGGATGCTTTTCGTTCTTCAACTTATCGACCATCTCTTTGGCTACCATATTTTCATAGCTTCCTCCATCTATAATGACATTACATACCTTTCCACCGGAGGTACACAGTGTTCCTCAGATGTTGGTTTGCAACCAATCATCATCGCCCGGCACGCGAGGGGTGATCAGGGTTCGTATGATCATCAAGCCAACGGTTACCTCACCAAGCAAACAAGTCACTACCTCTTTTTCCTTATGCCCGTCCCTCTCGAAGTATGATCTGTTTACTTTTTGACTTAGTAGTAGTTATGTGGTACGCAAGGGAAAGGCGGGTAGGGGTTGGGCTCAGCAAGTGAAGCCCATGGAGCAGTTTTGTCTCTCCCGATACAACCAAGCAAGCTGAGTCTATTGAATTAACTACTATAAAATATTCCCTGACACAAGCATGAGAAATAAATAGTAGGTTAGTGCATGATAAATAGATGTGGAAGCAGTCCCACAAGCAGGAAATGAAACAATCGTTCCCTTTTCCGCCGGAGAGAGAACAGCGAGGTGCTGTCAAGCAGACTGTCCGGGATTCGAAATTCATACTATTTCGGGGAAACTCACAAATTCTGTGCTGCGCCCACTCGACTGACAAGGCACTTGCAGGTACAGTGGATGGCGACGAGTTGGCTTTCGGTTCCTTCCTTGGCCTTAGCTTGTGCGTCTATTGTATATGGAGAGGTAGATAGAGTATAGACTCAAACCAGTGCTAGTTTCATTTCTTCTCTTTGCCATTCAGTCCTTTAGGGAAGTTAGGGAGGGATCTAGTTGAAGTTGATCCAGCAGTTGCCATTTAGTTGAAGGGAGAGTTGCCTTCAAGCCAGAGCCACTTGGACTTGATTTCCAACCAGTGGGAGTTGCTTCTTCCTTCCCTGGGGAGTCTGTCTCAATCCCCCTACCAGTATTTTGAATTTGCCACCGTCACTGAGTACTCAAACCAGTAGTTGTATCGCTTTCAATTGGCATTGAAGTTTGTAAGGGCAATATTTCAGGCAAGGGAAAGCCAGTCAGTTTCTTTCTTTCTGTAAGTCAGACAAAAGGGATATCCGCAGTCTAAGCAAGCGACGGTTACCCTCAAGATCAGCCCTTCAGCCATTCTAGCGCCTTTAGATGGCAGACCAGTCAAGATGTTTATGCTAGTTTTGTTCGGAAAGAAAGGTGATATCCATTGTAGCAGTCTTTCCTAGTCCCATTGCTACTTCCCTAGAGCGAGTTGTTCAAGTCCCCCCCTTCAGCCACCAATCCTAACCGTCAGTCCTTTTCCTTTATCCCGCTGATAAAGTGTTAAATTGATCATTTAAGGGCAACCATATGCATCATACTCATGTTTTTATCTGCAAAATAGCATGAAATGATAGATAATTGTGTAACAAGTCCAACGGTACCAATTTCATCAAATTCTGACTTAAAAACATCGTCATTTCATGTGATCAAAGGAGTGTAGCGCATTTGCGGTTTTTCGACAAAACCGAGACGAAATGAATAAATATGATGATATTTTTATGATAATGCGCTAAATTATATTTATTTGATGTGAACAGGACATGCCGATGATGCAGTGCAGCTGGTGGAGTTTCCAAAAATTTAGGGGAGGTCTAGTGTGCGGATTTCAACTAAAACAGGGGTAAAAATACAATTTGATTCCTTCCTTCGCTGGAGTTTCCCAAAACCCACTATTTCCTTCCGTCTCTCCAATTTCCCAACCACATCCCTTCCTTTCTTTACTTTAAAAAAAAAAAAAACCCTCTCTCTCTTTTTAGAAATTCTCTCTCCAATTCTGAATCATCCTCCTTCTCCAGTTTCCTTTTCCTCTCTTTTAATCTCTTTCCTTTCCCAAGTCCGACTCTCTCTTCCTCTCTATAAAACCTCCCACGCACAGCATCCTCGCCCATTATTATTCCTTTTTCTGCCCGCAGCCCTCTCCTTCTCCAACTCTCTTTCACGGCTCTCTCTTCCCCACCGTTTCCCAGCATCCCTCTCTCTCTTGGTCTCCCACACGCCCTCTCTCTTCTCTTTCTCTCCCTCCATAGCTCTCTCTCTCTCTCGTTCCTGCCGTCTCTCTCTTCACCGCCGACCAGCAGCCGGTTGAAACCAGGTGAGCACCTCCCGCAGTTCCTCCTGCAGCACCTGCACGTCCAGTTCCAGCAGCTCGTCCACGTGCATGCATGCTGCACCCCAGCACCGCACCTCCAGCGTCTCCTGCGTACCCAGCTCCTCCAGCCAGCAACCTGCACGCACCGGTCAGCCACTCCTCCACAGGCCACCGCACTCCAAGCTGCACCACCAGCCGCCGGTCAGCAGCTTCATGGCTTCCACCAGCAGCAAGGCCGCCCTTGCATGCAACGTACCAACCTGGTGAAGCCATCCCCCACGCACATCAGCGCCAGCAGCAGGTCTCTTCCAACGTCCTCCACGTGCAGCAGCAACGACCCAGCAGCTGCACCTCCACGCCAACGTGCAGCAGTTCCTGCTCTCCACGTGCCTACCAGCATAGCAGCAAGCCCAGCCACCCTCCAGCAGCTTCTCTCTCCCTACACACAGCAAGTCCACGTTGCCGGCCTCTTCCTACCCCCAACATGCATGCGTGCCTCCTCCTACCATCCACCTGCATGCATGCAAGCAACCCAACACATGTGAGACAGCTGAAGCCTGCTGCACTTGCCGCCATGCAAGCCTCCACCACGTGCCAGCAATAGCAACCTGAAGCAGTCCACGCGCCATCCTCAAGCCCCTCAACGCATGCAAGCTCTCCAGCCCGGTTCACAGTGCCGGCGTTTCCCACATAAGCCTGCTGCCAACCGCACTTGCCTCCTTCCTATTTCCACCACTCTGTTGCAATTTGTTTTAGCATCTTTTACTTTGCTTTAGTTTAATTTAGTTTAGGTAAGTTAAATTGTTAGTGTTTAATTAATCCTTGTTGCATAAAATTCAATTAGTTCCATATGGAAATTTTGTTGTTTTTACAATATTTTGTTAATCTCTCTCTCTTCTCAATTTTAAATATGGTTATATTTGTGTTTAATTAGGTTAGTTAAATTCGTAAGTTTAGTTTAATTTAATTAGATAGTTAATTAATCAATTCAAATTCTTAATTTTTTTTAGATAATTAAAATCTAAGGTTTTCAAAATTAAAATTTTAACTCCCTGTGGTTCGACCCGGACTCACCGCTATTAATTTCCAAAATTTGATTTGAGTGAGCCGGATAAATTTAGATTGAACGTTTTCATGTGTTTAACGACGCACAATTCGAAACGATCAATTTTTGGCGCCGTTGCCGGGGAGTTAGATTTTTAATTTTGATTACCTTGGATTTAGTGTAATTATTCTTTAGCTAACCTTCTTTTTCTTATTTTTGCAGATAAATTGAAAAAAAGAAAAAGAAAAAGGAAAGCGAAATCATGGTAAGTGTGTTCCAACTTTTTATATTTCAATTTCCTGACTTTAGTTAGTTTCTATTTTTGTAGTTTCTAATTTAGATAGGTTTCCATTAACTAAAAAAAGGAACAAAAAGAAAAACATCCAAATTTAAAAATCTCCATTTCCAAGATTAGAAACCTTCCATGTTAGGTCATGCATCATGTAGGACTGCATTTTTAGACTGTTTCCTTTGTTGTAAATTTCCATTTTGTTGAAGATTGCGGGGGACAAGGTGAGATCTCTACCTTCCTTAAATACCATGTTCATGCATTTCCATGATTGCATAGAATCCCTTGTTTGATTTGGTTGTGCACTTCACATAAAAATATCTTAAGGGCAAGTCCATTAACAAAATAAGGTGGGGATTTGACTACCCTTCCTTGGCCCAAAAACAACCATCCCTTGCACTCTTTCACTAACCCAAGCCCATTAAAAGTGAGTAGGAATTCAATTTAGGGTTCACAATGAGATTTGGGTCTAGCTTGAGCCCACTATCACTTTTGGAAACCGGTGTCTAAGGCTAGAGGTCAATGGCAAACGCTTAAGTGGGTCGGTGGTTCTTTAATTAGGTCCCTACGAAAGTAGGGGGAGCCTCCCACCACCCCACCTCTTACCTGGCCGATTGATAATTGTGAGGGTAGACTTGAATTAAACCTAGATTAATTTGTGAGAAACACATCATGTAGGCTAGTTTAACCATAGTTGTCTTAGGAATAATTGTGTGATAATTTGTTTGCATCATTACTAAATAAAAAAATCAAAAATAAAAAGATTTTCAGCATGGAGTGGACTCAAATGAACCAATTTCTTGGCCCATGTCTTAATACCATCACACCTTTCCCTCCACCACCTAATATGGATTTGGCTCACAGATTAGCTAAGCTAGACAAGTTGGCCCACACAATTGATCAATTTCTAGCTTTGGGCCCAGAACCGTCCTCATATCCCACACAATCATATACCTATCAAGAAAGATGCCCCATTTGGGCCAATCAGGACCATTATGATACCCCACCTGCTCTTCAATTTCCACCTCACCAGGCCCAAGCTCCAAGTCTAGCTATCCAAGACTTCTCGGATTGGCCCCAATTCCAAGTCTACTCTGGTGGTTTGGCCCACAATCATGGACACTCCGATTATTCATTGTCCACAAGCTCTTGTCCATCTTGCTTCCAATCAAATTATTCGACATATTCTTCGCAGTCTGATTATCAGCCCAGTTATCCACATTCTCAAGATGATCAATTCATGCAACTTTAACAAATAGTCTTGGCCCAACAACAAACCATTGGAAGAATGCAGGCCCTAGTTGACTGTTTGACTGAAACTAATCTAAGGATGGATTTAGAAGAAGTGCTTAGCAAGTCCATTGAAAATCTGCAATCTTTTTCACCTGATTTTGATCAACAAATCAACTCCCAAATTCAACTTGACATCGTTCAATCCGGCAATGATCACATCATGCCTGATCTCGAAAACGGAGAGAATCTTACGAAGTCGCATCAGGTGAGAATAGGGAATGCTAGCATGAATCAATCTATGAAAAATCCTGAGACTGGTCAACAAGATGCCTCCATGATCATACCTGTCTGTCCTGAGGAAAGCTTAAGTGATAGAAAAGGAGAAGGGGAAGTGAGTGATCTTTTAGAGGTTAATCCGGATTTTGAACACTTCATATTCCCCATAGTGGAAGTCGATATGCATGCTAGTCCGAACCTCGAATATTTTTTCTTCCCAATAGAGAAAGTGGATATTCTAGAAGATATATACCCGGTGGATAGTGAGAAGATGGAAAACCCTCAGACTGACCAGCAAAGTGAAGTCACGATCACACCTATCTCTCTTGAGGTGAGCTTGAAGGAAAAAGGAGAAGGAGAAATGAGTGATTTGCTGGATATTGAGCTGGACTTTGAACACTTTCTATTTCCCACAGAGGAATTAAATACACATGATGGTCCGGATCTTGAATATTTCTTCTTCCCAATGGATCAGAAAGTGGATAATCTTGAGGAATTGCATCAAGAGAAAACTGAAGCCATAGACTTAGCTAATCATGAAGAAGAGCCCATTGAGGGTAAGTTGGGGGGAGATGAAGGAGACGAGAAGGATTCTAGTGAGAGCCCGGATATTCACCTACCTATGATCTGTTTCCCGAGTGTTAGAGAATCTAAGCCCAATAGCTTCCAAAAGCTGGCCCGACTCAAGGAGGTGATGGAATTATTGGGCCAAGTCCACATCAATAGCCATTTTCTCAAAGAAACTCACTGTGTTGCCCAACTCAATTCTTCCAATATCGATAACATCAATCTTTACTGGATTTTATTGAAATTTGAGGCCAAACCGAACCTGTTCTCAGTCTCTATCTTTTAGAAATTTGGAATCCACAAATTAAAGTACACGTCGGTTGCTTTGCAGTCAATTGATCATTTCATTAAGCAGCCACATGACATGATCCAAGATACTCTTATTCAGATGGATAGGAGCCACATATTTGCTGATTTCCCCATCTTCGACATTGGATCATCCCCTACATTGAATCAATGGTCCATCATTCTGGGAACTTTTGATCTTTTTATCGAGGATCAAGTCCTTCAATTTAGTCAAGGACAAGAAGCAGGATACGTAGTTGACATGGCCTATGAATCAAGTAGAACTAATATTCCATTGACCATGTTGAAAAATTATTTTCTCTGGAACCTCAATGATAACATTCTGACTCATCAGCTACATGCAATGCTGAGTGCACTCCAACCAACAAACTTCAAAATGCATGCACTGAAATTTGTTCTAGTAGGTATTGGATAGTGTGCACATTCCGTCTGGCTGAAGACGATAAACTTAGCACTTGTTGGGAGGCAACCCAACATTTTACTTCAGTTTTTGTATTTCTTTCTTTTTAGGTCCCTGAGCAGCAATCGCCGTGGGTACGTCGCATCCTCTTCATTACAGGTTGTTTCGCTCCTTCACAAATTCTCTTCTGGCTGACATGTTTTCCATATCTTTTATGCCATTGAGGACAATGTCAATCAAGTTGGGGGGTGGGACAATCAATTTGATATGCATTTATTGAAAATCTTTTGAAGAAAACTGATATCTTTCACTGAAAAATAGTCAAATTTTTAAAATTTTTTTTCACATCCTATGAAAATTGCATGAAAATCATGTTTCATTAAGTAAATCTTAAACAAAATAGTTTCTTTTGGTTGTCGCATTGGTTAAAGAACCTTCAAAGTTTAAATATCCCACTTTACAAAAGTCCACGGCAAGATGATTTTCACACACACACGGCAACTTAGAATAAATGAAAGATCTTAAAAGTATAGAATTGCTGGAATTAACCTCAAGGATAAGACTACTTATTCTAATTTTTCTTTTGGGTTGAACGAAAGGAATGTGTAGGATCCGTAATAGGGGATTGTCCCACTCAGCACTCTAAAAGAGACGGTCATTTAAAATGGACATCTGTAAACATTAAAGGCAATAGAAGGCATTAAAAGAGCTAAAGGAAGGTAGGTGGCAAAAAGTACGCACCTCCCCTCAGGCAATTCAAAGAGAGTGGCAAAAAGTACGCACTCTCAAAAGCAAAAGTATAATAAAATGAAAAAAATGCCACGCTAAAAAGTCCATCGTACCAAAAATATGACCAAGTCGTGAAAAGTACTGAGTTGGGACGGGAACTGAAAAACGGTCCTCACTGACTGATCGGGAAATCTTTTATTCTCTTCTCCTCCCCAGGTAGTCTTATCTAAAGGATAGTAAAGGCAAGAATATACCAAAAAGGTCGGAAACAAGTTCTAAGTGTGTCAAATTTCATGCACAATCACCTGTCGTGAATCAAAATATTGTGGGACATGAAAACTTTTAGCTTAACCAATCGGCTACCACTTAAATTGATTGTGAAAGATACTACAAATGAAGCATGATAATTCATTGTTTGTCCTAACTTTTCCTTATTTGCATTGCTAAGGGACTAGCAATGAGTAAGTTGGGGGGTGTGATAAAGTGTTAAATTGATCATTTAAGGGCAACCATATGCATCATACTCATGTTTTTATCTGCAAAATAGCATGAAATGATAGATAATTGTGTAACAAGTCCAACGGTACCAATTTCATCAAATTCTGACTTAAAAACATCGTCATTTCATGTGATCAAAGGAGTGTAGCGCATTTGCGGTTTTTCGACAAAACCGAGACGAAATGAATAAATATGATGATATTTTTATGATAATGCGCTAAATTATATTTATTTGATGTGAACAGGACATGCCGATGATGCAGTGCAGCTGGTGGAGTTTCCAAAAATTTAGGGGAGGTCTAGTGTGCGGATTTCAACTAAAACAGGGGTAAAAATACAATTTGATTCCTTCCTTCGCTGGAGTTTCCCAAAACCCACTATTTCCTTCCGTCTCTCCAATTTCCCAACCACATCCCTTCCTTTCTTTATTTTAAAAAAAAAAAAAACCCTCTCTCTCTTTTTAGAAATTCTCTCTCCAATTCTGAATCCTCTTCCTTCTCCAGTTTCCTTTTCCTCTCTTTTAATCTCTTTCCTTTCCCAAGTCCGACTCTCTCTTCCTCTCTATAAAACCTCCCACGCACAGCATCCTCGCCCATTATTATTCCTTTTTCTGCCCGCAGCCCTCTCCTTCTCCAACTCTCTTTCACGGCTCTCTCTTCCCCACCGTTTCCCAGCATCCCTCTCTCTCTTGGTCTCCCACACGCCCTCTCTCTTCTCTTTCTCTCCCTCCATAGCTCTCTCTCTCTCTCGTTCCTGCCGTCTCTCTCTTCACCGCCGGTTGAAACCAGGTGAGCACCTCCCGCAGTTCCTCCTGCAGCACCTGCACGTCCAGTTCCAGCAGCTCGTCCACGTGCATGCATGCTGCACCCCAGCACCGCACCTCCAGCGTCTTCTGCGTACCCAGCTCCTCCAGCCAGCAACCTGCATGCACCGGTCAGCCACTCCTCCACAGGCCACCGCACTCCAAGCTGCACCACCAGCCGCCGGTCAGCAGCTTCATGGCTTCCACCAGCAGCAAGGCCGCCCTTGCATGCAACGTACCAACCTGGTGAAGCCAGCCCCCACGCACATCAGCGCCAGCAGCAGGTCTCTTCCAACGTCCTCCACGTGCAGCAGCAACGACCCAGCAGCTGCACCTCCACGCCAACGTGCAGCAGTTCCTGCTCTCCACGTGCCTACCAGCATAGCAGCAAGCCCAGCCACCCTCCAGCAGCTTCTCTCTCCCTACACACAGCAAGTCCACGTTGCCGGCCTCTTCCTACCCCCAACATGCATGCGTGCCTCCTCCTACCATCCACCTGCATGCATGCAAGCAACCCAACACATGTGAGACAGCTGAAGCCTGCTGCACTTGCCGCCATGCAAGCCTCCACCACGTGCCAGCAATAGCAACCTGAAGCAGTCCACGCGCCATCCTCAAGCCCCTCAACGCATGCAAGCTCTCCAGCCCGGTTCACAGTGCCGGCGTTTCCCACATAAGCCTGCTGCCAACCGCACTTGCCTCCTTCCTATTTCCACCACTCTGTTGCAATTTGTTTTAGCATCTTTTACTTTGCTTTAGTTTAATTTAGTTTAGGTAAGTTAAATTGTTAGTGTTTAATTAATCCTTGTTGCAAAAAATTCAATTAGTTCCATATTGAAATTTTGTTGTTTTTACAATATTTTGTTAATCTCTCTCTCTTCTCAATTTTAAATATGGTTATATTTGTGTTTAATTAGGTTAGTTAAATTCGTAAGTTTAGTTTAATTTCATTAGATAGTTAATTAATCAATTCAAATTCTTAATTTTTTTTAGATAATTAAAATCTAAGGTTTTCAAAATTAAAATTTTAACTCCCTGTGGTTCGACCCGGACTCACCGCTATTAATTTCCAAAATTTGATTTGAGTGAGCCGGATAAATTTAGATTGAACGTTTTCATGTGTTTAACGACGCACAATTCGAAACGATCACCCGCCCTGTTCCTTTTACCTTTTTGGGGTGTTTGAGTCCTTTTCTGTATTTCCTTTTGGAAATGGGTTCCCTTCTCGGCTGATAGAATGTGAAGTATCTAGTTTGAGTCCGAGCAGACGCGAGGTCAAGGGCTTGCTTGAGGTAATATTCCCGCCCGATCTCCCCTTCCCAGTCCAATTTAGCATATATTCATAATATTGAGCAAAGAAGGAACGAAGCTACGAAAGGAGTTGAGCAAGAGCTATAAGAAGAACGTTGACCTCGTCCTTCTGTAAAGGGAAGCACAAGGCTCACAGGCAATCTCATACGTGAAAGGTTCAAGTTTTATAAGCAGACTTTGAGACCCTTAGAACAAGAACTAGATCACACCTAGTGCTTTTTCTGGTCGTTTTAAACAATGAAGGAGTAGGCCGAGGAACTCTACCTTACAAACTTGCCTACCTCTGCTCAACCTTTCTACCCCACCTATATACTCAGATAGGAGGATTTTTTCCTATTCAGCAGATTTAGACGGCTTCGCTAATGCATTAAGAGAGTGCAGAAAGGCTTTTTCATCCATATGGGAATGCATATAGACTGAAGCAGTAGGGCCGGGGCACACCTTCAAACTATAGTTTTTGGCAATCGCCATGAAGAGGGTATTTTCCAGTTTTCAGTTGCAGTTGAAAAAAGAGCGGGCGCAGGGGGTAGTATTGAATCCAAAGAATTCGTTACAGGGGGATTCGCTCAAAGCAAAGAAGCTACGGATGACCCTTAGCAGAAGAAGACGAGCTAAAGCTAACACGGGCGGGAGACCCAAACTTTCATACTTCAATACCCTATGTGCATGTGCCCACCAGTACTGAACACAGAAAATATTGATTGTCCGCTGAATGAATTTCTCGATATCTCATTCCATTCTTAGGGATTCGCAACTAGCGCTCCTCCTATCCTACTTCTTGGCTTAACACAATTCGCTTACCCGATTGGCTTATAGCGCAATGCGCTTGCCTGATGCCGTATACTTTTCTTTATTTGCCTGTTTTCTCACCCCAGATGAAGAATTGAGAGCCAGCCCTATCCCTTGTAGATTCCAGTCCTTCTTGTACTCTCTATTTCGACGGGGCTCTACATTCCAAAGGTAGGGGAAGAGGGGCAATCCTCCTTTCTCCCGAGGTTGTGTTAATCCCTCATGCATTCCAGCTCTCTTTCCCCGCCACCAACAATGTGGGGGAATATGAGGCGCTCCTCACAGGCTTGAAGATGGCTCGCACCCTCCATGTCAAGGAGCTGCGCATCATAGGAGACTCTCAACTTATCCTTAGACAGGTCCTTCACAAATACCGAACTAGGGATGAGAGATTGAAGGAGTACCAGGACTTGGTGAGGGCCCGGCAGTTCAGGAAGCTGACTTTTGTACATACCCCTAGATCTCAAAATATCCTAGCTGACGCGTTGGCGTCATTGTCTTCCTCCCTAGAATTTCCATTAGGTAGAACCTAACGAAATGCCCTTATAGTTTTGTAACCTTTTTTTATCTGGGAGAAAGAAGTATAGGGCATTTTTTACCAATGCAATTCAACAAAGAGCAAAGGAAGCTGTCTCTTTTTCTTTCGAGTGTGAGTTCTCTTTGGTTCCAACCCAACCAAACCATTTTGAGTTATCGTTCTCTTGGCACTTCTGTTCCATCCCGTACAATAAAAGAGGGTCATTTTGAGAGTGCCATTTATTCGTATAGCCAGTTTCCCAGTTTCTATTCCTAGTGGCATGTCATTCCGCTCCGCATAAGTATTCAAAACAGGGATAGCTTCAATTGGACTGCTTCGCCCCTTGGCTTGGCTATAAGCCAGAACTATGGGAAGCAAAGTAGGGCTTAGCTTAGGGCAGTGAGTGAGCGTTGGGTCATAATGAATAGAGTAGGGCAGACCAATGGGGTTTAGTGATTGAGATTTGATGTCGCTGGACATTGAATTGACTAAGCCATGCCAGTGGGCTGAATCTTCAAGAATTCGGGAAAAATTGGGATGGGGGTAATCCGTAAAAACTCAGAAGGTTGATAACAAAGGAAGGAAGGGGAAGACGAAAGCCCGCCCGGAAGCTCTGCTCATAGATAGAAAAGCAGCCCGGTCGGACGGAGTTAGCCCTGGTGTCTTTCCTAGGCCGATAAGGAATCATCCAAGAAGGAAGCTGATGATAGGAAGCAATGGTCTTGACGCCTTCATAAGAAAGAATGCAGATTGCATCGGAAACAGTCTCGGCCCGGCGCCGGCTGGAAGTAGAAGCCTGGGCTGTAACCAGAACCTCTTCAGCCTCTTCAGCCCGAGACACCTCGTCCTCATCCGCCATAACGGGAGCAAAGGAATTAGAAGAAAGGGGAGATGACAAGGAAGACTCGGGAGGCCGGGATGAAGAGCAAGAAGAATAATCTTCGGCCGATGGAGAGCTACTGGACATGAATCACGGAGCAGAATTGAGGCTTACCCTCAAACAAGGTCTCCTCGACTGTCAACGCCTCTCGGTCAATAGAAAGTTCCCCGACGACAACTCCAAGAAACAAAGAGCTTCCCGACGACAGACGCGGCGCCCTCAAACACCCCCGATGACTCGCTCTTCACCGGAGAAGCAAGAACGCTTGGAGAAGACGCTCGCAGGAAAGCACGGGCGCAGGAGAAGAAGAAAGCGGAACAGTGCCCTGGGGAGAGGGGCTCCTATTTATGGGAAGGTTGAAGGCATTACCCGCCGAAATCAACGGCCGAGATCTTCCCCCTCCTCGGCATCGCTTCCCTCAGATGCGCGCCACTTGTACTGTCCTTCGGCAATGATAACGGGCGGGCGGCCAGATCGAGAGAAAGCAATCAACGGTCGGACGCGGCCTAACCCTTAGGCTGATCATCCGAATGCTCGCCACGTGTTCCAATCCACGTGCCGGAAGCAGAAGATGCGGCGATCCAAGTGAAATCTTGGGCAGAGAGCCGAAGTGACCCGCGATCCGCGTGATCACCGATAACGGCCAGGATCTTTTTGTGCTTTCGGCAAGCCGGTTAGATGTACGACGCGTGTCCTGTGTTTTCTCACGACACGACCGTTCGGACGGGAAGCTCGACGTCTTTTCCGTCCTTTTTTCAGGAGTCCTGACACGTTCAGAAGACTCGTCCCTTCGTGGCCAGGGACGAAGGCGTCTGTCGCCGGGTTTCGGCCTGAGACGAAGGTACCAATAATGAGGTCCCGGCCTGAGACGAAGCTGGTTTTTTCTAGCCCTCGGCAGACCGAAGGCAGTTCCTTTCTTACGACGAAGCAGAGTAAAAGTTTCAGATAAAGCACATGCCGTGTTATTCCTCCGAGGAGGCTTCGGACTTTACTCTCGCCATCTCATGAAACTGAGGAAGACAAGAGTGGGGGGCTATGTGATGAGGCAGAATCCGATTCGGCCCATTAAAACAAGCCCAACACTAAGATCAGTCCAACAGCAGCAGTAAGAGGCCCACTGGCAGCCTTCGGCCCATTAGCGGCTAAGCAGCCCTCGGCCCAGTAAGCAGTCCAGTGGTCCATGGCCCACCAGTGGCCCAGCAACCTTCGGCCCATTAGCGGCTCAGTAGCCCTCGGCCCAGTAGGCTTCAGCCCACTAAGCGGCATATGGCCCATCAGCAGCCCAACCCCCTTCGGCCCAGTAGCCGTATCCGGCCCATTCCGGTGGGAGGGTTAGGCACTATGGCGGTTTACCAGTAAACCCAGAACATAGTCCTATATCGGCTGCCACCATTAAGCAACCTCTATCATCCGCTATAAATACACGGCTATTTAATACCAAAGGTATGTCTTCGAGACCCCAAGGACTACAGTCCAAAAAGTATTAAAGCTACTTCTTCTTCTTCTCTGACTTCTGAATCGAATCATCTTCAGAAGCTAACTTAGCCGTCGGAGGGGGTTCCTTAGGGCCGAAGCCCGGGACTCCTACTGACTGGTTTTTCTTCTTCTTTTCCTCCTTCTGCAGGGGCTTCGGTTTGATGGATAGCCTGTTCGATGGATAGCTTCCCGCTGCCTCGGATAGATCAGGTGGTAGACGCAACCTCCGGCCACGAGCTATTGAGCTTCCTCGACGCCTACTGAGGCTACCATCAGATCCGAATGCATCCGGGGGATGAAAGCAAGACCAGCTTCACAACTGATCTCGGTCTATACTGCTATACCCGGATGCCCTTCGGCCTGAAGAATGCCGGAGCAACATATCAACGCCTCGTCAACAGAATATTCGCTCTACAGCTCGGCCGCAACATGGAAGTCTACATCGACGACATGCTAGTGAAAAGCGACGTTGCAGCAGACCATCTGGCTAACTTGACCGAGATGTTCTCTGCTCTGCGCAGATACAAAATGAAGCTGAATCCAGCCAAGTGCGCCTTCGGCGTGGCCTCCGAAAGGTTTCTCGGCTATATGGTTACTCGCCGAGGGGTGGAAGCTAATCCCGCGAAGGTCTCGGCTATCATTCAAATGCGCCCTCCGGCTAACATCCGAGAGGTCCAAAAGCTGAACGGAAGCATTGCCGCCTTAAGCCGCTTAATGTCAAGTGTAGCAGATTATTGCTTTCCCTTCTTCAAACTACTGAAGAAGACCAATAGCTTCTCCTGGACTGACGAATGCCAATCAGCCTTCGAGCAGCTGAAGGTTTATCTCTCCAATATTCCCGTCCTGTCTAGACCGGCTCACGGAGAGCAGCTGTTCCTTTATCTAGCAACATCCGAAGCAGCAGTCAGCGCCGTCATCATTCGGGAACAAGACGGCGTTCAGAGGCCAGTCTATTATATAAGCCGAGCTCTCCAAGGAGCAGAGCTTCGGTATCTTGCTCTTGAGAAGCTAGCCTTAGCCCTCGTCTCATCCGCAAGAAGGCTCCGGCCTTACTTCCTCGCCCACTCAATAAAGGTCTTCACTGACCAGCCTTTGAGGCAAGTCCTCTCCCGGCCGGAGGTATCCGGTAGGCTAGCAAAATGGGCAATCGAACTGGGAGAGTTCGACATCTCTTGCAGACCGCAGACGGCAATAAAAGCTCAAGCTTTAGCCGACTTCAGCACCGACCTCACTCCCGAAGCATCCTCGGCCACTCGGCCGGAAGTCGCGACAGCACTCGAGGCCGAAGGCGCTTCCGTTTCTCCACCTTTAGCGGACGAATGGCGACTCTATGTCGATGGGTCCGCATGTTCCATGGGTAGCGGCGCCGGATGGATCCTGGCGTCTCCGGAAGGGGTCGTCATGGAGTATGCGCTGCGCTTCTCCTTTCCCGCTACCAACAACGCCGCCGAATACGGAGCCCTCATCTCCAGCCTTCGGGCCGCTAGAAAGCTCAGCGCGCAGAACATAAAGGCATTCAGCGACTCTCAGCTAATTGCCAGTCACATTCTGGGGAATACGAGGCACGGGATGCAATAATGGCGTCTTATCTCCAGGTAACCCGCAAGATTCTTGCTCAGTTCGATTCTTACGAGATTGTGCGAATCCCTCGGGCCGAAAATGCTCGAGCCGATGCTCTCTCCCGTCTAGCCTCGACTTAGGATGGGGAAGGAGGCCGAATGATTCTCGTAGAAGAACTGGCCGAGCCTAGCCTCGAGGAGTCCGAGGTCATGCAAGTGACTGAATCTGAAGCCGAGACCTGGATGACTCCCCTAGTCACTTTCCTCCTTCGAGGAGGAATCCCGTCCGATCCAAAGGAAGCAAGACACATTCGGCAGCGCTCTTCTCACTTCCTTCTCCTGGACGGGCTATTATATAAAAAGTCCTTCGGCCGACCACTCTTGCAATGCCTCGGCCCGGCCGAAGCTGACTATGCGCTGCGAGAGGTACATGAAGGGGTATGCGGAGCACATGCAGGAGGAAGGGCCCTAGCTCACAAGCTTTTAAGGCAAGGATACTGGTGGCCGACGCTGCGAGAGGACGCAACTGCCCTCGTCCGTCGCTGCGATCAATGTGAAAGGTTCAGCTCCCTCATCCACCAATTAGCAACCCTTCTAACTCCTCTATCAGACCCCTGGCCTTTCGCCCAGTAAGGAATTGACCACCTGGGGCCCTTTCCCGTCGCCACTAGCCAGAGGAAGTTCCTTATTGTGGCGGTGGACTATTTTACCAAATGGGTGGAAGCCGAACCCCTCGCGTCCATAACCGATACCAACGCATGGAACTTCGTATGGAAGTCCATCATTTGCCTCTATCCTCTATCCTCCATTATAAATAGAAGGCTATTTATTACAAAAGATATGTCGAATGACCAAAGACTATAGTCCAAAGCTTTTAAGCTTCTTCTTCTTCCTTCTCTTCTGAATCGAATCTTCTTCAGAAGCTAACTTTGCCGTCAGAGGGGGTTCTCTTGGGCCGAAGCCCGGAACCCTCACTGACTGGTTCTTCTTCTTGCAGGGGCCTCGGTTCGAATCTTCGCCGACCTCTTCGCTCGAGCCGGCCTCGGCCACTGGTCTCGGTCTTCTTCCAGAGGTCTCGACCTCGCTCTTCGCCTACCGGGTCCCCTTCGGCCGAAGGAGTCTCGGCTTCGCCCCCGGCAAGTCTTCCTCCGGGTACCTCTCGGCACCTCTCAGCCTCGGAGCCTCGGTCCCGTACTCCGCCCACGTCTCGATCCGGATCCTTGTCGCCCTTCCTTTCTTCAATCTTACCATCTCAGATTCCAGTTTCGGAATCTGACCGTGATAGCTTCGGCTACATCAAAAGAGATGGATGGTAGAGGAGCTTGAGGGTTGCGGGCCCATGGTGGCCCTGAGTTGACCAAGATCTACTTCATGTGATCGAAGACATGGGCTT
Organism: Zantedeschia hybrid cultivar; assembly: GCA_030544215.1. Lineage (NCBI taxonomy): Eukaryota > Viridiplantae > Streptophyta > Magnoliopsida > Alismatales > Araceae > Zantedeschia > Zantedeschia hybrid cultivar. The sequence continues at coordinate 43,687,877 of JARZZO010000003.1, read as the reverse complement.
GGATGTTTATAGTATAGCGGAGGGGAGTTGGCTCGTCTTCATTCATTTCTTCAACTTGACACGCTTCGAATGGGAAGGGCTGACTCTCCCTCTGGCTTGGTCTCGCCCTCGGAAGATTTATAATCTCGAGAACCTTTCAACACCATTTGAAAAGGAGTCTTTGCACTGCACGACGCCTTTCAAACGGCGTCTGGCTGGGTGGACGCCATTTAAGTCTGTTGCTGTTGCGCCACGTGGCCGAGTTTCGGGCCGCGAGAGTACGGCCCATGTCTTGTCGTCTGAACGGCGTCCATGATGGACGACGCCATTCAGACTGCGACCCTGCGATGTCAGTGTACGGTGCCGGTCTTGTCAGCTGAACGGCGTCCGTGGTGGTCGACGCGTTTCAGAGCGCTGTCAGTACAGCCTGTCCTGTCGTCTGATAGGCGTCCGTCTCAGTCGACGCATTTTATCCAGTTTCTGATTGACCCCGCGAGCCTCCCCTTCTTTCCCTCATTCTCGCCTTCACTCTCTCTCTCCTCGCCCTCTCCGCCCTCTCCGACTCTCTTTTCCCCTTTCCCTTCCTCTTCTTCCTCTTCCACCACTCCAACAGCTCCCTACCACCACCACTTCCTTCGCGGCGTTCCATTCTCCGGACGGCGGCCGATGTCCCGGCGGAGTGGCGACGTCCTCGGGGGTACCGGCGGCAGTCTGCGGTGCGGCGGTTCGGCGGCACAGAGCTTGGAGGAGTTCAAGAACCGGTAGGAGGACAAACCTTGCGTGGATTGTACACGTTTCATCCATAGTTTCCATGTGATGCATGATGTGTTTGGGGGTAGAACGAGTATGTTTAGGAGCTTTCTTGATGGGGATGAGGGTTTCTGTGAATGTGGATTTCTGATGGTTTAGCTTGCCCCTCTTCCACCTCCGTCTGGTTTGATTCTAGGGCATTTGGGGGTGAAAAGGGAGCCCTCGGGCTGAGGACAGAACTCGGCTTCTGGCGCTAAAAGACGTCATGTATGGACGACGCATTTTGGAAGGATGTCGGGACATCATGACGCCTTTTAGGCAGAAATCGCTCCACCAGGTCTCTGTCAGTTCGGAGAATCTGGCTATAAAAGACGTCATGTATGGACGACGCCTTTTAGAAGGACGTCGGGCCATCATGACGCCTTTTAGGCAGAAATCACCCGATTAAGGTTTTCTGCAAATTCCGGATTTCGGTGTGAATGGCGTCTGAGGACGCTGACGCCTTTTAAAGGGCGGCTTCCTAGGACGACGCGTTTTAAGACATAACCTGAGGTTGGGTTTTAATGAACCAGTTTGAGGGACTTGAATGGCGTCGGCCTCGGTCGACGCGATTCAAGACAGAACTGCATTAACTCTTGTTATTAACACATGTTTCACGTTTAGATGGTTCAAATGCATACTTTAATTGTACGTCAAGGCAGAGGTTTGCTGTGTGAATGGAATCATGTTATGTGTGATGGATATAGGTGTCCTCTAAGCCAATCATAAGGCACCTATTTCAATCTGATTCACTAATAAATGGCATTAAATTCATTATGTAGATTGGCATATTTATATTTGCGCATAATGAAGTCCATGAATATGTGCAATAGTCATCAGATTATGATGAGATCATAATAATGAGACTGATGAGTTATAAACACATATTCTTAATTGTTCCTAGTCGTAGGATGTTTGAGAAGGACATCAAACATCCGGTTAGACTAGTACAGGTTATTCCAGCTCATATGATGAGGGTGACTGATCTCGTTAGTTACTAGTGTGGAGATACAATGGTAAACCTGTAGGTGCTCATTGGGGAATGAGTTCACTGAACTGATCGGACATGAATCGCCGAATGGTAATTTACCTGACTGTCAATCGGCTTGATTCATCGTCACAGTAGCGTGGTTGATCCTTGGACTTGAGACACCAAAGACACCTTGTCGGTGGACTTCTGAATTTGACCTTGACCTACGAATCCCTATCCACGGGATCTCAAATAGTCAAGGATCGGGTCTAGCAGAAGACCTTCGAAGGTGATTGTGTGTTCAATAAAGGATCGTTCGCTCTCAGGTAACTGGAGAGAGAATGCTCTAGAGTAGATCCGCAGGAGTCTCTGGCCAGAGCAGAAACAATATCAGAAAAGTGGTTTTCGGATATTGTACAGCGGAGTCTGATTCAAGTGAGTTGACCATCTAGGGTTTGACAGTTGACCATACCTTAGGTTAACTCGAGAGCATTGTGCGAACGAAGGATTATAGCCACGTGGTAACTGTGGACGGACAGGTTCCATGAGCGGGTTGCTGAACCCCATTACCTTCCGGGATCATGCGGTGTTGCTTGGCACCCAACTTGATCAGAAGTCCGACCGAATTTACATGCGATGTCAATTCGGTTAAGTATTTAATTAATATATAGAAATTAATTAATTACAATAAGTCAATAACTAGTTATTGGACTTAACGGGCTGAAAACCGGACTAGTAATGGGCCTAGAGGGTCACACGCAATAAGATTCTCAGTCGGTGGTACATAAGTGGGATTTATATTAACTCGGGGACTTTTGTGAAAAGTCGCGCCGACTTAATATATATACACGCTGTTGAGAAACCCTGGGCCAAGCTCCAGGATTTCCCTTGCTGGCCGTCACCCCCCCTTTCTCTCTCCACCTCTGGGCGTCCCGTTCGACGCGCCAGAACAGCTTCCGTCTCCGCCGCGTGTGATTCCCGAAAGTCGGGAATTCCCGTTGGCGGGATTTCCGCAATCGTTGCGGCGACGGATCTTCAGCGAGCGAGCTGAAACGGACGAGGGATCGAGGACGAACCACCGCGGAGGATCGCGTGGATACCGCTGGAGGCCGGACGCTTGTGCGGCTTGCGGCATCGCCTCGACGGAACCGAAATGGAAGCGTATTCGAATCCGCGCACGGTAATCAGATTTCAACCCGGTTTTTCGGTTTACGTTTTTCGTTCCGAATCGGATCAGCGGGCATCGGGCGGGTTTAATTTTTTGTTCTTCGTTTCCGCTGCGTTCTTCGCGTCCCGCCCAGATCCCAACAGTGGTATCAGAGCCAAGTTCCGCTCTGATCCGCTCCGGAACGATAAAATTATTATTCTAAATTATTTCATGCATAAATTCGTTTTTCCTCCTATATATTGTTCATGAGATGAACTTAGAATTTCGAATTTAATTTTTCTGTGCGAAAAACGAGAATTTTTGAGGGTTTTATCGCGTTCTTCATGGTGATGAAGAACCGGATTTGTGGTCTTCAAAAGGGGATTAATGATGGTTGGACCATCTCTGTGGGTTTGCTGGTATGACCAGCTATCCCTCGCCATCCCCGGAAAATTTCCATGGCGGCCGGTGGAGCTTTTCTTCCCATAATTTTCAAGAGTTGAAAAGAATTGTGGAAAAGCTGAAATCTGCGAAACTGCACAAATCTCCAACTTTGGAGGGTCACCGGCGGCGAAAGAGTCGCCGGCCGGGCACCACCGTCGGGGGAAATGGAAGTGGTGACGTCCCTCTGCAATTTATGGCCACCCTCGCGGCCGGCGGCGGCGGCGGCGCCGCCCAAAACAGGATGCAAACAGGGCCAAAAACCCTAAAATCAGGACTGGTCGAACCTGCTGGAGAGGGCCTGAACCGGCCGGTCCCGAGCCGGTTCGGCCAGCCGGCCTGGGCCTGGCCCGGGCGCGCCAGGTGCCGGACCTGGCTCGACCAGGTCGCACCCGGGCTGGGTCCTGGCTGAGCCCAGGGCCATCTGGCCCGAGCCAGGTGCCCCCTGGCTCGAGCCAGACGAGCCAGGTTCGGCCCTGGTTGCACTGGCTCGAGCCAAGGGGGCCCATTAAGCCCTGATTAGGCCCATTTAAGCCAATTTTGGCCCAATTAACCCCAAAAACCCCTTATTTAATTAAAAACCCCATCCTATTTAACTTGAAATTGAAATTAATAATGTTTAAAATTGTTTTAAACACTAAATTAATTATTTTGAGTTAAAAAGGGAGGAGATAATTAAGATATGATCTTAATTATGGATTATTAATTTAATCAAACCTTTTGTGGGGTTTAATTAAGATGTGATCTTAATAGTTAATTGTTTTTAACTAAATAAGATAGGATCTTATTATTATTTGATTTTAATTAATTAATTAAATGAGTTATAATTAAGATATGATCTTAATTATAAATAACTTTTAATTAGTTAATTAAAGGGGTTTATATTTAAGACATGATCTTAATTACATATAACAAATGTTGTTATTTATTAAAAATGGAATCTTAATTATTAATTGACAATTGTTGTCTAATCTTAATTAACAATTGTTGTTAATTTATGTTTAAGATTTGATCTTAAAATTGTATCAACAAGAGTTGTTGTTTGATTATTAAGTAGTGACTTAAACTTTAATTATCAAATGTTGTTAATTAATCTTGGTCTAGTGATTAGATTGTTTTAATTTCTTAGCAATTGTTGTTTTGAAATTATGTATTTGATTAAGGGACACTTAATAAAAGTTATTAGGTGTTTTATTAACTTTTAATAATAGTTATTAAAGGGTTAATTGTTTCTTGAGAATTAACCTTAATAAAAGTTATTGAGGATTAATTATTGCTTACTAATAGTTATTAAGCTAATTAAATATTCTCAAGGATCCCTTAATTAAATTTTGAAGATCTAATCTACTTAATAATTAATCTTTTAATAAAAGTTATTGAAATGATTAAATTAAGTCTAATTGTTAGACTATTTTAATTAGAAATGTTCTAATTATTATTTCTTAATAATTGTTATTGAGAAATATGTTTTGATTCAGGGGTTTATTAACAAGGAGTTGTTAAGGGGTTAATAATTTGAGTTGGAAATTCTTTTATAAATGTTATTTAGGAATTTCTAATTCTTTCTAAATGTTAGATTGTTTCGCATTAATAATTGTTATTAATGTGATTTAATATTAATCTAAATGTTAGATTAATTAATTTAGAATTGTTCTAAATAATGCATGGAATATTTTAGAATTTTAATTTTAGTTTTGAGTGCACATGTTGATGTGTTTAATGCTTTAAATTAGATTTATTGCATGTTAGAAAATAAGATTTTCGAAAATTCAAATTACCCAATTTTGATTGGTACCCAGGTTTTAAGAAAGCCAAAATTATTATATTTTCAAAATTTTAGCCTTCATGTGATGTGCTTTATCATGTGTGGATGGTTAAAATTTGTGGTGGTCATGGACATGCACTTAGTTAAATTTCATATCATGTGATGGTGTGTGATTTTGTGGAATGTTGTGGAATGTGAATGTTCATTAATTAAGTGTTAATTAATGAGGCTTGCATGCCTCCCTCTCTCCATTCCATTGTAATTCTATCTCCCTCTGTTATTGTACTCGACCATAAGGCTTTCTCTTACAATTTATTTGTATTTGAAATTGTTTCAAAATTAATATTATTTGTATTTGATCGCGCCGACCGAGGAGAGGCGAGGATGATCCACAAATGCAACCAGAAAGGCGACAGGAGATGAGATCACCAGTGGCTATGCGTTTGCATGTTTAAATTATATAAATGTTATATAGTTTTGGTGATTAATTGTTTGGCTCTAGTTAATCACCGTGCTGTCCATGACCATATAATGAACATGTATGGATGATGCATGCTTTTAGTTATTAATTATGAATCGATTGCTAATATCTAGGTATAGTTAAATATATCCGATATATTTATAAACTATCACCTAGGATGAGACCAACTTAATATAAACAAAACCTTCAACATAAAGTCTAAGCCGGAGCGCGAGTCATTGAGAATGTACCGCGTGGCTCTCCATCAATATAGTTCTTAGAACTTGATTCAGTGATGACAGATACTACGTGTTTACCCGAGATCTGCCACCATCTGATGAAAGGACTATTAACTATGGCATTATGATGCCTTGAGATTGGAATAGAGGAACGGTGTAGCTATCCTCACGTTTACCCGGGAGCTGCATTCGTACTCTACTCTGTCGCGTATTGATGGTAAAGCTTAGACCAGGTATAATGGTCTACTGTGTTTACCCGGGACCATTAAAGACCTGGGAGCCGAAATAAGATCGGATATTGCAAGGAGTTGCAATTACCATGAGATGGTTGCTCTAAGATAATGGTATGATACTATGTGTTTACCCGAGGTCATACTGTGATTCTTGGAGATTCTGATCCTCACTAGAAGACCGTCGGAGTCTTCCGTTCTGTATACCTGAAGGTTATACAGTCCGTCGAAAAATAGTGGGAAATAATTCAAGACAAAAGACCATAATTGAATTATCAGAACTATCTGCTTAAATCACGTTATTTCCTTCGATCACTAATATGTCGTCTATTCGAGTAGTTGGCATATTGGATGCCAATACTTCTCATACTAAGACTGATTAGAAAACTCTGAATAATGTCTTCAAGGCCAAGTGAAAGTCACTATCCTAATCAGATATCATGAATCCTCTTACTTGGATAGACCAAGGTGAAGAGGTGCTCATGGTATGCCTTATTGAAAGGCAATGATTATCATGAAATCTCTCATTTGGATATACCAAGATGAAGATATATTTATGATGTGCCTTTGAGATAGCAAGTGGTAAGATTTTAAACGGTCGAACCCACACCTGAAAGGATAAAGGAAAGTCAGCTGAGATAGAGAAGTAGCAGTTCTCCCACTGCAACCAATATAAGGATATTGGTAAAGGCAAAAAGAATATGGAACTTGAAAGAAGTTTCATGTATTCTTATTATCGTCTTTTGCATGTCTATTAGAGAATTAACATATCCAATATGAGATATTGGAAATGATTCTCAGACCTGCGATAGTGTGCAGAATTAGACAAGTAAAAGGAAATCGAGAAAATGTAAGTGTTGAGTTAGACTCAACTATTGTTCATGATATTCATAGATTACTGTTAGACAGTAAATCTTTGTATATCTATAGGAGTCAAATATGAAACTAAATAATTGTTATTTAGTTGCATAAGAAATCAAGAATAACATTGATTAAAAGGAATAATAGTTGTTCGAATAAGTCAATGCACTATAGATTCTTGAAGTGACATTTCATGTGATGAATGTTCACAAGTCTCCTATAGAAATGAACTGTGTGAGTCCTGATTATCTATGGTATTGTACACAGGATTGTACAATAAGAAATCATTGATGCTGATGCATATTGATGTAACCAGGCCAAAGATAATCACTACTAATGACTTACCTTATAGTTCACTCTTGGAATGATTCGACTGTATGTACTTACTGAAGTACAAGACAATATATCTGAGAGATTAAGGTATAAGATCAATATGAAGTATTAGAATTTTTGATTTGATCAAAGAAACTAATACTTAGGTATATGATTCACATAAATCATTAAGAGGATAATTGTATCCTCGCTCGATTGGTCCTCATTGTGCATCATAGCAATATGATAGAATGAGGAATTGCACCTTATTAAGATATGGTGCAATACATAATAAGATTTGCCTAATTCTTATCCTTTTGAACATAAGTATGAATATTAGATGTCCATACTTTAAAGATGGTTCCAAATAAGTCAGTGTGTATCCATATAAGATATGGAAACCAAATAATTCATATGAGATGTGAATTATGAACAAACCTGATTTAAAAGTCAGGTATTACCGTGATGTGAATTTGTGAATGTCTAAAGAATTTGGACATTACATTTATTCGCTAGGCGATAATGAAATAATTGTCGTCCTGAAAAACTGTCTTCTGTGAAGAGGAATATGTCCTCAAAGAAGACAGTGGGAGCTGATAAAACTAGAAGATGTTCTAAATTCACAAGTTAACATAAGATTATTAGATAATCTTTAGTTGTTTGGAACCACTCATGTCACACTTCAGAGAGCTTCATAGATTTTTGAGATTCTCTCAGTGACTAGAAGGATATGTTTGACATATCTGATTTAGCAAGGTGAGAGAAGCTCAAAATAGATTATGATATAAAATCTATGATAATGATGCTCTCCGTCATTACAACTTTGAGATTGATAAGTTTATTAGAATTATACTTGTCAATACTGCCAATCATAAGATGATGACAGTTGGATATTAAAAGCGTCCTCTCAATGTGATTGAGGTAAAGATGTATATGATACACCTTTAAAGCTTTTAGAATATCCAGGAAGCAAGTTATGATTTCAAAATTATTTTGAATCAAACTGAAACTTCCTAAGTTGTAGTAAAAGCTTTGACTTAATGGTCAAATATTATGTGATCATTAAGAATGATCACGGATTGTGTGTGTTCAAAAAGGACAGTGGGAGCACGGTCATTTTAATAATGCTTTATGATGATAACATCAAAGTCATTAAGAATGACTTCAGGATGTTACTATTAGTGAAAGCATTGTTAACCATGTTTTCCTCCATAATGGATTTAGTTATAATATCCCACGTATTGAAATACGAATCTATTAAGATAGATCGGTGGGGATATTATATTGACCTGTATGTCAAGATGTTTGGCATAAATTTCATAACAAGTCTCAATTGTTGAATATGGAATTTATTCCTTTAAAGAAAAGGTTCCTTAAAAGGATATATGAGTGAAATGCATCATTAAGCGCTTGAGAAGTGTTAATGATGCATTCACGTAAATGGAGAGGATGATTTGAAACTATGAGGTCACACTGACTCAAATTTCAAGTCAAATAATGAATTCAACCTTCTAGTAGAAAGGAATGGATCGAAAGAGTTCCAATCCAGAACTCGATGTTAAGGTGACGACATAAACAAGTGATACTGTTATTGGAACAGTACGGATGAAAAGGTTCATCCCTGAACTAAATGTAGTTCTAAAAGGTCTTTGATACCATCCTATCGTTGTAGGACAACAGTGGGAGCAATGAATTGTGTGATCGAGCCATGGTCTCTTCAGAAGTTACAGAACATTCTGAGGCTCTTTCATAGGTTCAGAGACAAAGAATTAAGAGGAAATAACATAATGAAAATATTCCATCTGTAGATAATTTAGCAGATCCCTGACCAAGTCTTAGTCACAGACTTTATGTGAGCATCACCTAGATTTGATAGAGATCAAATGCGAAAGTGATTGACTTGAGTCCAAGTGGGAGATTGATGGATATAGGTGTCCTCTAAGCCAATCATAAGGCACCTATTTCAATCTGGTTCACTAATAAATGGCATTAAATTCATTATGTAGATTGGCATATTTATATTTGCGCATAATGAAGTCCATGAATATGTGCAATAGTTATCAGATTATGATGAGATCATAATAATGAGACTGATGAGTTATAAACACATATTCTTAATTGTTCCTAGTCGTAGGATGTTTGAGAAGGACATCAAACATCCGGTTAGACTAGTACAGGTTATTCCAGCTCATATGATGAGGGTGACTGATCTCATTAGTTACTAGTGTGGAGATACAATGGTAAACCTGTAGGTGCTCATTGGGGAATGAGTTCACTGAACTGATCCGACATGAATCGCCGAATGGTAATTTACCTGACTGTCAATCGACTTGATTCATCGTCACAGTAGCGTGGTTGATCCTTGGACTTGAGACACCAAAGACACCTTGTCGGTGGACTTCTGAACTTTGACCTTGACCTACGAATCCCTATCCACGGGATCTCAAATAGTCAAGGATCGGGTCCAGCGGAAGACCTTCGAAGGTGATTGTGTGTTCAATAAAGGATCGTTCGCTCTCAGGTAACTGGAGAGAGAATGCTCTAGAGTAGATCCGCAGGAGTCTCTGGCCAGAGTATAAACAATATCAGAAAAGTGGTTTTCGGATATTGTACAGCGGAGTCTGATTCAAGTGAGTTGACCATCTAGGGTTTGACAGTTGACCATACCTTAGGTTAACTCGAGAGCATTATGCGAACGAAGGATTATAGCCACGTGGTAACTGTGGACGGACAGGTTCCATGAGCGGGTTGCTGAACCCCATTACCTTCCGGGATCATGCGGTGTTGCTTGGCACCCAACTTGATCAGAAGTCCGACCGAATTTACATGCGATGTCAATTCGGTTAAGTAATTAGTTAATATATAGATATTAATTAATTAAAATAAGTCAATAACTAGTTATTGGACTTAACGGGCTGAAAACCGGACTGGTAAATGGGCCTAGAGGGTCACACGCAATAAGATTCTCAGTCGGTGGTACATAAGTGGGATTTATATTAACTCGGGGACTTTTGTGAAAAGTCGCGCCGACTTAATATATATTGTAAGGACTGAGGTTTCGGGCTCTGTATTCGGGTCAGGTTTGGGTCGGATCCCTTGGTTTGGACCCTGTGGGGGTCTTGAGATTGCTGACTGAATGGCGTCAGCACTGCTCGACGCCTTTCAAAAGGCGTCGGGGTGTGTGGACGCTATTTAGGTTTGCAGGTTGTTGTGCCACGTGTGCGCCACGTGGGCGGGTTTCGGGCCGCGAGGGTACGGCCCCGGTCACATCATCTAAACGGCGTCGTGCTCGGTCGACGCGATTCAGACTGTGACCTCTGCGATTTCAGGGTACGGCGCCAGAGCGTTGTCAGTACGGCCTGTCCTGTCGTCTGAACGGCGTCCACGGTGGGCGACGCGTTTCAGACCCCTGTCAATACGGCCGTCCTATCAGACTGATAGGCGTCTGCCTCGATCGATGCGTTTTAGCGGGATCCTGGTTGACCCCGCGAGCCTTCCCTTCTTTCCCTCATTCTCGCCTTCACTCTCTCTCTCTTCGCTCTCTCCGCCCTCTCCGACGCTCTTCTTCCCCTTCCCTTCCTCTTCTTCCTCTTCCACCACTCCAACGCCACCTTACCTCTCACCTCTACCTCCACCACTTCCTTCGCGGTGTTCCACTCTCCGGACGGCGGCCGACGTCCCGGCGGAGTGGCGGCGTCCTCGAGGGTACCGGCAGCGGTGTGCGGTGCGGCGGGACGGCGGCACGGAGCTTCCGGGTCAAGAACCGGTAGGGGGACGAAACCTTGCATGTGTGCTCGTTTGTTTCTTGGCGTGATGTGACGTGTTTGGGGTTAGATCGAGCATGTTTAGGGGGATGATTCCTTGTGGGAATGGCGTGTTTGTGGACGTGGTTTCATAGCATGATCGTGGTGCTTGACGTTCTCATCTTCCCCCTTTTGGTTTTGGGGCTTTTCGGGGTGCTTGGGGTTCAAGGGTGTGACCCTCGGGTCGAACCAGGAAACCTGGTTTCTGGCGCTAAATGGCGTCGTGCCTGGTCGACGCCTTTCCGAAAGACGTCGGGTCGGTACGACGCGTTTTAGGGCAGAAACCTCCCTGTTCGAGGTTTCCTGAGTTAGGGGTTCTGCGCTAAATGACGTCATGGATGGACGACGCCTTTCAGAAGGACGTCGGGCCATCATGACGCCATTTAGGCTGGAAATGCCCCCGTTTAAGGGTTCTGCAATCGGGATTTCTGGGTTGAATGGCGTCGGGCGACCCTGACGCGTTTTAAACGGCGGCTTCACTGGTGGACGCGTTTTAAGCGATAATCTGGCTTTTAATAAACCTGTCTGCGTGTCTTGAATGGCGTCGACCTCGGTCGACGCGATTCAAGACAGAAAAGCTTAAACCCTGTTATTTCATGCATGTTTCACGTTGGGATGGTTCAAATGCATGCTTTGGGTTGTATACTGAGACGGAGGACTTCTGCGTGAGTGGAATTATATCACCTGTGTGTGTGTGTGTGTGTGTGTGTGTGCGCTTTAGCTATATACTGAGACTGAGTTTTACTGTACGAATGGAATCATGATTATATGTGTATTCGTGTTATGCGAATGTGGATCGGGTTAACTGTGGTTTACGTCTGTCACCATGGGCCGATGGGAGAAGGGCCATGGTGTCTGTGGAGTGGTGCGTGTTGTGTTTCACCCTTGGCTGAGACAAGCAGAACCACCTTGAGCCCGTCGGGCCGGAGTAGCTGGTGTGCTATCCGAGGGGTTGTTGTTTGGTCTCAGCGGGTCGGGGTTTCCCTTGGTTGTCGTGACAGCTTCTGGCGTGTTTCTTGCTGTGGAGCTGGTGGTGTTTCTGGTGGGAGTTGGTTTACCCTTTAGCCATTGGGCCTGATGTGACCTTTGATCAAGGTTACGAGTGGTACCAATAGCCCTTGGCCTGACGCAGCCCGGGAGAGTTGGGTTTGTAGGTAGTTCCTGTAGCTTCGGCTTGACGGGGGTTCGCCGGTCCCCAGGGCCCTCCTGAAGCGCTGAGGCCTAGCGTGGAGGCAATCCGGACGGTAGGACAGTAGTCTAGACTGCTTGTGTGCACACGTAGCTGGCAGTGGCGGTACACTGGTTCCAGCTAGTCCTAGTTTGACTCACTGCCTCACCCTACAGTGCCCCGGAACACTGTAGGGGTGGACAGGCGTGAGTAGTGGTGGTAGTGTTGGGAGGCGACGTCTGACTTCGGTCGACAGTGTGGTTCAGTCGCTTCGTGGACTTTGGCTGTGAGTCGTGACTCTGTGTTGGGTTCTTCGGGTTGCTTAGAATGGTTCTTGTTACACTGCTTACCGTGCGTTTCATATCAGAGTTGGGTGCTGTGTTTACTGCTTTACTTAATTGCCATATATTCTTGTTGTTACACTTGTGGGTGTGTGAGTGGGAGGCAGGGGATCGGATGATCCCTACTGAGCCCATTTCTGGTGTGGCTCACTCCCTGCGGTTTCAGGTGTGGACCTCGAGGCGAGCGGAAGCGTGGTGTCTTCTTGGTGTGCGGACCAGCAGCTGTCTTAGTTCCGGGGTATGCCCCGATGTTGTTGTACTTTCTTCTGCCTGTACTTATTTAACTGTTGGACATGTAATTATTGTTGGACTGTATACGGACATTGTTATTCTTCCTTCCTGCGCACTTGCTTCCTTTGTAGTCCGTGAGATTGTTATATTTAGCCTTGTTTAGCACTTACTCCTCCAGACGTGTTATGTGAGATCCGGGTGTGAACCCGTAGTTAATGGGCCGACATCCATTTAGTGACCGGGCCTCCGGTCATAGGATGGCGGGTCGTTACATATATACACGCTGTTGAGAAACCCTAGGCCAAGCTCCAGGATTTCCCTTGCTGGCCGTCACCCCCCCTTTCTCTCTCCACCTCTGGGCGTCCCGTTCGACGCGCCAGAACAGCTTCCGTCTCCGCCGCGTGTGATTCCCGAAAGTCGGGAATTCCCGTTGGCGGGATTTCCGCAATCGTTGCGGCGACGGATCTTCAGCGAGCGAGCTGAAACGGACGAGGGATCGAGGACGAACCACCGCGGAGGATCGCGTGGATACCGCTGGAGGCCGGACGCTTGTGCGGCTTGCAGCATCGCCTCGACGGAACCGAAACGGAAGCAGATTCGAATCCGCGCACGGTAATCAGATTTCAACCCGGTTTTTCGGTTTGCGTTTTTCGTTCCGAATCGGATCAGCGGGCATCGGGCGGGTTTTATTTTTTGTTCTTCGTTTCCGCTGCGTTCTTCGCGTCCCGCCCGGATCCCAACAATGTGTGTGTGTGCTTATGCGGATATGGAATTGGAACAACTGTGGTTTACGTTTGTCACCATGTGCCGATGGGGAAGGGCCTTGGTGTCTGTGAGGCATTGTTGCCGTACCTGTGGGGGAGTGGTACATGTTGTGTTTTACCTTTGGCTGAGGGAAGCATAACCACCTTGAGCCCGTCGGGCCGGAGTAGCCAGTGCGCTATCCGAGGGGTTGCTGTTTGGTCTCAGTGGGTCGGGGTTTCCCTGTTTATCGTGGCAGCTTCCGGCGCGTTTCTTGCTGTGGAGCTGGTTGTGGTACTGTGGAGTTGTTTTACCCCTTAGCCACTGGGCCTGATGTGACCTATGATCAAGGTTACGAGTGGTACCCTTCGCCCTTTGGCCTGACGCAGCCCGGGAGGTTAGGGTTGTGGGTAGTTCCTATAGCTTCGGCATGACGGGGGTTTCGCCGGTCCCCAGGGCCCTCCTGAAGCGCCGAGGCCTGGCGTAGAGGAAGTCCGGTTGGTAGGACAGTAGTCTAGACTGCTTGTGTGCACACGTAGCTGGGCAGTGGTGGTTCACTGGTCCCAGTTAGTCCTAGTTTGACTCACTGCCTCACCCTACGTTGCCCCGGAACACTGTAGGGGCGGACAGGAGTGAGTATTGGTGGTGTTGTGAGGCGGCGTTTGTCAGCAGTCGACAGTGTGGTTTGGTCGCTTCGTGGACCTTGGTTATGAGTCGTGACTTTTGTTGGGTTCTTCGGATTACTTAGAACTGTGCCTGTTACTTTATTGGTGCGTGCATTTCATATCAGGTTTGGGAGCCATGTTTACTGCCTTATTTAATTGCCTTATATCTGTATTCTTGCACTTGTGGGTGTGTGTGTGGGAGGCGGGGATCGGATGATCCCTACTGAGCCCAATTCTGGTGTGGCTCACTCCCTGCGGTTTCAGGTGTGGACCTCGTGGCGTGTGGTGGCGCGTGGTGTCTCCTTGGTGTGCGGACCAGCAGCTATCTCAGTTCCGGGGTATGCCCCGATGTTGTTGTACTTTGCTTCTGCCTGTACTTATTTAATTTGTTGGACCATGTAATTATTGTTGGACTATATACGGACATTGTTATCTTCCTTCCTGCGCACTTGTAATATCTTTGTAGTCCGTGTGATCGTTATATTTAGCCTTGTTTAACGCTTACTCCTCCAGATGTGTTGTGTGAAGATCCGGGGGTGAGAACCCGCAGTTAATGGGCCGACATCCATTTAGTGATCGGGTCTCCGGTCATAGGATGGCGGGTCGTTACACTTATTCACTTGTGGGATTTGACCTTGATGGAACTCTGACCTTAGGACTAGGACTATCCACCAAAGACTATATAATATAGTTTGATGGCCTGGATAGTAATGTTGTTGGGCCAGACATTGAAAAAACAAGATAAGGGCGAAGCTTTGAACATGATAGTACAGGAAATATCTTAACAGGAGATATCCTCACAGGAAATGCCATCCAATGGTAGGACCGCTATCTGGTAGTGCTTTCCCTCCCGCTGCCGAAACAATCAATACAAGACCACCAGCAGCCATTCCTGGCACAAGCCAACAGGTCCATTGCAGACCTCTATGACTGAGGCATTAGCAGCGCAGAGGACGTGATTCGAACAGATGATTGATGCTAAATGGGCGGAGAGAGGCGAAGTCTATGTCCCGGTCTTTGACCAATACCGGGTGTCGTTCCCGCCACATCACACCATGCAGAGGTTGACCCCGCCCCACGTTACTAAAGTTCAAAAAATTGGATGGTCAGGGGTTGCGTCAAGAGCACTTGGCTTACTATATCACCACCATGGGAGAGTTGGCGGGGGGACGAATCCTACCTTTTGAAGTCAATTGCCACCAACCTCAGTGGTACCGCTTTCGAGTGGTATGCAAAACTGAAGACGGGCTCTATTCTGGACTGGCGTGATATGCAAAGGCTTGGAGACGTGGCGGAGAGGAAGATATCATTAGCAAAGCTCTTCGCTACCAAACAAAAGAAAGAGAGAGGAAGAGCTCTTCGCCACCAAACAAAAGAAAGACGAGTCCGCCATCGACTTCATTAAAAGGTTAGAGCATGAAGTGTAAAGAACCGCCCTCTCAAGAGGAAGCTGTGAAGATATGCAAGAATAACCTCCGGTATGAGATTACCGAGTGGATCATAGGGTCCGATATCCGAACATTCGACTGCCTGAATAATGCAGTAGTGGAGATAGAAATGTTCCTGGCTGATCGTCCAAATGCAGTGACTTCTAGATCCAGTGGGAAGCCTAAGTTCGTGGACAAGAAGAACAACAGTCCCAAAGAGGTCAATAGCGTCGACTTGGGTGCCATCTTGGATGGTCAACAGGTGGTGCGCAGGCGACGTCATCTTCTTCCAGCAATAATAAAGGTGAAAATTAGAGGTGGAAGACACTGGAGGACTAGATGCAAAGGCCTTATTCCTTCTCCGACCTGAAAGATATTCGAGTTTGCCAAAGAGAAAGGTCTTATAAAGTTGCCTGAGCCGAAGAGACCTAATGAACTGGGCAAGACAGATGATCCCGACTACTGTTGCTATCACCGCATGTTGGGACACCCTACAGAAGACTACTTCCCCCTTCAAAATGTTATAGATGGACTTATTAAGGAGGGTAGGCTGAACATGGGCAACCACTTAGTCAGTCCGCCGCAGCCCCACGCAAGAGTCAAGCGGACTTTTACTGCTAACGTCATTCATGCGGTGACTCTTTATCAGCAGTTGTCACCTGAAATAATCACCAGAAGCATTCAAGCCACCTTCAGTAAGCCAGAGGAGACGTCCTCAGAGCAGGAATCCAACTGGAAAGTGGTGCAGCCAAAGTCAAAGGCAACCTTTGGTGCTTCGACTTCAGGGGTGCGCGACCAAAGATGGCAGCACAACCATCAAAGGCTGGCACCTCTCAAGCCAAAGAAGCGGCATTAAGGAAGAGGAGGAAAAAGAATAGAAAGAAGAATGAAAAAAGGAAACTTAAGAAGAAGGAGGCTAAGGCCGATGGTTTTGCTGGTGTGTCGGAAAGAGGTCGCTTGCTTGGTGATGGTGCCGACTCCGGTGGACTGGTATGATGAGCGACTGTAGATGTAGGGAGCAACCGCTGGAGAAAGTGACTTCAGGAGTATGGGTCTGGTTTGACTGCACTGTTTTAGCTCTCATCGGCTTTGAAGTTGGTTCGTCAGAGGATGTCCTCTTTGCTTCGTAGACGAGCTCCTTGCCTAATGCCCTCCGAGCCTGTTCTGGCTTGGCTCGGTAATACTCAGAAAGAATGAAGACCATGTTGCAACTTATCTCCAGAGGCGGCCGAAGTGACCGATCACGGTTCCCCCTCGAGTCCTTCTATTTTAAAGATTCCTCAAAATCACCCAACACCTTCTTTAGCTTTTCTGCGGCTCTGAACTGAACTGGTAGACAGTGGTGATCTTGGAGGTGAATAAGGACCATATTGTCCTGCAATGGTCTTATCTGTCTGAGCAAGGATCGTACTGTCGAGGGACCCGAAGATCAAAAAAGGTGTTGGCCGATCTACCGATGGTTGAGGCTCGGCCTTTGACTCTGCTTGCCTCTACTTTGATTGTCAAGCGTACAAGTTTAGTTTAGTGGGATTAACTTCTAAAGATAGGAATTGTTTTTCATCTCCCTGGGCACTAAAGCTACTATCTATTTAAATCGGGTCAGAGGACGGGACATGGAACAAAGAATACTTTGGTTGGCTTTGCCTTCTTCTTCTTGTCTTCTCTGACCTATGCTTAGGTCCAGTTCCTCCAGTCGGGTAGTAAATGTGGGACTAGCCAATGAGGAAGGTTCTTAGGCCAAGCCCTTTATGAAGAGAAGATCCTACCGCTGAAACATGAATAGAACAAAGGCTACACAAAGCCGAAGTTGGGAGATGGGTTAACTAAACCAACACAATCGGAAAGACCATCAGTAGAATAGGGAATTGTCCAAGCTAGAAGGGGGCGGGCAAGGAGAGCGGCATTGCTATAGGTTCGATTCATCAATGTCGGTATCTCAGTCACAGATTGATGCCTTATACCCCTTGGCAGATTTCGCTTTTTACCTATAATATAATACCCAACTATTTGAGCAAGAGTTGCTATTTTTTATCCACCTAGGAGTATTGAATCGACTAATCCCTAAGCGGGTAGCTCGCCCGCATAAGACGATGGATACCGCCTCAGAAGAGAAAGGACCATCCCTAGTATCAACGTCTTTCATTTACCACGAAGCGAATAAACGGATAAAAAACCCTAGCCTGGATCAATCACTTTTCAACGCTTCGCTTTCATTTCAATGCAGTATGCCGCTTTCCCGTTGACTTTTTTTTAGTAGAAAGAAGACCTCTTGTGTGCAGACTAATAACCCGCCCATGAAGAATGACTGACTTTCGAGGGGGTCCCTAGTTCACAAGCAGCCTGTTCAGCCCCACACTCCGTGGAAGCACACTGTTACCCATGCCATGGGACGAATTGATTAAGTCGAAGAATGCGTTCCGGTGAGCAAGTTATCTTCTCCCTGACTTTCCTCTGTTCTTTATGAAAAAGGTCGGACTCGAATTATTGCCTTTTTGACATGCCTACACTTCTTTGAAGTGAAGTACTTTGCCTCTTTTTTCTGATTTCGATCAGCTAAAAGCTTATCTCTCCAACGTTCCTGTTTTATCTAAACCGGTCCAAGGAGAGCAACTGTTTGTTTATCTTGCCGCTTCTGAAGCAGCTATCAGTGCCGTCCTCGTTCGGGAAGAAGATGGTATTCAAA
Organism: Zantedeschia hybrid cultivar; assembly: GCA_030544215.1. NCBI lineage: Eukaryota > Viridiplantae > Streptophyta > Magnoliopsida > Alismatales > Araceae > Zantedeschia > Zantedeschia hybrid cultivar. Next base: position 43,669,625 of record JARZZO010000003.1, on the reverse strand, counting down.
GACCAGTTTATTATGTAAGCCGAGCACTCCACAGAGCGGAGCTTCGGTATTCGGCTCTTGAAAAACTGGCCTTAGCCCTCATTACTTCCGCGAGGAGGTTCCGGCCTTATTTCCTTGCACATTCGATGAAGGTCTTCACGGATCAACCTTTAAAGCAGGTTCTCTCTCGGCCGGAAGTGTTCGGGAGACTAGCAAAATGGGCGATCGAACTGGAAGAATTCGACATCTCTTATGGGCCTCGGACTGCAATAAAAGCTCAAGCTTTGGCCGACTTTATTGCTGAGCTCACTCCCGAATACTCTTCGGCCCCTCAGCCGGAAATAATCAGAGCAAATCCTGAAGCCGAAGTCACTTCAGCGCCTTTCTCCTCGGCAGATGAATGGCAGTTATACGTAGACGGATTCGCATGCTCTTCGGGTAGTGGCGCTGGATGGATCCTGGCATCTCCGGAAGGGGTCATCACATAGTACACTTTGCACTTCACCTTCCCGGCTACCAACAATACCGCCGAGTACGAAGCCCTTATATCAGGCCTTCGAGCCGCTAGAAGGCTCGGTGCGTAGAAGATAAAGGCATTCAGCGACTCTCAGCTTATCGTCAACCAAATCATCGGGGAATACGAGGCCCGAGACGCATTGATGGCGTCCTATCTCCAGGTAACTCGCAAAATCATAGCTGAATTCATTTCTTTTGACATCATGCGAATCCCTCGGGCCGAGAACAATCGAGCCGATGCACTTTCTCGACTGGCATCAACTCAAAATGGGGGAGGAGGCCGAATGGTCTTAGTAGAGGAGCTGTCTGAGCCATGTTTCGGCGAATCCGAGGTCATGCAAGTGAATGAGTCCGAAGGGGAGACCTGGATGACTCCCTTAATTGCCTTTCTCCTCCGAGAAGAGGTCCCGTCTGATCAGAAAGAAGCGAGACGCATCCGGCAGCGCTCCTCTCATTTTCTGATTCTAGAGGGTATGTTGTATAAGAAGTCCTTCGGCCGGCCACTCCTCCGATGTCTCGGCCCAGCCGAAGTTGATTATGCCCTTGGGGAAGTACATGAAGGAATCTGCGGAGCACATGCCGGAGGAAGAGCCTTGACCCATAAACTCTTAAGGCAAGGGTATTGGTTCCCGACACTCCGAGAGGATGCAGCTACTCTCGTCCGCTGCTGTGACCAGTGCCAGAGGTACAGTACTCTCATTCACCAATCAACAACCATTCTAACACCTCTGTCAGACCCTTGGCCTTTCGCCCAATGGGTAATTGATATTTTGGGACCTTTTCCCAATGCCACCGGCCAGAGAAAATTCCTTATTGTGGCGGTGGATTATTTCACCAAGTAGGTTGAAGCCGAGCCCCTTGCGTCCATCACAATACATGGAACTTCGTATGGAAGTCCATCATTTGCCGCTATGGCATCCCTCGGGCAATCATCTCAGATAATGGCAAGCAATTTGATAGCCATCGGTTCAAAGACAATTGTGCCAGCTTCGGTATTCTACATAAATTCGCTTCGGTAGCACATCCTCGGACGAATGGCCAAGTCGAAGTCACTAATCGAAACATATTGCAAGGACTGAAGACTCGTCTCGGCAAGGCTAAAGGCCGATGGGTCGAAGAGTTACCAAGTGTTCTATGGGCTTATCGAACAACAAGCCGAAACCCTACCGGAGAAACCCCATTCCGAATGGCCTATGGGTGGAAGCTGTTATTTCCGTTGAAATCGGCCTGCCATCGCCGAGGGTTCTCGCTTATGATCCGAAGGATAATGATGAAGCCCTAAGGGATCACCATGATCTGATAGAAGAAACAAGAGATCAAGCTCGCATTTGGCTAGCAGCATATCAACAGCGCATGGCGAGATATCATAACGCTCGAGTGAAGTCTCGAAGTTTTGAAGCCGGAGACCTCGTATTGCGAAACGCCCATGTATCCAACCCGGCCGAAGCCGCAGGGAAACTTTCTCCAAACTGGGAGGGCCCTTATCGGGTAAGAGAAGTAATTCGACGAGGGGCCGATCGGCTGGATGTTAGTTTAAGGTGGCCTACAAGCCAATCTAACAATGTAAATCTCGTTCATTATTAATAAAATGGCATAATATTCATTATGTGTAAATCGCGTTAATTATCGTTTCATAATGAAGTCCGTGAATATGTGCTATGGTGATCAGATTATGATGAGATCATACTACTGAGACTGATCACTTAAACACACATATTCTTAATCGTTCCTAGTCGGAGGATATCCGAGAAGGACATCGGATATCCGGTTAGACTAGTACAGATTACTCCTGCTCATATGATGAGGGTGACTGGTCTCATAAGTCACTTGTGTGGAGACACTAAGGCGAATCTGTAGGTGCTCATTGGAGAATGAGTTCACTGAACTGATCCGACTGAATCGCTGGATGGTATTGTACCTCACTGTCAACCAGCTTGATTCTATTGTCGCAGTTGCGTGGATGGTCCTCGGACCTGAGACACCAAGGACATCTTGGCGGTGGACTTCTGTACTTTGACCTTGGTCTACGAATCTCTATCCACGGGATTCTAATACGCCAAGGATTGGGTGCAGCGGAATACCGTCGAAGGGAATTGTGTGTCAATAAGGAATCATTCACTCTCGGTACTTAGAGAGAGAATGCTCTAGGAAGGATGCGCGAAAGTCCCTGGCCAGGGCGGACAATAATATCGGGAAAGGAGTTTTCCGATATTCATCAGCGGCATCCAATCCAAGTGAGTCGACCGGTTAGGGTTTGACAGCTCGCCATACCCTGAGTTGACTCGAGAGCATTGTACGAATGAAGGATTATATCCACGCGGTAACTGTCGGCGGAAAGGTTCCAAGAGTAGGTTACTTAACCCCAAATACCTTCCGGGTTCACGCGGTGTTGCTTGGCACCCAACGTGATCGGAGGCCCGGTCGAATTCGATGTGCGACATCAATTCGATTGATTAATTGATTAATAAAGGGTTATTAATTAATTAATAAAGCCAGTGAGGAGTCACTGGGCTAACTGGGCCATTAACTGGACTGGTACTTGGGCCTAGAGGGTCACACGCAAATGATTCTCAAGGCGATGGATAAATAAGTGGGTTTTATACAAACCGGGGGTTTTTGTGAAAAACCGCGCGGTTAGTATAAAACATAGTGAACGGGCTGAGCAGGCCAAGCTGCTGCTAACCCTAGCCGCCCCTCCTCAGTTTCTGTCTTCCTCTGGCGTCCAGGCAGATCCAGATCTGCTCCGCCGCTTCTCTGAATCCCGTTCGACGGGAAATCGTCCGCGCGCTGCGGCGATCATTGCGGCGACCAGCGGAGGCTTCGCGGGCTGCGAAGAACGACGAACTCGAGGATATCCGTTGCGGGGAGGATCGCGTGGACTTCGCTAGAGGCCGGGCGCTTGCGCGGCTTGCGGTGTCGCACCGACGGAACCGAACGGCTGCGGATTCGAATCCGCACACGGTGAGAAAAGATAATCCGATTATCTTGAATTTTAGATTCCGAAACGGGAACGGATCGCTGTAAATAATTTTGTTTTTCCACTGTGTGAGCAATCCGAAGAAACCGAGAAAATCCAACACTGGAGACCCTTTCGAGCCAGCCTCTCCCTCGCACTTGGAATATGGAGCGCCTTCGGCGCTATTTTGTATAAGGTATTTTCCCGGATTCAACCGGACACCTTGAATGAATATTTTGTTCCGAAATGTGGTATCCGACATTATTTTAAGTCCGTGCAAACCTTACCGAGAGTGGCTTTGGCCTTGCAAACCGTATCGGGAGCGGCACTATTTTAAGTATGTGCAAACCGTACCGGGAGTGGCTTCAGCCATGCAAACCGTATCGGGAGCAGCACTATTCTAAGTCCGTGCAAACCGTACCGGGAGTGGCTTCGGCCATGCAAACCGTATCGGGAGTGGCACTATTCTAAGTCCATGTAAACCTTACCGGGAGTGGCTTTGGCCATGCAAACCGTATCGGGAGCGGCATGGCTACGGCCACATATAGGACCAGACTCGGCTATCTGCTCAGAAAGACACGCCATGAAACAAGCAAGTGCAAACTGCTTCTATATATATATGAGTACAAAAATAGGCCATGTGCCTGGCCTCGGCATCTTGAAAACAAAAAACAACCGGGACAAGCCCCCGGACTAGCTACCGGCATCGTCACCATCCACGTCAACAGCAGTATGGCCAGGGGACGCCGGAGGGGAAGCACGGTCCGAACCGGCTGCGGCGCGTTCAGGAGAAGCCAGGATTCTCTCGGCCTTGAGCTCTCGCCACCAGGCTAAGATCTCTTCACCTTCTTCCTCGGTAGGGAAGCCGAAGCCAGTCAGATCTGCGTCTGGACAAGTCTTTTGGGCAATGGCCATCCCCAGATCGAACATGGTCGAACCTGCCCTAGCCCCGGCATCGAGCATCTCATCGGCGTACTCCGGGCCCTCCTTATAGCTCGCCACGGCCGTGCGAGCGATGTCGTCGGCTTCCTTCGTCTTGGCCTCCAAGTCCACCTTCAGGGCCGATATCTCCTCGGCGTGGCGGTGGCGCTCCTCGTCCCGCTCCTTGCCCTTGTCCTGGATCTCGGCCTTCAAGGACGCGATCTCGGCCCGGGCCCTGTCCAGCTCCTGCTCGGCCCTCTTCTTGGCCTCCAAGGTGGTGAAGATCTCCTTCTGCCCATCCAACTCGGACCGCATCCGCGAGTTTGCCCCGATGAGGACATCGATGTTGGCCTTGAGGTCTCGCTGTACCGAAGCCACCTTACCCGAGGTTAGCTGGTCCGAGGCCAGGTGTAACGACCCGCCACCCTATAATCGGGGATCCGATTACTAAATGGGTACCGAATCATTAATTTGGAACCAAACCAGGATCTAATCAAGTCTGGGAGATAAATAATAAACTAAGCTAAACATTCACATCGCATTGAACTGAAATAAAAGTGCAAGAATTAAAAATTATTACAATGCGACTCGATACAGCAAATAATTACATACTCCAACAAAAAGGAAATAATTAAACGTACAGGCCAGAAATAAAATAACAACTACGTCGGGGCATAGCCCGGAACAACTACTGACGGTGCTCAACTCACTGCCGCACACTCTCCTCGCTAGGTCTGCTGAGAGTCCTCACCTGAAAACCGCAGGGGGGTGAGTCTCAAAGACAAGACTCAGTAGGGATCCTTCGATCCCCACTGCCCACGCACACACCCACAAGTGCAAGGTACAGCTAACGGTAAAGTGATAAGCACAAGAGGTACAATTCCTAATTCTTAACGTGAAATCACATGCAATCGTAATATAATAAACATGCATATATTAAACCAGCCGGCTAGGAAACCCACAACTGTCGTCTCGATAGAACTCGCTAACCACACAGCAACGGTGGGAAAAACCTCGACCCGCTGAGACCAAGCAGTAACCCCACGGATAGCACACTAGCTACTCCGGCCCAACCGGCTCAGGTGGTTACTCCTTCCCTCAGCATGAGTGACTCTCCGAATGTACCACTCCGACACCGGTACTAGCTAACCCCGGGGTTCACCAGGTGACCCTCTCTCACTAGGCGTCACCCCGCCCACGCCCCCACCGGCGCTGTGCTCACGCCCCCACCAGCACAGGGTGATAAATCGCTACAATGTCACTCCAGGTCCACAGTAACACAAAACCCAACAAGTACGATCCGGTCACGTGAAAAGTCCGCGATCGCATAACATACATGTAGCATCGTCCGGTCACGAAGAATCTATCTCTACCGGGTACACTAAATCATGCACTAATCATCCGCCTAACAGTATGAACACATTTTACTGGCATGAATTAGTGAGGTTTTGTCTTGAATCGCGTCTCCCAAGGTCGACGCCATTCAAGCTCCATGTACAGGTTCATGTAAAACAGTCTTCAGAATCAGGCCCTAAAAGGCGTCGACACCAGTGGTCGCCTTTTAAAAGGCGTCGACATCCTCAGACGCCATTCAGCACAGAAAACCAGGAATTTCCAAAGAAACCACCCAGGGGATTTCTGCCTTAAAAGGCGTCATGGCCTCCCGACGCCATTCAAAACGCGTCGCCGTCCCATGACGTCTTTTAACCCCAGAATCCCGAACTGGCAACCCCTCAGTCAGGCGATTCGTGTCTAAAAGGCGTCGCGATGGTCCGACGCCCTTCGAAAAGGCGTCGCCCATGCACGACGTCTTTTAACCCGAGGAACCAGAGTTGCCATGAGCCCGAGGGCTCCCTTTTCACCCCAAATAACCCCAAAATCATCCAAAAACGGAGGAGAAAGAGGGGCAACACAATTCATAGGAAATCACATTCATAGCAAAACCCCCATATCAACAAAAGAACACCTAAGCATGCTCATTCTACCCCCCGAAATCAAAGATCCATAACAAGCTTGAATGGGGAAAAACATGGTTTGAACACAATACTAAGGGAACCGTCATCCTACCGGATACTTGAACGCCTCCGAGCTTCAAGCCATCCACCCGACTCGCCCCACGCCGCCGCCGGTACCGCCGTGGTCGTCCTTGCTCCACCGTGACGTCGGCCGCCGTCCGGAGAGTAGAACGCCGCAGTGGAAGTGGAGGTGGTAGTGGTAGGAGCTAGGTAGAGGATGGAGTGGAGGGAGAGATGAAACGGTGGGAGGAAAAGAGGGAGGAGGAGGGATCGCCGCCGAGTTCGTCGGAAGGGAAAGAGAGGAAGAGAGGAGAAAATGAGGGAAAGAAGGAGGGCTCGCGGGGTTAACCAGAGACTGGCTAAAATGCGTCGACATCCACGGACGCCTATCAGTTGATGTGACGGCTGCTCTGACAAGACTCTGAAACGTGTCGTTCAAGGCAGACGCCGTTTAGACGACATGTCAGGGCCGTACTCTGACAATCCCAGAGTCGTAGTCTGAAAGGCGTCGACACACGTGGACGCCGTTTAGGCGACAAGACAGGGTCGTACCCTCGCGGCCCGAAGCCAGCCCACGTGGCACCCACGTGCCATAACCTGAAATGCGTCTGCGACGGTGGACGCCGTTCAAAACGCGTCTCGATGTCCTGACGCAAATCAACTCAGAACCTCCGCCCATACTAAGGTCAGAACTACAAGGTCCGACCCCGAAAACCGGATCCGAAGGTCACGATCCTTACACCAAGTCGACGTCCTGAAGCTTCTGCTGGATGAGGGCCTGGCGGCGAGCGAGAGCCCCGCACATGACCGCGGCCTACAGCCGAAACAAAAACGTGAGCCGAAACAACTAAAGGAAACAGCGAGAAGAAGGGACGAAGAGGGAGGTCTCACCTGGATGGCGTGTCGAATGCATTGCAGGGACATGCCTTCCGAAGAAAGCTCCCTGATCTCGTCCCCGGCCATCGGTATGGTCAAGCCCCGAGCCAGGCGCAGGCACGTCCAGGAGTCATCCAGACTGTCGTCTGTGAAGACCCCCGTGTCCGGGCGCCATGGCTCGTGCCCGTACTCCCGGGACATATGGGTCCCGGCCGCCCCGAAGTGATAAGACAGCACCGTCTCCTCCGCGACACCAGTAGCCGAAGGGGAATCATCCCTCTGCGGCTGGGGAAGCGACGAGAGCGGAGCGTCCCTTCTCGAGACTGGCCTCTTGGTCGTCGGGGCAGATTCCCTCTCGTCGAGGTCGTCTGGGCGCCTCCGCTTCTCGGGCCGCTCATTCCCCCCGGCGACCGCCTTCCCCTTCCGTCGCTCCCTCTCGAGAGCAGCGGCGGCAGTGCGGCCTTCGGCGGAAGCCGTTGTCTGCCTCGTCGGTCGAGTGCCCAGGGCCGAGACTCCTCCGGCTGTCCTTCCTTCCGCGGGCCGCGGCTGGGACGGTCGAGACGCTACGGACTGCCGGGAGATCCGGCTCATAAGGCCCTTGAGACCAGACATTTCTGAAAACAGAAAAGAAGATTTAGCAAAAGTTCAATAGTAATTTTTGATCCAAAGCCGACTTACCCCCGGCCATTGCTTCGGCACCCTCTTCGGACGGACGGGCTTCGGCCGAAGCCCCGGCCGCGGTAGCCCTCGCTTCGGCCTCTCCCGAGGCATCTTCAAGAGGAAGGTAGGGAAAGGCCCGAGCAGGAGAGTGCGACGGATCCGGCCAGGCTCCCATCCCTATGAGCCTGTCCTCGTCCTCGAGAAGCTCCGTAATGTTGTATGGAGCGTCGTCCTCGAAGAGGTGGGCGTCCGGAAACTGGTTGGGGCTGAGGGTTGGGCAATCGGAAATGCCCTCGACCAAAGGCCCCCATTCGGTAGGAAAGGGCCAAGCACCCTTATCCCTCTTCGGCAGAGAAACGAAAAAGAAGTCCTCCTTCCAATGATGAATGGACGAGGGCTTTTCGGAGAAGATCCCCCGGCCTAAGCGGGGGACGAAGCGAAACCAAGAGGACCTCCCCTGAGGTTTGATCTTGAAGAGAGATCAGAAGATATTTACAGAGGGGATGAAGTCAAGGATGGAGTTCAGGGCTAAAAAAGCGTAGACCGTCCGCCAAGAATTCGGGAAGAATTGAGACGGGGCCAGCCCGTAAAAGCTCAAAAGATTTACAACAAAAGGATGAAGGGGAAGGCGAAAGCCTACCCGGAAGTTGTGCTCATAAATCGAGAAGCAGCCCGGCCGAATGGAGTTGGCTCTTGTACGCCTCCTGGGCTGGATGGGAGTCATCCATGAGGGAATTAGATAGTAGTTAGTTATGCTCTTAAGTTCATCGACACAAGCGTAAAGCGCTCTTCCACAGAGAACAGAGACTCAGTGGCTAACTGGTGAAATCAAAGAATTTTGACTAAAGCTCCAACGGTACGGGGATAAGATTAGAACATAGTCAACTTTGCCAATAACGAGTGCTCTTTTGATGTAAGGATGGTAAGTCAAAGTCAATAAAAATCGTTCTTGGTCAATCGGGATATGGAAATTGCAAATAGGTCTTGGAAATAGGTTGGATGAGTGAGTGAGAGATGATCCGTGATAGAATGTGAGCTTATTCCATCCGGAATCATGAGCGATCAAAGATTATTAAAAGGATTATCCTTGGTAGGAGCTTATGCTAATTACGGTAAAGCGAGAACAAAAAATGGGGATTTATCAGTTCCATTACAGGTTGATCATAGCAAGGAGTCACTAGCCCCGTGCCTACTCACCCAAATTACTGCCATCAGTCAATTGCCCTTTCCACTACTTGGCTTGACGATAGAGAGCACACTTAAACTTAAAGCACACCGATCTATCATTTAGAATAACTCCTTGGTACAGTCATTTGCACCATTGAAGCTAAACCTTCTACCTTCTTTATTGGCAACCACAAATATTAAGTCTTTCTCTTTGGATGATGCTAGCAGAGACAATTTGGGAAGTAGAAGCATCTCAGCTTTATTGACCGGATTAAATTAAAGATTTCCCTTTCCTTTCATTCGTGCTAGTGCTTGTTCTAGAAGACACACGGTAGCTTCCTCTCCCCATACCTATTTCATATCCTTGTCTAACTTCCCTAGAGAATCTTGGGTTAAGCTAAAGCTAACTCCTTCTCTCAGGCAACTTTCAATCTAGATCTGAGCTCACTAGCCCTGACTCTAATAGACCCTTCCTATTGGCCAAGTCAGTTTCCATTCCTCTCCCTATGGCGGAGAACCATGCTCAAGCGATCATATTGATCTCACGAGATCCCTCCTGCAACTGCATTCCTTGACTTCGAAATGGCAGCATCAGTGTCGACTAAAGCGGTTAAACAAACTGTCAATCAAATGGGGGGCTGGGCTGACCTAGTGACAGTGTAACGTAATAATAAATAATCGACCTACCACCATACACTGTAGGAGAAGGCTTAACATAAGTATTTTATTTACGAGTCTTTTTGAGGCCTAGTTGCGAATTTATAACTCTATAGACGATTCCTACTCATCGTCATACTTGTTTTCCGGAAATAGACTATTTTTTTTATTTAAAAGCAGTCTAGGTTATCAACTCAATTATGAATTGAATAAACAGCATCCTGATAAGCTTTGGAGCTAGGTATATTCCAGGACCAAATTCCCCTACTAAGAGAGAACTCTTTAGCAAGAAATGACAATTACATCAATTCGCTAGGTCGGAAACATCTGGTTCTAGTTTAATATTTCTTATTTTGAAACTAGGTTTAAAAAGTTGTATCTGCTAATGATAATATGAATGTTCTATCATGTTCCATCAACACACTAAAAAGCTTATATGATATATCTGGTGTGGAAGTAGGCCAGCATCTCTATTGGAAAATAGGGGGTCCATGCCCAAGTACTTATTACTTCTTGGGTTGTAATTGCTATCTTATTAGGTTCGGCCATTGTAGCTGTTCGGAATCCACAAACCATTCCGACTGACGGCCAAAATCTCTTCGAATACGTCCTTGAATTCATTCGAGACGTGAGCAAAAGTCAGATTGGAGAGGAATATGGTCCATGGCTTCCCTTTATTGGAACTCTGTTTCTATTTCTTTTTCTTTCTAATTGGTCAGGCCTTGGAAAATCATACAATTACCTTAGGGGGAGTTAGCTGCACCTATAAACAGTTGCTTTAGCTTGTGACTTACGTCAGTAGCATATTTTGATGCGCAAAAAAGGATTAGGTTATTTCGGTAAATACAAGTAGGAATGAATATGCATCTCATAGCCCCAGCGAAGCGAATCTAATGCTTAGCAGGAAACATTGAAATTGAATTGAATTTAGAAATTGCAACGGTTACAAATCCGAGATTTTGACTGGGGAGATCATAGCAGACGAGACCCGATCCACTTCATACCTTCGCCTGATAGTTCTATGTTCTGTATCCAATAGTCCACCCAGCTACTATCATCGAGGGAGGGAGGTATTGGCAAATAGGTACGTTTCATGATCCACGCCTTCTGGTTCCGGTTGAATAGTTGTTGCCTCGTCGAATAGTAGGTTATCCTGATCGGTTACCAAGCTCGAAAAAAGTAGAGGTCTATCGGAAGTCAAATCAAAGAGGCCACTAGCTTATTATTCCCCTTCACTAATGCCTCTAACTTCATATAAGCCCTAAAAGCTCTAGCGCTTCTCGTCAGAACACGCATTTGCCCGAACAACGTAATCGTGTCGGCACATTGACCGGGACCACAGTGTGATACTGAAACGACTTAGGGCTGCTGCTAAGATCCCAAATCGAGATTGGCTAGATTGGACTTTCTCATTCCCGGCTCGAGAAATGATGTTTGATAAGATGGATTCGTTCGTGAACCAAGAAGGGAAAGGAGCCCCTACTAGCTAATATCTGCTGGTCACGGGTCGAATTAGAGTATTTAAACTTGGAAGCAGAAATATGGTAAAAAAGCTCCCTTGCGGCGATTGCTTGAAAACCCGGGCATTTCACTCCTAGCCCAGAAGAGGAGGCTAATTTAGTGATCTACCCTCAAACTAAGTCTATCCTTGTTATCTTCTTTAGGGTTAGTAAGATCAAAAATATGTGCCGGAAACCCTATCTTTATCCAAATCCAAGTTCTTAATATGGCAGAATTTCTTCGATAATAGACTCCGTTGACATCCAATCAAGTTCTTGGGTATGCTGCCTCTCAAAACGAAAGATAATCTCTTCTTCATGATACTGGTGCTTCTTCCATCAATCCCGATTTATGCTGTATGGCAGCAAATTGATCGCACCATCCTTCCTTGGACCAACACTACTGCGCCCTCCGAGATTCTAAAGCATATTATTCTACTTGGCTCCCATTTTCATATTACTGCTAGTGACTCTTGGCTTCATATTCAAGCTTTCTTTCATGAGCCCATAAACTCAAGGAAGTAATCTATGTCATAATAATATGTTAAGAATATTTCAAATTCTTTGCTTGCTATTAGGCAGCCTATAACTGATATGTACTTATTCATTATTTTTTTTCCAACCGAGTTCATGTTGTAACAATTATGTCCACTCGCACTCCACTACTGTCTACATATCTTGAGTTACGTTCGTTCTTCTTGCACATGAGGCGCACTTGCAGCTCAATCCCACTCCTCAGCTGGACTCTTCAAAAGTGAGGCTCAGGCACTTGTCACTACTCGTAATCGTGGCTACTCAAAAAGGAGGCCGCAACCCGGCTATCAAAATGAAATTCCTCGGAAAGACTTTATTTCAATCTAAAAAACTTGTAACGACCCGCCATCCTATGACCAGAGACCCGGTCACTAAATGGATGTCGGCCCATTAACTGCGGGTTCACATCCGGATCTCACACAACACATCTGGAGGAGTAAGTGCTAAACAAGGCTAAATATAGCAATCTAACGGACTACAAGGTAAGCAAGTGCGCAGGAAGGGAAAATAACATTGTCCGTATACAGTCCAACAATAATTACATGTCCAACAATTAAATAAGTACAGGTAGAAGGAAAGTACAACAACATCGGGGCATACCCCGGAACTAAGACAGCTGCTGGTCCGCACACCAAGAAGACACCACGCTTCCGCTCGCCTCGAGGTCCACACCTGAAACCACAGGGAGTGAGCCACACCAGAAATGGGCTCAGTAGGGATCATCCGATCCCCTGCCTCCCACTCACACACCCACAAGTGTAACAACAGGAATATATGGCAATTAAGTAAAGCAGTAAACACAGTACCCAACTCTGATATGAAACGTACGATAAGCAGTGCAGCAAGAACCATCCTAAGCAACCCGAAGAACCCAACACAGAGCCACGACTCATAGTCAAAGTCCACGAAGCGACTGAACCACACTGTCGACCGAAGTCAAACGTCGCCTCCCAACACTACCATCACAGCTCACGCCTATCCACCCCTACAGTGTTCCGGGGCACTGTAGGGTGAGGCAGTGAGTCAAACTAGGACTAGCTGGAACTAGTGTACCGCCACTGCCAGCTACGTGTGCACACAAGCAGTCTAGACTACTGTCCTACCGTCCGGATTGCCTCCACGCTAGGCCTCAGCGCTTAAGGAGGGCCCTGGGGACCGGCGAACCCCCGTCAAGCCGAAGCTACAGGAACTACCCACAAACCCAACTCTCCCGGGCTGCGTCAGGCCAAAGGGCTAAGGGTACCACTCGTAACCTTGATCAAAGGTCACATCAGGCCCTATGGCTAAAGGGTAAACCAACTCCCACCAGTACCACCACCAGCTCCACAGCAAGAAACACGCCGGAAGCTGCCACGACAAACAAGGGAAACTCCGACCCGCTGAGACCAAACAGCAACCCCTCGGATAGCACACCAGCTTCTCCGGCCCGACGGGCTCAAGGTGGTTCTGCTTCCCTCAGCCAAAGGTAAAACACAACATGTACCCCTCCTCACAGACACCATGGCCCTTCTCCCATCAGCCCATGGTGACAAACGGAAACCATAGTCATTCCGAATCCATATTCGTATAAGCACACACACACAACATGATTCCATTCGTACAGTAAACCTCCGCCTCAGCGTACAGGTGAAGCACACACACATAGATGATGAAATCTCATTCATGCAGAAGTCCTCAGTCTCAGTATACAACTCAAAGCATGCATTTGAACCATCCCGTCGTGAAACATGTATTAAATAACCAGAGTTAAGCATTCCTGTCTTGAATCGCGTCGACCGAGATCGACGCCATTCAAGACCCTCAGACAAGTTCATTAAAAACTAGATTATCCCTTAAAACGTGTCTACCAGTGAAGCCGCCGTTTAAAACGCGTCAGGGTCGCCAGACGCCATTCAACCTAGAAATCCAGATTGCATAACCCTTAAACGGGGACATTTCCTGTCTAAATGGCGTCATGATGGTCCGACGTCCTTCTGAAAGGCGTCGTCCATCCATGACGTCATTTATCGGCAGAACCCCTAATTCAGGAAACCTCGAATAGGGAGGTTTCTGCCCTAAAACGCGTCGTACTGACCCGACATCTTTCGGAAAGGCGTCGACCAGGTACGACGCCATTTAGCGCCAGAAACCAGGTTTCCTGGTTCAACCCGAGGGTCTCACCCTTAACCCCAAACACCCCAAAAAAGCCCCAAAATAGAAGGGGAAGGAAGAGGAAACCATCCACCACAAGCATGCTACAAATCTACGTTCATAAGCACGGCCATACCCACAAGGACACCCCCTAAACATGCTCAATCTAACCCAAAACACATCATGCCATGCCAAGGAAAGTCACGAGCAACACATGCAAGGTTCGTCCCCCTACCGGTTCTTGAACTCCTCCAAGCTCCTCGCCGCCGTCCCACCGCACCGCAGACCGCTGCCGGTACCCTCGAGGATGCCGCCACTCCGCCGGGACGTCGGCCGCCGTCCGGAGAAGGGAATGCCGCGAAGGAGGTGGTGGAGGTAGAGGTGAGTGGTAAGGAGGCTATGGAGTGATTGGAAGAGGAAGGGAAGGGGAAGAAGAGAGTCGGAGAGGGCGGAGAGGGCGAAGAGAGAGAGAGTGAAGGCGGGAATGAGGGAAGGAAGGAGAGGCTCGCGAAGTCAATCTGAATCCTGCTAAAACGCGTCGATCAAGGCAGACGCCTATCAGTCTGACAGGACGGCCGTACTGACAGCGGTCTGAAACGCGTCGCCCACCGTGGACGCCGTTCAGACGACAGGACAGGCCATACTGACAACGCTCGGGCGCCGCACCCTGATATCTCAGAGGTCACACTCTGAATCGCGTCGGCCAACCTGGACGCTGTTCAGACGATGTGACCGGGGCCGTACTCTCGCGGCCCGAAACCCGCCCACGTGGCGCAACAACCAACAGACCTAAATGGCGTCTACACACCCTGACGCCTTTTGAAAGGCGTCGAGCAGTGCTGACGCCATTCAGTCAGAAATCTCAAGACCTCTACAGGGTCCAAACCAGGGGATCCGACCCGAACCCGACCCGAATACTGAACCCGAAATCTCAGTCCTTACATTCTCCCCCCCTTAAAAGAATTTCGTCCTCGAAATTGCAACCGCTAAACGCTCAACTCGGCTAACCATCGCACGCCGACACACACCGATCACAACAATCATTCTCACCAATCACCCACATGGGGTTCCACCACATTCAGGTCAACCTAACTAAGATTCTCAGTTCTGACAAAAGTTGATAGATCAAAATATCCACATACTAGCAAGGCACCAATTACAAAACCGATTTCTCCACCAATCCAAATACATACAAGTGCCACACAAGTTCACAACCACCTCAGAAAAAGACAAGATAAAAGTGCTCTCCTAGCACAACCTCTCGGACCTCCACAATGAGACGCGACTCGAATCACACCTCGAACACTCACTAACCGCTCGGCCCCTGACCTGCTTGGTTCTTCTGGGGATAGTTCCTCGCAAGATGTCCCTTCCGACCACAGGCGAAATAGCTACCAGTGATCAAGGGACATATCCGGTTGCCATGAAATCTGCTACATCGGGGACAACGATCTGTAGCGCCCCGCCTCGCCTCCTGCTGCCAGCCGACCTCTGTCTCCATCTGCTGAACCGAACCATCCTCATCCTCGTCATAAGGTACCTCCTGGAACTCGACCTCAAAGGAACTCGGATCACCTGACGAAAAGGCTGTCGATCTATCCCTGCTCTGCTGCTTCCCCTGTGCCGAATGCTCCGATTCCCTCGCCGTGTGTTGGAACTGCATCTCCACTGCTGCCACGCACTGAACCGCTGATGCCAAATCCTTACAACAATGGGCCGCCACAAACTCTCTTAGATCATGCCGAAGTCCATCCACAAATTTCTCTGTCCTAAGATCCTCACGCTCAGATATGTGTGGAGCGAATCTTCCCAGAGCTACAAATTTCATCTGGTACTCTAGAACTGACATACCATCCTGCACCAATTCCATAAATTCCCTTTCCTTGGCCCTACGAACGTGCCTCGGAAAGTACTGACCACTAAACTCTCTCACGAAGCCTTCCCAAGGGATCTCCCTCAAAGGCCTATCTGGAAACATCAACCCCTTGATGGTAACCCACCAATCATAAGCATCGCCCTTCAGCAAGTAGGTTGCCAACAAGGTCTTGTCACTCTCAGCACATTCTAAGACATCAAACACCTTCTCCACTTCCTTAATCCACTGAGCTGCCGAATCTGGAACAGGTTGACCCGTGAAAGAAGGGGGCTTTAGCTTCAAGAACCGCTCCACCACCGTGGATTGGCCACCTCGGGAACTGGACCCCTCACTTCCATCTCCCTGCTGATATATAGACATAGCCCCAATCATAGCTTCCATAAAGCGATCCACATTATGACCTTCTGCCCTCGAACCACCACCATCTGCTCTCGAGTCCCTAGCCACCGGAACTCTCCGCTTCGGTGCCATCGCTGCCCCACAACACGCAAATCGAACCAAAACACGTCAAATCCAATCGATCTACACCAGCAGCCATCGCCTGTACAGACTCGCACTTATTGTTGGACTATAATATCTAACCCAGTTTATCACATACTCGACCAGACTGAGCTCTGATACCAACTGTAACGACCCGCCATCCTATGACCGGAGACCCGGTCACTAAATGGATGTCGGCCCATTAACTGCGGGTTCACACCCGGATCTCACACAACACATCTGGAGGAGTAAGTGCTAAACAAGGCTAAATATAGCAATCTCACGGACTACAAGGTAAGCAAGTGCGCAGGAAGGGAAAATAACATTGTCCGTATACAGTCCAACAATAATTACATGTCCAACAATTAAATAAGTACAGGCAGAAGGAAAGTACAACAACATCGGGGCATACCCCGGAACTAAGACAGCTGCTGGTCCGCACACCAAGAAGACACCACGCTTTCGCTCGCCTCGAGGTCCACACCTGAAACCGCAGGGAGTGAGCCACACCAGAAATGGGCTCAGTAGGGATCATCCGATCCCCTGCCTCCCACTCACACACCCACAAGTGTAACAACAGGAATATATGGCAATTAAGTAAAGCAGTAAACACAGTACCCAACTCTGATATGAAACGTACGATAAGCAGTGCAGCAAGAACCATCCTAAGCAACCCGAAGAACCCAACACAGAGCCATGACTCACAGTCAAAGTCCACGAAGCGACTGAACCACACTGTCGACCGAAGTCAAACGTCGCCTCCCAACACTACCATCACAGCTCACGCCTATCCACCCCTACAGTGTTCTGGGGCACTGTAGGGTGAGGCAGTGAGTCAAACTAGGACTAGCTGGAACCAGTGTACCGCCACTGCCAGCTACGTGTGCACACAAGCAGTCTAGACTACTGTCCTACCGTCCGGATTGCCTCCACGCTAGGCCTCAGCGCTTCAGGAGGGCCCTGGGGACCGGCGAACCCCCGTCAAGCCGAAGCTACAGGAACTACCCACAAACCCAACCCTCCCGGGCTGCGTCAGGCCAAAGGGCTAAGGGTACCACTCGTAACCTTGATCATAGGTCACATCAGGCCCAATGGCTAAAGGGTAAACCAACTCCCACCAGTACCACCACCAGCTCCACAACAAGAAACACGCCGGAAGTTGCCACGACAAACAAGGGAAACTCCGACCCGCTGAGACCAAACAGCAACCCCTCGGATAGCACACCAGCTTCTCCGGCCCGACGGGCTCAAGGTTGTTCTGCTTCCCTCAGCCAAAGGTAAAACACAACATGTACCCCTCCTCACAGACACCATGGCCCTTCTCCCATCAGCCCATGGTGACAAACGGAAACCATAGTCATTCCGAATCCATATTCGTATAAGCACACACACACAACATGATTCCATTCGTACAGTAAACCTCCGTCTCAGCGTACAGGTGAAGCACACACACATAGATGATGAAATCTCATTCATGCAGAAGTCCTCAGTCTCAGTATACAACTCAAAGCATGCATTTGAACCATCCCGTCGTGAAACATGTATTAAATAACCAGAGTTAAGCATTCCTGTCTTGAATCGCGTCGACCGAGATCGACGCCATTCAAGACCCTCAGACAAGTTCATTAAAAACTAGATTATCCCTTAAAACGCGTCTACCAGTGAAGCCGCCGTTTAAATCGCGTCAGGGTCGCCAGACGCCATTCAACCAAGAAATCCAGATTGCAGAACCCTTAAACGGGGGCATTTCCTGCCTAAATGGCGTCATGATGGTCCGACGTCCTTCTGAAAGGCGTCGTCCATCCATGACGTCATTTATCGGCAGAACCCCTAATTCAGGAAACCTCGAATAGGGAGGTTTCTGCCCTAAAACGCGTCGTACTGACCCGACGTCTTTCGGAAAGGCGTCGACCAGGTACGACGCCATTTAGCGCCAGAAACCAGGTTTCCTGGTTCAACCCGAGGGTGTCACCCTTAACCCCAAACACCCCAAAAAAGCCCCAAAATAGAAGGGGAAGGAAGAGGAAACCATCCACCACAAGCATGCTACAAATCTACGTTCATAAGCACGGCCATACCCACAAGGACACCCCCTAAACATGCTCAATCTAACCCAAAACACATCATGCCATGCCAAGGAAAGTCACGAGCAACACATGCAAGGTTCGTCCCCCTACCGGTTCTTGAACTCCTCCAAGCTCCTCGCCGCCGTCCCGCCGCACCGCAAACCTCCGCCGGTACCCTCGAGGACGCCGCCACTCCGCCGGGACGTCGACCGCCGTCCGGAGAAGGGAACGCCGCGAAGGAGGTGGTGGAGGTAGAGGTGAGTGGTAAGGAGGCTATGGAGTGATTGGAAGAGGAAGAAGAGGAAGGGAAGGGGAAGAAGAGAGTCGGAGAGGGCGGAGAGGGCGAAGAGAGAGAGAGTGAAGGCGGGAATGAGGGAAGGAAGGAGAGGCTCGCGAAGTCAATCTGAATCCTACTAAAACGCGTCGATCAAGGCAGACGCCTATCAGTCTGACAGGACGGCCGTACTGACAGCGGTCTGAAACGCGTCGCCCACCATGGACGCCGTTCAGACGACAGGACAGGCCATACTGACAACGCTCGGGCGCCGCACCCTGACATCTCAGAGGTCACACTCTGAATCGCGTCGGCCAACCTGGACGCCGTTCAGACGACAGGACAGGCCGTACTGACAACGCTCGGGCGCCGCACCCTGACATCTCAGAGGTCACACTCTGAATCGCGTCGGCCAACCTGGATGCCGTTCAGACGATGTGACCGGGGCCGTACTCTCGCGGCCCGAAACCCGCCCACGTGGCGCAACAACCAACAGACCTAAATGGCGTCTACACACCCTGACGCCTTTTGAAAGGCGTCGAGCAGTGCTGACGCCATTCAGTCAGAAATCTCAAGACCCCTACAGGGTCCAAACCAGGGGATCCGACCCGAATACTGAAAACGAAATCTCAGTCCTTACAAAACTTCTCTTGGCAGCCACCACTTGCTCTATCCTATTCGACTTCTCTTTTTTTTAGGGTCCAGTAGACTTTCAGTTATATGATACCATATAGTCATGTCCTTAGCAATGCTCTGCAGCAAGCATTCTGATCTCAAAAATTCTTTATATGGACTACATCTTCAGCTTCAAGTCTTTTTTGATTTGGCATTCTGATACTGACGAACTACATGAAAAAGAGTACAATTTTCAGAGACTTTCTCAACTTGAGTTCGTTTTCATTTAATGAACGTGAGTTAGCTGTTCTTGAAATGATCAATTACGATTATTGGTGCCATCTTCTTTTCCCACAATAATCATATTATTCCGAAGGATTTGGTTGGTGCAATAGCTGAGTAAATAAGCATTGACTGGGCTTTCCTGGCATTCTATCAGTTATGTTTTCCTTTGTTTGAATCCTTTTTCCGAGTTTATCTAGATATATCAGGCCATGAGATACATATTTCTATGTAGAGAAGGCTTTTTACTCACTCCAATATGAATATTATCTGAGCGAAAGAGTCAGGCAGTTCCGAACTTCATTTTAGAAAAGATAAGTGCTTTGGGGCCGAGTCTGTAAGACATATTTGGTAAGTTGACTCTTTTCTTGGCGGTCTAGTGCATGAGCAGTGGCGTTAGCTTAATGCTGGAGAGTGTGTTCTTTTTCGAAGTATGAGCGAGCGTGGCGATCAAAGAGTAAGAGTAGAGAGCTTTGAGAGATTACTTCGGTAAAGCAATTCCTTCTTTAGGTTGAGCTTACAAGGCGTACTTCGGCTCAGCATTTTCATACGGGTCCATCGTCACACCTCTTGGTATCAGTTCCGTTCCCTGCCTCCCATGATTAAGAAACTTCTTTTCATATTTGATTGGTTGAGTGGACCCAGTGAGTTTGGCTTCTAATCTTAGAGGGCTTTTTTTCTACTTTATTACATTTATATGAGATATGAGTACGATCTTTAGCTACCTGAATCAAACTTATGGAAGAAAATCCGCTTCTGTTATCTTGGACTCTGTTATCTTTTACAATGACGATGACTATTCCATACACTACTTCTTAAGTGAAAAGAAAAATGGTACCTGATTATTGTTGCTTATTTATGGTTGTTTGATATTTCCTAGATTGGATGGTAAGATAGGCTTCTGTTGCCTTTCCAACCTTTGCTTTTCCCGCAGGAAAGATGATTAGGAATCAAATGACGGGATGATTCCTATCTCAATGTACAAAAAGCATCGTCTAATATGAGCAAGTGCGTCTTTATCTTATGAATCACAATATTCGCAAGCTTCTTTCACTATCGAAAGAAAGCCCTTGCCTTCGTGCGCCCGTATACCGGGAAGGGATGCCGGTCCACGTTTACATAGGAGCAATGGGTGGATTCTAAAGCGCTGCTTGAGTCTCAAATGGAGATCACGAGATTAGAAGAGTGCTAGCAAGACTCAAGCCCGAGCACGCCGGTCAAGACTCGAGAATGAATGGGATTGAAGACTGATTTCTTTAGTAGAAAGGTGAAAGAAAAAACCATGCCCATTAGAGCAGTCATCTGCCTTTGAATACTGAATACCGGTGAGAGAGTAATGGAGAAAGCTCGTCCTATTCCTTCAGACTTATATAGGATTCTACAAAGAGCCACCTCGAGTAAATAAACATCAATACCGTGTTAGGAATCGGCAAGAACGCAGCGGAAAATAAAATCGATTCCATTGTATCGGTTGCTGGGGTCGTAAAACGGACATTAAAATAAATGCGGGAAGAACAGTTCTTCACCTTTGAGGGGTTTCGAATCTCCCGTGGATGATGCCGACTCGGTAATCGCGCACGCGCACGATCTCTAGAGGTATCCACACGAGTTCCCGCAGCAGACGCGATTTCCTCCTCGACTTGAGTGCTCCGACCAGATCTCAAATCCACCATGCGCGGAGAGAGAGAGATCCACTCCAAGAGAGAGAGAAGGAGAGAGAGAGAGGAGAGAGAGAATCTGGGGTAAATAATTTGTCCAACCAACCTTTTACCCCTTCCCCTTGGCCCTCCTTATATAGAAATAAGGATAAGCACAAGGATTAATCCTCATGATTATCCAAGAGTTTGGCCTTGGATAATTCTCCATTAAATCTTCATGTTTATCCTGCGGCTTTTCATAAAAATCCAGATAAGCATGAAATTTAACATCTCTCACCGTCTGACGAGAACTCTTATGTGTGTGACCCTCTAGGCCCATATATCAGTCCGGTTGCAGGCCCATTAAACTTAGGACTGTTCCCTTCAATTGAACCTTTCCGTCTGCCGATACCGCACAGATATAATCCTTCACTCATGCAATGTCCCAATAACGCAAGGGTATGGTTTTATAGTCAAACCCTCTTTCGCATTATCCAGATAGATTCCAGTACACAGTTAATATATAGAAGGACATCTCTTTAATTTGACCCTGGCCAGGGATTTCTGTGTACACATCCATAGGACATTCTCTCTCCAGTCTTATACCAAGAGTGAGTGATCCCTTGTTGTTCACTCAATTACCTTCGCAAGCTTTCCACTGTATTTGAAAGACCGATTATGGTGGACTTAATGGTTAAAGTCCACGAGTCAGAGAATCAAGATACAATGGTCCACAAACAAGGTATCATTGGTGACTCAGGTCAAAGGACCAACTGTGCTACTGCAACGATTGAATTCCCTGGTTGACTAATAGGTATAATTACCATCCAGGAATTCTTATTTGGGTCTGTTAAGTGAACTCATTCTCTAATGAGCACCCACTTGTTTGTCTTAGTGTCACCATACGAGTGAATGTGAGATCATTCACCCTCATCATATGAGCAGACATAACTTGTGTCGATCTTATCGGATATTTAATGTCCATCTCAAATATCCTATGATCGAGAACTGTTTAAGACAATTGACTAAGGATATTGATCTCACTATCATGATCTCATCATGATTCAATATCCTATACATTTGTCTATGGACCTTCATTACGATAGTTACTTTGCGAGAACTATAAATGAAGAAATAATTGCCTTTATTAATTATTTGAACTAGAATGTACAATGATTGGCTTTGAGGCCACCCAATTCTAACATTCTCCCACTTGGAATAGCCAATCACCCATGTGTCTAAGTCCCATAGACTTAAGGTGACGTTCTAAATTGTTTTGAGACAATGGCTTAGTCAAGGGATCTGCTACATTATCTTCAGATGAGACTTTCTCAACTACTATATCTCCTCGGGCGATGATCTCACGAATCAGATGAAATCGTCTCAGAATGTGCTTTGACTTCTTATGTGTTCTGGGATCCTTCGCTTGAGCTATTTCCCCATTGTTGTCACACAATAATGGAACAGGATCTGAAATGCTTGGAACTACTCCAAGTGCCGAGATGAACTTCTTCATCCAAACCGCCTCCTTGGCCGCTTCAGCTGCAACAATGTATTATGCTTCGGTCATCGAATCTGCAGTTGTTTCTTGTTTGGAACTCTTCCAACTTACTGCACCTCCATTTAACATGAACACAAATCCAGACATGGATTTGCTGTCATCTATATCCGACTGGAAACTCGAGTCAGTGAATCCTCGAAGTTCCAAGTCGTTTTCTCCATAAACGAGAAATAGATCCTTAGTCCTTCTCAAGTATCTAAGGATACATTTCACTGCCTTCCAGTGTTCCTCACCTGGATCATCCTGATATCTACTAGTGACACTTAGTGGGTGTGCCACATCAAGCCTAGTACATAACATAGCATACATGATGGATCCTATTACCGAGGCATAAGGAACTCTATCCATGTATGCTCTCTCTTCAGGTGTCTTGGGAGACATTTCTTTAGAGAGATAAATTACATGCCTCATTGGAACGAGGCCTCTCTTGGAACTTTCCATGCCAAACCTTTTGACTATGGTATCTATGTACATAGATTGGGATAAGCCAAGCATCCTTTTGGACCTAGCTCTATAGATCTTTATTCCCAGAATATAGGATGCTATGGAGAAGTTCTTGGATAACCAAGCCTTTACTGATGACAACATTCCTACATCATTCCCAATGAGTAGAATGTCATCAACGTAAAGTACCAAAAAGGTAACTGCGCTCCCACTAGCCTTTTTGTATACACAAGGTTCATCTTCATTCTTAATGAAGTCATAAGATTTGATTGCTTCATCAAATCTTAAGTTCCAAGCTCGGGATGCCTGCTTTAATCCATAGATGGATCTTTGCAGCTTGCATACCTTGCTTGAATGCCCTTTGGAAGTGAATCCTTCAGGTTGTATCATATACACCTCTTCTTGAAGGTTCCCGTTAAGGAATGTTGTTTTCACATCCATTTGCCATATTTCATAATCATAGAATGCGGCGATAGCAAGAAGTATTCTGATTGACTTAATCATGGCAACTGGAGAAAAGGTTTCGTCATAGTCAATGCCTTGCCTTTGACGATATCCTTTCGCTACCAGCCTTGCCTTGTATGTGTCAATCTGTCCATCTGCCCCGATCTTTCTTTTAAAGATCCATTTACAGCCAATAGGTACGATACCTTCTGGTAGATCGACCAAGTTCCAAACTTTGTTGGCATACATGGACTGAATTTCAGAATTCATTGCCTCATGCCATTTTTCTGATTCTTGACTATTTATGGCTTCTAGGTAGGTTTGAGGATCATCATCCTCATTTAAGTGCACTTTTGGCTTGCCATCATCGATATGTCCAACATATCTTTCAGGCTGCTTAGGCACTCTACCTGATCAGCGAACCTTTTGTGTATCATCTTGAACAAGTTCTTGAGTCAATGGTTCATTAGATGAACTAGTGTTGATTTGTGAGTCTAGAATTTCTTCCAGTTCTATCTTGCTCCCACTGTCTTCTTTTGAAAGATATTCTTTCTCTAAGAAGACAACTCTTTTTGCGACAAACACCCTTTGATCGCTGGGCTGATAGAAATAATATCTAAAAGTCTCTTTTGGATATCCCACAAATCTACATTTCTCTGTCCTGGAATCCAGTTTATCTGGATCATGTCTTTTGACATGTGCAGGACAACCCCAGACTCTAACATGCTTAAAGTTTGGTCTCTTTCCTGTCCATATCTCATATGGAGTGGAAGGTACTAACTTACTGGGAACTTTGTTTAATAGATATGCAGCAATCAACAGTGCATATCCCCATAAAGAGATTGAAAGTTTGGCATAACTCATCATTGATTGTACCATATCTAATAGAGTACGATTTCTCCTTTCCGATACACCATTTAATTGTGGTGTATAGGGAGGAGTCCACTGAGACAAAATACCATTATTCTTAAGATATTCTGTGAATTCTGTACTTAAGTATTCACCCCCTCGATCTGATCGAAGAGTTTTGATACTCTTTCCAGTCTGGTTCTCAACTTCGTTTTTAAACTCTTTAAATTTCTCAAAGACTTCTGACTTATATTTCATTAAATATATGTAGCCATATCTTGAGAAATCATCTGTAAATGAAACAAAGTATGAGTAACCACCCATAGCATGAGTGGACATTGGACCACATACATCACTATGTATTAGTTCCAATAAGTCCTTAACTCTTTCTCCATATCCTGAGAATGGAGCTTTGGTCATTTTTGCCATGAGACAAGCATCACAGGTTGCAAATGATTCATAATCAAATGGATCAAGATATCCATTCTTTTGCAACCTTATGATCCTGTTCTCGTTTATATGACCTAGCCTACAATGCCATAGGTACGAATTATTCACATCCTTATCTAATCGTTCAAGAGATTTATTTACCAGACAAACATCATATGAAATATCAAGTAAATATAATCCATTCAATAAATATCCGGAAGCAAACAATTTGTCTCCTTGATAAATTGAACAACCTTTATTCTCTAGTTTCATAGAATATCCTTGTCTATCTAAACATGAAATAGATATGATATTCCTAATAATGGTCGGAACATAATAGCAATCTATCAGTTCCAATGAGTCTCCTGACGGCATCTGAAGTCTTGCTGTCCCCACAACTAACGCAGCAACTTTTGCTCCATTCTCGAGCCTCAGATCCACGTCTCCGTGGTTCAATCTTCTTTTACTTGTTAACACCTGCAAGTTATTGCAGATATGAGAAACACATCCAGTATCTAATACCCAGGATGTTGATTCTCTATAAGACAAGTTAAGATCGATCATGAGAATACCTGAAGCTTCACCAAGCTTCTCATTTGCTTTTTCTGCAAGATAAATCTTGCAGTTTCTCTTCCAATGACGTTCTTTATGGCAGTGGAAACACTGACCTTTATCCTTGACTTTAGCTTTGTCCTTTTGAACTGCCGGTTTGCTTTTCACTAGCTTCTTAGGCGTACCTTTCTTAAAGGTCTGTCCATATTTCCTTTTCTTGTTGGTCTTACCAACAAGCATTACATTTGGCTTATCTTTCTGGATAGTGCCTTCTGTTGTCTTCAACATGTTGAGCAGCTCAGCTAGTGAAACTTCAATTTTGTTCATATTGAAGTTGATAATGAATTGTGAAAATGAATCTGGAAGGGACTGTAGGATTAAGTCGATGCTTAGGTCATTGTTCATAACAAAGCCAAGCACAGCAAGCCTCTCAATCCATTCTATCATCTTGAGCATATGAGTTTGCACAGATGTGCCCTCGCTCATTCTGGTCCTGAACAATTTCTTAGATATCTCATATCTTTCTATTCTGGATTGTTTACAAAACAACTCTTGTAGGTGATTCAGAATGGTCTTAGGTTCCATGTTATCATGCTGTCGCTGCAGTTCATTGTTCATTGAACCAAGCATATAACACTGGACCTTGACAGAGCCCTCCTTCCAATTTTCATACGTCATTAATTCATCTTCGTTAGCATTATCACCGGGTTGCACTGGATCTGGTTGATCCAGGACATAGGCTAGCTTTTCACACCTGAGGACAATCTTCAGGTTGCGTAACCAGTGAATGTAATTTGGTCCCGTGAGTTTGTTTGCATCAAGTATGCAACGGAGGGGTTAGGTGACAACATAGCGACCTACATGGAAATATATAATAATGAGCATATAGTTCTTAAAATCAGATTTAGGACTTTTAATCTTGATTTATGCTCCCACTATTTTTCGGCGATCTGTATGACCCTCTAATATACAGAACGGGAGATTCCGGTGATCTCCTAGTGGGGATCAGAATCCTTCGGGCATCAAGCATGTGACCTTGTGGTAGCACAACAAATCACATCAAGTCCCTTAGGCAGTCAACTCTTGACAGTTGCAACATTTTCAATATCCGATAGATTTAACCCCTGAATCAGAATGACCTTGTGGTAGCACAATAAATCAAATGATTTAGTTAAGTTTATCCATCATTACTTAGATGACATGAATTCATAGTGCAATCCTTGTGGTAGCACAACAAAACTACACTATTTGTCCATTCATCTTAATGACATCACATGTCGTAGACCTAGGTTAATTTCTAAATCAAATAGACCTTGTGGTAGCACAACAAATCCATTTGAGATAAGAATTATCCTAAGATCTATAATGATGGTGGGTTACGTGGATTATTCTGAATATCTCACGTTTACAACTTAAATTTTAAAAGAGGGTTTTTGATTTGATTTGTAAAAATCGTGCTATCAATAGTATTTCAATTTGAAGTATCAATATACTTAATAGAAATATATATATGATAGCAAGGTCCGCAAACATCACATATATGCAGAAAAATTAAATGGGGATGATCATGGACTGCTAAAGCTACTATGGAATCATCGGAGCCAAACGATGATCCATAATAGGATCCTAATGTGAAAATAGCAACACTAGTTCCATTTGATGCGAGTCCTTCCTCCAGAGGTGTCTTCAGAAGATCCTGTCCTCTTAGCTTAATCCGATACATTTAAATATGATATTCAGGACTCGCAGGTCCACAAATGTACATTTAAACACTAAGAAACCTTGATCTTATCAAGGGGAGTACAATCTAATAGGAAGATAGAGAGTACATCTAGATTAAGAGAGAGGAGGACACGCAGGTCCTATTTAAAATACCAAATGAAATAAGCATCGCATTCATTCACATCATTCATTACATGAAAATACTAAGTCCATGATCATCCCACCATATAACACATCACATGCATCACAATCATCACATAATTGCAATTTGGTATTAAATTTTATAAATATAAAATTATAATGCCAATTAGTTTTCGAAATAACATTTATTTCACCATAATCAATAATATTCAAAACATTATTGACAAATTAACTAACTAAACCATTCAGTTAATCTAAATCTTAATTCAAACAATTTGAACAGTAAAATGTAATCAAGTTATGCATGAAATCAGTTTAAAATAATTTTAAACTAATTAATTTAATAGGGAAATTAATTATCTAAAAAAATTTTAAATAATTAACTAACACCCTATTAATAACAAAGCCCTTTAATTGAATAACAGTTATTAAACACTTTAATAAGCTGTTAATAATCATAAAAATAATTAATAACAATTATTAATTATTCCTATAATTTTACTGTTTTAAAAATTTTTTAAAACGGGCTTAAATGGGCTTAATAATGGGTTTAATGGGGTTTAACAGGCATTAAAAACAATGTTTAATAAATCTAAAAATGGGCCCAGCCCATTAGGGCCCAATGGCTCGGACCCAGGGCCCTGGCTCGGCCAGGGTCGAGCCCTGGCTCGGCCAGGGGGTCTGGCCCAGCCAGACCCGAGCCCTGGCTAGGCCAGGGCGCCGCCCGGCCCCCGCCCGGTCCGACCGGGTCGGGACCGGGCGGTTCAGCCAGTTCTGCCTGATTAGACTGGCCTCTCCCTTTTCCTCTAAACCTGCAACCCTAATCGCTGCAGGCCGGCGGCGGTGGAGGACATGGCAGCGCCGCCAGGCACCGCCGGCGACGCCCCCACCGCCGGCGATCCGCCCGGCACTGGTGGGGCAGCCGGCGGTGGCCAAATGGCCCTTGGATCGAGCCCTAAACTGCCCATTAAAAATCTGATTTTCCAAGTTTTATAAACCGAGTTTGGGCTCGATTTTCAGCACCTCCGAGGGCACTCCGGCGCCGATCATCATGCCCAATCCGTAGAGGTGACTATCACCAAGAGATCTGGACATCCGGGCCGCCATCCCAATACTTGGGAATCGCGTACGAAGCTGCTAAAGTACCCCGTTCGTCGTCCCACGAAGAACTCCGAAAAACCCAAATAAAATCCGAAAAATTACAGAAAAATAATCAAATTGTTTGTGTTCATCATATGAACACGATTCCGTCATTTTTAATCGGATTAAACACAAGAACACGTACAATATGGGTTCTTCACGCATAACGAGAAAAATACGCAAAACGATGCCGTTTTACGACCGAACCAGCAACCTGGCTCTGATACCACTGTTAGGAATCGCCAAGAACGCAGTAGAAAATAAAATCGATTCCATTGTATCGGTTGCTGGGGTCGTAAAACGGACATTAAAATAAATGCGGGAAGAACAGTTCTTCACCTTTGCGGGGTTTCGAATCTCCCGTAGATGATGCCGACTCGGTAATCGCGCACGCGCACGATCTCTAGAGGTATCCACACGAGTTCCCGCAGCAGACGCGATTTCCTCCTCGACTTGAGTGCTCTGACCAGATCTCAAATCCACCATGCGCGGAGAGAGAGAGATCCACTCCAAGAGAGAGAGAAGGAGAGAGAGAGAGGAGAGAGAGAATCTGGGGTAAATAATTTGTCCAACCAACCTTTTACCCCTTCCCCTTGGCCCTCCTTATATAGAAATAAGGATAAGCACAAGGATTAATCCTCATGATTATCCAAGAGTTTGGCCTTGGATAATTCTCCATTAAATCTTCATGTTTATCCTGCGGCTTTTCATAAAAACCCAGATAAGCATGAAATTTAACATCTCTCACCGTCTGACGAGAACTCTTATGTGTGTGACCCTCTAGGCCCATATATCAGTCCGTTTGCAGGCCCATTAAACTTAGAACTGTTTCTTGAGTTTAATATTTATTAATTAACATTTAAACATCACATGTTAAATGATTAATTTAATAATCAAGTGAATTATCATCTGATGATCAAATCACTTGGCCTTCTGACCATGAACAGCACCAAACACTACCTCATGATCGCAGAAGATATAAGGGATACTGTTCCCTTCAATTGAACCTTTCCGTCTGCCGATACCGCACAGATATAATCCTTCACTCATGCAATGTCCCGATAACGCAAGGGTATGGTTTTATAGTCAAACCCTCTATCGCATTATCCAGATGGATTCCAGTACACAGTTAATATCTAGAAAGACATCTCTTTCATTTGACCCTGGCCAGGGATTTCTGTGTACACATCCATGGGATATTCTCTCTCCAGTCTTATACCAAGAGTGAGTGATCCCTTGTTGTTCACTCAATTACCTTCGCAAGCTTTCCACTGTATCTGAAAAACCGATTATGGTGGACTTAATGGTTAAAGTCCACGAGTCAGAGAATCAAGATACAATGGTCCACAAACAAGGTATCATTGGTGACTCAGGTCAAAGGACCAACTGTGCTACTGCAACGATTGAATTTCCTAGTTGACTAATAGGTATAATTACCATCCAGGAATTCTTATTTGGGTATGTTCAGTGAACTCATTCTCTAATGAGCACCCACTTGTTTGTCTTAGTGTCACCACACGAGTGAATGTGAGATCATTCACCCTCATCATATGAGCAGACATAACTTGTGTCGATCTTATCGGATATTTAATGTCCATCTCAAATATCCTATGATCGAGAACTGTTTAAGACAATTGACCGAGGATATTGATCTCACTATCATGATCTCATCATGATTCAATATCCCATACATTTGTCTATGGACCTTCATTACGATAGTTACTTTGCAAGAACTATAAATAAAGAAATAATTGCCTTTATTAATTATTTGAACTAGAATGTACAATGATTGGCTTTGAGGCCACCAAATTCTAACATACCGAACCATCTCCACCAAATTGTAGTGGAAGATAAAGAAAAAAGGTTCGCTTTGCTTCCTTACGCCCAGTATGTTCCCAAACCACTCTAACATAAAGGTTGGGCTTGCTCAAGACTAATCTAATTGGGTATAGGTCCAGGGGAATGAGTCACTAATACTAATATAAGATTGCACAAGTCTTATAATGGGATCTAGTTCCCATTATAAGAATGCATGTGTGAAAATAGTCTTTGGATCTTTCTTATCGGCTAAAGGATAATAGAAACATATCCCATATAGCATAGTTCAAACTCTTTTTGTAGAGCATTTCCTTCACGTAATTTGTAGATCAACTCCGGAGTCGTAAGATTCTTGCTTTTTTTCAAGGATCCTTATTGGTATTGGATTGGTTGCTCCGCGTCTTCAGAAGAAGAATGAGACTATGGTCGCTATGGTAGAGATGGTAGAGCACGAAAGCGAAAGCCATTTCATGGTTACTGGAGATCAGCTGCTCTAAGCTACGGAATATGAGTTAGGTCCCACCAAGACTAGTTGTCCTAAAACAATAGGCTCATTAATTTATGATTGCACGAGTCGCGCTACGCAACAAGGGACTAATGGGGCATCGAAGAATAAACCAATCTCTTTCTCATAGGCCAAGAAATGATAGTATGATATTAGAATCTTAAGCTATTGATGACTCAAATCCACTAGAAGCATATGTGGCTTTGTTGATGACTCAAAACAGAAATAGGCAAAACAAATTTCCAGCCAAGATTTCATAGTTGGTCCATTCTTAGTCTAGGTAAAGTCCATCTTGTTCTGATAGGAATGAACAAGAAAAAAGAAGTTTTAGCTAATGTAATTTAGATACCAATTATCGTTCCAAAGATTCCATCCGCTTTATTTATTTCAAATAGCTTAGGAACAAATATGTACAAACATGTACGGAATGGAAAGATTATGAAGGGGCAGAATACGATTCGGCCCATTAGCAGCCCAACAACAGCAGCTACTCAACAGTGACCCTCGGCCCACAAGCGGCCCTCAGCCCAATTGCCTTCGGCTCGTTAGCGGCTCAGCACACTCGGCCCAATAGCGGCCTGGCAACAGCAGCCCAGTAATAGCGGCCTGGCAACAGCAGCCCAGTAATAGCGGTCCAACAAGCGGCCCTCAGCCCAATTGGCCTCGGCCCAGCAAGCGGCCTTCGGCCCAATTGGCTTCAGCCCACTAGCTGCATTCGGCCCAATAGTGGCCCCCGGCCTTCAGCCCAATAGCCATATCCGGCCCACTTCTGTGGGAGGGTTAGGCGCTATGGCGGTTTACCAGTAACCCAAAACGTAGTCCTATATCGGCTGCCACCAACAAGTAACCTCTATCCTCCATTATAAATAGAGGGCTATTTATTACAAAAGGTATGTCTTCTTGACTAAGGACAATAGTCCAAAAGCGTTAAAGCTTCTTTTTCTTCCTTCCCTTCTGAATCGAATCTTCTTCAGAAGCTGACTTAGTCGTCGGAGGGGGTTCTCTTGGGCCAAAGCCCGGGACCCTCACTGACCGGTTCTTCTTCTAGTAGGGATTTCGGTTTGAATCTTCGCTGACCTCTCCGAGTCGGCCTCGGTTTTCTTCCTTCGGTCTCGGCGTCGCTCTTCGCCGGTCGGATCCCTTTCGGCCCTACGGAGTCCGCTTCGCCCTCGGCAAGTCTTCGTCCGGGTGCCTTTCGGCTTCGGAGCCTCGGCCCCACCTGCTCTCGTCTCGGTCTAGATCCCTGTCGGTCTTCTTCTTCGACATTCTCGGATTCTAGTCTTGAAATCCGACCGTGATATGTTCGTCTACATCACGTGGCGCTGTCTGTGGGAAACCATGGATCTTTTAGCCCCTTATCGTCGTGGAGGAAAAATCGGACTATTTGGGGGAGCTGGAGTGGGTAAAATAATACTCATTATGGAATTGATCAACAACATTGCTAAATCTCATGGTACCGTATTTGGTGGAGTAGGCGAACGTACTCGTGAAGGAAATGATCTTTACATGGAAATGAAAGAATCCGGAGTGATTAATGAACAAAATATTGCAGAATCAAAAGTCGCTCTCGTCTATGGTCAGATGAATGAACCACCGGGAGCTCATATGAGAGTTGGTTTGACCGCCCGGCAGAATATTTCCGAGATGTTAATAAACAAAACGTACTTCTATTCATTGACAATATCTTTCGATTCGTTCAAGCAAGATCATAAGTATCTGCCTTATTAGGGAGAATACCTTCTGCGGTGGGTTATCAACCTACCCTTAGTACAAAAATGGGTTCTTTGCAAGAAAGAATTACGTCTACAAAAAAGGGATCTATAACTTCTATTCAAGCAGTTTATGTACTTGCAGACCATTTGACTGACCCTACTCCTGCCACGACATTTGCACATTTAGATGCTACTACCGTACTATCAAGAGTATTAGCTGCCAAAGGCATTTATCCAGCAGTAAATCCTTTAGATTCAACGGAAACTATGCTCCAACCTCAGATCGTTGGCAAGGAACATTATGAAACTGCGTAAAAAGTTAAGCAAACCTTACAACGTTACAAAGAACTGCAGGACATTATAGCTATCCTTGGATTAGACAAATTATCCGAAGAGGATCGTTTAACCGGCACGAAAAGTTGAGCGTTTCTTATCACAACCCTTCTTTGTAGTGGAAGTATTTACTGGTTTCCTAGGGAAATATGTTGGCCTTGCACAAACAATTAGGGGGTTTCAACTGATCCTCTCTGGAGAATTAGACAGTCTTCCCGAGCAGGCCTTTGATTTGGTGGGTAACATTGATGAAGCTACTGCGAAAGCTATGAACTTAGAAGTGGAGAGAAAATTGAAGAAATGAGCTTAAATCTTTGTGTACTGACCCCCAAATGAATTATTTGCGATTCAAAAGTGAAAGAAAGAATTTGATCTACTAATAGTGGCCAAATTGGTGTATTACCAAACCACGCCCCTATTGCCACAACTATAGATATAGGTCTTTTGAGAATACGCCTAAATGACCAATGGCTAACGGTCGCTTTGATGGGGGGTTTCGCTAGAATAGGTAATAATGAGATCACCATTTTAGGAATTTATGCAAAAATAAGTACTGACATTGATCCGCAAGAAGCTCAGCAAGCTCTTGAAAAAGCACTTGAGCAAAGCAGAAGGTAAAAGACAAGCAATTGAGGCGAATCTAGCTCTCAGACGAGCTAAGATACGAGTAGAAGCTATCAATGTTATTTCTGACTAGTTGATGCATCGGAACAATCAAAAGAAGTTCTTTATTTTATTAGACAACATGTTTTGATTCCGACAATTGAAAACAATTAAGTCTAATCATACCCTGATGAACTCTTCCCAAATTTAAAGAAGGACAAATCTTGTTACAGAATCATATGCCTGAGCCATAAGAGAAAGATAGATGGAAGCGGTAAAGCAGACATAGGCAACGGTGGTTGACCGAGTTGACCTAGCTGCAACTAAAGCTACCTACCCAGCTCTGGAGATATGTCGGAAAAACCAATCCATACCTATCTATTTATTACTACCACCCAACCCCTGCCCCTCCAATTACTCCCACCCAGCAAGTGATGAATCCTTTACCCTTACTCATATTATTGAACCCGGACCTTCTAACCCGGTAAATACCCTAGATGAAGCCTAGTTCGATCCAACGGTTTTCATCCGTCACTGTTGGCAAAGAAGGGGGAAGGATGCGAAGCTATTTAAGTAAGAGTGACCGCCCGTGGGTCCTTCAAACCGCTACGCCCCTCGTAAGGCTGGCTCGCTACCGCTCGATGCGAAGAATAGTAAGGAAGCCGACAGGATGATTGACCTAATATGCACTTGACTATTGGGATAACTTGATTGCTACGCACCTCTATCAATTTGTAAGAAAGCAGCAAATCGAAAGAAACATAATATATATATATATATATATATTATAAGTAGTATGCTTTTGTGGTATAAGGAATTGATATCCATATTATGGGATAGTAGGAAAATCTTACCCGCTTAAATAAGAGTAAGCTGTTTGCAAGAATAGGTTATTTGTAAGAAGAGGTTGTTTTCAAGAAATAGAATAAGCTGCTTTGCTGCATCTGCGGATTCTATGGATCTTCTTCTTTTACTCCTACTGCGCATAGGGACTCTTTCTTGGACTTCTGATTCAATTGGGCATTTTCTTAATCCCTAGCTTCATGAAGTTGAATGTCCGACAATCGTTTGTTGTTCAGTTATCGTCTTCTACTTTCGCACCTTAATAGTGGCTAAAGGTAGCTATAGCTGGCAATAAATAGTGCGTTACTTTCCTCTTTGTCTACCCTCTTATTCCTAAGACCCTTCTCTCAAAGCAGTTCCTTCTTTCACACGGATGAATTTGCCGAGGTCGTGTCTTAACCGGGGATAAATTCCAAGGAAGGAATTAAGTCAATTCAGTGTGAGCAAATTCATCGTTCCTTTGAGATCATGGAACCATGCTCACACCTCCCTCTATTCCTTGAGGGGGTGGAGGGTCCCAATCTACTCCAATGGTTGAATCTGCCACTTCCGTACCTTCAGATGTCCTGAGTGGAGTGGATGAGAACCCCCTCTTTCTCGGAGTCAATTGATAGCATCCAACCCCCTCCGAGTGGTCGTCCCTTGTCTCCTGGATATCTCTATCAACTCCTACAGCTCTCTCATAATTGCGTAGATAATCATAGTGCTCTTCAAGTTAGTGAGAGCCCATTCAAACTTCGGCTTCTCACTCTTTTTGCCTTCAACAAAAACCATTTGATTCAGTAGAGCTCTTTCTTTAGTGTACAAGATGAACGTCATCTTCTTTCGAGTTGGTGTATATATCATACTTCTAGTGAGAGGTTAGGAGAGAGAATCAATGTTAAGTAGTAGGCCCGGCTCACTAGGTACTGCAGTGCCCAATCAACGTCAAAATCAGAGTTTGATCCTGGCTCAGAAGGAATGCTAGCTTGCTTAACACATGCAAGTCGAACATTGTTTTCGGGGAGCTGGGCAGAAGGAAAGGGGGCTCCTAGCTAAGTCTCGCCCAGCTTCAAAACTAGAGAGGGCCCCGCGCGCTCCAGCTTTGAAGCACTAGGAATAGTTGAGAACAAAGTGGCGAACGGGTGCGTAACGCGTGGGAATCTGCCGAACAATTCGGGCCAAATCCTGAAGAAAGCTAAAAAGTGCTGTTTGATGAGCCTGCGCAGTATAAGGTAGTTTGTCAGGTAAAGGCTAACCAAGCCAATGATGCTTAGTTGGTCTTTTCGGATGATCCGCCACACTGGGATTGAGACACGGCCCGGACTCCCACGGGGGGCAGCAGTGGGGAATCTTGGACAATGGGCGAAAGCCCGATCCCGCAATATCGCATGAGTGAAGAAGGGCAATGCCGCTTGTAAAGCTCTTTCATCGAGTGCGCGATCATGACAGGACTCAAGGAAGAAGCCCCGGCTAACTCCGTGGGAGCAGCCACGGTAAGACGGGGGGGGGGGGCAAGTGTTCTTCGGAATGACTGGGTGTAAAGGGCACGTAGGCGGTGAATTGGTTGAAAGTGAAAGTCGCCAAAAATTGGCGGAATGCTCTCGAAACAATTCACTTGAGTGAGATAGAGTAGAGTGGAATTTCGTGTGTAGGGGTGAAATCCGTAGATCTACGATGGAAGGCCAAAAGCGAAGGCAGCTGTCTAGGTCCCTACCGATGTTGGGGTGCGAAAGCATGGGTAGCTAACAGGATTAGATACCTTGGTAGTCCATGCCGTAGACGATGAGTGTTCACCCTTGGTCTACGTGGATCAGGGGCCCAGCTAACGCGTGAAACACTCCGCCTGGGGAGTACGGTCGCAAGACCGAAACTCAAAGGAATTGACGGGAGCCTGCACAAGTGGTGGAGCATGTGGTTTAATTCGATACAACGCGCAAAACCTTATCAGCCCTTGACATGTGAACAATCAAACATGTACTTAACGGGATGGTACTTACTTTCATACAGGTGCTGCATGGCTGTCATCAGCTCGTGTCGTGAGATGTTTTGGTCAAGTCCTATAACGAGCGAAACCCTAGTTTTGTGTTGCTGAGACATGCGCCTAAGGAGAAAGTCTTCGCAACCGAAGTGAGCCGAGGAGCCGAGTGAGGTGCCAGCGCTACTACTTGCCAGCACGTAGTTGTGTTGTCAGTAAGAAGGGAGCTGGCGCCTTTCAAAGAACTTTAAAACGTGTGAACCGAAGTCGTCTTGCGTCACTCGTTCCCCACACCTACCTAACCAAACCATCAAAGTACTAGTGACCATGACGGTTTGGTTAGTCTTGGTTACGACGACGTCGAGTTGGCGGCGGAGGAAGACTCGACATTCAGGTGAGCCGCCCGATGGTGTGGTACGTAGTGGTAATAGTACGCCCCGCTCCGAAACAAAGAAAAAGGTGCGTACCGCACTCATGAGGGACTGCCAATGAGATACTGGAGGAAGGTGGGGATGATGTCAAGTCTGCATGGCCCTTATGGGATGGGCCACACACGTGCTACAATGGCAATTACAATGGGAAGCAAGGTTGTAAGGCGGAGCGAATCCGGAAAGATTGCCTCAGTTCGGATTGTTCTCTGCAACTCGGGAACATGAAGTTGGAATTGCTAGTAATTGTGGATCAGCATGCCGCGGTGAATATGTACCCGGGCCCTGTACACACCGCCCGTCACACCCTGGAAATTGGTTTTGCCCGAAGCATTGGACCAATAATCACCCATGACTTCTGTGTACCACTAGTGCCACAAAGGCTTTTGGTGGTCTTATTGGCGCATACCACGGTGGGGTCTTCGACTGGGGTGAAGTCGTAACAAGGTAGCCGTAGGGGAACCTGTGGTTGGATTGAATCCTGAGCGATGGAAATGCCCTTGCCTATATACTCAACTAGGGACCTGCAAGCAACGGATGCTTATGTTGAAAGTCGACGTCATTTTCCATTTTCCTTCTTGTTCATCAATCTCCAATCAAGACAAACCGGGCACTACGGTGAGATGTGAAAACACCCGATCCCATTCCAACCTCGATATGTGGAATCGTCTTGCGCCATATGTGCTGAAATTGTTCGGGAGACATGGTCAAAGCCCGGTGAATAAAGCAAGCGAAAGCGAGAGCATTATGGTTGACATAGAGTGCACCATGGAAATGGAAAGTGAAACAATAATAGATTGTGACGAGAAGATACGGTACAGATTTTTAGACGACATCATTAAGTAAGGGCAGAGCCTTCCTTACCGCCATCTTCTCTGAGGAAGAAATTCCATCGTTGGAAGATACTATTTCAGCGGGTCTCTATTTTTTTTTATCGTACCTATTCACTCGGTTTCTTTCTTCCTTTAACCCATGCTTTCCGTTGATCAACCACAGCTCTCTATATAGTTCTTCACTAATCGTATAGGAAGGAGTCTCTTTCTGTCTGGAGGGAATCATTTTTGATGAATCAATAATGCCTCAACTGGATAAATTTACATATTTCACACAATTCTTCTGGTCATGCCTTCTCCTCTTGACTTTTTATATTGCCATATGCAATGATGGAGATGGAGTACTTGGGATCAGCAGAATTCTCAAACTACGGAACCAACTGGTTTCATGCCGGGGGAACAACATCCAGACCAACGACCCTAACAGTTTGGAAGATATCCCGAGAAGAGGTTTGAGCACTGGTGTTTCCTATATGTACTCGAGTTTATTCGAAGTATCCCAATGGTGTAAGGCCGTCGACTTATTGGGAAAGAGGAGGAAAATCACTTTGATCTCTTGTTTCAGAGAAATAAGTGGCTCACGAGGAATGGAAAGAAACATTCTATATTTGACCTCAAAGTCCTCATATAGCACTTCTTCCAGTCGGATCACTTGTAGGAATGACATAATGCTCATCCATGTTCCACACGGCCAAGGCGTTTTTTAATCCCATTAAACCCGGAAGAGATTCTTTCTCGAGGAATGGAAGGGACTACAATCAATACCGACTCCTTTTCAAACGGTGTTGAAAGGTTCTCGAGATTATAAATCTTCCGTGGGCGAGACCAAGCCAGAGGGAGAGTCAGCCCTTCCCATTCGGAGCGTGTCAAGTTGAAGAAATGAATGAAGACGAGCCAACTCCTTCGGACCCTCCGCTATACTCTAAACATCCTAGCCCATGTCTTCGATCACATGAAGTAGATCTTGGTCAACTCAGGGCCACCATGGGCCCGCAACCCTCAAGCTCCTCTACCATCCATCTCTTTTGATGTAGCCGAAGCTATCACGGTAAGATTTCGAAACTGGAATCCGAGATGGTAAGATTGAAGAAAGGAAGGGCGACAAGGATCCGGATCGAGACGTGGGCGGAGTACGGGACCAAGGCTCCGAGGCTGAGAGGTGCCGAGAGGTACCCGGAGGAAGACTTGCCGGGGGCGAAGCCGAGACTCCTTCGGCCGAAGGGGACCCGGTAGGCGAAGAGCGAGGTCAAGACCTCTGGAAGAAGACTGAGACCAGTGGCCGAGGCCGGCTCGGGCAAAGAGGTCGGCGAAGATTCGAACCGAGGCCCCTGCAAGAAGAAGAACCAGTCAGTGAGGGTCCCGGGCTTCGGCCCAAGAGAACCCCCTCCGACGGCTAAGTTAGCTTCTGAAGAAGATTCGATTCAGAAGAGAAGGAAGAAGAAGAAGCTTAAAAGCTTTGGACTATAGTCTTTGGTCATTCGACATATCTTTTGTAATAAATAGCCTTCTATTTATAACGGAGGATAGAGGTTACTTGGTTGTTGCAGCTGATATAGGACTATGTTTTAGGTTACTGGTAAATCGCCATAGCGCCTAACAACCCACCGGAGTGGGCCGGATACGGCTACTGGGCCGAAGGCCGGGGGCCGCTGCTGGGCCGAGGGCCGCTTGTGGGCTGTGGGTAATTGGGTTGAAGGCCGCTTGTGGGCCGAGGGCCGCTGGGCTGCTAACGGGCCGAAGGTAATTGGGCTGAAGGCCGCTTGTGGGCCGAATGCCACTGGGCTGCTAACGGGCCACCGTTGTTGGGCTGCTAATGGGCCGAATCGGATTCTGCCCCATCACATGGCCCCCTATTCTTGTCATTCTCAATTCCATGAAACGCCGAGAGTAAAATCCGAAACCCTTACGGACCCCTGTTTCGAAAACTGGGAGCAAGGCTTTGCCTTAGGTTGGCCGAGGGCTGATGACAAATAGCCTCGTCTCAGGCCGGGACCCTGTCGTAGACACCTTCATCTTAGGCCGAGACTTGGTGACGAATACCTTCGTCCCTAGTTGCGAAAGGGCAAGGTTTTCAGAACACTTTCGAACACCAGGCAAGGGCGGGAAAGACCTTGAGTCTCCCGCCTTCATGGTCGCGTGAAAACAAACACAGGACACGTGTTTGACATCCGGTCGGGCTGCCGAAAGCACAAAAAGATCTCAGCCGTTAACAGTGATCACTTGGATCGCGGTCACTTTGGCTCTCTGCCTGAGACTTCACCTGGATCACCGCCTCTCCGGCCCCCGGCACGAAGATCGGGACATGTGGCGAGCACCTGGACGAATAGCCGAAGGGTTAAAGCCGCATCCGGCCGTTGATCACCTCTTCTCGATTCGGCAGCCCGCTCGTCATCATGGCGAAGGACGGGACACGCGTCGAACATCTAAGTAAGGCGGAGCCGAGGGGTGGGAGGATCTCGACCGTTGGCTCACAACCCTACCCCCTCAGGTCCTCCTATAAATACCAGCCCCCTTCACCTCATCACTGTTCCTTCGCATTCTCTCTCTTCCTCTCCGCGCTAGAGCGTTCCCGCGAGCAGCTCCGCGAGCGTCTTTTCTTCTCCGGCCGCGAGTGTTCCATCAAGGTCGTCCGGGGACGTCTTGTCCATCGCCGGGGAATTCCTTGTTGCCGGGGAGCTCTTTGTCGCCGGGGAGTTCTTTGTTGCCGGGGAGTTCTTTGTCGCCGGGGAGCTCTTTGTCTGAGGGTAAGCCTCAGCTCCAGCCTTCTCCTTTTTTTCGATTCATGTCTAGTAGTTCTTCTTCGACCGAGAGCAACTTTTCGGCCGAAAGCAATTCGTCGTGCTCCTCGTCTAGACCTGCTCCCCAGTCTTCTTTGTCATCTCCCTTTTCTTCGAACTCTCCTTTCCGTTATAGCAGACGAGGCTGAACCCGTTCTGGCTGCTGCCGAGCCTACTACTACGGGCCGTCGTCAGGCCGAGATGGTCTCGGATGTAGCTAGTGCTCTTGATGTCGAGGGAATCAAGACCATAACTAACTACTATCTGATTCCTTCTTGGATGATTCCCATCCGGCCCGGGAGGCGTACCAGAGCCAACACCGTTCGGCCGGGCTGCTTCTCGATCTACGAGCACAACTTCCGGGCAGGCTTTTGTCTTCCCCTTCATCCTTTTGTTGTAAATCTTTTGAGCTTTTATGGACTGGCCCCGTCCCAATTCTTTTCGAATTCCTAGCGGACAGTCTATGCTTTTCTGTCCCTGAACTCCATTCTCGACTTCCACCCCTCTGTAAATATTTTTCTCTATCTTTTTAAGATCAAACCTCAGGTGAAGTCTTCTTGGTTCTGCTTCGTCACCTGCTTCGGTCGGGGGATCTTCTCCGAGAAGCCTTCGTCCATTCACCATTGGAAGCAGGACTTCTTTTTCATTTCTCTGCCGGAGGAGAGGATAAGGGTGTTTGGCCCTTTCCTACTGAATGGGCACCCTTGGCCGAGGGCATTTTCGACTGCCCCACCCTCAGCTCCGAACAGCTTGCGGATGCCCATCTCTTCGAGGACGAAGCTCCCTACAACATTGCGGAGCTTCTCAAGGAGGAGGACAGGCTTATAGAGATTGGAGCCTGGCCGGACCCGTCGCACTCTCCTGCCCGGGCCTTCCCCTACCTTCCTCTCGAAGATGCCCCAGGAAAGGCCGAGGCGAGGGCTACCGTGACCAGGGCTCTGGCCGAAGTCCGTCCGTCCGAAGAGGGCGCCGAAGCTATAGCCAGGGGTAAGTCAGCTTTGGGTCAAAAGTTACTGTTGAACTTGTGCTAACTCTTCTTCTTTTCTTCTTTCAGAAATGTCTGGTCTCCGGGGCCTTATGAGCCGGATCTCCAAGCAATCTGCATCGTCCCGGCCGTCTCAACCTCGACCTGCAGAGGGGACGACGGCCAGAGGAGTTCCGGCCCCGGGCACTCGGACCACGAGGCAGACAGCGGCTTCCGCCGAAGGCCGCACTGCCGCTGCTACTCTCGAGAGGGAGCGACAAAAGGGGAAGGCGGTCGCCGGAGGTAGCGGGTGGCCCGAGAAACGGAGGCGCCCGGATGACCTCAACGAGAGGGAATCCGCCCCGGCGACCAAGAGGCCGGTGTCGGGTAGGGACGCTCCACCCTCCCGATGGCTGGGGACAAGATCAGGGAGCTTTCTTCAGAAGGCTTGTCCCTGCAATGCGTCCGGCATGCCGTCCAAGTGAGAACCCCCTTCGTCCTCATTTCTCGTTTCCGTTAGTTGCTTTGACTCATGTTTTTCTTTCTGTTGTATGCCGCGGTCATGTGCAAGGGCTCTTGCTCGCCGCCAGGCCCTCATCCAGCAGAAGCTTCAGGACATCGACCAGGCCTCGGACCAGCTGGCTTCGGGCAAAGTGGCCTCGGTGCAGCGGGATCTGGAGGACAGCATTGATGTCCTCATTGGGGCAAACTCTCGGATGCGGTCCGAGCTGGACGGGCAAAAAGAGGTGATTCAAACCACCTCAAAGGCCAGGAAGAAGGCCGAGCAAGAGCTGGATCGGGCCCAAGCCGAGATCGCATCTTTAAAGGCCGAGATCCAGGACAAGGCCAAGGAGCGGGACGAAGAGCGTCGCCGCCACGCCAAGGAGGTATCGGCTTTGAAGGCAAACTTGGAGGCCAAGACCAAGGAAGCCGACGACGTCGCTCGCACGGCCGTGGCGAGCTATAAGGAGGTCCCGGAGTACGCCGACGAAATGCTTGACGCCAGGGCTAGGGCGGCCTCGACCATGTTTGATCTGGGGATGGCCATTGCCCAAAAGGCGTGTCCAGACACAGATCTAACTGGCTTCGGCTTCCCTACCGAGGAAGAAGGCGAAGAGATCTTGGCCTGGTGGCGAGAGCTCAAGGCCGAGAGAACCCCGGCTTCTCCAGAAGGTGCCGCGGCGGGTTCGGACCGTGCTCCCCCTCCGGCGTCTCCTGGCCATACTCCTGTCAACGTGGACGGCGATGACGCCGATAGCTAATCCGAGGGCTTGTCCCGGTTCTTTTTGTTTTCAAGATGCCGAGGCCAGGCATACGGCCCATTTTTGTACTCGTATATATATAGAAGCATTTCACTCTTGTTTCATGGCATGTCTTTCCGAGTAAATAGCCGAAGTTGGTTCTGTATATGGCCGAAGCCATGCCGCTTCCGATACGGTTTGCATGGCCGAAGCCACTCCCGGTACGATTTGCATGGACTTAGAATAGTGCCGCTCCCGATACGGTTTGCATGGCCGAAGCCACTCCCGGTACGATTTGCATGGACTTAGAATAGTGCCGCTCCCGATACGGTTTGCATGGCCGAAGCCACTCCCGGTACGGTTTACACGGACTTTAGAATAATGCCGCTCCCGATACGGTTTGCATGGCCGAAGCCACTCCCGGTATGGTTTACACGGACTTAGAATAATGCCGCTCCCGATACGGTTTGCATGGCCGAAGCCACTCTCGGTACGGTTTCGGAGAAAGCTTCCCTGCGGCTTCGGCTGGCTTGGACGCATGGTCGTTCCGCAACACGAGGTTCCAGGCTTCAAAACTTCGGGGCTTCACTCGAGCGTTGTGATATCTCGCCATGCGTTGCTGATATGCCGCCAGCCGAATGCGAGCTTGATCCTTTGTCTCTTCTATAAGATCAAGGTGATCCCTTAGGGTTTCATCATTGTCCTTCGGATCATAAGTAAGAACCCTCGGCGATGGCAAGCCGACTTCAATAGGAATAACCGCTTCCACCCCGTAGGCCATTCGGAATGGGGTTTCTCTGGTAGGGGTTCGGCTTGTTGTCCGATAAGCCCATAGAATGCTTGGCAACTCTTCGACCCATCGGCCTTTAGCCTTGCCGAGGCGAGTCTTCAGTCCTTGCAATAGACTTCGGTTAGTGACTTCGACTTGGCCATTCGTCCGAGGGTGCACTACTGAAGCGAATTTATGTAGAATACCGAAGCTTGCGCAGTTATCTTTGAACCGATGGCTGTCAAACTGCTTGCCATTATCTGAGATGATTGCTCGAGGGATGCCGTAACGGCAAATGATGGACTTCCATATGAAGTTCCATGCATTACTATCGGTTATAGACGCGAGGGGTTCGGGTTCGACCCACTTGGTGAAATAGTCCACCGCCACAATAAGGAATTTCCTCTGGCCGGTGGCCATGCGAAAAGGTCCCAAGATATCAATCCCCCACTGGGCAAAAGGCCAGGGGTCTGACAGAGGTGTCAAAAGGGTTGCCGACTGGTGAATGAGGGAGCTATGCCTCTGGCACTGGTCGCAGCAGCGGACGAGAGCAGCTGCGTCCTCTCGGAGTGTCGGCCACCAATACCCTTGCCTTAAGAGTTTGTGGGCCAAGGCCCTTCCTCCTGCATGTGCCCCGTAGATTGCTTCATGTACTTCCCGAAGGGCATAATCGGCTTCGGCCG
The DNA here is from genome assembly GCA_030544215.1 of Zantedeschia hybrid cultivar. Lineage (NCBI taxonomy): Eukaryota > Viridiplantae > Streptophyta > Magnoliopsida > Alismatales > Araceae > Zantedeschia > Zantedeschia hybrid cultivar. The sequence goes on along the minus strand of JARZZO010000003.1, from coordinate 43,625,737 downwards.
GGCCGAGACATCGAAGGAGTGGCCGGCCGAAGGACTTCATATAATACCCTCCAGAAATAGAAAATGGGAAGAGCGCTGCCGGACGCGCCTTGCTTCCTTCGGATCGGACGGGACCTCCTCTCGGAGGAGAAAAGCAACCAGGGGAGTCATCCAGGTCTCTGCTTCGGATTCATTCACTTGCATGACTTCGGATTCGCCAAGACTTGGCTCAGACAATTCTTCTACTAAGACCATTTGGCCTCCTCCCCCATCCTGAGTTGATGTGAGCCGGGAGAGAGCATCGGCTCGAGCATTTTCGGCCCGAGGGATCCGCCCAATCTCAAAGAAATAAACTCAGTTAGGATCTTGCGGGTTACCTGGAGATAGGACGCCATCAATGCGTCCCGGGCCTCGTACTCCCCGGTGAGTTGGTTGGTGATAAGCTGAGAGTCGCTGAACGCCCTTATCCTTTGCGCGTCGAGCCTTCAAGCGGCTCGAAGGCCTGATGGCTTCGTACTCGGCGGCATTGTTGGTAGCCGGGAAGGAGAAGCGCAGTGCATACTCCGTGACGACCCCTTCTGGAGACGCCAAGATCCACCCGGCGCCACTGCCCGAAGAGCATGCGGACCCATCAACGTATAGTTGCCATTCATCCGTCGAGGACAAAGGAGTCGAAGCTACTTCTGTTAGTTTTAGGTGGCCTGCAAGCCAATCTGACTATGTAAATCTTGTTCATTTATTAATAAAATGGCATAATATTCATTATGTGTAAATCGCATTAATTCTCGTTTCATAATGAAGTCCGTGAATATGTGCTATAGTGATCAGATTATGATGAGATCATACTAATGAGACTGATCACTTAAACACATATATTCTTAATCGTTCCTAGTCGAAGGATATCCGAGAAGGACATCGGATATCCGGTTAGACTAGTACAGATTACTCCTGCTCATATGATGAGGGTGACTGATCTCATAAGTCACTTGTGTGGAGACACTAAGGCGAATCTGTAGGTGCTCATTAGAGAATGAGTTCACTGAACTGATCCGACTGAATCGCTGGATGCTATTGTACCTCACTATCAACCAGCTTGATTCTATTGTCCCAGTAGCGTGGATGGTCCTCGGACCTGAGACACCAAGGACACCTTGTTGGTGGACTTCTGTGCTTTGACCTTGGTTTACGAATCTCTAGTCACGGGATTCTAATAAGCCAAGGATTGGGTACAGCGGAATACCGTCGAAGGGAATTGTGTGTCAATAAGGAATCATTCGCTCTCAGTACTTAGAGAGGGAATGCTCTAGGAAGGATGCACGAAAGTCCTTAGCCAGGGCGGACGATAATATCGGGAAAGGAGTTTTCCGATATTCATCAGCGGCATCCAATCCAAGTGAGTCGACTGGTTAGGATTTGACAGCTCGCCATACCCTGAGTTGACTCGAGAGCATTGTATGAATGAAGGATTATATCCACGCGGTAACTGTCGGCGGAAAGGTTCCAAGAGTGGGTAACTTAACCCCAAATAATTTTCGGGTTCACGCGGTGTTGCTTGGCACCCAACGTGATCGGAGGCCCGGTCAAATTCGATGTGCGACATCAATTCGATTGATTAATTGATTAATAAAGGGTTATTAATTAATTAATAAAGCCAGTGAGGAGTCACTGGACTTGTTGGGCCATTAACTGGACTGGTACTTGGGCCTAGAGGGTCACACGCACATGATTCTCAAGGCGATGGATAAATAAGTGGGTTTTATACAAACCGGGTGGTTTTTATGAAAAACCGCACGGTTAGTATAAAACATAGCGAACGGGCTGAGAAGGCCAAGCTGCTGCTAACCCTAGCCGCCCCTCCTCAGTTTCTCTCTCTCTCTGGCATCCAGACAGATCCAGATCTGCTCCGCCGCTTCTCTGAATCCCGTTCGACGGGAAATCGTCCGCGCGTTGCGGCGATCGGTGCGGCGACCGGCGGAGGTTTCGTGGGCTGCGAAGAACGAGGAACACGAGGATATCCGTCGCGGGGAAGATCGCGTGGACTTCGCTAGAGGCCGGGCGCTTGCGCGGCTTGCGGTGTCACACCGACGGAACCGAACGGTTGCAGATTCGAATCCGTACACGGTGAGAATCGATTATCCGATAATCGTAGTTTTCGTTTTTCGAAACGGGAACGGATCGCTGTAAATATTTTATTTTTCGCTGCGTGAGCGATCCGGAGAAACCCGACAAACCCAACAACTTCGCCTTCAGAATCTGCACTGATTGCTTCCGGCTGAGTGGCCGAAGATGCTTCGGGAGTGAGCTCGGCAATGAAGTCAGCCAAAGCTTGAGCTTTTATTGCGGTCCGTGGCCCATAAGAGATGTCGAACTCTCCCAGTTCGATCGCCCATTTTGCTAGCCTCCCAGACACTTCCGGCCGAGAGAGGACTTGCTTCAAAGGTTGATCTGTGAAGACCTTTATTGAATGTGCGAGGAAATAAGGCCGGGGCCTCCTCGCGGAAGCGACGAGGGCCAAGGCAAGCTTTTCGAGAGCCGGATACCGAAGCTCTGCTCCGTGGAGGGCTCAGCTTAATAAACTGGCCTCTGAACGCCATCTTCTTCCTGGACGAGGACGGCACTGATAGCTGCTTCAGGAGCGGCAAGATAGACGAACAACTGCTCTCCTTGGACCGGCTTAGATAAGACGGGAACATTGGAGAGATAAGCTTTCAACTGATCGAAGGCCGACTGACACTCGTTCGTCCAGGAGAAATTGCTAGTCTTCTTCAGCAGCTTGAAGAAGGGAAAACAGTGATCCGCCGCCCTTGACATGAAGCGGCTCAATGAGGCAATCCTTCCACTTAGCTTTTGGACCTCCCGGACGCTGGCCGGGGGGGCATCTGGATGATGGCCGCAACCTTCGCAGGATTAGCCTCCACCCCTCGGCGGGTGACCAAGTAGCCGAGAAACTTCCAGGAGGCCACGCCGAAGGCGCACTTGGCAGGATTCAGCTTCATTTTGTACCCGCGCAAGGTGGAGAATGTTTCGGCCAAATCGGCCAGATGGTCCGCAGTAATGCGGCTTTTCACCAGCATGTCGTCGACGTAAACCTCCATGTTTCGGCCGAGCTGTGGGGCGAACATCTTGTTGACGAGGCGCTGATAAGTTGCTCCGGCATTCTTTAGGCCGAATGGCATCCGGGTGTAGCAGTATAAGCCGAGGTCCGTTGTAAAGCTCGTTTTATCCTCGTCATCCGGATGTATTCGGATTTGGTGATAGTCTGAATAGGCGTCGAGGAAGCTGAGCAGTTCATGGCCGGAAGTGGCGTCCACCATCTGGTCTATCCGAGGCAGCGAAAAACTGTCCATCGGACAGGTCTTGTTGAGGTTGGTGAAGTCTACACACATTCGCCACTTGCCATCTTTTTTGGGTACCATCACTACATTAGCGATCCATTCGGGATGATGCACCTCTCAGAGATGTCCCGCGTTCAGCCCCTTTTGTACTTCAGCCTGGATGGCCATCCTTCTTTCTTGATTGAAGGTGCGCCGTTTCTGCTTGACCGGAGGCTGGTTTGGGTCAACGTGCAGCCGATGTTCCGCCACCTGCGGGTCGACTCCAGGCATGTCCGAAGGAGACCAGGCAAAGACATCGAGGTTTTCCTTCAAGAATTCAACCAGTCTTTCGGCTTCAGTCTTCTCGAAACTGGAACCTATCATTAGTGTTCGGCCTTCTCCTCTCGGAACTGGAATGGTTGTAAGTTCCTCTCCCGGGGATGCTTCGGCCGAAGATTCGATCGAAAGGGATTCGGCCACAGCCCTTTGACCGAAATCATATAGCATTGCCGGGCAGCTTCCTGATTTCCCTTGGCTTCGCCGATTCCGTGGCCAGTACAAAACTTCAGCTTCTGATGGAAAGACGAAGGTACAGCTCCAATTCCTCCGATCAGCCTTCGGCCAAAAATTGCGTCGTAGGCGCCGAGTCGACCTTTACGACGGCAAAATCCGTTTCAACGGTCAATTGCCGTGCGGCTGTACCTAGGGTTACAGGTAGCCGGACGATGCCTTCTACTCGGCAAGGCGAACCATTAAAGCCGAATAGAGGCCCCCGGTGAGGTTTCATATCAGCCTCATTCAAACTCATCTTTAGAAACAATCGTAAAAAAGTACATTGGGAGCACTTCCATTATCAACAAAGATACGATGAACATTGTAAGTTTTCATTACAACATTTACAGTGAGGGCATCGTCGTGAGGGACCTGAACGTTGCTCAGATCCTCCTGGCCGAAGACGATGTCTTCTTGATGAAGCCGCTTTGGCCAGGCATCGATTGCTGCTACCTCTGCTGTAGCATCGGCTCGACGACGCCTTGCTCCCTCTCCTGGTCCTCCGGATATCAACATAATCGACCCGGCATTGGGTCGTTGGTGTGATGCTTCCGCCAGGGCTGAAGTCACTTTCGGTTGAGGTGGGACTTCTTTATCCGGGAGCTGCCGTGGCCTTGCTGCTTCGGGGGCGTCCCGGTTCTGCCGCTGTTGAGGCTACACTCGCCGGTACTGCGGCAGACGGCCTTCCCGGATGAGGTGATCAATCTCCTCCCGAAGGTGCCGGCATTCGTCAGTTGAATGGCCGGTCTCTCGATGGTACTCGCAATATTTGCGGGAGTCTCTTCGGCGAGGATCAATCTTGATGCGCTCCGGCTGCCGAAGCATACCTTTCACCTCCATGAGCATCCGGGAGGGTGGAGCAGGTAGTGGCAGATACCGCTGCTGCGGATCTCGGTGCTTGTCTCGGTCCCATTTTTCTCTCCGGTATCACTTGCGAGAGGGTTCCTGATCTTCTGGGCGAGGACGAATCACTGGAGGGGTAGCCGCCGAGACTGCCTCGGCAGTACTCTTGCCCTTGGACATCATCAGGGCCTCCCGGTTGATATACTTATGAGCCCGAGCCACCAGGTCCTGGAAGGTGGGGGGATGGCGCTTTTCGATGGAGCTGAGAAGCCCCTCGTCTGAGCATCCACTGATTACGGCCGAGACCGCAATCGAGCTGTCCAGGTTTGGAATCTGGGCTGCTTCGGCTCGGAACTTGGTGAAATACTCTTGAAGAGTCTCGGTTGGTCCTTGCCGAATGGCAAGCAGACTGGCCAAGGTTTTACATTGCCGAGTGGCATCATAAAACTGGTCGGTAAACAGTTGGCCCAACTGTACTAGAGAATGAATGGAATTGGGAGCCAACGTTTCGAACCAAGTCAAGGCTATTTTTTCTAGGGTGAGAGGGAAGAGACGGCAACGAACTGTCTCGAAAACCCCTCGGACAGAGAGGTAGGAATTGAATCTCTGGAAGTGGCAGACCGGATCTGTCATTCCATCATACAGAGGCCCTTTCGGCAGTTTAAAGTTGGAAGGTACCTCGATGGCTAGAAGTTTTGGAGAGAAAGGAGTCTGCTCCAGGATGGTGCTGGCTAGAGGTGCTCCATACGGCCGAGATACCATCTGCTGCATTTCCTTCCTTATCGCTGTTAGCCGTCGATCCAAATCTTGGGTGGTTGAAGTGGTGACCGAACGTCCTTCGGCCTTGGTTGGATGAAATCCGGATGGTGCATAGTCCGGCTCTGTTAATATATGACTAGCGCGAGGGACTCGGCCTGGCGGCCCGAACGGCTCGCTGTGTGTCGAAACCGCCTCATCGTGGAATGCCCGCGAGGGTGTTGGTTGTATCCTCGCAGCTTGTGCATGACAGAATTGAGGAGGCGGCGGTACCTGCTGCGGGGGCTGATTTAGCAATCCCATATGCTAGGCGATAGCAGACACCATATCTCGCAAAGGCGCCAAGGAGGTGACAGTAGCGGCCAGTGTGGCCACTTGCTGCTGGAGTTCTTCCACCCGGTCGTCTCTGGGAGCGAGGGACTCCGGTATAGCTGGAAGGACGGAACCTTGCGGAAGAACAGAAGCAGCACCTTCGGAGTGGAGCGCCTGCGCTAGAGTCGCCCGTGTCTCCGCCTCGTCTTGGCCGGATCGTCTGGTCACCGGACGATGAGACATGACTTCTTGTTGATTTCCCACAGACGGCGCCATGTGATGTAGCCGAAGCTATCACAGTCGGATTCCGAAACTGGAATCCGAGATGGTAAGATTGAAGATAGGAAGGGCGACAAGGATCCGGATCGAGATGTGGGCGGAGTACGGGACCGAGGCTCCGAGGCCGAGAGGTGCCGAAAGGTACTCGGAGGAAGACTTGCCGGGGGCGAAGCCGAGACTCCTTCGGCCGAAGGGGACCCGGTCGGTGAAGAGCGAGGCCGAGACCTCTGGAAGTAGACCGAGACCGGTGGCCGAGGCCGGCTCGGGCGAAGAGGTCGGCGAAGATTCGAATTGAGGCCCCTGCAAGAAGAAGAACCAGTCAGTGAGGGTCCCGGGCTTCGGCCCAAGAGAACCCCCTCTGACGGCTAAGTTAGCTTCTGAAGAAGATTTGATTCAGAAGTGAAGGAAGAAGAAGAAGCTTAAAAGCTTTGGACTATAGTCCGTGGTCATTCGACATACCTTTTGTAATAAATAGCCTTCTATTTATAATGGAGGATAGAGGTTACTTGGTTGTTGCAGCTGATATAGGACTATGTTTTAGGTTACTGGTAAACCGCCATAGCGCCTAACAACCCACCGGAGTGGGCCGGATACGGCTACTGGGCCGAAGGACGGGGGCCGCTGCTAGGCCGAGGGCCTCTTGTGAGTTGCGGGCAATTGGGCTGAAGGCCACTTGTGGGCCGAGGGCCACTGGGCTGCTAACGGGCCGAAGGCAATTGGGCTGAAGGCCGCTTGTGGGCCGAATGCCACTGGGCTGCTAACGGGCCGCTGTTGTTGGGCTGCTAATGGGCCGAATCGTATTCTGCCCCATCATCTTTGAAGTCTAGAAGGCCCAACATGATTTTTTTCATTGGGAAAAAACCCAAGCATTGAAAGATTGATTTTCTCCGTCAAGATCAAAAATATGGCAATGTGCAAGGCAAAGGTGCAACAGAGGCAAGGGAAGAAGCACATGTACCGGATCGAAGGTGCCATAAAAAAAGGCAGATTACAGGCGTTGCGTTCGAAAGGGAGACCAAAGATTCAAGGGCCCTGTGACCTGCCGTCCCCTGCTGTTCAAGAGCAAAGAATCTATCAGTTCTTGTTTCCAGGCGGCCGGTCCTTCAATGCCTGTGCACCAGTGGGTTGAGTAGTGATTCCAGATGGATTTCCTTCCGCTCCCCAGAGAAGTCTCTTCACAAGTCCTGAGATTCTTAGAGATGGGATAATCGTAGGGTCCTTGAGACAATTCGAAACTCTACTGAGGGTGGGCAAGATAGCATTTCTAACCGAATGTCACTTTTAGATAAAAAACATAGGATAGCGCTATTACATAGTAGGAATTCACTGCCGGCACTACCTGATCCACAAGCTGTTCATGCTACATTATGACTATCAAGCCATCAAGTACATTCATGGACAATACAAGCTCAACTCCCTAGTGCCAAATGGGTCTCATACTTTTAGGAGTTCACGTTTGTGGTCCAGCACAAGTCAGGAGTGTAGAACAAGGTCGTTGATGCCCTCATCGCGGAGATCAAAATAGAAAAACTGCAAGGTGCCCACCCCCTCGCACTTGCCTCCACCCTCGGACCACATGCCTATGAAAATGCTCACGACTTTCTTGAAGGGCATGTTGGGTCTTTTTTCTAAGATCCAACTATGTGTCTTTAGTAAGCTAGCTAAGGAAAGCTCTTTGTCCGCTCAGAGCATGTGCCGATCTTCAATAGCCACAAGTTCAGGCCAAAAGAAAGGCAGATTCACTATATAAGGGAATTGCTTCTTCAATCGATGAATCTCGGACTTAGACTGAGACGGTTAGCTCTTGCCCCGCACCTAGACTGGCTTAGAATCAATGCTTTGACCGGTACCCTACGTCGAACACTTTAATGTTGTCTGTCCTAACAAGCCAAATATCGTATATAATAAAAATATCTAAATTCTAAGCGCTTTGCAAGTTGCTTAAGAGCAAAGAGCCTATTGGTTTCCTCTATGCGCTTCAGTTTCATCCTAGTACACTGAACTCCTTGTCAAATCAAAAATCGTGTAAGGGGCCACCCGCCCATTCCCCTGACCCCCTCACTCCCAAAGGAATGAGAGGCCGCATCGCACTTTGTGCAAAACCCTTGCAAATGAGATTAGGAATGCCATCAAAAATCAAATGCAATAGTGTAGGTTAGAGCAAAGCCCCAAATGGCATCTCTTACAGTGGTATCACTTTACCATCACCTGAAATGCGCGAAACTTCGATTGGTGGAAGCTAGTCCATGAAGATTCTCCCTTTTCTTACGTGCAATTCCCCTCTTTCGGTAAGCATCCTGTATCTCTACAAATGAACATTTCTCTAAGCTATCCTGTAGCTTATGCGTCGTTTGAAAGCTGCTCCGAGGATCCAACGAATAGCTAAGAAATGTTGACGATCCCTGGCTACAATCCAGGGGACATCATAAGGAGTATCTACGGTGTCGACCATCAGTTTGATGACATCGCGTTCAGTTCGAGTTGGGCGATGAAAAGTTTCATATAAAATAGCGCGAACTCTCGTTCTTTTACCTTCTTTCATGCGAAAGTTTACCAATTTCTTGATCAATTGTTTTTGCTCAGTATCCAAGTCCCCAATATAGCTGACAAATTCTGAGAAATTGGAAGGTGCTTTGTCAAACGAGGCTGAGAAATTGATATTACGCAATGGTTACTGCCCATCTTGATCAGCCAACTCCCCTATTTCCTTCCATCAAAAATCTTGTACGATACACGGCATAAAATAAACAGACAGAGCTCCATTGTATTTTTCAACCACCATTTCTACAAAACGAGTACACTTGGCCCGCTTAAATCATTTCATTGACTAATGATGGTCAGACAAAACCCCGGACAATAAAACGAATGCACTCCTATAATACGAGATTTCAATCGATCATGACAGTCAAAAGACTGCAGCCGACAAAACTAAACTAAAAAAAAAGGTGTCTGTAAACAGCGGAGAATCAAACACATGATTAAATCATCCATCCCCACAGAACAAAGATTCTATCCTGCAAGCGAGTCCTCCACCCGGTCATCTGATAACAAGGAGACTAGCCTAGTGACACTGCGAGTCAGTAGGGAACAAGGCAAGGAAGATAGACATGTTCGTTGAAAGGTTTAGGTATTGACCCGGACCTTTTGTTGCCTGTAACAAGTAGAGATCTAGCAACGGATGAGAGTCACGAGATCATTGGTCTTGGATGTATCGTGAGGTTGTGCCGAGTCAAATCTGCTCCGGTTTTTTTCGTTGCAGAAAAGAGATCCCTTACCCCCGCTTTAAAAAATGATGAATATGAGGAGGCCGCAGGTACTATGGATCCCCTGACTCCCAATCGGGTTGTCTTCCCGGGTCTCGCCGGTGTTGCCAAGTCGTGTTGTGCCTCGAGATGGCCGTCTCCTGTTCCCCTGCCAGTGGGGAATCTGCTCCCGGGTGGTCGCTCTGCAGCGTCTGGCCCGTCCTCTAGGCACCTTGGAAGGCAGGGAGTGTGACAACATACACGCTTCCCCAGTCCTTCTCATCACTTGCAGGGTTTGGTGGCCCGAAATTGACTTGGCTTCGCCAAAAGGCCTCATCTCGCAAAGCCCGGCTCGCGAGGTGTCCCTCTCGCAGTAGGGAATCTCCCCCCGCCTCGCTCTTGTGACATGCTATGTTTCCCTTCTCCATTCCCAAGTAAAGGTTGAGTCCCATGCTTTTGTGGATCGCGGTCTCACACGCTAATCCATACAGGTGCCCATAGTAGGCTGGCCGCCCTACCTAAACCAATCATCATATCGGTCCCTTGCCCCATTGCCGGAAAGGCTCAGCTTCAAAACCGTACATGGAGCTTCCGCCTCATACAGCTCCTCTAGGGATGGAGGTAGGCCCAGCCCAAGCTTGTGGGGTTAAGGTTGTAAAGTACAGAATTAGGACGAAAAATCTTCCTTCACAAATTGGGTGAAATAAGGGATTTTATACCTTCTTGCGGAGATCCTCCGCCATCTCGCGGATCTGATCCCTTTCAAGTCTGTCGACGAACGGACAAAGCTGCCCCTCTATATAGCGGGTCCTTTTGCTGCCGTTGCTGTCTCCATTGGCAGCCTGCACTCGATCCACCAAATCCACCCTCATATCCTCTAGATATGAGAAAACTGCTTCTTCGGGATTTCCAAAGATCGAGATCAAATCTGGATGTCTAGAGAGTGAATCAGCTTTCTTCTTCTACGTAATAATGAAAGAGAGATATTCTATCTACACAATTATGAAAGAAAGAGAACGATTGGTCAATGATAAAGTGTTAAATTGATCATTTAAAGGCAATCATATGCACCATACTCATGTTTTTATTTGCAAAATAGCATGAAATGGTAGATAATTGTGTAACAAGCCCAATGGTACCAATTTCATCAAATTCTGACTTAAAAACATCGTCATTTCATGTGATCAAAGGAGTATAGCGCATTTGCGGTTTCTCGACAAAACCGAGACGAAATGAATAAATATGATGATATTTTTATGATAATGCGTTAATTTATATTTATTTTATGTGAACAGGACATGCCGATGACGCAGTGCAGCTGGTGGAGTTTTCGGAAATTTGGGGGAGGTCTAGTGTGCGGATTTCAACTAAAACAGGGGCAAAAATGCAATTTGATTCCGTCATTCGCTGGAGTTTCCCAAAACCCACTATTTCCTTCCGTCTCTCCAATTTCCTAAAACACATCTCGTCCTTTATTTTAAAGATCCTCTTTCTCTCTCTCGTTTTAGAAAGTGAACCCTCTTTCTTTTCCAGTTTCCTTTTTCTCCCCAATTTTCCAACTCCAGTCCGACTTCTTCTCCAGTTTCCTTCCCACGCCTATCTTCCTATCTATATTAATCTATCCTCCTCTCCTTCCCAGGCACCTTCTCCCCCTCTCTCGGTTTTCTCTCTTTTGTTCCAGCAACCTCTCTTTCTCTTCCTCTCCGGTTTCCCGTTCTCTCTCCGTAATCTTTCTCTCTCTCTTCTATTCCTCGCCCTCCGCAGCTCCCTTCTCTCCGGCTCTCCCTCTCTTTCTTCCTCGGTTTCTCTTTCTCTCTGTTTCTATTCCTCTCTTCTCCTCTCTCTCTTCTCTTCCTCCCTGCAGCCGGTTCTTCCTCCCTTTCTCTTCTCTTCCACTCTCCCACGTCTCTTTCTTTCGGTCACTCCTCTCTCCTCTGCCCTCTCTCTCCGGCAGATTCCCTCTCTCTCACGATCTCTCCCAGCATCCGGCGAGCCTTCCAGCTGTGGTCACCGGCCCTCCAGCAGCAGCTTCATCCGGTGTTGAAGCCTAGCCGGCTTCCACCTGTGCACCTGGGCACCAGCAGTTCCACTCACCAGCCGTTGCTCTGCACGCCCTCCACACGCCGGCAGCTTCTCCACACGTTGCACCTTCAGCAGCCACGTCTCAGCCCATGCATGCAAGCCTCTTTCCAGCAACACCTCCACGTACTGTCTCAGCTTCCAGCTGCAACCCAGTACCGCCACGCGCTGCATGCCCCACGCGCATACCGGCAAGCATTCCCCAGCTGCCAGCATCAGCTACCATGCGCTGTGCCTGAAGCAGCTACCAACGCACCCAGCGCATGCGAGCCAGCTGAAGCTTCCTCCACTTGCTGCCATGCACAGCCAGCAGCTCCATGCATCCTTCCACGCACCTGCAAGCTTGTCCAAACCTCCAGCAGCGCATGCATGCGCTATGAGTTGGTCCACTGCACCAACCAGCAAACCCAACGAAGCTGCCATTGTTTTTGTGTTCTTTCTTTATCCCCCCACTAGCATAGTATTTGTTATTTAATTAGGGATAGTTGTTAGTATTGTTTAATTAGTCTTAGGTTATTTAATTAGGGTTAATTCTTGATTGGTTATCGTTTTATTAATTATTAGTTATTTAATTAAGTTATTTGATTCATGGTGTTTAATGATTTGTACAATCAAACAATAGGTTGTTTTTGTTGTTATAATTTTTAGTCGTGCTTATTTTTATGTGTGTTTATGTTTAATTTCTGAAAAAGAAAAGAGAGAAAAAGATTTGTTTAATTTAGATAATTATAATTTTAGGTAACATTAGTTAATTTAATTCGAGTTTAATTAAGTAATTAGTTTCCTTAAATTTTCACTTATTTTTAGATTCACTAAAGTCCAAAGTTTTCAAAGTTAAAATCTTAACTCCCTGTGGATCGACTCGGACTCACCACTATCAATTTTCAAAATTTGATTTGAGTGAGCCGGATAAATTTAGATTGAACGTTTTCATATGTTTAACGACGCACAATTCAAAACGATCAATTTTTGGCGCCGTTGCCAGGGAGTTAGATTTTTAATTTTGATTATCTTGGATTTAGTGTAATTAATCTTTAGCTAATTTTATTTTTCTTATTTTTGCAGGTAAATTGAAAAAAAAAAAAAAAGGAAAAGCGAAATCATGGTAAGTGTGTTCCAACTTTCTATGTTTCAATTTCCTTATTCTAGTTAGTTTCCTTTTTTGTAGTTTCTAGTTTAGATAGGTTTCTATTAATTAAAAAAGGAACAAAAAGAAGAACATCCAAATTTAAAAATCTCCATTTCCAAGATTAGAAACCTCCCATGTTAAGTCATGCATCATTTAGGACTACATTTTTAGAATGTTTCCTTTGTTGTAAATTTCCATTTTGTTGAAGATTGCGGGTGACAAGGTGAGATCTCTACTTTCCTTAAATACCATGTTCATGCATTTCCATGATTGCATAGAACCCCTTGTTTGAATTGGTTGTGCACTTCACATAAAAACATCTTAAAGGGCAAGTCCATTAACAAAATAAGGTGGGGATTTGACTACCCTTCCTTGGCCCAAAAACAACCATCCCTTGCACTCTTTCACTAACCCAAGCCCATTAAAAGTGAGTCGAAATTCAATTTAGGGTTCACAATGAGATTTGGGTCTAGCTTGAGCCCACTATCACTTTTGGAAACCGGTGTCTAAGGCTAGAGGTCAATGGCAAACGCTTAAGTGGGTCGGTGGTTCTTCAATTAGGTCCCTACGAAAGTAGGGGGAGCCTCCCACCACCCCACCTCTTACCTGGCCGATTGATAATTGTGAGGGTGGATTTGAATTAAACCTAGATTAATTTGTGAGAAACACATCATGTAGGCTAGTTTAACCATAGTTGTCTTAGGAATAATTGTGTGATAACTTGTTTGCATCATTAATAAAAATAAAAAAATAAAAAAATAAAAAGATTTTCAGCATGGAGTGGACTCAAATGAACCAATTTCTTGGCCCATGTCTTAATACCATCACACCTTTCCCTCCACCACCTAATATGGATTTAGCTCACAGATTAGCTAAGCTAGACAAGTTGGCCCACACAATTGATCAATTTCTAGCTTTGGGTCCAGAACCGTCCTCATATCCCACACAATCATATACCTATCAAGAAAGATGTCCCGTTTGGGTCAATCAGGACCATTATGATACCCCACCTGCTCTTCAATTTCCACCTCACCAGGCCCAAGCTCCAAGTCTAGTTATCCAAGACTTCTCAGATTGGCCCCAATTCCAAGTCTACTCTAGTGGTTTGGCCCACAATCATGGACACTCCGATTATCCATTGTCCACAAGCTCTTATCCACCTTGCTTCCAATCAAATTATTCGACATATTCTTATTCTTCGCAGTCTGATTATCAGCCCAGTTATCCGCATTCTCAAGATGATCAATTCATGCAACTTGAACAAATAGTCTTGGCCCAACAACAAACTATTGGTAGAATGCAGGCCTTAGTTGACTGTTTGACTGAAACTAATCTAAGGATGGATTTAGAAGAAGTGCTTAGCAAGCCCATTGAAAATCTGCAATCTTTTTCACCTGATTTTGATCAACAAATCAACTCACAAATTCAACTTGACATCGTTCAATCCGGCAATGGTCACATCATGCCTGATCCCGAAAACGGAGAGAATCTTACGGAGTCGCATCAGGTGAGAATAGGGAATGCTAGCATGAATCAATCTATGAAAAATCCTGAGACTGGTCAACAAGATGCCTCCATGATCATACATGTCTGTCCTGAGGAAAGCTTAAGTGATAGAAAAGGAGAAGGAGAAGTGAGTGATCTTTTAGAGGTTAATCCGGATTTTGAACACTTCATATTCCCCACAGTAGAAGTCAATATGCATGCTAGTCCGAACCTCGAATATTTTTTCTTCCCAATAGAGAAAGTGGATATTCTAGAAGATATATACCCGGTGGATAGAGAGAAGATGGAAAACCCTCAGACTGACCAGCAAAGTGAAGTCACGATCACACCTATCTCTCTTGAGGTGAGCTTGAAGGAAAAAGGAGAAGGAGAAATGAGTGATTTACTGGATATTGAGCTGGACTTTGAACACTTTCTATTTCCCACAGAGGAATTAAATATATATGATGGTCCGGATCTTGGATATTTCTTCTTCCCAATGGATCAGAAAGTGGATAATCTTGAGGAATTGCATCAAAAGAAAATTGAAGCCATAGACTTAGCTAATCATCAAGAAGAGCCTATTGAGGGTAAGTTGGGGGGAGATGAAGGAGACGGGAAGGATTCTAGTGAGAGCCCAGATATTCACCTACCTATGATCTGTTTCCCGAGTGTTAGAGAATCTAAGCCCAATAGCCTCCAAAAGCTGGCCCGACTCAAGGAGGTGATGGAATTATTGGGCCAAGTTCACATCAACAGCCATTTTCTCAAAGAAACTCACTGTATTGCCCAACTCAATTCTTACAATATCGATAACATCAATCTTTACTGGATTTTATTGAAATTTGAGGCCAAACCGAACCTGTTCTCAGTCTCTATCTTTGAGAAATTTGGAATCCACAAATTAAAGTGTACGTCGGTTGCTTTGCAGTCAATTGATCATTTCATTAAGCAGCCACATGACATGATCCAAGATACTCTTATTCAGATGGATAGGAGCCACATATTTGCTGATTTCCCCATCTTCGACATTGGATCATCCCCTACAGTGAATCAATGGTCCATCATTCTGGGAACTTTTGATCTTTTTATCGAGGATCAAGTCCTTCAATTTAGTCAAGGACAAGAAGCAGGGTACGTAGTTGACATGGCCTATGAATCAAGTAGAACTAATATCCCATTGACCATGTTGAAAAATTATTTTCTCTAGAGCCTCAATGATAACATTCTGACTCATCAACTACATGCAATGCTGAGTGCACTCCAACCAACAAACTTCAAAATGCATGCACTGAAATTTGTGCTAGTAGGTATTGGATAGTGTGCACATTCCGTCTGGCTGAAGACGATAAACTTAGCGCTTGTTGGGAGGCAACCCAATATTTTACTTCAGTTTTTGTATTTCTTTCTTTTTAGGTCCCTGAGCAGCAATCGCTGTGGGTACATCGCATCCTCTTCATTACAGGTTGTTTCGCTCCTTCACAAATTCTCTTCTGGCTGACATATTTTCCATATCTTTTATGCCATTGAGGACAATGTCAATCAAGTTGGGGGGTGGAACAATCAATTTGATATGCATTTATTGAAAATCTTTTGAAGAAAACTGATATCTTTCACTGAAAAATGGTCAAATTTTTAAAACTTCTTCTCACATCCTATGAAAATTACATGAAAATCATGTCTCATTAAGTAAATCTTAAACAAATCAGTTTTCTGTTAGTCACATTGGTTATAGAGCCTTTAAAGTTTAAATATCCCACTTCACAAAAGTCCTCGGCAGGATGATTTTCACACACACACGGCAACTTAGAATAAATACAAGATCTTAAAAGTATAGAAATGCTGGAATTAACCTCAAGGATAAGACTACTTATTCTAATTTTTCTTTTGGGTTGAACGAAAGGAATGTGTAAGATCCGTAATAGGGGACTGTCCCACTCAGCACTCTAAAAGAGGCGGTCATTTAAAATGGACAGCTGTAAACACTAAAGGCAATAGAAGGTGTTAAAAGAGCTAAAGGAAGATAGGTGGCAAAAAGTACGCACCTCCCTTCAAGCAATTCAAAGAGAGTGGCAAAATGTACGCACTCTCAAAAGTAAAAGTACAATGCAATGAAAGAAAACGTCACGCTAAAAAGTCCATCGTAACAAAAACATGACCAAGTCGTGAAAAGTGCTAAGTTGGGACGGGAACTGAAAGACGATCCTCACTGACTGATCGGGAAATCTTTTATTCTCCTCTCTTCCCCAGGTAGTCTTATCTAAAGGGTAGTAAATGCAAGAATATACCAGAAAGGTCGGAAACGAGTTCTAAGTGTGTCAAATTTCATGCACAATCACCTGTCTGAATCAAAATATTGTGGGATATGAAAACTTTTAGCTCAACCAAACGGCTACCACTTAAATTGATTGTGAAAGATACTATAAATGAAGCATGATAATTCATTGTTTGTCCTAACTTTTCCTTATTTGCATTGATAAGGGACTAGCAATGAGTAAGTCGGGGGGTGTGATAAAGTGTTAAATTGATCATTTAAAGGTAATCATATGCACCATACTCATGTTTTTATTTGCAAAATAGCATGAAATGGTAGATAATTGTGTAACAAGCCCAATGGTACAAATTTCATCAAATTCTGACTTAAAAACATCGTCATTTCATGTGATCAAAGGAGTATAGCGCATTTGCGGTTTCTCGACAAAACCGAGACAAAATGAACAAATATGATGATATTTTTATGATAATGCGTTAATTTATATTTATTTTATGTGAACAGGACATGCCGATGACGCAGTGCAGCTGGTGGAGTTTTCGGAAATTTGGGGGAGGTCTAGTGTGCGGATTTCAACTAAAATAGGCACAAAAATGCAATTTGATTCCGTCATTCGCTGGAGTTTCCCAAAACCCACTATTTCCTTCCGTCTCTCCAATTTCCTAAAACACATCTCGTCCTTTATTTTAAAGATCCTCTTTCTCTCTCTCGTTTTAGAAAGTGAACCCTCTTTCTTTTCCAGTTTCCTTTTTCTCCCCAATTTTCCAACTCCAGTCCGACTTCTTCTCCAGTTTCCTTCCCACGCCTATCTTCCTATCTATATTAATCTATCCTCCTCTCCTTCCCAGGCACCTTCTCCCCCTCTCTCGGTTTTCTCTCTTTTGTTCCAGCAACCTCTCTTTCTCTTCCTCTCCGGTTTCCCGTTCTCTCTCCGTAATCTTTCTCTCTCTCTTCTATTCCTCGCCCTCCGCAGCTCCCTTCTCTCCGGCTCTCCCTCTCTTTCTTCCTCGGTTTCTCTTTCTCTCTGTTTCTATTCCTCTCTTCTCCTCTCTCTCTTCTCTTCCTCCCTGCAGCCGGTTCTTCCTCCCTTTCTCTTCTCTTCCAATCTCCCACGTCTCTTTCTTTCGGTCACTCCTCTCTCCTCTGCCCTCTCTCTCCGGCAGATTCCCTCTCTCTCACGATCTCTCCCAGCATCCGGCGAGCCTTCCAGCTGTGGTCACCGGCCCTCCAGCAGCAGCTTCATCCGGTGTTGAAGCCTAGCCGGCTTCCACCTGTGCACCTGGGCACCAGCAGTTCCACTCACCAGCCGTTGCTCTGCACGCCCTCTACACGCCGGCAGCTTCTCCACACGTTGCACCTTCAGCATCAGGCAAGCGCATTGCGCTATAAGCCAATCGGGTAAGCGAATTGTGTTAAGCCAAGAAGTAGGATAGGAGGAGCGCTAGTAGCGAATCCCTGAGAATGGAATGAGATATCGAGAAATTCATTCAGCTGACAATCAATATTTTCTATGTTCAGTACTGGTGGGCACATGCACATAGGGTATTGAAGTATGAAAGTCTGGGTCTCTCGCCCGTGTTAGCTTTAGCTCGTCTTCTTCTGCTAAGGGTCATCCGTAGCTTCTTTGCTTTGAGCAAATCCCCCTGTAACGAATTCTTTGGATTCAATACTCCCCACTGCGCCCGCTCTTTTTTCAACTGCAACTGAAAACTAGAAAATACCCTCTTCATGGCGATTGCCAAAAACTATAGTTTGAAGGTGTGCCCCGGCCCTACTGCTTCAGTCTATCTGCATTCCCATATGGATGAAAAAGCCTTTCTACACTCTCTTAACGCATTAGCAAAGCCGTCTAAATCTGCTGAATAGGAAAAAATCCTCCTATCTGAGTATAGGTGGGGTAGAAAGGTTGAGCAGAGGTAGGCAAGTTTGTAAGGTAGAGTTCCTCGGCCTACTCCTTCATTGTTTAAAACGACCAGAAAAAGCACTAGGTGTGATCTAGTTCTTGTTCTAAGGGTCTCAAAGTCTGCTTAGAAAACTTGAACCCTTCACGTATGAGATTGCCTGTGAGCCTTGTGCTTCCCTTTACATAAGGACGAGGTCAACGTTCTTCTTATAGCTCTTGCTCAACTCCTTTCGTAGCTTCGTTCCTTCTTTGCTCAATATTATGAATATATGCTAAATTGGACTGGGAAGGGGAGATGGGGCTGGAATCTTACCTCAAGCAAGCCCTTGACCTCGCGTCTGCTCGGACTCAAACTAGATAATTCACATTCTATCAGCCGAGAAGGGAACCCATTTCCAAAAGGAAATATAGAAAAGGACTCAAACACCCCAAAAAGGTAGAAGGAACAGGGCGGGATAAAGGAAAAGGACCGACGGTTAGGATTGGTGGCTGAAGGGGCAGACTCGAACAACTCGCTCTAGGGAAGTAGCAATGGGACTAGGAAAGACTGCTACAATGGATATCACCTTTCTTTCCGAACAAAACTAGCATAAACATCAACTTTTTGACTGGTCTGCCATCTAAAGGCGCTAGAATGGCTGAAGGGCTGATCTTGAGGGTAACCGTCGCTTGCTTAGACTGCGGATATCCCTTTTGTCTAACTTACAGAAAGAAAGAAACTGACTGGCTTTCCCTTGCCTGAAAGATTGCCCTTGCAAACTTCAATGCCAATTGAAAGCGATACAACTACTGGTTTGAGTACTCAGTGACGGAGGCAAATTCAAAATACTGGTAGGGGGACTGAGACAGACTCCCCAGGGAAGCCCACTGGTTGGAAATCAAGTCCAAGTGGCTCTGGCTTGAAGGCAACTCTCACTTCAACTAAATGGCAACTGCTGGATCAACTTCAACTAGATCCCTCCCTAACTTCCCTAAAGGACTGAATGGCAAAGAGAAGAAATGAAACTAGCACTGGTTTGAGTCTCTACTCTATCTACCTCTCCATATACAATAGAGGCACAAGCTAAGGCCAAGGAAGGAACCGAAAGCCAACTCGTCGCCATCCACTGTACCTGCAAGTGCCTTGTCAGTCAAGTGGGCGCAGCACAGAATTTGTGAGTTTCCCCGAAATAGTATGAATTTCGAATCCCGGACAGTCTGCTTGACAGTGCCTCGTTGTTCTCTCTCCGGCGGAAAAGGGAACGATTGTTTCGTTTCCTGCTTGTGGAGTTCCACATCTATTTATCATGCACTAACCTACTATTTATTTCTCATGCTTGCGGCAGGGAATATTTTATAGTAGTTAATTCAATAGACTCAGCTTGCTTGGTTGTATCGGGAGAGACAAAACTGCTCCGTGGGCTTCACTTGCTGAGCCCAACCCCTACCCGCCTTTCCCTTGCGTACCACATAACTACTACTAAGTCAAAAAGTAAACATATCATACTTCGAGAGGGACGGGCTTGAGGAAAAAGAGGTAGTGACTTGTTTGCTTGGTGAGGTAACCGTTGGCTTGATGATCAGACGAACCTTGATCGCCCCTCGCGTGCCGGGCGATGATGATTGGTTGCAAACCAACATCTGTGTACCTCCGGCGGAAAGGTATGTAATGTCATTATAGATGGAGGAAGCTATGAAAATATGGTAGCCAAAGAGATGGTCGATAAGTTGAAGAACGAAAAGCATCCCCATCCTTAAAAGATCTCCTGGTTGAATAAAGGGAGGGATAGAGAGAAGCTTTCAGTAAGTAGGAGTGGTGAAGGCATCTGCTCTTCTATAGTTATAGTGGAACCCTTCATTCTTATTTCAAGAGGGCATTTCCCAGCCATTGTGGACAAAGGATAGTCTGATATCATTGTTAAGGAAGGAGTATTTTATAGGTTGCTAGGCAGCCGGAATTAAGCCTTTAGGAAAAGAGGGATCAAGAGTCAAAGGATTAGGTTCGGAGAAGAGATTTCCACCAGGAGAAGGTATGGAATTGGCTAAGGCCACGGAAAGGAGGGTGAGGATGACATGGGAGTAAGGAATGCCTAAATATTGTTTATAGGATCTTCCAAGAAGGAGCTATTTATATTAGTCTACCGTTGCCTGTCCTCTCATCGGGAAAAGAAAGAGAGGCTCAGGTTCCCAGACAACTATATTGTTACTAGCTAGAATGAATTAATGCACATTGCCAGATACTAAGTGACCTTCTCTATGGCCTCAGTCCAAGCCAGGGACAAAAGCAAAGGTGCCAGTCCAACGAGGGAGTTCGGCTACGCAACTAAGATAAGCTTACTCTCTGAACAAGAAAGGATATCTACGTTCTTGGGATTCGACTTGACTTGCTAACTGATCCAAGTAAGATAGGAGGAGAATACCAGCCAAGTCACAAGTCATCAGACCAGAAAAAACATTCACTCGGTCTTTCTGAGGTCCGGAAGCGCGACTGCACTATATGACTTCCTTGCTAGGTTCCGTTCTGGATAATAGGTTTGAGCTAGTTTCAGAAAGATAGACTGAAGCGTTCGGGAGTGTTTTGCCAGATGCAAGAGTAGAGCTGACTGTCCGGATCACCAGGAGGTCTTTTGACCGTCTAGGAGTAGTCAGAAGCTTTCTACATCTAGAAGTCAAACCTTGAGGGTATAGGAGGAAGCGAGTAACCATCAAGAAAGAAATAGTACAGTATAACTCCCATTCATATAAAATAGGACAGTGGCTTCAAATGGCTTACTGGTTTCCACCCTCACGAAATGCCGGACAAGCGGTAGGCCCCGAAAAGACTATTCCTTAAAGAAGTAGTCCGAAGGTCAGGTTGTTTTAGTGACTGCCCGAATAACAAATAGCCTGAAAAGACCTATAATGAGTCTTTTTTTCCGTGTTCTCACTAACCGCAGATGAATGGAGGGTGCAAG
The DNA here is from genome assembly GCA_030544215.1 of Zantedeschia hybrid cultivar. Lineage (NCBI taxonomy): Eukaryota > Viridiplantae > Streptophyta > Magnoliopsida > Alismatales > Araceae > Zantedeschia > Zantedeschia hybrid cultivar. The sequence continues at coordinate 43,604,659 of JARZZO010000003.1, read as the reverse complement.
AAAGGGTGTGGTTGTTTAAGCATCCAGAAGTTGAACTTGTTGTTCTAGAGGTGCTTGTACCCTGACGACACTGGTAGTGAGATGCACTTTCTTTTCTCACTCGTACATGGCTTGTGGCGTTGTAGTATTTTCCTGCCGTTGACTTTGAATTTATGCTGGATTAGTCACTAAGGTGACCTTGCTCCCATAAGCAGCCCTTCTGGTGAACTGGTTGAGAAGTAGGCCTTGTTAGTTGCCCCTGTAAGGAATCGTCAAGAACGTAGCGGAGAATAAAATCGATTCCATTGTATTGGTTGCTGGGATCGTAAAACGGACATTAAAATAAACGCGGGAAGAACGGTTCTTCACCTTTGCGGGGTTTCGAATCTCCCGTGGATGATTCCGACTCGGTAATCGCGACGCGCACGATCTCTAGAGGTATCCACACGAGTTCCCGCTGCAGACGCGATTTCCTCCTCGACTTGAGTGCTCCGACCAGATCTCAAATTCACTATGCGCGGAGAAAGACAGATCCACTCCAAGAGAGAGAGAAGGAGAGAGAGAGAGGAGATAGAGAATATGGGGTGTAAAATTCGTCCAACCAACCTTTTTACCCCTCCCCCTTGGCCTCCTTGTATAGAAATAAGGATAAGCACAAGGATTAATCCTCATGATTATCCAAGAGTTTGGCCTTGGATAATTCTCCATTAAATCTTCATGTTTATCCTGTAGCTTTTCATAAAAACCCAGTAAGCATGAAATTTAACGTCTCTCACCATAGGACGAGAACTCTTATGTGTGTGACCCTCTAGGCCCATATATCAGTCCGGTTTCAGGCCCATTAAACTTAGAATTGATTCTAGAGTTTAATATTTATTAATTAACATTTAAACATCACATGTTAAATGATTAATTTAATAAACAAGTGAATTATCATATGATGATTAATTCACTTGGCCTTCTGATCATGAACAGCACCAAACACTACCTCATGATCCCAGAAGATATAAGGGATATTGTTCCCTTTAATTGAACCTTTCCGTCTGCAGATACCGTACAGATATAATCCTTCACTCATGCAATGTCCCGATAACGCAAGGGTATGGTTTTATAGTCAAACCCTCTTTCGCATTATTCAGATGGATTCCAGTACTCAGTTAATATCTAGAAAGACATCTCTTTCATTTGACCCTGGCCAGGGATTTCTGTGTACACATCCATAGGACATTCTCTCTCCAGTCTTATACCAAGAGTGAGTGATCCCTTGTTGTTCACTCAATTACCTTCGCAAGCTTTCCACTGTATCTGAAAGACCGACTATCGTGGACTTAATGGTTAAAATCCACAAGTCAAAGAATCAAGATACAATGGTCCACAAACAAGGTATCATTGGTGACTCAGGTCAAAGGACCAACTGTACTACTGCAACGATTGAATTCCCTGGTTGACTAATAGGTATAATTACCATTTAGGAATTCTTATTTGGGTCTGTTCAGTGAACTAATTCTCTAATGGGCACCCACATGTTTGTCTTAGTGTCACCACACGAGTGAATGTGAGATCATTCACCCTCATCACATGAGCAGACATAACTTGTGTCGATCTTATTGGATATTTAATGTCCATCTCAAATATCCTATGATCGAGAACTGTTTAAGACAATTGACTGAGGGTATTGATCTCACTATCATGATCTCATCATGATTCAATATCCCATACATTTGTCTACGGACCTTCATTACGATAGTTAATTTGCGAGAACTATGAATGAAGAAATGATTGCCTTTATTAATAATTTGAACTAGAATGTACAATGATTGGCTTTGAGGCCACCCAATTCTAACAGCCCTGCCAACTAGAGATCCTCAGAAGCGAATCGAGGAGGAGGCCATCTCAGTGATGATTTGATCTCCTTCTCTGACCTATGCTTGGATGTCATCATCTGCCCTTGGGTACACGACCATTAGTTGCCTCTGTGTAGTCTGTACGTAACTATTCATCACATTGAGTGCTTTCCGTCTCTTACTTAGCACGGTGTTATTGGCTTTCTCTCTCTAGGTGAAGTACGTATGCTTTTCATTTTTCGAATCATTCAATCAACCGACCTTGCTTGCCGCCGTTGAGGGATAGAACTCTCCTAATGAAGTAGGTGACACATCCTAACAGGAAGAATATAAGCAGACTAAGAAAGTGATTCGGATCTCACACTTTCCACCAGCCATAAAGGAATGGGTAAGACGCTGACTAAAAAGAACACAGGGAGAATATGGTGTGATGTAGCTGAAGCTGTCACGGTCAGGTTCCGGGACCGGAATCCGAAGATTGGACCCGAAGCTTGATCGGATCGGTGAAGAGGACCGACGAGGATCCGGAACGAGGCGATGGCGGAGACGGAGCCGAGGATTCGAGGCCGAGAGTTGCCCAGGCGAGAACTCGCCAGGAGCGACGCCGAGACTCCCTCGGACGATGCGGACCAGCCTGCGGAAGGCGTGGCCGAAGCTCCTTCGAACGATGCGGACCAGCCTGCAGAAGGCGTCGAGGCCGGAGGTAGAAGACCCGAGGTCGGTGGCCAAGACCGACTCGGAGAGGTCGGCGAAGAGTCAAACCGAGCCCTTGCATGAGGGAAAGAAGAAGAAGAACCAGTTAGTAGGAGTCCCGGGCTTCGGCCCTAAGGAACCCCCTCCGACGGCTAAGTTAGCTTCTAAAGATGATTCGATTCAGAAGTCAGAGAAGAGGAAGTAGTAGCTTTAATGCTTTTTGGACTGTAGTCCTTGGGGTCTCGAAGACATACCTTTGGTAATAAATAGCCGTGTATTTATAGCGGAGGATAGAGGTTGCTTAACGGTGGCAGCCGATATAGGACTATGTTCTGGGTTTCCTAGTAAACCGCCATAGTGCCTAACCCTCCCACCGGAGTGGGCCGGATACGGCTATTGGGCCGAACGGGGTTGGGCCGCTGATGGGCTAGATGCCGCTTAGTGGGCTGGAGCCTACTGTGCCGAGGGCTGCTGAGCCGCTAATGGGCTGAAGGCTGCTGGGCCGTTGATGGGCCGAGGACCACTGGACTGCTTACTGGGCCAAGGGTTGCTGGGCCGCTAATGGGCCGAAGGCTGCCAGTGGGCCTTTTACTGGTGCTGTTGGACTGATCTCAGTGTTGGGCTTGTTTTAATGGGCCGAATCAGATTCTGCCCCATCACATAGCCCCCCACTCTTGTCTTCCTCAGTTTCTTGAGATGGCGAGAGTAAATTCTGAAGCCTCCTCGGAGGAGTAACACGGCATGTACTGTATGAAATTTACTCTGCTTCGTCGTAAAAAAGGAATTGCTTTCGGTCGGCCGAGGGATGGAAACAATCAGCTTCATCTTAGACTGGGACCTCGTTATTGGTACCTTCGTCTCAGGCCGAGACTTAGCGACGGATGCCTTCGTCCTCGGTTGCGAAGGGACGAGTCTTCTGAACGTGTCAGGACTCCTGAAAAAAGGACGGAAAAGAAGTCGAGCTTCCCGTCCGAACGGTCGTGCTCTGAGAAAACACAGGGCACGCGTCGCACTTCTAACCGGCTTGCCAAAAGCACAAAAAGATCCTGGCCGTTATTGGTGATCACGCGGATCTTGGGTCACTTCGGCTCTCTACCCAAGATTTCACTTGGATTGCCGCCTCTTCTGCATCCGGCACACGGATCGGAACACGTGGCAAGCATCCGGATGATCAGCCGAAGGGTTAGGCCGCGTCCGGCCGTTGATAGCTTTCTCTCGATCCGGCAGCCCGACCGTTATCATTGCCGAAGGACAATACACGTGGCGCGCATTTGAGGGAAGCGGCGCTGAGGAGGGGGAAAATCTCGGCCGTTGATTTCGGCGGGGAATGCCCTCAAGCTTCCTTATAAATAGGAGCCCCTCTCCCCAGGGCACTGTTCCGCTTTCTTCTTCCCCTGCGCCTGTGCTTTCCTGCGAGCGTCTTCTCCAAGCGTTTCTGCTTCTCCGGCGAAGAGCGAGCCATCGGGGGTGTTTGAGGGTGCTTCGTCCGTCGTCAGGAAGCTCTTTGTTGTCCGAGAGGCCGTTGACAGTCGAGGAGACCTTGTTTGAGGGTAAGCCTCAATTCTGCTCCGTGATTCATGTCCAGTAGCTCTCCTTTGGCCGAGAGTAGCTCTTTGGCCGAAGATTATTCTTCTTGCTCTTCATCCCGGCCTCCCGAGTCTTCTTTGTCATCTCCCCTTTCTTCTAATTCCCTTCCTTCTGATATGGCGGATGAGGCCGAGGTGTCTCGGGCTGAAGAGGCGGAGGAGGTTCCGGCTGTAGCCCAAGCTTCTACCTCCGGCCGGCGTCGGGCCGAGACTGTTGCCGATGCGATCTGTACTCTTACTGACGATGGGGTCAAGACCATCGCTTCCTACTATCAGTTTCCAGGTTGGATGATTCCTTATCGGCCCGGGAAGAACACCAGGGCTCACTCCGCCTGACCGGGCTGCTTTTCTATTTATGAGAAGGGCTTCCGGGCGGGCTTTCGTCTTCCCCTTCCTTCTTTTGTTATCAACCTTCTGTGTTTCTACGGATTTGCCCCGTCCCAATTATTCCCGAATTCTTAGCGGACAGTCTACGCCTTTTTGGCTGTAAACGCCTATATTGACGCCCTCTCTTCGGTAAACATCTTTCGCTATCTCTTCAAGATACAACCGCCGGGGAAATCTGATTGGTACTGCTTCGTCCCCCGCTTCGGCCGTGGTATTTTTTCTGGGAAGCATTCGTCCATTCACCATTGGAAGAAGCGCTTCCTCTTTGTCTCTCTTCCGGAGAAGGAGAAGAGCGTGTGGCCCTTCCCTACTATATGGGCACCACTGGCCGAAGGCCTCTCCGATCCGCCTTTTCTTAATCCCGATCAGCTCCATATCGTGCACCTCCTGGAGGACGAGGCTCCGTATGACGTTGCGGAGCTCTTCGAGGAAGAGGAGGGGCTTGTACAGACGGGGGCTTGGCCGGATCCGATGAAATCCCCTCCCCGAGTCTTACCTTCTTCCCGAGGATGTTCCGGGGGAGGCCGAAGGAGCTGCTGAGGTTGAATCTCCGGCCGAAGCTCTTCCGACCGAAGAAGGCGCTGAAGCTTTGGCCGAGGGTAAGTCGGTCTTGAGTCGAGGAAAATTGCGGGTGGTTGCTAACTCCTTTTTCTGTCCGCAGAGATGTCTGGGCTTCGGGGACTACTCGGCCGACTCGCCAAGCAACCTGGTCAATCCCGACCGTCCCAGCCGCAAGCGGCGGGAGAAGGGGAGGCTAGAGGAGACGCGGCCCCGAGCGCTCAAGCTGTAAGTGTAACGACCCGCCACCCTATGATCGGAGACCCGATCACTAAATGGGCGTCGAATCATTAACCAACGGTCTCACACCCGGATCTTATACATACATCTGGAGGGGTAAGCATTAAACAAGATTAAATATAACATTTCACACGGACTACAAGGAAGTACAGTATGCAGGAAGTAAAGTAATAATGTCCGTCCATAGTCCAACAATAATTACATGGTCCAATAATTAAAGAAGTACAGGCAGAAGTAAAGTACAACAACATCGGGGCATACCCCGGAACTGAGATAGCTGTTGGTCCGTACACCAAGGAGAACACCACGCGCCGCCACTCGCCACGAGGTCCACACCTGAAAACTGCAGGGAGTGAGCCACACCAGAACTGGGCTCAGTAGGGATCATCCGATCCCTTGCCTCCCACTCACACACCCACAAGTGCAATTACAAAGATACATAGGAACAAGATAAGTAAAGCTATAACACATTTCCCCTAAATTCTCGATATAAACCACATGCATTTGGAATATAACATGCATATCTCAGAAATCATTCTACCAAGGGACCTATAACTCGCGTCTCGGCAAAACGCGTCAACCACGTCTCCGAAAGTGGGAAACACCGACCCGCTAAACAGTAACCACTCGGATAGCACGCTGGCTACCTCGGCGGCTACTCCTTCCCCCAGTAAACACCGACCCGCTGAGACCAAATAGTAACCCCTCGGATAGCACACTGGCTACTCCGGCCCAACTGGCTCAGGTGGTTACTCCTTCCCCCAGCACGAGTGACACTCCAAAGGTACCACTCCGACACCGGTACAAGCTAGCTAACCCCGGGGTTCACCAGGTGACCCTCTCTACTAGGCGTCACCCCGCCACTGCTCCCGTCAGCGCTGTGTCCCTCCGCACCGACACAGGGTGTAGAACGCTACAATTGTCACTCTAGGTCCACCGAAACAGAAAACACGACACGGTGCGATCCGGTCACGGAGGAAGTCCACGGTCGCACGACACTCAACGCAGTGCCATCCGGTCACGAAGAGTCCATCACATCGAGTATACTAACGGTATACATTAACCAACTATCTAGCAGTGTAAACACATTTTACTGGCATGGATTAATGTGGTTCTGTCTTGAATCGCGTCGCCCAAGGCCGACGCCATTCAAGCACCCTAAACTGGTTCATGAAATACCGGCCTCAGAATCTGGCCTAAAAGGCGTCGACACCAGTGGTCGCCTTTTAAAAGGCGTCAACATCCTCAGACGCCGTTTACACCGAAAATCCAGGGATTCCAGAAAACATAATGGAGGGATTTCTGCCCTAAAAGGCGTCATGGTGGCTCGACGCTATTCCAAACCGCGTCGCCCACCCATGACGTCTTTTAGTCCCAGAATCCTCGAACTGAGTCCCTCCGCCGGGGTGATTTCCTGCCTAAATGGCGTCATGATGGCCCGACGTCCTTCTGAAAGGCGTCATCCATCCATGACGTCATTTAGCGCCAGAGTCCCTGACTCTTGAAACCTCGAACAAGGGGGGATTTCTGTCTAAAAGGCGTCGTACTGCCCTGACGTCCTTCTGAAAGGCGTCGACCAGGCACGACGCTGTTTAGCGCCAGAAACTTGATTCCCTGGTTCGATCCGAGGGTTTCTCCCTTAACCCCAAATACCCCGAAAAAGCCCCAAAACAGAAGGGGAGGAAAAGAAGTTCATCCAACACAAGTACCCTACAAATCCACATTCACGAGCACGGTCATACCCACAAGAACACCCCCTAAACATGCTCAATCTAGCCCAAAACACGTCACATCATGCCTAGGAAAACACGAGCAACACATGCAAGGTTCGTCCCCCTACCGGTTACTTGAACTCCTCCTGGCTCCGTGTCACCGAACCGCCGCACCGCAGACCGCCGCCGGTACCCCTGAGAACGTCGCCACTCCGCCGGGACGTCGGCCGCCGTCCGGAGAATGGAACGCCGCGAAGGAAGTGGTGGTGGCAGAGGTGAGAGGTAGGGAGGCGTTGGAGTGGTGGAAGAGGAAGAAGAGGAAGGGAAAGGGGAAGAGTGGGATCGGAGGAGGCGGAGAGGGAGAGGAGAGGGAGTGAAAGGGTGAGAATGAGAGAAAGAAAGGAGGGCTAGCGGGGTCAATCAGAAACTGCCTAAAACGCGTCGAGCAAGAGTGACGCCTATCAGATGACAGGACGGGCCGTACTGACAGCTCTCTGAAACGCGTCGACCACCACGGACGCCGTTCAGCTGACATGTCAGGCACCGTACTCTGACACCGCAGGATGAAAGGCTGAATCGCGTCGTCCATCATGGACGCCGTTCAGACGACGAGACAGGGGCCGTACTCTCGCGGCCCGAAACCCGCCTACGTGGCGCCCACGTGGCACAACAGCAATAGACGTAAATGGCGTCCACACAACCTGACGCCTTTTGAAAAGCGTCGAGCAGTGCCGACGTCATTCAGTCAGAAATCTCGAGACCCCTCACGGCCTAATCCAGGGGATCTGGCCCGAAACCGACCCGAACACTGAACCCAAAACCTCAGTCCTTACAGTAAGGCAGACGGCGGCTTCGATGGAAGGCCGTGCTGCCTCGTATTCCCCAGAAATGTGACTGGCGATTAGCTGAGAGTTGCTGAATGCCTTTATGTTCTACGCGCGGAGCTTTCTGGCAGCCCGAAGGCTGGAGATGAGGGCTTCGTACTCGGCGGCATTGTTGGTAGCGGGGAAGGAGAAGTGCAGCGCATACTCCGTGATGACCCCTTCCGAAGATGCCAGGATCCATCCGGCGCCGCTACCCATGGAACATGCGGACCCATCGACGTAGAGTCGCCATTCGTCCTCTAAAGGTGGAGAAACCGAAGTGCCTTCGGCCTCGGGTGTTGTCATGACTTCCGGCCGAGTGGCCGAGGATGCTTCTGGAGTGAGCTCGGCGATGAAGTCGGCTAAAGCTTGAGCTTTTATTGCCGTCCGCGGCCCGTAAGAGATGTCGAACTCTCCCAGTTCAATTGCCCATTTTGCCAGCCTACCGGATACCTCCGGCCGGGAGAGGACTTGCCTCAAAGGCTGGTCGGTGAAGACCTTTATTGAGTGGGCGAGGAAGTAAGGCCGGAGCCTTCTTGCGGATGAGACGAGGGCTAAGGCTAGCTTCTCAAGAGCAGGATACCGAAGCTCTGCTCCTTGGAGAGCTCGGCTTATATAATAGACTGGCCTCTGAACGCCGTCTTGTTCCTGAATGAGGACGACGCTGACTGCTGCTTCGGATGCTGCTAGATAAAGGAACAGCTGCTCTCCGTGAGCCGGTCTAGACAGGACGGGAATATTGGAGAGATAAACCTTCAGCTGCTCGAAAGCTGATTGGCATTCGTCAGTCCAGGAGAAGCTATTGGTCTTCTTCAGTAGTTTGAAGAAGGGAAAGCAATAATCTGCTACACTTGACATGAAGCGGCTTAAGGCGGCAATGCTTCCGTTCAGCTTTTGGACCTCTCGGATGTTAGCCGGAGGGCGCATTTGAATGATAGCCGAGACCTTCGCGGGATTAGCTTCCACCCCTCGGCGAGTAACCATATAGCCGAGAAACTTTCCGGAGGCCACGCCGAAGGCGCACTTGGTTGGATTCAGCTTCATTTTGTATTTGCGCAGAGCAGAGAACGTCTCGGTCAAGTCAACCAGATGGTCTGCTGCAACCTTTCACTAGCATGTCGTCGATGTAGACTTCCATGTTGCGGCCGAGCTGTGGAGCGCATATTCTGTTGACGAGGCGTTGATATGTTGCTCTGGCATTCTTCAGGCCGAAGGGCATCCGGGTATAGCAGTATAGACCGAGATCAGTTGTGAAGCTGGTCTTGCTTTCATCCCCCGAATGCATTCGGATCTGATGGTAGCCTGAGTAGGCGTCGAGGAAGCTCAATAGCTCGTGGCCGGAGGTTGCGTCCACCACCTGATCTATCCGAGGCAGCGGGAAGCTATCCATCGGACAGGCTATCCATCAAACCGAAGCCCCTGCAGAAGGAGGAAAAGAAGAAGAAAAACCAGTCAGTAGGAGTCCCGGGCTTCGGCCCTAAGGAACCCCCTCCGACGGCTAAGTTAGCTTCTGAAGATGATTCGATTAAGAAGTCAGAGAAGAAGAAGAAGAAGTAGCTTTAATACTTTTTGGACTGTAGTCCTTGGGGTCCCGAAGACATACCTTTAGTAATAAATAGCCGTGTATTTATAGCGGAGGATAGAGGTTGCTTAATGGTGGCACCCGATATAGGACTATGTTCTGGGTTTACTAGTAAACCGCCATAATGCCTAACCCTCCCACCGGAATGGGCCGGATACGGCTACTGGGCCGAAGGGGGTTGGGCCGCTGATGGGCCAGATGCCGCTTAGTGGGCTGGAGCCTACTGGGCCGAGGGCTGCTGAGCCGCTAATGGGCCGAAGGCTATTGGGTTGCTGATGGGCCGAAGGTTGCTGGGCCGCTGGTGGGCTGTGGACCACTGGACTGCTTACTGGGCCGAGGGCTGCTGAGCCGCTAATGGGCCGAAGGCTGCCAGTGGGCCTCTTACTGCTGCTGTTGGACTGATCTTAGTGTTGGGCTTGTTTTAATGGGCCGAATCGGATTCTGCCTCATCACATAGCCCCCCACTCTTGTCTTCCTCAGTTTCATGAGATGGCGAGAGTAAAGTCTGAAGCCTCCTCGGAGGAGTAACACGGCATGTGCTTTATCTAAAACTTTTACTCTGCTTCGTCGTAAGAAAGGAACTGCCTTCGGTCGGCCGAGGGCTAGAAACAACCAGCTTCGTCTCAGGCCGGGTCCTCATTATTGGTACCTTCGTCTCAGGCCGAAACCCGGCGACAGACGCCTTCGTCCCCGGCCACGAAGGGACGAGTCTTCTGAACGTGTGAGGACTCCTGAAAAAAGGACGGAAAAGACGTCGAGCTTCCCGTCCGAACGGTCGTGTCGTGAGAAAACATAGGACACGCGTCGTACATCTAACCGGCTTGTCGAAAGCACAAAAATATCCTGGCCGTGATCGGTGATCACGCGGATCGCGGGTCACTTCGGCTTTCTGCCCAAGATTTCACTTGGATCGGCTCTCTGCCCAAGATCGGTGATCACGCGGCACGCGGATCGGAACACGTGGCGAGCATCCGGATGATCAGCCGAAGGGTTAGGCCGCGTCCGGTCGTTGATTACTTTCTCTCGATCTGGCAGCCCGCCCGTTATCATTGCCGAAGGACAGTACACGTGGCGCGCATCTAAGGGAAGCGGCGCCGAGGAGGGGGAAGATCTCGGCCGTTGATTTCGGCGGGTAATGCCTTCAACCTTCCCCATAAATAGGAGCCCCTCTCCCCAGGGCACTGTTCCGCTTTCTTCTTCTCCTGCGCCCGTGCTTTCCTGCGAGCATCTTCTCCAAGCGTTCTTGCTTCTCCGGCGAAGAGCGAGTCATCGGGGGTGTTTGAGGGCGCCCCGTCCGTCGTCGGGAAGCTCTTTGTTGCCTAGAGTTGTCGTCGGGGAACTTTTTGTTGTCCGAGAGGCGTTGACAGTTGAGGAGACCTTGTTTGAGGGTAAGCCTCAATTCTGCTCCGTGATTCATGTCTAGTAGCTCTCCTTCGGCCGAGAGTAGCTCTTCGGCCGAAGATTATTCTTCTTGCTCTTCATCCCGGCCTCCCGAGTCTTCCTTGTCATCTCCCCTTTCTTCTAATTCCTTTGCTTCCATTATGGCGGATGAGGCCGAGGTGTCTCGGGCTAAAGAGGCTGAGGAGGTTCTGGTTACAGCCCAGGCTTCTACTTCCGGCCGGTGCCGGGCCGAGACTGTTTCCGATGCAATCTGCATTCTTTCTGATGAAGGCGTCAAGACCATTGCTTCCTATGATGAGCTTCTATCTTGGATGATTCCTTATCGGCCTAGGAAAGACACCAAGGCTAACTCCGTCCGACCGGGCTGCTTTTCTATCTATGAGCAGAGCTTCCGGGCGGGCTTTCGTCTTCCCCTTCCTTCCTTTGTTATCAACCTTCTGAGTTTTTACGGATTGGCCCCATCCCAATTTTTCCCGAATTCTTGGCGGACGGGTCTATGCCTTCTTAGCCGTGAACGCCTATATTGACGCCCTCCCTTCGGTGAACATCTTCCGCTTTCTCTTCAAGATACAACCGCAGGAGAAATCCGATTGGTACTGCTTCGTTCCCCGCTTTGGCCGGGGTATCTTCTCTGGGAAGCCTTCGTCCATTCACCATTGGAAGAAGAGCTTCCTCTTTGTTTCTCTTCCGGAGAAGGAGAAGAGCGTGTGGCCCTTCCCTACTGACTGGGCACCTCTGGCCGAAGGCTTCTCCGATCCGCCTTCCCTTAATCCCGACCATCTCCACATCGTGCACCTCCTGGAAGTCAAGGCTCCGTATGACATTGCGGAGCTCTTCGAGGAAGAGGAGGGGCTCGTGCAGACGGGGGCTTGGCCTGATCCGACGAAGTCTCCTCCTCGAGTCTTTCCTTCCTCCCAAGGATATTCCGGGGGAGGCCGAGGGAGCTGTTGAGGTTGAATCTCCGGCCGAAGCTCTTCCGACCGAAGAAGGCGCGGAAGCTTCGGCCGAGGGTAAGTCGGTCTTGAGTCGAGGAAAGTTGCGCGTTGTAAGTTGCTAACTCCTTTTTCTGTCCGCAGAGATGTCTGGGCTTCGGGGACTGCTCGGCCGACTCGCTAAGCAGCCCGGCCAATCTCGACCGTCCCAGCCGCCAGCCGCAGGCGGCAGGAGAAGGAGAAGCTGAAGGAGCTGCGGCCCCGAGCGCTCGGGCCGTAAGGCAGACGGTGCCTTCGGTCGAAGGCCGCGCTGCTGCTGCTGCTCTCGAAAGAGAGAGGATGGGAAAGTCGGTCGTTCGAGGGAGCGGCCGACCAGCGAAGCGGAGCCGGGTGGATGATCCTGGCGAGAAAGAATCCGCCCAGGCAGCCAAGAAGCCGGTGGCTGCCCGAGGGGCCCCTCTCTCTTCGCCTCCCGAACCACCGAGAGGCGATTCCCCTCCGGCCACGGCGGCCGGCACAGAGGACCTCTCTTCCCCTTCGAGACGGCCAGGACGCACATGTCCCGTGAATACGGGCATGAGCCCTGGGTCCCAGATTTGGTGATCTTCGCGGACGAGAGCCTAGAGGACTCTCGGACATGCCTGCGCTTGATCCGCGGCTCGACCCTCCCGATAGCCGAGGACGAGATAAAAGAGCTGTCTTCGGAGGGCTTATCTATGTAGTGTGTCCGATACGCCGTCAAGGTAAAAAACTTCTTTATTTGTCTTGGTTTAGTATTTTCCTTAGCTCTTTTGCGCTTGCTAAATTTCTTCTTGCCTTCGGCTGTAGACTGCGGTCATGTACAGGGGCCTCGTTCGTCGCCAGGCAGCCATTCAACAAAAACTCCGGGACATCGACCAGGCCTCGGATCAGTTGGCTTCGGGCAAAGTAGCCTCGGTGCAGCGTGATCTCGAGGCCAATGTTGATATGCTCCTGAGAGCTAATGCTCAGATGCGGGCTGAGCTGGGAGAACAAAAGGAGATGATCCGCACTACCTCCGAGGCCAAGACGAGGGCCGAGCAGGAAAGGGAGAAAGTCAAAAAGGAACTGGAGACGGCCCGGACGGAAAACACAATTCTTAAGGCCGATATCTAGGACAAGGCTGAACAGCGGGTCACAAAGCGTCGTCGCCACGCCGAGGAGGTCTCGACTCTGAAGGCAGATATGGAGGCGAAGGCCGAATAGGCTGCTCGTACAGCCGTGGCGAGTTACAAGGTCGGCCCGGATTTCACCGAGGAGATAATGGAGGCTCGACTCGAGGCGGCGTCGTCCGTATTCAGTCTAGGGCTGGCTATCGCCCAAAAGGCGTGCCCGGCTGTAGATCTGACCGGCATCGGCCTTCCGACGGACGAGGAAGGCGATGAGCTTCTGGCCTGGTGGAAAAAACTTAAGGCCGAAAGAGCTCCGGCTCCGGAGGAAGGCGATGCGGCCGTTCCTGACGAGGTTGTTCCGGTCGAGGCTTCTCCTTCGGCGTCTCCCGATCATACTCCTGTTGACGTAGACGGCGATGATGCCGAAAGCTAGTACGGGGGCTTGTCCCGGTTTTTGTCTGCTTTTTGAAAGGCTGCGGCCAGGTGTATGGCCGATTTTGTACTTTGTTCATATATATATGAAAAATATTTTGCTTCCACTCGTATGTGTTCTGAATGAGTGACCGAGTCTGGCTCTCCTTGTGGCCGAGACCATGTTGCTTTTCGATGTGGCTTCGCATGGCCGAAGCCACTCCGGGTTCGGATTGTATGGACTTAGAAAATAATGCCGCTCCCGATACGGTTTGCATGGCCGAAGCCACTCCCAGTACGGTTTACACGGACTTTAGAAAACCATGCCGCTCCCGATACGGTTTGCATGGCCGAAGCCACTCCCGGTACGGTTTACACGGACTTTAGAAAACCATGCCGCTCCCGATACAGTTGGCATGGCCAAAGCCACTCCTGGTACGGTTTACACGGACTTTAGAAAACCGTGCCGCTCCCGAACAGTTTGCATGGCCGAAGCCACTCTCGGTACGGTTTACACGGAGTTTAGAAAACCATGCCGCTCCCGATACGGTTTGCATGGCCGAAGCCACTCCCGGTACGGTTTTACACGGACTTAGAATACCATGCCGCTCCCGATATGATTTGCATGGCCGAAGCCACTCCCGGTACGGTTTACACGGACTTTAGAAACCATGCCGCTCCCGATACGGTTTGCATGGCTGAAGCCACTCCCGGTACGGTTTACACGGACTTAGAATATAATTTCGGATATGATATTTCAAGAATTTATTTTATTCATGCCTTCCGACTAAATTCCAGGGGAAGTAACTTACATGAAGTAGCGTTGAAGGCGTTCCACATTCCAGGTACGAGGTAGAGGTTGGCCCGAAAGGGTTTCCAACCGATAAGCCCCTTGTCGGATTACTTCCCTTATACGATACGGTCCTTCTCAGTTGGGAGAAAGCTTTCCTGCGGCTTCGGTCGGCTTAGATGCATAAGCGTTCCTCAATACGAGGCTCCCGGCTTCAAATCTTCGGGGCTTCACTCGAGTGTTATTGTAACGACCCGCCACCCTATAATCGGGGATCCGATTACTAAATGGGTACCGAATCATTAATTTGGAACCAAACAAGGATCTAATCAAGTCTGGGAGATAAATAATAAACTAAGCTAAACATTCACATCGCATTGAACTGAAATAAATGTGCAGGAATTAAAAATTATTACAATGCGACTCGATACAGCAAATAATTACATACTCCAACAGAAAGGAAATAATTAAACGTACAGGCCAGAAATAAAATAACAACTACGTCGGGGCATACCCCGGAATAACTGCTGACGGTGCTCAACTCACGGCCGCACTCTCCTCGCTAGGTCTGCTGAGAGTCCTCACCTGAAAACCGCAGGAGGGGTGAGTCTCAAAGACAAGACTCAGTAGGGATCCTTCGATCCCCACTGCCCACGCACACACCCACAAGTGCAAGGTACAGCTAACGGAAAGGTGATAAGCACAAGAGGTACAATTCCTAATTCTTAACGTGAAATCACATGCAATCGTAATATAATAAACATGCATCTATTAAACCAGCCGACTAGGAAATCCACAACTGTCGTCTCGATAGAACTCGCCAACCACACAACAACGGTGGAGAAACCTCGACCCGCCGAGACCAAACAGTAACCCCTCGAATAGCACACTAGCTACTCCGGCCCAACCGGCTCAGGTGGCTACTCCTTCCCTCAGCATGAGTGACTCTCCGAATGTACCACTCCCTCACCGGTACTAGCTGACCCCGGGGTTCACCAGGTGACCCTCTCTCAGTAGGCGTCACCCCGCCCACGCCCCCACCGGCGCTGTGCTCACGCCCCCACCAGCACAGGGTGATAAAGTGCTACAATGTCACTCCAGGTCCACAGTAACTCAAAACCCAGCACAGTGCGATCCGGTCACGTGAAAAGTCCGCGATCGCATAACACACATATAAAACCCTCCGATTATGAAGAATCCATCTCTATCGGGTACACTAAAGTATGCACTATTCATCTATCTAACCGTATGAATACGTTTTACTGGCATGAATTAGTGAGGTTCTGTCTTGAATCGCGTCGCCCAAGGTCGATGCCATTCAAGCTCCATGTACAGGTTTATGTAAAACAGTCTTCAGAATCAGGCCCTAAAAGGCGTCGACACCAGTGGTCGCCTTTTAAAAGGCGTCGACATCCTCAGACGCCATTCAACACAGAAATCCGGAAATTCCAAGGCCCTACTCAGGGGATTTCTGCCTTTAAAAGGCGTCATGGCTAACCGACGCCATTCGAAAACGCGTCGTTCACCCATGACGTCTTCTAGTCCCAGAATCCCCAAACTGGCAGACTCTCTGTCAGGCGATTCCTGTCTAAAAGGCGTCGTGATGGCCCGACGCCCTTCAAAAAGGCGTCGTCCATGCACGACGTGTTTCAACCCCAGGAACCAGAGTCGCCTGAGCCCGAGGGCTCCCTTTCCAACCCCAAACAACCCCAAAATCACCCAAAAACGGAGGGAAAAAGAGGAGCAATACTATCCATAGGCAACACATTCAGAGAAATCCCCCATGTTATCAAAAGAACTCCTAAACATGCTCATTCTACCCCCCGAAACCAAAGCTCCGAACAAGCTTAAACGAGGGTAAACATGGCTTAAAACGTGATGCTAAGGGGAACCGTCACCCTACCGGATACTTGAACGCGTCCAAACTTCAAGCCGTCCACCCGACTTGCCCCACGCCGCCGCCGGTACCGCCGTGGTCGTCCTTGCTCCTCCGTGACGTCGGCCGCCGTCCGGAGAGTAGAACGCCGCAGTGGAAGTGGAGGTGGTAGTGGTAGGAGCTAGGTAGAGGATGGAGTGGAGGGAGAGATGAAATGGCGGGAGGGAAAAGAGGGAGGAGGAGGAATTGCCACCGAGATCGTCGGAAGGGAAAGAGAGGAAGAGAGGTGAAAATGAGGGAAAGAAGGAGGGCTCGCGGGGTTAACCAGAGACTGGCTAAAACGCGTCGACATCCACGGACGCCATTCAGTTGATGTGATGGCTGCTCTGACAAGACTCTGAAACGCGTCGTTCAAGGCAGACGCCGTTCAGACGACATGTCAGGGCCGTACTCTGACAATCCCAGAGTCGCAGTCTGAAAGGCGTCGACACACGTGGACGCCGTTCAGGAGACAAGACAGGGCCGTACCCTCGTGGCCCGAAGCCAGCCCACGTGGTACCCACGTGGCAGAACTTGAAATGCGTCTGCGACGGTGGACGCCGTTTAAAACGCGTCTCGATTTCCTGACGCGAATCAACTCAGAACCTCCGCCCTCACAAGGTTAGAACTACAAGGTCCGACCCTGAAAACCGGATCCGAAGGTCACGATCCTTACAATCTCCCCCCCTTAAAAGAATTTCGTCCCCGAAATTGACTGCTTAGAATTAACAAAGTCAAACAGGGATACAAGTTCACAAGGGAACTTACGAAAAGAGGTGAGGGAACTGCTCCCGCATCTCATCCTCTCGCTCCCAGGTTGCCTCACCTCCGGAGCGGTACTGCCAAATCACCTTGACCAACGGTACAATCTTGTTCCGCAGGACCTGTTCTCTGCGATCCTCAATACGAACAGGATATTCGGGAAAGGACAGGTCCTCAGCGACCTCCAACTCTGAAAAATCCAAGACGTGGGACGGATCCTGAACATACTTCCTCAGTAAGGAAACATGGAACACATCGTGCACCCCTGCAAGACTGGGCGGCAAGGCCAGTTGGTACGCGGTTTCCCCAATCCGAGCAAGGATGGGAAAAGGCCCAATATATCGCGGACTCATCTTGCCTCGCTTCCCGAATCTCATTACACCCTTGGAGGGAGAGACTCGGAGAAACACGTGGTCCCCAACTTCAAACTCAAGCGGTCTCCGTCGGATGTCAGCATAACTCTTCTGCCTACTCTGCGCTGCGGTCAACCTCTGCCGAACTAACCTGGCAATCTCAGCACACTGCTGTACTAACTCGGGTCCTGCTATCTGCCTTTCACCGATTTCGGACCAACATACTGGAGATCGACACGGTCGCCCATACAAAGCCTCGTAAGGCGCCATGCCGATACTGGAATGGTAACTGTTGTTATCGGCAAATTCCTCTGTGGACAAATATTGTTCCCAAGAACCTCCCCAGTCTAGACAACAAGCTCTGAGCATATCTTCCAAGGTCTGAATAGTCCTCTCCGACTGTCCGTCAGTCTCGGGATGGTAGGTTGAGCTAAAAGCCAACTGAGTGCCTAATGCCTGCTGAAAGCTCTTCCAGAATCTGGAAGTAAACCTTGGATCTCGATCTGATACAATAGACAAAGGCACCCCGTGCAGAGAGATGATCCGGTCTACAAACAACTTTGCCAGCTTGCCGACTGACCAGTCCTTCCTAATAGCTAGGAAGTGTGCCGACTTGGTCAGCCAATCAACGATGACCCAGATGGCATCTCTCCTGCTAGGGGATGTAGGCAAACCCATCACGAAGTCCATCGTCACATGCTCCCATTTCCACTCTGGAATCGGCAAGGGCTGTAGCAATCCACCAGGTCTCTGATGCTCGGCCTTAACCTGCTGACAAGTCATGCATCTGGCCACATATTCCGCCACATCTTTCTTCATACCGGGCCACCAGAAGTGCCTCCTCAAACAATGATACATCTTTGTCGTTCCAGGATGCACTGCATATCTCGAACGGTGCGCCTCGTCAAGAACACATCTGCGCACGTCCTCCTCAGTCGGAACATAAAGTCTACCTCTGAACCTGACCGTACCGTCGTCCCACAACTCCACCTCTGACCTCTGGAGGATTTGTGGTAGCTCAACATCTGCCCTCTGAGACTCAATTACTGCATGATACACAGCTGGTCTCACAGTCAAACTGACCAGCACGGCTTTGTCATCTTCACGTGGGACCCTAAAGGAAGATTCCACCACCTGCTCGAATAATTTCCACTCTTGAATCATAAGGTATGACATGACCGTCTTCCGACTCAAAGCGTCTGCCCCTACATTCGCCTTGCCCGGATGATAAGAAAGGTCAAAGTCATAATCTTTAATGAACTCCATCCACCTTCGCTGCCTCAGATTCAGGTCCCTCTGAGTAAACACATATTTCAAACTCTTGTGATCCGTGAAAACCTGGAATTTCTCCCCATATAAATAATGCCTCCAGATCTTGAGTGAAAATACCACAGCCGCCAGCTCCAAATCATGAGTAGGATAGTTCTCTTCATGCTTCTTCAGCTGCCGAGAAGCATAAGCCACTACCCTGCCATGCTGCATTAGAACTGCGCCCAAACCTCGACGGGACGCATCAGAGTAAACCACAAATCCACCTGATCCAGATGGAAGCACCAGTACAGGGGCTGACGTGAGACGGGTCTTCAACTCAATAAAACTCTGTTCACAATCCTCGGTCCACACAAAGCGAACTCCTTTTCGTGTCAACCTTGACAAAGGGGCTGCTATCGAAGAAAATCCCTGAACAAACCGCCTGTAATAACCGGCAAGCCCCAGAAAGCTCCTGATCTCAGTCACTGAAGTCGGCCTGTTCCAATCCATCACCGCTTCGATCTTGGCTGGATCCACTGCGATACCATTGCTAGAAATAACATGTCCAAGGAAATGCACCTCGTCTAGCCAAAACTCACACTTGCTAAACTTGGCATAAAGTTGGTGTTCCCTTAGGACCTGCAACACTGCTCGAAGATGGGTGGCATGCTCTTCCTCAGAAGAAGAATAGATCAAAATATCATCAATAAACACAACCACGAACTGATCCAGGTATATCCTGAAGACTCGGTTCATCAGCTCCATAAAGGCTGCCGGAGCATTGGTCAAGCCAAAGGGCATAACCAAAAACTCATAATGCCCATACCGAGTTCTGAAAGCCGTCTTACTAACATCAACATCTCGGATCCTCATCTGATAATATCCGGATCTCAAGTCGATCTTGGAAAATACATTCGCGGACTGCAGCTGATCCATCAAATCATCAATTCTTGGAAGTGGGTACTTATTCTTTATCGTTACCTGGTTCAGGTGCCTATAGTCAATGCACAACCTTAGAGAACCATCTTTCTTTCTAACGAATAGGACTGGAGCACCCCATGGAGATGTACTGGGGCGAATGAAACCCTTATTCAGCAGCTCCTGCAACTGTGCCTTTAACTCAGCGAGTTCAGCTGGCGCCATCCGATACGGGGCCTTAGACAAGGGCGCCGTACCTGGTGCAAGCTCGATGGTAAATTCGACCTCGCGCTGAGGAGGAAGGCCAGGCAGCTCCTCAGGAAATACATCGATGAACTCACACACAACAGGTACCTCCCCAGGGCTGAGACTATCCCGGACATCAGAGACAACAACAGAGGCAAGGAAAGCCTCACAGCCACCAGCAAGCAACCTCCGTGCCTTAAAGGCAGAAATAAGAATACCTCGGGAAGAAAGCCTAATACCTTGGAAGAAGAAGGTCGGGATGTCCGGAATGGAGAATCGCACCCTCTTCCTGTGGCAGTCCACCTCTGCATAAAAGGCTTCCAACCAATCCATACCCAGGATGACATCAAAGTCTCGAATGGCAAGCACAACCAACTGGGCAGGGAGCACATGACCCTCAATGGTCAAGGGAACATTCCTTAAGCAGTTATAAGATATCATATAGTCTCCAGAAGGAACCTCCACCATCAAACCATCAGATAACTCAACAACAGGCGCAGAAAGGATATCTAAGAACTGCTCAGAAATAAAAGAATGCGAAGCACCCGAATCAATCAATACGTGTGCAGAGTTCCCAAGGACAGAAAGTGTACCTTCCACCAAGTTGGACGCGCGAGCCTCCCTCCTGGTGATAACTAACACTCTCCCCTGGGTCCTCGGCTTCTTCTCCTCACCTGAACCATGTCCCTGACCATACCCCTGCTGGCACTGCCTCGCCAAGTGGCCCTGCTGGCCGCAAGTGAAACATCTCCTGGGAAGAGTGGGACACTGAGTCCCACCATGGGCACCCCCACAGTGTTGACAGACTGCCGGAAGCCTCTGAGCTGGCCCCTGCGGTGTATTGGATACAGACTGAGTCTGCTGACCCTGCCCGGGCCTGTTGCTGCCGCTACTGCCACTACTGCTGCCACCACCCATGAAGAATCTCCTGAATCGGGAGCCGAGTGACGACGATCCCGATCCAGCTGAAGGGGCTGCTGCCTTACCCCTGCCACGAACTGGGCTCTGAGCAGCCAGTCCTCTCTCCCGGGCCGACTGGCTCTGTTGAGCCTCCACTGCTGCCGCACATCTAACTGCGGAAGCCAGATATGTGCAACAGTGAGACGCCACGAAGTTCCTCAAATTGAGCCTCAGTCCGTCTACGAATCTCTCAGTACGACGCTCCTCGTCCCCAAATATGAAAGGCACGAACCGACCTAGCGAAACAAACTTCGCCTGGTACTCAAGTACTGTCATGCTCCACTGTGTCAGATCCATGAATTCCCTCTCCTTGGCCCTCTGGACATGTCTAGGGAAATACTGTGCGTTGAACTCCTTAACAAATGTCTCCCATGGAATTTCCTTAAGACTCCTGTCCTCGTAGGACAAACTCTTCAAGGTGGTCCACCAGTCATAGGCGCTATCCTTTAGCATGAAGGTAGCTAACGGGGTCCGCTCTACTGCAGCACAATCCATGGTGTCAAAAGTCTTCTCTATCTCTCTAAGCCAGTGGATGGCCTCGTCAGGGTCGGGACGACCGGTGAAGTGAGGTGGCCTCATCTTCAGAAACCTCTCAAGTGTAGCTGTGGACCCTCCCCGGGCACTGGAACTCTCACTAGGGTCTCGCGTCTGATATCGAGCCATAGTGTCCATCATCGCCTCCATAAACTGCTCAACACTCGGCCTCCCGGCCTCGGACCCACTAGGGACATCTCCCTGCTCTCGAATAACTGGCATCCTCCTTCTGGGAGCCATCTACTCGCCTACAATTACAAAATCAAAAAGTTCTAATTAGAGTCCTAATGTAACGACCCGCCACCCTATAATCGGGGATCCGATTACTAATTGGGTACCGAATCATTAATTTGGAACCAAACCAGGATCTAATCAAGTCTGGGAGATAAATAATAAACTAAGCTAAACATTCACATCGCATTGAACTGAAATAAAAGTGCAGGAATTAAAATTATTACAATGCGACTCGATACAGCAAATAATTACATATTCCAACAGAAAGGAAATAATTAAACGTACAGGCGAGAAATAAAAATAACAACTACGTCGGGGCATACCCCGGAACAACTGCTGACGGTGCTCAACTCACGGCCGCACTCTCCTCGCTAGGTCTGCTGAGAGTCCTCACCTGAAAACCGCAGGAGGGGTGAGTCTCAAAGACAAGACTCAGTAGGGATCCTTCGATCCCCACTGCCCACGCACACACCTACAAGTGCAAGGTACAGTCAACGGAAAGGTGATAAATACAAGAGGTACAATTCCTAATTCTTAACGTGAAATCCCATGCAATCGTATTATAATAAACATGCATATATTAAACCAACTGACTAGGAAACCCACAATTGTCATCTCGATAGAACCTGCTAACCACGCAACAACGGTGGAAAAATCACGACCCGCTGAGACCAAACAGTAACCCCTCGGATAGCACACTAGCTACTCCGGCCCAACCGGCTCAGGTGGCTACTCCTTCCCTCAGCATGAGTGACTCTCCGAATGTACCACTCCGACACCGGTACTAGCTGACCCCGGGGTTCACCAGGTGACCCTCTCTCACTAGGCGTCACCCCGCCCACGCCCCCACTGGCGCTGTGCTCACGCCCCCACCAGCACAGGGTGATAAAGCGCTACAATGTCACTCCAGGTCCACAGTAACTCAAAACCTAGCACAATGCGATCCGGTCACGTGAAAAGCCCGCGATCGCATAACACACATATAGAACCATCCGATTATGAAGAATCTATCTTTATCGGGTACACTAAAGCATGCACTAACCATCTATCTAACAGTATGAACACGTTTTACTGGCATGAATTAGTGAGGTTCTGTCTTGAATCGCGTCGCCCAAGGCCGACGCCATTCAAGCTCCATGTACAGGTTCAAGTGAAACAGTCTTCAGAATCAGGCCTTAAAAGGCGTCGACACCAGTAGTCGCCTTTTAAAAGGCGTCGACATCCTCAGACGCCATTCAACACAGAAATCCGGAAATTCCAAGGCCCTTACTCAGGGAATTTCTGCCTTTAAAAGGCGTCATGGTTAACCGACGCCATTCGAAAACGCGTCGTTCACCCATGACGTCTTTTCATCCCAGAATCCCCGAACTGGCAGACTCTCTATCAGGCAATTCCTGTCTAAAAGGCGTCGTGATGGCTCTACGCCCTTCAAAAAGGCGTCGTCCATGCACGACGTGTTTTAGCCCCAGGAACCAGAGTCACCTGAGCCCGAGGGCTCCCATTATAACCCCAAACATCTCCAAAATTCACCCAAAAACGGAGAGAAAAGAGGAGTGATATTATCCATAGGCAACACATTCATGGAAATCCCCCATGTTATCAAGAGAACTCCTAAGCATGCTCATTCTACCCCCCGAAACCAAAGATCCAAACAAGCTTAAACGGGGTAAACATGGCCTAAATCACAATACTAAGGGGAACCGTCACCCTACCGGACACTTGAACGCCTCGAAGCTTCAAGCCGTCCACCCGACTCGCCCCACGCCGCCGCCGGTACCGCCGTGGTCGTCCTTGCTCCTCCGTGACGTCGACCGCCGTCCGGAGAGTAGAACGCCGCAGTGGAAGTGGAGGTGGTAGTGGTAGGAGCTAGGTAGAGGATGGAGTGGAGGGAGAGATGACACGGTGGGAGGAGGAAGGGGTCACCGCCGAGTTCGCCGGAGGGGAAAGAGAGGAAGAGAGGAGAAAAATGAGGGAAAGAAGGAGGGCTCGCGGGGTTAACCAGAGACTGGCTAAAACGCGTCGACATCCACGGACGCCAATCAGTTGATGTGACAGCTGCTCTGACGAGACTCTGAAACGCGTCGTTCAAGGCAGACGCCGTTCAGACGATATGTCAGGGCCGTACTCTGACAAACCCAGAGTCGCAGTCTGAAAGGCGTCGACACATGTGGACGCCGTTCAGGTCGACAAGACAGGGCCGTACCCTCGCGGCCCGAAACCAGCCCACGTGGCACCCATGTGGCAGAACTTGAAATGCGTCTGCAACGGTGGACGCCGTTTAAAACGCGTCTCGATGTCCTGACGCGAATCAACTCAGAACCTCCGCCCTCACTAAGGTTAGAACTACAAGGTCCGATCCCGAAAACCGGATCCGAAGGTCACGATCCTTACAATCTCCCCCCCTTAAAAGAATTACGTCCTCGAAATTGACTGCTTAGAATTAACAAGGTCAAATAGGGACACAAGTTTACAAGGAAACTTACGAAAATAGGTAAGGGAACTGCTCCCGCATCTCATCCTCTCGCTCCCAGGTTACCTCACCTCCGGAGCGGTACTGCCAAATCACCTTGACCAATGGTACAATCTTGTTCCGCAGGACCTGTTCTCTGCGATCCTCAATACGAACAGGATATTCTGGAAAAGACAGGTCCTCAGCGACCTCCAACTCTGAAAAGTCCAGGACATGGGACGGATCCTGAACATATTTCCTCAGTAAGGAAACATGGAACACATCGTGCACCCCTACAAGACTGGGCGGCAAGGCCAGCTGGTATGCGGTTTCCCCAATCCGAGCAAGGATGGGAAAAGGCCCAATATAGCGCGGACTCAGCTTGCTCGCTTCCCGAATCTCATTACACCCTTGGAGGGTGAGACTCGGAGAAACACGTGGTCCCCGACTTCAAACTCAAGCGGTCTCCGTCGGATGTCAGCATAACTCTTCTGCCTACTCTGCGCTGCGGTCAACCTCTGCCGAACTAACCTGGCAATCTCAGCACACTGCTGTACTAACTCGGGTCCTGCTATCTGCCTTTCACCGATCTCGGACCAACATACAGGAGATCGACACGGTCGTCCGTACAAAGCCTCATAAGGCGCCATGCCGATACTGGAATGGTAACTGTTGTTATATGCAAATTCCACTGTGGACAAATATTGCTCCCAAGAACCTCCCCAGTCTAGACAACAAGCTCTGAGCATATCTTCCAAGGTCTGAATAGTCCTCTCTGACTGCCCGTCAGTCTCGGGATGGTAGGCTGAGCTGAAAGCCAACTAAGTGCCTAGTGCCTGCTGAAACCTCTTCCAGAATCTGGAAGTAAACCTTGGATCTCGATCTGATACGATAGACAAAGGCACCCCGTGCAGAGAGATGATCCTGTCTACAAACAACCTTGCCAGCTTGCCGACTGACCAGTCCTTCCTAATAGCTAGGAAATGTGCCGACTTGGTCAGCCGATCAACGATGACCCAGATGGCATCTCTCCTGCTAGGGGATGTAGGCAATCCCATCACGAAGTCCATCGTCACATGCTCCCATTTCCACTCTGGAATCGGCAAGGGCTGTAGCAATCCACCAGGTCTCTGATGCTCGGCCTTGACCTGCTGACAAGTCATGCATCTGGCCACATATTCAGCCACATCTTTCTTCATACCGGGCCACCAGAAGTGCCTCCTCAAACAATGATACATCTTAGTCGAGCCCGGGTGCACTGCATATCTCGAACGGTGCGCCTCATCAAGAACACATCTGCGCACGTCCTCCTCTGTCGGAACATAAAGCCTACCTCTGAACCTGACCGTACCGTCGTCCCATAACTCCACCTCTGACCTCTGGAGGATCTGTGGTAGCTCAACATCTGCCCTCTGAGCCTCAATTACTGCATGATACACAGCTGGTCTCACAGTCAAACTGACCAGCACGGCTCTGTCATCATCACGTGGAACCCTAAAAGAAGATTCCACCACCTATTCGAATAATTTCCACTCCTGAATCATAAGGTACGACATGACCGTTTTCCGACTCAAAGCATCTGCTACTACATTTGCTTTGCCCGGATGATAAGAAAGGTCAAAGTCATAATCTTTAATGAACTCCATCCACCTTCGCTGCCTCAAATTCAGATCCCTCTGAGTGAACACATATTTCAAACTCTTGTGATCCGTGAAAACCTGGAATTTCTCCCCATATAAATAATGCCTCCAGATCTTGAGTGCAAATACTACAGCTGCCAGCTCCAAATCATGAGTAGGATAGTTCTCTTCATGCTTCTTCAGCTGTCGAGAAGCATAAGCCACTACCCTGCCATGCTGCATTAGAACTACGCCCAAACCTCGACGGGACGCATCAGAGTAAACCACAAATCCACCTGATCCAGATGGAAGCACCAGCACAGGGGCTGACGTGAGACGGGTCTTCAACTCAATAAAACTCTGCTCACAATCCTCGGTCCACACAAAGCGAACTCCTTTTCGAGTCAACCTCGACAAAGGGGCCGCTATCGAAGAAAATCCCTGAACAAACCGCCTGTAATAACCGGCAAGCCCCAGAAAGCTCCTGATCTCAGTCACTGAAGTCGGCCTGCTCCAATCCATCACCGCCTCGATCTTGGCTGGATCCACTGCGATACCATTGCTAGAAATAACATGTCCAAGGAAATGCACTTCGTCTAGCCAAAACTCACACTTGCTAAACTTGGCATAAAGTTGGTGTTCCCTTAGGACCTGCAATACAGCCCGAAGATGGGTGGCATGCTCTTCCTCAGAAGAAGAATAGATCAGAATATCATCAATAAACACAACCACAAACTGATCTAGGTAAGTCCTGAAAACTCGGTTCATCAGCTCCATAAAGGCCGCCGGAGCATTGGTCAAGCCAAAGGGCATAACCAAAAACTCATAATGTCCATACCGAGTTCTGAAAGCCGACTTGCTAACATCAACATCCCGGATCCTCATCTGATAATACCCGGATCTCAAGTCGATCTTGGAAAATACCTTCGCGGACTGCAACTGATCCATCAAATCATCAATTCTTGGAAGTGGGTACTTATTCTTTATCGTTACCTGGTTCAGCTGCCTATAGTCAATGCACAACCTCAGAGAACCATCTTTCTTTCTAACTAACAGGACTGGAGCACCCCATGGAGATGTACTGGGGCGAATGAAACCCTTATTCAACAGCTCCTGCAACTGTGCCTTTAACTCAGCGAGTTCAGCTGGCGCCATCCGATACGGGGCCTTAGACAAGGGCGCCGTACCTGGTGCCAGCTCGATGGTAAATTCGACCTCTCGCTGAGGAGGAAGGCAAGGCAGCTCCTCAGGAAAAACATCTATAAACTCACATACAACGGGTACCTCCCCAGGGCTGAGACTATCCCGGACATCAGAGGCAAGGAAAGCCTCACAGCCACCAGCAAGCAACCTCCGTGCCTTAAAGGCAGAAATAAGAATACCTCGGGAAGAAAGCCTAATACCTTGGAAGAAGAAGGTCGGGATGTCCGGAATGGAGAATCGCACCCTCTTCCTGTGGCAGTCCACCTCTGCATAAAAGGCTTCCAACCAATCCATACCCAGGATGACATCAAAGTCTCGAATGGCAAGCACAATGATCGTTTCGAATTGTGCGTCGTTAAACACATGAAAACGTTCAATCTAAATTTATCCGGCTCACTCAAATCAAAATTTGGAAATTTAATAGCGGTGAGTCCGAGTCGAACCACAGGGAGTTAGAATTTTAATTTTGAAAATTTTAGACTTTAGTTAATCTAAAAATAAGTGAGATTTAAATTAAACTAATTACTTAATTAAACTAAAACTAAGTTAACTAATATTACCTAAAAATAGAATTACACAAACTAAACAAATCTTTTTTTTTTACTTTTCTTTTTCAAAGATTAAACACAAACTCATATAAAAATAAGCACGACGAAAAATTATAATAACAAAGACAACCTATTGTTTGATTGTATAAATAAAAAAAAAAACATCAAGAATCAAATAACCTAATTAAACAACTAATAACTAATTAAAACAACAATTAATCAATAATTAATCCTAATCAAATAACCATCAACTAATTAAATAATACCTACACATCAAATAACTAGCAACTACCCCTAATTAAATAACCAATACTATTAATAGAAAGAACAACACAAGAGTGTGGGTTGCTGGCGCAATGGACCAGCTGTTGGGAGATCTGGTGCACTGGACAGCTGGGAAGCTGCTGTGTGCGTGCTGCAGGAGAAAGAAGCTGCTGCTGGCTGAAGGCCGTGTGAAAGCTTCTCCGCATGCAGGCTGTTGCTGGACACTTGCAGAAGCAGCTGCGTGAAGCTGGTGGAAGGGGTGCTGGAATTTGTTGGAAGAACGCTGGGAGCTGCTGGGTGTTGCTGCGTTGGAGGGGCTTGGAAGCTTCAACTTGCAGGGCTGGTGCGTGGCTTTGCTGCAGGCGCGTGGAGCTTGGTTGGAACAACTGCTGGCCACGTGCATGGAAGGAGGAAGAAGCTTCTGGTTTCCACGCACGCAGGTTGGGTTGCTTGGCTGGTGGAGGAAAGCTGGAGGAGGAGTGCTTGGCAGCAGCCGGTGCGTGGGGGTTTACTGGATTCAACTTGCAGGCGCGTAGGAGTCGGCTTCACCGCAGCGCAGGGAGGAGCAGCTTGCCGGCAGGTTCGGGCATGGAGGGTTGCTGGCGCTCGGTTTGCTTGCAGCACTGTGCGTGGACGTGCATGGAACACGCAGGTGCTTGCTGGGCTTCAGCAGACGCGCATGAACAGCTGGTTGCGCTCGTGGTGTGGCTCCCTCGCGCAGGTGCGGTGGAGGTGTTGCTGGATTTGCTTGAAGAAGGAGGCTGCTATGCTGGAGGACAGGAAGGCTGCTGTGGCACGTGGATGGCAGGAGTTGCGTGGAGGAGAAGGAGAAAACGAGAGAGAGAGCGAGAAGACAGAGATCGTGAGGGAGAGAAGGAGACACAGAGGGGGAGAGAACCGTGGGAAACAGAGAGGAACCAAGGAGGGAGGAAGGGAAACCGGAGAGGAAGAGCAAGAGGAGAGGGCTGCGGAGAGTGGAGGAAAGAAACGAGAGAGAGGAAATCTAAGAGAGAGGACGTGTGTGGGAAGGGAGGATAGATTAATATAGGGAGGAAGATAGGCGTGGGAAGGAAACTGGAGAAGAAGTCGGACTGGAGTTTGGAAAATTGGGGAGAAAAAGGAAACAGTGGGTTTAAGGAAACTCCAGCGAAGGAAGGAGTCACTTTGTATTTTTACCCCTGTTTTAGTTAAAATCCGCACACCGGACCACTCCCAAATTTCCGGAAACTCCTCCAGCTGTACTGCATCCTCGGCATGTCCTGTTCACATCAAATAAATATAATTTAGCGCATTATCATAAAAATATCATCATATTTATTCATTTCATCTCGGTTTTGTCGAAAAACCGCAAATGCGCTACACTCCTTTGATCACATGAAATGACGATGTTTTTAAGTCAGAATTTGCTGAAATTGGTACCGTTGGACTTGTTACACAATTATCTATCATTTCATGCTATTTTGCAAATAAAAACATGAGTATGATGCATATGGTTGCCCTTAAATGACCAATTTAACACTTTATCACACCCCCCAACTTACTCATTGCTAGTCCCTTAGCGATGCAAATAAGGAAAAGTTAGGACAAACAATGAATTATCATGCTTCATTTGTAGTATCTTTCACAATCAATTTAAGTGGTAGCCGTTTGGTTGAGATAAAAAGTTTTCATATCCCACAATATTTTGATTCAGACAGGTGATTGTGCATGAAATATGACACACTTAGAACTCGTTTCCGACCTTTCTGGTATATTCTTGCCTTTACTACCCTTTAGATAAGACTACTTGGGGAGGGGAAGAGAATAAAAGATTTCCCGATCAGTCAGTGAGGACCGTTTTTCAGTTCCCGTCCCAACTCAGCACTTTTCACGACTTGGTCATATTTTGGTATGATGGACTTTTTAGCATGGCGTTTCTTCATTTTATTGTACTTTTGCTTTTGAGAGTGCGTACTTTTTGCCACTCTCTTTGAATTGCTTGAGGGGAGGTGCGTACTTTTTGCCACCTACCTTCCTTTAGCTCTTTTATCGCCTTCTTTTGCCTTTAATGTTTACAACTGTCCATTTGAAATGACCGCCTCTTTTAGAGTGCTGAGTGGGACAGTCCCCTATTACGGATTCTACACATTCCTTTCGTTCAATCCAAAAGAAAAATTAGAATAAGTAGTCTTATCCTTGAGGTTAATTCCAGCAATTCTATACTTTTAAGATCTTCCATTTATTCTAAGTTGCTGTGTGTGTGTGAAAATCATCCTGCCGTGGATTTTTGTAAAGTGGAATATTTGAACTTTAAAGGCTCTTTAACCGATGTGACTAACAGAAAACTGATTTGTTTAAGATTTACTTAATGAAACATGATTTTCATGCAATTTTCCTAGGATGTGAAAAGAAGTTTTTGAAAAAATTTGACCATTTTTCAGTGAAAGATATCAGTTTTCTTCAAAAGATTTTCAATAAATGCATATGATTGTCCCACCCCCCAACTTGATTGACATTGTCCTTAATGGCATAAAAGATATGAAAAACATGTCAGCCAGAAGCGAATTGTGAAGGAGCGAAACAACCTGTAATAAAGAGGATGCGACATGCCCACGACGACTGCTGCTCAAGGACCTAAAAATGAAAAGAAATACAAAAACTGAAGTAAAATATTGGGTTGCCTCCCAACAAGCGCTAAGTTTATCGTCTTCAGCCAGACAGAATGTACACACTATCCAATGCCTACTAGCACAAATTTCAATGCATGCATTTTAAAATTTGTTGGTTGGAGTGCACTTAACATTGCATGTAGCTGATGAGTCAGAATGTTATCATTGAGATTCCAAAGAAAAGAATTTTTCCACATGGTCAATGGGATATTGGTTTTACTTGATTCATAGGCCATGTCAACTACGTACCCTGCTTCTTGTCCTTGACTGAACTGAAGCATTTGATCCCCTAGAAAAATATCAGAAATTCCTAAAATGATGGGACATTGATTCAATGTAGGGGATGATCCAATGTCGAAGATGAGGAAATCAACAAATATGTGGCTCCTATCTACCTGAATAAGAGTATCTTGGATCATGTCATGTGGCTGCTTAATGAAATGATCAATTGACTGCAAAGCAACCGACGTACACGTGAACTTGTGGATTTCAAATTTCTCAAAGAAAGAAACTGAGAACATGTTCAGTTTGGCCTCAACTTTCAATAAAATCCAGTAAAGATTGATGTTATCGATATTGTAAGAATTGAGTTGGGCAACACAGTGAGTTTCTTTGAAAAAATGGCTGTTGATGTGGACTTGGCCTAGTAATTCCATCACCTCCTTGAGTCGGGCCAGTTTTTGGAGGCTATTGGGTTTAGATTCTCTAACACTCGGGAAACAGATCATAGGTAAGTGAATATCTGGGCTTTCACTAGAATCCTTCTCGTCTCCTTCATCTCCCCCCAACTTACCCTCAATGGGCTCTTCTTAATGATTAGCTAAGTCTATGACTTCAGTTTTCTCTTGATGTAATTCCTCAAGATTATCCACTTTCTGATCCATTGGGAAGAAGAAATATTCAAGATCCGGACCATCATGTGTATTTAATTCCTCTGTGGGAAATAGAAAGTGTTCAAAGTCCAGCTCAATATCCAGCAAATCACTCATTTCTCCTTCTCCTTTTTCCTTCAAGCTCACCTCAAGAGAGATAGGTGTGATCGTGACTTCACTTTGCTGGTCAGTCTGAGGGTTTTCCATCTTCTCTCTATCCACCGGGTATATATCTTCTAGAATATCCACTTTCTCTATTGGGAAGAAAAAATATTCGAGGTTCGGACTAGCATGCATATTGACTTCCACTGTGGGGAATATGAAGTGTTCAAAATCCGGATTAACCTCTAAAAGATCACTCACTTCCCCTTCTCCTTTTCTATCACTTAAGCTTTCCTCAGGACAGACAGGTATGGTCATGGATGCATCTTGTTGACCAGTCTCAGGATTTTTCATAGATTGATTCATGCTAGCATTCCCTATTCTCACCTGATGCGACTCCGTAAGATACTCTCCGTTTTCAAGATCAGGCATGATGTGACCATTACCGGATTGGACGATGTCAAGTTGAATTTGTGAGTTGATTTGTTGGTCAAAATCAGGTGAAAAAGATTTCAAATTTTCAATGGACTTGCTAAGCACTTCTTCTAAATCCATCCTTAGATTAGTTTCAGTCAAACAGTCAACTAAGGCCTGCATTCTACCAATGGTATCTTGTTGGGCCAAGACTATTTGTTCAAGTTGCATGAATTGATCATCTTGAGAATGCGGATAACTGGGCTGATAATCAGACTGCGAAGAATATGTCGAATAATTTGATTGGAAGCAAGGTGGACAAGAGCTTGTGGACAATGGATAATCGGAGTGTCCATGATTGTGGGCCAAACCACCAGAATAGACTTGGAATTGGGGCCAATCCGAGAAGTCTTGGATAGCTAGATTTGGAGCTTGGGCCTGGTGAGGTGGAAATTGAAGAGCATGTGGGGTATCATAATGGTCCTGATTGGCCCAAACGGGACATCTTTCTTGATAGGTATATGATTGTATGGGATATGAGGACGGTTTTGGGCCCAAAGCTAGAAATTGATCAATTGTGTGGGCCAACTTGTCTAGCTTAGCTAATCTGTGAGCCAAATCCATATTAGGTGGTGGAGGGAAAGGTGTGATGGTATTACGACATGGGCCAAGAAATTGGTTCATTTGAGTCCACTCCATACTGAAAATCTTTTTATTTTTTATTTTTTTATTTATTAATGATGCAAACAAGTTATCACACAATTATTCCTAAGACAACTATGGTTAAACTAGCCTACATGATGTGTTTCTCACAAATTAATCTAGGTTTAATTCAAGTCCACCCTCACAATTATCAATCGGCCAGGTAAGAGGTGGGGTGGTGGGAGGCTCCCCCTACTTTCGTAGGGACCTAATTAAAGAACCACCGACCCACTTAAGCGTTTGCCATTGACCTCTAGCCTTAGACACCGGTTTCCAAAAGTGATAGTGGGCTCAAGCTAGACCCAAATCTCATTGTGAACCCTAAATTGAATTCCTACTCACTTTTAATGGGCTTGGGTTAGTGAAAGAGTGCAAGGGATGGTTGTTTTTGGGCCAAGGAAGGGTAGTCAAATCCCCACCTTATTTTGTTAATGGACTTGCCCTTAAGATATTTTTATGTGAAGTGCACAACCAAATCAAACAAGGGGTTCTATGCAATCATGGAAATGCATGAACATGGTATTTAAGGAAGGTAGAGATCTCACCCTGTCCCCCGCAATCTTCAACAAAATGGAAATTTACAAGAAAGGAAACAGTCTAAAAATACAGTCCTACATGATGCATGACCTAACATGGAAGGTTTCTAATTTTGGAAATGGAGATTTTTAAATTTGGATGTTTTTCTTTTTGTTCCTTTTTTTTAGTTAATGGAAACCTATCTAAATTAGAAACTACAAAAATAGAAACTAACTAAAGTCAGGAAATTGAAATATAGAAAGTTGGAACACACTTACCATGATTTCGCTTTCCTTTTTTTTTTCAATTTATCTGCAAAAATAAGAAAAAGAAGGTTAGCTAAAGAATAATTACACTAAATCCAAGGTAATCAAAATTAAAAATCTAAGTCCCCGGCAACGGCGCCAAAAATTGATCGTTTCGAATTGTGCGTCGTTAAACACATGAAAACGTTCAATCTAAATTTATCCGGCTCACTCAAATCAAAATTTGGAAATTTAATAGCGGTGAGTCCGAGTCGAACCACAGGGAGTTAGAATTTTAATTTTGAAAACTTTAGACTTTAGTTAATCTAAAAATAAGTGAGATTTAAATTAAACTAATTACTTAGTTAAACTAAAACTAAGTTAACTAATATTACCTAAAAATAGAATTACACAAACTAAACAAATCTTTTTTTTTTACTTTTCTTTTTCAAAGATTAAACACAAACTCATATAAAAATAAGCACGACGAAAAATTATAATAACAAAGACAACCTATTGTTTGATTGTATAAATAAAAAAAAAAACATCAAGAATCAAATAACCTAATTAAACAACTAATAACTAATTAAAACAACAATTAATCAATAATTAATCCTAATCAAATAACCATCAACTAATTAAATAATACCTACACATCAAATAACTAGCAACTACCCCTAATTAAATAACCAATACTATTAATAGAAAGAACAACACAAGAGTGTGGGTTGCTGGCGCAATGGACCAGCTGTTGGGAGATCTGGTGCACTGGACAGCTGGGAAGCTGCTGTGTGCGTGCTGCAGGAGAAAGAAGCTGCTGCTGGCTGAAGGCCGTGTGAAAGCTTCTCCGCATGCAGGCTGTTGCTGGACACTTGCAGAAGCAGCTGCGTGAAGCTGGTGGAAGGGGTGCTGGAATTTGTTGGAAGAACGCTGGGAGCTGCTGGGTGTTGCTGCGTTGGAGGGGCTTGGAAGCTTCAACTTGCAGGGCTGGTGCGTGGCTTTGCTGCAGGCGCGTGGAGCTTGGTTGGAACAACTGCTGGCCACGTGCATGGAAGGAGGAAGAAGCTGCTGGTTTCCACGCACGCAGGTTGGGTTGCTTGGCTGGTGGAGGAAAGCTGGAGGAGGAGTGCTTGGCAGCAGCCGGTGCGTGGGGGTTTACTGGATTCAACTTGCAGGCGCGTAGGAGTCGGCTTCACCGCAGCGCATGGAGGAGCAGCTTGCCGGCAGGTTCGGGCATGGAGGGTTGCTGGCGCTCGGTTTGCTTGCAGCACTGTGCGTGGACGTGCATGGAACATGCAGGTGCTTGCTGGGCTTCAGCAGACGCGCATGAACAGCTGGTTGCGCTCGTGGTGCGGCTCCCTCGCGCAGGTGCGGTGGAGGTGTTGCTGGATTTGCTTGAAGAAGGAGGCTGCTATGCTGGAGGACAGGAAGGCTGCTGTGGCACGTGGATGGCAGGAGTTGCGTGGAGGAGAAGGAGAAAACGAGAGAGAGAGCGAGAAGACAGAGATCGTGAGGGAGAGAAGGAGACACAGAGGGGGAGAGAACCGTGGGAAACAGAGAGGAACCAAGGAGGGAGGAAGGGAAACCGGAGAGGAAGAGCAAGAGGAGAGGGCTGCGGAGAGTGGAGGAAAGAAACGAGAGAGAGGAAATCTAAGAGAGAGGACGTGTGTGGGAAGGGAGGATAGATTAATATAGGGAGGAAGATAGGCGTGGGAAGGAAACTGGAGAAGAAGTCGGACTGGAGTTTGGAAAATTGGGGAGAAAAAGGAAACAGTGGGTTTAAGGAAACTCCAGCGAAGGAAGGAGTCACTTTGTATTTTTACCCCTGTTTTAGTTAAAATCCGCACACCGGACCACTCCCAAATTTCCGGAAACTCCTCCAGCTGTACTGCATCCTCGGCATGTCCTGTTCACATCAAATAAATATAATTTAGCGCATTATCATAAAAATATCATCATATTTATTCATTTCATCTCGGTTTTGTCGAAAAACCGCAAATGCGCTACACTCCTTTGATCACATGAAATGACGATGTTTTTAAGTCAGAATTTGATGAAATTGGTACCGTTGGACTTGTTACACAATTATCTATCATTTCATGCTATTTTGCAAATAAAAACATGAGTATGATGCATATGGTTGCCCTTAAATGACCAATTTAACACTTTATCACACAACCGACTGGGCAGGGAGCACATGACCCTCAATGGTCAAGGGAACATTCCTCAAGCAGTTATAAGATATCATATAGTCTCCAGAAGGAACCTCCACCATCAAACCATCAGATAACTCAACAACGGGCGCAGAAAGGATATCTAAGAACTGCTCAGAAATAAAAGAATGCGAAGCACCCGAATCAATCAATACGTGTGCAGAGTTCCCAAGGACAGAAAGTGTACCTTCCACCAAGTTGGACGCGCGAGCCTCCCTCCTGGTGATAGCTAGCACTCTCCCCTGGGTCCTAGGCTTTTTCTGCTCACCTGAACCATGTCCCTGACCATACCCCTGCGGGCACTGCCTCGCCAAGTGGCCCTGCTGGCCGCAAGCGAAACATCTCCTGGGAAGAGTGGGACACTGAATCCCACCATGGGTACCCCCACAGTGATGACAGACTGCCGGAAGCCTCTGATCTGGCCCCTGCGGTGCACTAGATACAAACTGACTCTGCTGACCCTGCCCGGGCCTGTTGCTGCCGCTACTGCCACTACTGCTGCCACCACCCCTGAAGAATCTCCTGAATCGGGAGCCGAGTGACGACGATCCCGATCCAGTAGAAGGGGCCGCTGCCACTGCCTTACCTGTGCCACGAACTGGGCTCTGAGCAGCCAGTCCTCTCTCTCGGGCCGACTGACTCTGTTGAGCCTCCACTGCTGCCGCACATCTAACCGCGGAAGCCAGATCTGTGCAACAGTGAGACGCCACGAAGTTCCTCAAGCTGAGCCTCAGTCCTTCTACGAATCTGTCAGTACGACGCTCCTCGTCCCCAGATATGAAAGGCACGAACCGACCTAGCGAAACAAACTTCGCCTGGTACTCAAGTACAGTCATGCTCCCCTGCGTCAGATCCATGAACTCCATCTCCTTGGCCCTCTGGACGTGTCTAGGGAAATACTGTGCGTTGAACTCCTTAACAAATGTCTCCCATGGAATTTCCCTAAGACTCCTGTCCTCGTAGGACAAACTCTTCAAGGTAGTCCACCAGTCATAGGCGCTATCCTTCAGCATGAAGGTAGCTAACGGGGTCCGCTCTACTGCAGCACAATCCATGGTGTCAAAAGTCTTCTCTATCTCTCTAAGCCAGTGGATGGCCTCGTCAGGGTCGGGACGACCGGTGAAGTGAGGTGGCCTCAGCTTCAGAAACCTCTCAAGTGCAGCTGTGGACCCACCCCGCGCACTGGAACTCTCACTAGGGTCTCGTGTCTGATAACGAGCCATAGTGTCCATCATCGCCTCCATGAACTTCTCAACACACGGCCTCCCGGCCTCGGACCCACTAGGGACATCTCCCTGCTCTCGAATAACTGGCATCCTCCTTCTGGGAGCCATCTACTCACCTACAATTGCAAAATCAAAAAGTTCTAATTAGATTCCTAAAGCCTATGCTACCGCCGTGCCTGTACGGGATAATGTATTTATTTGCCGAATTTATGATATTTAACCTAGTTATTTATTTATTTGCCAGACCGTATGCTCTGATACCAACTGTAATGACCCGCCACCCTATAATCGGGGATCCGATTACTAAATGGGTACCGAATCATTAATTTGGAACCAAACCAGGATCTAATCAAGTCTGGGAGATAAATAATAAACTAAGCTAAACATTCACATCGCATTGAACTGAAATAAAAGTGCAGGAATTAAAATTATTACAATGCGACTCGATACAGCAAATAATTACATATTCCAACAGAAAGGAAATAATTAAACGTACAGGCGAGAAATAGAAATCACAACTACGTCGGGGCATACCCCGGAACAACTGCTGACTGTGCTCAACTCACGGCCGCACTCTCCTCGCTAGGTCTGCTGAGAGTCCTCACCTGAAAACCGCAGGAGGGGTGAGTCTCAAAGACAAGACTCAGTAGGGATCCTTCGATCCCCACTGCCCACGCACACACCCACAAGTGCAAGGTACAGTCAACGGAAAGGTGATAAATACAAGAGGTACAATTCCTAATTCTTAACGTGAAATCCCATGCAATCGTATTATAATAAACTTGCATATATTAAACCAACTGACTAGGAAACCCACAATTGTCATCTCGATAGAACCTGCTAACCACGCAACAACGGTGGAAAAACCACGACCCGCTGAGACCAAACAGTGACCCCTCGGATAGCACACTAGCTACTCCGGCCCAACCGGCTCAGGTGGCTACTCCTTCCCTCAGCATGAGTGACTCTCCGAATGTACCACTCCGACACCGGTACTAGCTGACCCCGGGGTTCACCAGGTGACCCTCTCTCACTAGGCGTCACCCCGCCCACGGCCCCACTGGCGCTGTGCTCACGCCCCCACCAGCACAGGGTGATAAAGCGCTACAATGTCACTCCAGGTCCACAGTAACTCAAAACCTAGCACAATGCGATCCGGTCACGTGAAAAGCCCGCGATCGCATAACACACATATAGAACCATCCGATTATGAAGAATCTATCTTTATCGGGTACACTAAAGCATGCACTAACCATCTATCTAACAGTATGAACACGTTTTACTGGCATGAATTAGTGAGGTTCTGTCTTGAATCGCGTCGCCCAAGGCCGACGCCATTCAAGCTCCATGTATAGGTTCAAGTGAAACAGTCTTCAGAATCAGGCCTTAAAAGGCGTCGACACCAGTAGTCGCCTTTTAAAAGGCGTCGACATCCTCAGACGCCATTCAACACAGAAATCCGGAAATTCCAAGGCCCTTACTCAGGGAATTTCTGCCTTTAAAAGGCGTCATGGTTAACCGACGCCATTCGAAAACGCGTCGTTCACCCATGACGTCTTTTCATCGCAGAATCCCCGAACTGGCAGACTCTCTATCAGGCAATTCCCGTATAAAAGGCGTCGTGATGGCTCTACGCCCTTCAAAAAGGCGTCGTCCATGCACGACGTGTTTTAGCCCCAGGAACCAGAGTCGCCTGAGCCCGAGGGCTCCCATTCTAACCCCAAACATCTCCAAAATTCACCCAAAAACGGAGAGAAAAGAGGAGTGATATTATCCATAGGAAACACATTCATGGAAATCCCCCATGTTATCAAGAGAACTCCTAAGCATGCTCATTCTACCCCCCGAAACCAAAGATCCAAACAAGCTTAAACGGGGTAAACATGGCCTAAATCACAATACTAAGGGGAACCGTCACCCTACCGGACACTTGAACGCCTCCGAGCTTCAAGCCGTCCACCCGACTCGCCCCACGCCGCCGCCGGTACCGCCGTGGTCGTCCTTGCTCCTCCGTGACGTCGGCCGTCGTCCGGAGAGTAGAACGCCGCAGTGGAAGTAGAGGTGGTAGTGGTAGGAGCTAGGTAGAGGATGGAGTGGAGGGAGAGATGACACGGTGGGAGGAGGAAGGGGTCACCGCCGAGTTCGCCGGAGGGGAAAGAGAGGAAGAGAGGAGAAAAATGAGGGAAAGAAGGAGGGCTCGCGGGGTTAACCAGAGACTGGCTAAAACGCGTCGACATCCACGGACACCAATCAGTTGATGTGACAGCTGCTCTGACGAGACTCTGAAACGCGTCGTTCAAGGCAGACGCCATTCAGACGATATGTCAGGGCCGTACTCTGACAAACCCAGAGTCGCAGTCTGAAAGGCGTCGACACATGTGGACGCCGTTTAGGTCGACAAGACAGGGCCGTACCCTCGCGGCCAGAATTGGATGAAATTGGTACCGTTGGACTTGTTACACAATTATCTATCATTTCATGCTATTTTGCAGATAAAAACATGAGTATGATGCATATGGTTGCCCTTAAATGACCAATTTAACACTTTATCACACCCCCCAACTTACCCATTGCTAGTCCCTTAGCAATGCAAATAAGGAAATGTTAGGACAAATAATGAATTATCATGCTTCATTTGTAGTATCTTTCACAATCAATTTAAGTGGTAGCCGTTTGGTTGAGCTAAAAAGTTTTCATATCCCACAATATTTTGATTCAGACAGGTGATTGTGCATGAAATTTGACACACTTAGAACTCGTTTCCGACCTTTCTGGTATATTCTTGCCTTTACTACCCTTTAGATAAGACTACTTGGGGAGGGGAAGAGAATAAAAGATTTCCCGATCAGTCAGTGAGGACCGTTTTTCAGTTCCCGTCCCAACTCAGCACTTTTCACGACTTGGTCATATTTTTGGTACGATGGACTTTTTAGCGTGACGTTTCTTCATTTTATTGTACTTTTGCTTTTGAGAGTGCGTACTTTTTGCCACTCTCTTTGAATTGCCTGAGGGGAGGTGCGTACTTTTTGCCACCTACCTTCCTTTAGCTCTTTTAACGCCTTCTATTGCCTTTAGTGTTTACAGCTGTCCATTTTAACTGACCGCCTCTTTTAGAGTGCTGAGTGGGACAGTCCCCTATTACGGATCTTACACATTCCTTTCGTTCAACCCAAAAGAAAAATTAGAATAAGTAGTCTTATCCTTGAGGTTAATTCCAACAATTCTATACCCTTAAGATCTTTCATTTATTCTAAGTTGCCGTGTGTGTGTGAAAATCATCCCGCCGTGGATTTTTGTAAAGTGGAATATTTGAACTTTAAAGGCTCTTTAACCAATGTGACTAACAGAAAACTGATTTGTTTAAGATTTACTTATTGAAACATGATTTTCATGCAATTTTCCTAGGATGTGAAAAGAAGTTTTTGAAAAAAATTGACCATTTTTCAATGAAAGATATCAGTTTTCTTCAAAAGATTTTCAATAAATGCATATGATTGTCCCACCCCCCAACTTGATTGACATTGTCCTCAATGGGCATAAAAGATATGAAAAACATGCAGCCAGAAGAGAATTTGTGAAGGAGCGAAACAACCTGTAATGACGAGGATGCGACATACCCACGGCGATCGCTGTTCAGGGACCTAAAAGGAAAAGAAGTACAAAAACTGAAGTAAAATATTGGGTTGCCTCCCAACAAGCGCTAAGTTTATTGTCTTCAGCCAGACGGAAGTTCAGTTAATGTGGATCCCTCAATTCTATGGATTTAGGTGGCTCATTTTAAAGATTTTCAATGAATGGTTTCAACCGTTGACCATTAACAGTAAAAGTGTTCCCACTCTTGGGATTCAGAATTTTAACGGCTCCATGATCGAAGGCTTTAACGACCACAAATGGTCCATCCCATCTGGATTACAGTTTTCCAGGAAATAGGCGAAGCCTA
Source organism: Zantedeschia hybrid cultivar (assembly GCA_030544215.1). Classification (NCBI taxonomy): domain Eukaryota; kingdom Viridiplantae; phylum Streptophyta; class Magnoliopsida; order Alismatales; family Araceae; genus Zantedeschia; species Zantedeschia hybrid cultivar. The sequence continues at coordinate 43,564,417 of JARZZO010000003.1, read as the reverse complement.
GAATTAAATAGCCAAACTTTCTGATTTGGAAGAAAGGATTTTCTCACAATATGTTTATCATGAAAAGCTTTAGTTTTGGCTTTATAGATCTTTGAATTTTCATAGGCCTCGTTGCGCAATTCTTCTAGCTCACTTAGTTGTAAGGTTCGGTGGGAACCAGCTTGGGCTAGGTCCAGATTGACTTGTTTGATGGCCCAATAAGCCCTATGTTCCAATTCCACCGGAAGGTGGCACGCTTTTCCGAAAACTAGGCGATAAGGAGACATGCCAATAGGAGTTTTGTAAGCGGTCCGATAGGCCCATAAAGCATCATCCAATCTTTCAGACCAATCTTTTCTATCGGGCCTAACGGACTTTTGCAGAATGTTCTTAATCTCTCTATTGGAAACTTCCACTTGGCCACTAGTTTGGGGATGATAGGGGGTGGCTACTTTGTGATTAATCCCATATTTCTTAAGCAAAGCCCGAAACTGGTAATTCGTGAAGTGCGTTCCCCCATCACTAATGATAGCTTTAGGCCACCCGAACCGAGAAAAGATATTCTTTTGAACGAATTTAATGACCACTTTATGATCATTGGTTCGGGTGGCTACCGCTTCAATCCATTTTGAGACATAATCCACTGCTACCAGAATATATGTATGTCCAAAAGAGGGTGGAAAAGGTCCCATAAAGTCAATTCCCCAGACATCAAAGACTTCAACCACCAAGATTGGGTTGAGTGGCATCATATCCCTTTTCGCCATATTTCCTACGGCCTGACATCGGAGGCAAGTTTTGCTAAATTCATGGGCATCTTTGAAAAGTGTGGGCCAGTAAAAACAACTTTGTAGGACTTTGGCTGCAGTTTTCTTTCCTGAGAAGTGGCCCCCACACGCCAGATTATGACAGAAATTAAGAACACTCTGTTGTTCTTCTTCAGGGACACATCGCCTAATGATTTGATCAGGACAAAATTTGAATAATTCAGGATCCTCCCAGAAATAAAATTTTTCCTGAGAAAAGAATTTGTCCTTTTCACTTTTAGTCCATCATTCTGGAAGCTGATTAGTCACCTTGTAATTGACAATATGAGCATACCATGGTGCAGCAGTGTGAGAAATGGTCAGTAGATGCTCATCAGGAAAGGAATCAGTGATCGGTGTACTTTCAGATATCGGAATTCGGGATAGGTGGTCAGCTACCACATTCTCAGAACCCTTCTTATCCCGAAATTCCAAATCAAATTCCTGAAGAAGTAAGATCCATCTAATAAGCGTAGGCTTTGCATCCTTTTTGGTCAACAGGTATTTGAGAGCTGAGTGATCAGAATAGATTATGACTTTTGCCCCTAAAAGATAAGATCTGAATTTTTCAAGGGCAAAAACCACGGCCAATAATTCCTTTTCTGTAGTGGTATAATTCATTTGAGCATCGGCAAGGGTGCGGCTTGCATAATATATCACCACGGGACACTTGTTGATTCTTTGTCCCAAGACTGCACTGATAGCATAATCAGAGGCATCACACATGATTTCGAAGGGTAAGGACCAATCTGGAGATTGAAGAATCGGGGCTTTGGTCAAAGATTCCTTCAAAGAATTAAATGCTTTGATGCAAGATTCATCCATTTGGAACGGGACATCCTTTGCTAAGAGAAGAGTTAGGGGCCGGGCAATTTGAGAGAAATTGTGGATAAACCGGAGATAGAAACCGGCATGGCCAAGGAATGAACGGATCTGTCTGACCGAGGTGGGAGGAGGAAGATTGGATATGAGATCGATCTTAGCTTTATCTACCTCTATCCCCCTTTCAGACACAATGTGGCCTAGAACAATGCCCTCTCGAACTATGAAATGGCTCTTTTCCCAGCTAAGAATCAGATTGGTGTCTATGCATCGTGCTAGCACCTGTTTAAGATTTTTCAGGCAATTTTCAAAAGAGTCCCCGAAGATTGAGAAATCATCCATAAAAACTTCGAGGAATTCTCCCACCATATCGGAGAAGATGGCCATCATGCACCGTTGAAATGTGGCTGGTGCGTTGCATAATCCGAATGGCATTCTCCTAAAAGCAAACGTGCCATAAGGGCACGTGAAGGTGGTCTTTTCTTGATCTTCCGGGTAAATAGCCACTTGATTGTACCCGGAGTACCCATCTAAGAAGCAGAAGTACTTCTGGCCCGATAACTTTTCCAGAATCTGGTCCATGAATGGGAGTGGAAAGTGGTCCTTCTTAGTCATGAGATTCAACTTTCTGTAATCAATACACACTCTCCATCCCGTGGTGAGCCTAGTGGGTACCTCTTCTCCATGATCATTCTTAATAACTGTTAATCCAGATTTCTTGGGTACCACTTGAGTTGGACTGACCCATTTACTGTCTGATATTGGGTAAATAATACCCGCATCTAGCCATTTCACAACTTCCTTCTTCACCACTTCTTTCATATTGGGGTTAAGCCGCCTTTGCATCTCCCGACTGGGCTTAGAATTCTCTTCCATATAGATGTGATGCATGCAAATGGACGGACTTATTCCTTTCAAATCGGCCACCGACCATCCAATAGCACCTTTGTGGTCTTTGAGGACCTCGGTTAATTGGGCCTCCTGCGGCGATGTGAGATTTGCCGCAATGATGACCGGGAGAGTTTGGTCCGGACCCAAAAAGATATACTTGAGAGACTCCGGTAATGGTTTGAGTTCAAGCTCAGGAGGGTTCTCTAAAGATGGCAAAGCGGGTTCAGACTGCAAGGCTGGTAAAGGTTCAACCTTGGGCCAAGATGTTAATGGGCCAGGGGAGTCCTTTAAAGTATTGGCTTCCTCCAAAAGGTCATATGTGGACATCTCATTTTCTTCAACCAGATTATCCACGATATCAATAGTATGGCATTCTTTTTCATGATCTGGATATTGAGACGCTTTGAAGACATTAATCTGGACTTTTTGACCCCCAAATGAAATGTCCATTATGCCAGTTTCACAATTTATATTAGCTTTGGCAGTGGCTAAGAATGGACGACCTAAGATGATCGGGATGTGAATGAGTTCCTCAGGTAATGCCATATCTAGAATAAGAAAATCCACGGGAAAATAACAATCATGAACCTTTACGATAACATTCTCAATTAATCCCCGTGGAGTTTTCACAGACCTATCAGCCAACTGCAAGATGATGGGTGTGGGCTTTAATTCTCCAATATCAAATTTTTCATAAATGGCTGTTGGCAATAGATTTACACTCGCACCTAGATCCAATAAAGCTCTATCAAATGTAACTCCAGCTAAGTCACATGAAATTAGAGGTGCTCCAGGATCCTTTAACTTCTTGGGTAAATGATTCATCACAATTGCACTAACATCCTCAGAAAGCCGAACCTTTTCGGGTGCCATTCTAGATTCTCTTCGTGGAGTACATAAGTCCTTGAGAAACTTAGCATAAGCTGGCACATGCTTGATGGCATCGAGGAGTGGAATATTAATTTGGACTTGTTTGAACAAATCCAACAACTCCTCATTCTGGGCCAGTTTCTTCCTGGTATTGGGCTTAGCTAACAAGGCATTAGGAAATGGCACCCTAGGTTTATAAGAACTCGGGCCTTCATCAATCTTCCCTTTTCCTTTCAGATCCTCCTCCAACTTCTCTATGATGGGTTCATCTTCACTCTCACTTTCGATTTCCTGAGGCCTATCAGTGGAACCTTTAGCTAACTCTCCATCTGCATGTGGTTTTTCTAAACTTCTCCCACTCCTAAGGGTTGAAATGGCTTTAGCATTCTCAAATTGTGGCCCTTTAGGCTGTGGTACCAGACCAGGCTGAGGTAAAAGGCCTGATTGCTGTGGAAAACCCGGAGGTTGATTCCTTGGATTGGCAACGGGTTGACTAGGAAGTTGGCCTACTTCTCTTCTCATCGCGGCCTCAGCTAGTTGGCCCATTTGACTTTCCAACTTAGCAATGGATTGTTGCTGGGTCAAAATCAGTTGTTGGAGTTGAGTGAATTTATCATCAAAGTTGGGTTGAGGATGTTGCTGGTAAGTGGGTGGAGGATGGTATTGGGTTGGTTGTCCTGATTGGAATGAGTGGTAGTGGGCCGGTTGACCTGATTGATATTGGGCCGGTTGAGAAAACTGGGTTTGAGGTCCCCTAGCCTGAACATTTCCATAGAAATTAGATTGTTGTTGGAATGAGTTCTGTGGCTTTTGGGCTTGATGCATAGGAGGATGGGACATTGGTAATGGGGCCTGCTGATTCTTCCAAGAGAAATTAGGATGATTTCTCCAGCCAGGATTGTAAGTATTTGAGAATGGATCATTATTGGGTCTGGAGAATCCCTGGGCGGCCTGAATTTGTTCTTGAATGAATGGTGGAAGTTGGGCCGCAGTTGGGCATTCATTCACTTGATGGGTTGGACTTGCGCATAAGGCACAAATATCATGATTGGCAGTAGATGGGCCTTCATATGGACTAGATTGTGTTGGGTAAGTAGGCTCTTGCTTGTTTAAGGCCAAGAGTTGGTCTAGTTTCTGGGCCAAGACGTCTACCTTATCCAACTTTTGATTAATCAGATTTATGTCCATTCTGGATTCGGGCTCTCCGCGGGCCTTAAGTTCATACATTCCAGTCCGTTTAGATGGCCCAACAGACCTTTCATAAGATGATAATGAGGCATGATTGATGGAATTTTCACTTAACATCTCAAACAGATCATGAGCCTCATCTTCATTTTTCATCATAAACGCCCCTCCACATGAAGCATCCACCATCTGTCTGAACTGTTCAGACAATCCTTCATAGAATGCTTGGACAATTTGCCATTTTGAAAGCCCATGATGAGGGCATTTTCTAAGCAATTCTTTCAGTCTTTCCCAAGATTCATGGATCAATTCCCCGGGAGTTTGGGTAAAACTCGTGATGGCCCGTCTAATGGTATTGGTCCGCCCGATGGGATAGAACTTCTTGAGAAATTCTTTCTGCATTTCTTCCCATGTCCTAATGGGCCTTCCTATGGTTCCCAACCAATATTTAGCCTTGTCCTTTAATGAAAAGGGAAATAAGGTCAATTTGAGGCCATCATCAGTGAAATTCTGGATTTTCACCGTCGAACAAATTTCTAGAAATTCATCCAGATGCTTATAAGGATCTTCATTAGTATTCCCATAAAAGGATGGGAGCATCTGAATGGTGCTAGATTTGATTTCATATTGATTGGCTGGATTCTGAGGAAGATGAATACAAGATGAAGGTTGATATCGATTTGGAATGAAATAGTCCTTCATTTGCTTTGGTGGGTCCTGATTATCAGCCATTGGATCTTGTGGTGGATTTCTTTGATGTAGGATTCTTTCTATTTCAGCAAGTGGTCCTAGAAGGTTAGGATTTTGAGATCTCCTACCTTGCATACACTAGGACTGATGGAGAGATGATTTTGTTTTCTATTTCTTATATATATTTTTTAAATGCAATCAATGTTGACAAACAAATTATCCTAATGATCTAATGTTAACCTAGACTCTCTATGTGAATTTTCTTACAAGGTGAATGGAGTCCACCTCGAGTCACAACCACAATCAGTCAACGGCCAGGTAAGAGGTGGGGTAGTGGGAGGCTCCCCCTACTTTCGTAGGGACCTAATTAGAGAACCGCTTTCCCGCTTAGACGTTTGCCTTTTTACCTCTAGCCTAGACACCGTTTCCAAAAATGGAGGCAACTCGAGATTTAAACCACTCACAGTGTAAACCCTAGATTCTCTTTCGACTTGCTTTTAGTTGGATTAGGAAATGCCAATGCAAGGAAGGTGATTTGTGGGCTAAGGAAGGGTGATCAAATCCCTACCTTATGTGGTTAAAGTTGCTGCCCTTAGAGTCTTTTTGAATGCAATACAAGGCAACAAATCTATGCAAGGTGTGTTGATGTAATCATGAATGACTTGCTAAAATTGAAACACGTACCTTTCCCCAGCAATCTTCAACAATTTATGGAAATAACTGTGAAAGGAAACTAACTCATGCTTTCCTAAGATGATGAATGCCTAGCATGGAAAGTTTCTAATGTTGGCAATGAAGGTTTTTAAATTTAGATGTTCCTCTTTTTGTTTCTTTTTTTTAGTTAATGGAAACCTATCTAAACTAGAAACTACAAAAAAGGAAACTAACTAAAGTACGGAAATTGAAATATAGAAAGTTGGAACACACTGACCATGATTTCGCTTTCCTTTTCTTTTTTTCTTTTTTTTTTTCAATTTACCTGCAAAAATAAGAAAAATAAGGTTAGTTAGAGACTAATTACACTAAATCCAAGATAATCAAAATTAAAAATCTAACTCCCCGGCAACGGCGCCAAAAATTTATCGTTTCGAATTGTGCGTCGTTAAACACATGAAAACGTTCAATCTAAATTTATCCGGCTCATTCAAATCAAATTTTGGAAATTGATAGTGGTGAGTCCGAGTCGATCCACAGGGAGTTAAGATTCTAATTTTGAAAACTTTGGACTTTAGTTAATCTAAAAATAAGTGAGATTTTAAATAAACTAATTACTTAATTAAACTAAAACTAAGTTAACTAATATTACCTAAAAATATGATTACTCAAATTGAACACATCTTTTTGGTTTTTCTTTTCTTTTTCAGAAATTAAATGCAAACACAATTGAGAAAAATAATAAACACAACTAAAATTTGTGACGAAGACATTGCAATTTAACTACTTGCAAAACAAGAATTAATTAAAAATTATGAAACAATCTTCAAAGTTTAATTGTTTAATGAACTTCAACTAAATAATCAAAATATTAATTAACAATTAACTATCCTTAATTAAACTAATTTTAAACTAATGGGAGAAGGGATAGAAATCTGTGGGTTGCGTTTGCTGCTGCATGGATGAAGCTAGGACAGCTGCTGTGGTTAGGCACGTGGAGAGCAGCTGGAATAAGCTGCTGGCCGTGTGGTTGCAGCAGTGGTTGGCTTCACCACATGGAGGTGATGGGGTGCTGGGCTTTGCTTGAGGAAGGAGGAAGCTTGCTGGTTGGTGCTGTGAACGTGCATGCAGGGAGAAGCTTAAGGTGCTGGCTGGTTCGCTTGGACAGCACGTGGATGCTTCAAACATGCATGGCTGGTGCGTGGGGGTTTCTGGATGCTGCCGCTGGAGGAGCTGCTATGCGTGGCTGGTTCGGGCTTCAACACACATGCATGCATGCGCTGCTGGAGTTGCTGGCAGCTGCTGGAGGAAGGAGGTGCAGGCTTCACCGCGGCGCATGGAGGAGCATGCTTGGACGGTTGCTGCTGGGAGATGCTGCACGAGCATGTGCGTGGGGGCATGCAGCGCTGGGTGGAGGGCTGCTGGATGCTTCCGGGTCAACTGGGATAGCTGGAGGGTTGCCGCTGCTGCACGTTGGCCGGGTTGGAGAGAGGAGGAAGCTGGTGCTGCAGGACGTGGAGAAAGCTTGGACAGCTGCTGCTGTTGGTGTTGCTTTGCTGCGTCTGCGTGGAGGAGGCAGCCTGGTGCTGCGTTGGAGGAAGGAGCTGCTCGTGGAAGCCGGGTGGACGTGCTGGTGCGGTGCTGGGATGCAACTGGGGCGATGCTGCACGAGCAGCTGCTGGCAGTGCGTTGAGAGAAGGAGAGGAACCGAGAGAGAAGAGGAGACAGAGATCGTGAGGGAGAGAAGGAGACACAGAAGGGGAGAGAACCGTGGGAAACAGAGAGGAACCAAGGAGGGAGGAAGGGAAACCGGAGAGGAAGAGCAAGAGGAGAGGGCTGCGGAGAGTGGAGGAAAGAAACGAGAGAGAGGAAATCTGAGAGAGAGAACGTGTGTGGGAAGGGAGGATAGATTAATATAGGGAGGAAGATAGGCGTGGGAAGGAAACTGGAGAAGAAGTCGGACTGGAGTTTGGAAAATTGGGGAGAAAAAGGAAACAGTGGGTTTAAGGAAACTCCAGCGAAGGAAGGAGTCACTTTGTATTTTTACTCCTGTTTTAGTTGAAATCCGCACACCGGACCACTCCCAAATTTCCGGAAACTCCTCCAGCTGCACTGCATCCTCGGCATGTCCTGTTCACATCAAATAAATATAATTTAGCGCATTATCATAAAAATATCATCATATTTATTCATTTCATCTCGGTTTTGTCGAAAAACCGCAAATGCGCTACACTCCTTTGATCACATGAAATGACGATGTTTTTAAGTCAGAATTTGATGAAATTGATACCGTTGGACTTGTTACACAATTATCTATCATTTCATGCTATTTTGTAGATAAAAACATGAGTATGATGCATATGGTTGCCCTTAAATGACCAATTTAACACTTTATCAGCATGCGGCCTAATTGGCTTCAGCCCACTAGCGGAATTCGGCCTAATAGTGGCCCCCGGCCTTCAGCCCAGTAGCCATATCCGGCCCACTTCGGTGGGAGGGTTAGGCACTATGGCGGTTTACCAGTAACCCAAAATGTAGTCCTATATCAGCTGCCACCAACAAGTAACCTCTATCCTCCATTATAAATAGAGGGCTATTTATTACAAAAGGTATGTCTTCTTGACCAAGGACAATAGTCCAAAAGTATTAAAGCTTCTTTTTCTTCCTTCCCTTCTGAATCGAATCTTCTTCAGAAGCTGACTTAGTCGTCGGAGGGGGTTCTCTTGGGCCAAAGCCCGGGAACCTCACTGACCGGTTCTTCTTCTAGCAAGGATTTCGGTTTGAATCTTCGCCGACCTCTCCGAGTCGGCCTCGGCCACCGGCCTCGGTTTTCTTCCTTCGGTCTCGGCGTCGCACTTCGCCGGTCGGATCCCTTTCGGCCCTACGGAGTCCGCTTCGCCCTCGGCAAGTCTTCGTCCGAGTGCCTTTCGGCTTCGGAGCCTTGGCCCCACTCTGCTCTCGTCTCGGTCCAGATCCCTGTCGATCGTCTTCTTTGACATTCTCGGATTCTAGTCTTGGAATCCGACCGTGATATGTTCGTCTACATCACGTGGCGCCGTCTGCGGGAAACCAACGAGAGGTCATGTGTCATCGTCCGGTGCCCAGACGATCCGGCCAAGACGAGGTAGAGACGCGGGCAACTCCAGCGCAGGCACTCCACTCCGAAGGTGCTCCATCAGTTCTTCCGCAAGGTTCTGCCCTTCCAGTTATACCGGAGTCCCTCGTTCTCAGAGACGACCGGGTGGAAGAACTCCAGCAACAAGTGGCAACACTGGCAGCCACTGTCACCTCCTTGGCACCCTTGCGAGATATGGTGTTTGCTATTGCCCAGCATATCAGCCCCCGCAATAGGTACCGCCGCCACCTCAATTATGTCTTACTCAAGCTACGAGGATACAACCAACACCCTCGCGGGCACTCCACGATGAGGCGGTTTCGCCATGCAGCGAGTCATTCGCGTCGCCTGGCCGAGTTCCTCGCGCCAGCCATATCCTGACGGAACCGGATTATGCTTCATCTGGGTTTCATCCAACCAAAGCCGAAGAACGTTCGATCACCACTTCAACTGTTAGTTTAGGTGGCCTACAAGCCAATCTAACAATGTAAATCTCGTTCATTATTAATAAAATGGCATAATATTCATTATGTGTAAATTGCGTTAATTATCGTTTCATAATGAAGTCCGTGAATATGTGCTATGGTGATCAGATTATGATGAGATCATACTGTTGGGTTTTCTCGGTTTCTCCGGATCGCTCACGCAGCGGAAAAATAAAATTTTACAGCGATCCGTTTCCCGTTTCGAAGAACTAAAATACGATAATAGGATTATCGAAGTTCTCACCGTGTGCGGATTCGAATCCGCAGCCGTTCGGTCCGTCGGTGCGACACCGCAAGCCGCGCAAGTGCCCGGCCTCTAGCGAAGTCCACGCGATCCTCCCCGCGACGGATATCCTCGAGTTCGTCGTTCTTCGTAGCCCGCGAAGCCTCCGCTGGTCGCCGCAATGATCGCCGCAGTGCGCGGACGATTTCCCGTCGAACGGAATTCGGAGAAGCGGCGGGGAAGATCTGGATCTGCTTGGACTCCAGAGGAAGACAGAAACTGAGGAGGGGCGGCTAGGGTTAGCAGCAGCTTGCCCTGCTCAGCCTGTTCGCTATGTTTTATACTAACCGCGCGGTTTTACACAAACACCCCCGGTTTGTATAAAACCCACTTATTTATCCATCGCCTTGAGAATCATTTGTGTGTGACCCTCTAGGCCCAAGTATCAGTCCAGTTAATGGCCCAGTAAGCCCAGTGACTCCTCACTGGCTTTATTAATTAATTAATAACCCTTTATTAATCAATTAATCAATCGAATTGATGTCGCACATCGAATTCGACCGGGCCTCCGATCACGTTGGGTGCCAAGCAACACCGCGTGAACCCGGAAGGTATTTGGGGTTAAGTAACCCACTCTTGGAACCTTTCCGTCGACAGTTACCGCGTGGATATAATCCTTCATTCGTACAATGCTCTCGAGTCAACTCAGGGCATGGCGAGCTGTCAAACCCTAGCCGGTCGACTCACTTGGATTGGATGCCGCTGATGAATATCGGAAAACTCCTTTTTCCGATATTATCGTCCACCCTGGCCAGGGACATTCGCGCATCCTTCCTAGAGCATTCTCTCTCTAAGTACCGAGAGCGAATGATTCCTTATTGACACACAATTCCCTTCGACGGTATTCCGCTGCACCCAATCCTTGGCGTATTAGAATCCCGTGGCTAGAGATTCGTAGACCAAGGTCAAAGTACAGAAGTCCACCGCCAAGGACACTCAGGTCCGAGGACCATCCACGCAACTGCGACAATAGAATCAAGCTGATTGACAGTGAGGTACAATACCATCCAGCGATTCAGTCGGATCAGTTCAGTGATCTCATTCTCCAATGAGCACCTACAGATTCGCCTTAGTGTCTCCACACAAGTGACTTATGAGACCAGTCACCCTCATCATATGAGTAGGAGTAATCTATATTAGTCTAACCGGATATCCGATGTCCTTCTCGGATATCCTCCGACTAGGAACAATTAAGAATATGTGTGTTTAAGTGATCAGTCTCATTAGTATGATCTCATCATAATCTGATCACCATAGCACATATTCACGGACTTCATTATGAAACGATAATTAACGCGATTTACACATAATGAATATTATGCCATTTTATTAATAATGAACGATATCTGAAGCTTCACACAGCTTCACTCTTCCATGAGCTTTATCATCAAGGAACTCCTTGCAGTTCCTCTTCCAGTGACCATACTGCTTATAGTAGAAGCAGTCACCCTTCACTACTCTTTCGCCTTTGTCCTTCGATCTTTTATCGTTAGCTATCCTCTCTGCTTCAGGGGCATCTAATGCCGATTCAGCAAGAGGATCAGCTCCAGGGACAAAGTTATTGCGTTCAGATCTGAAGACATTCTTCAGGCTTCTGAACCAATCTGAGTAGATCTGGTAAGTCAAAACGGCATCAAGTATGCCACGGAGTGAGTTATTCGACGACATAATTCCCTACAGGAGATAAGTAAAATCTATTTAGCAGATGTTCAATTATCAAAATTTAAAACAAGACAAGGTCTTTTGTTCAAGTTTAACTCCCACTAATTTTTGATGAACTGTATAACCCTCAGTTATACAGAACGGGATACGCCGACAGTCTCCTAGTGGGGATCAGAATCTCAATGACTTGCACTACAGCCTTGTGGATAGCACAACAAACTGTAATACAATCAGAGAGCACCCAACTCATGGGATTTGCAACTCCTTGCAATATCTGATCATAGCTTCGGTCCCCAGAGATTTAATGGCCTTGTGGATAGCACAACAAACCATTAATCCTGGTCTAAGCTAACCATCATTACGCGACGAGCATAGATTTGCATGCAGCCCTTGTGGATAGCACAAGAAAGCTGCATGGTTCCTCTACCCCGATCTATAGGCATCTAATGCCATAGCCACAGTTTCTCCTCCCAATTAAGCAGGTCTTGTGGATAGCACAACAAACCTGCCTAAAGTGATTCGAATCCTATGACTATAACGATGGTGGACCACGCGGTAAGTTCTTAACTACTCACGTTACGGCTTAGAGTTTCTTTGAGGGTATTTGGATAACTTTTATCTTGGTCTCTCCTAGGTGATAGTATATAAATATATCGTATATATTTACTAAATACTATAACCTGCTTTGATTCATAATCAAAAGAACAACAATGCATCTCATACATGTCATTAGTGTGGTCATGGATAGCACAGTGGGTTTGACTAGAGCCAACAGTCAAACGCACACACAATCTAATTATAACAATTACATTAGATACCCTGCAATCACATAGGCAGGAGATCTCCATCTGTACGCCTTCCTGGTTGCAGTTGTGGATCGTCCTCGCTCCTTCCTCGATTGCCTCGATCATATTACATTAATTCTAGAATTAACAAGTAAATTGAAGAAGGCCTTATGGCGAGTACAAGAGAGAGAGGGAGGTAGAAATACATCGGAGTATGAGAGAGAGAGGTGCGCAGACCTCTATTTATTAACAATTAATAAACATCATACATCCACGATCCACACAATCCATTCATCACATGAACAATAAATTAAGTGCATATCCATGACCACGGTGTGTTTTAAACATCCACACATGATTCAGCGCATCACATGGCTAAAACAAATGAGTTTTCAAAATAAATAATTTTAGCTTTCAAAAAGCTGGGATCCAATCAAAATTGGTGTTTGAATTTTTGAAAATTCATTTAATTAACTTAACATGCAATTAAATCAAATTTAAAAGCAGTAAACACACATCACATGCGCACACACTCCGAATTAATAATTCCATATTATTCCATGCAAATTAGAACATTTCTAATAATCTAACACTTAGATTAAACCCCATTCATAGTCTAACAATTAGACTATTAAAAACTAATCTAACTCTTAGATTAATTCAACAAAGTTAATTAACAATTTAACACTTAAACTATTAATTAACTCTGATTATTAATTAACCACTAATCTAACTTTTAGATTAGTTAATTAATGTCAATTAGTAATTTAACATTTAAATTAATAATTAACACTAATTAATTAATAACTATAATCTAACAATTAGATTAAAAGATTAATGTTAATCATCAATTTAACCCTTAAATTAATAACTAACATTTAATCAATAAAGACTACTAATTTAACACTTAAATTAGTCATCTAAGTTAATTATTAATTTAACTCTTAAATTAACAATTAACATAGATGTTAATTAACAATTAGTTGAAATAATAATTAATAATCTAACTGTTAGATTAATAATTATTAATAACTAATTTAACCCTTAAATTAGTTTAATTAATATTAATTATTAGTTTAACGATTAAACTTTTAATTAACATTAATAAACTAACAACTAAAAGTTAATCCTTAATGATTCAATAATCATTATGCCCTGATTAAATAAAATTGAAAAAATAATTTTAGTTTCAAAACATCTTTTGAATTTCAAAATTAAATTTCAATTAATAATCAATTGGGCAATATGGGGTTTAAATAGGGGTTAGGTAAGAAAATCAGAAAATGGCCCAGCCATTTATGTTCATTTGGCATCTGGTTCGAACCTGGGTTCGAGCCCAGGCTCGCCCAGGGTCCGAGCCAGGTCCAACCTGGCTCGGCCAGAGCCATCCTGGCTCACAAGGGGGGGGGGGGGGCCCAGTCTGGGCGCCTTGGTGAGCCGGTCCAACCGGTTGGACCGGCGCTGAACCGCCCGTCTTCCCCAAACCCGACGGCCTCCCTTTGGAAACCCTAACCTGCGTTTGCAGGTTAGGCAGCGGCTATGGGGCGCCGCCGGCAACCGGCCCGACGCCGCCCGGACCCGCCGGTAACGTCCCCGGTGCCGGCTACGCACGCCGGCGCCGGCAGGGCAACCGGAGGCCCTCCAAATCGCTGCAGGCCATGCTTCAATCCCCTTTGTAAAATAGTTTTCACGTACAAAAAAAAAACGTGGGGAAGAAAAGAAGGGGGATCTCCATCTCCCTCTCCGGCGCCGACTGCAGGCCTGGTGGTGACCGGCGACATCTCCAAGATGATCTGGGATGCCGATCCACCTCCCCAACGATTGGGGTACCCGAACGAAGCCGCATGAACATCGTTGTTCTTCGTCTCACGAAGAACAGGGAAAACCCCAAAATAATTTCGAAAAAATTGCAAAAAAAAAAAATCTTATTAACTGTGTTCATCGCATGAACACGGATCCAACAATTAATTGAAGTTACAGCATGGAATAACTCATGAAAAAATTAATTTCGGAGACCGAAACGGGACGAGAAACAGTGGAACCTGGCTCTGATACCACTGTTGGGTTTTCTCAGTTTCTCCGGATCGCTCACGCAGCGGAAAAACAAAATTTTACAGCGATCCGTTTCCCGTTTCGAAGAACTAAAATACGATAATCGGATTATCGAAGTTCTCACCGTGTGCGGATTCGAATCCGCAGCCGTTCGGTTCCGTCGGTGTGACACCGCAAGCCGCGCAAGCGCCCGGCCTCTAGCGAAGTCCACGCGATCCTCCCCACGACGGATATCCTCGAGTTCGTCGTTCTTCGCAGCCCGCGAAGCCTCCGCTGGTCGCCGCAGTGCGCGGACGATTTCCCGTCGAACGGGATTCGGAGAAGCGGCGCAGCAGATCTGGATCTGCCTGGACTCCAGAGGAAGACAGAAACTGAGGAGGGGCGGCTAGGGTTAGCAGCAGCTTGGCCTGCTCAGCCCGTTCGCTATGTTTTATACTAACCGCGCGGTTTTTCATAAAAACCCCCGGTTTGTATACAAAACCCACTTATTTATCCATCGCCTTGAGAATCATTTGCGTGTGACCCTATAGGCCCAAGTACCAGTCCAGTTAATGGCCCAGCAAGTCCAATGACTCCTCACTGGCTTTATTAATTAATTAATAACCCTTTATTAATCAATTAATCAATCGAATTGATGTCGTACATCGAATTCGACCGGGCCTCCGATCACGTTGGGTGCCAAGCAACACCGCGTGAACCCGGAAGGTATTTAGGGTTAAGTAATCCACTCTTGGAACCTTTCCGCCGACAGTTACCGCGTGGATATAATCCTTCATTCGTACAATGCTCTCGAGTCAACTCAGGGTATGAGCTGTCAAACCCTAACTGGTCGACTCACTTGGATTGGATGCCGCTGATGAATATCGGAAAACTCCTTTTTCCGATATTATCGTCCGCCCTGGCCAGGGACTTTCGCGCATCCTTCCTAGAGCATTCTCTCTCTAAGTACCGAGAGCGAATGATTCCTTATTGACACACAATTCCCTTCGACGGTATTCCGCTGTACCCAATCCTTGGCGTATTAGAATCCCGTGGCTAGAGATTCGTAGACCAAGGTCAAAGTACAGAAGTCCACCGCCAAGGTGTCCTTGGTGTCTCAGGTCCGAGGACCATCCACGCAACTGCGACAATAGAATCAAACTAATTGACAGTGAGGTACAATACCATCCAGCGATTCAGTCGGATTAGTTCAGTGAACTCATTCTCCAATGAGCACCTACAGATTCGCCTTAGTGTCTCCACACAAGTGACTTATGAGACCAGTCACCCTCATCATATGAGCAGGAGTAATCTGTACTAGTCTAACCGGATATCCGATGTCCTTCTCGGATATCCTCCGACTAGGAACGATTAAGAATATGTGTGTTTAAGTGATCAGTCTCATTAGTATGATCTCATCATAATCTGATCACCATAGCACAAATTCACGGACTTCATTATGAAACGATAATTAACGCGATTTACACATAATGAATATTATGCCATTTTATTAATAATGAACGAGATTTACATTGTTAGATTGGCTTGTAGGCCACCTAAACTAACACATACTAATGAGACTGATCACTTAAACACACATATTCTTAATCGTTCCTAGTCGGAGGATATCCGAGAAGGACATCGGATATCCGGTTAGACTAGTACAGATTACTCCTGCTCATATGATGAGGGTGACTGGTCTCATAAGTCACTTGTGTGGAGACACTATGGCGAATCTGTAGGTGCTCATTGGAGAATGAGTTCACTGAACTGATCCGACTGAATCGCTGGATGGTATTGTACCTCACTGTCAACCAGCTTGATTCTATTGTCGCAGTTGCGTGGATGGTCCTCGGACCTGAGACACCAAGGACACCTTGGCGCTGGACTTCTGTGCTTTGACCTTGGTTTACGAATCTCTATCCACGGGATTCTAATATGCCAAGGATTGGGTACAGCGGAATACCGTCGAAGGGAATTGTGTGTCAATAAGGAATCATTCGCTCTCGGTACTTAGAGAGAGAATGCTCTAGGAAGGATGCGCGAAAGTCCCTGGCCAGGGCGGACGAATATATCGGGAAAGGAGTTTTCCGATATTCATCAGCGGCATCCAATCCAAGTGAGTCGACCGGTTAGGGTTTGACAGCTCATACCCTGAGTTGACTCGAGAGCATTGTACGAATGAAGGATTATATCCACGCGGTAACGGTCGGCGGAAAGGTTCCAAGAGTGGGTTACTTAACCCCAAATACCTTCCGGGTTCACGCGGTGTTGCTTGGCACCCAACGTGATCGGAGGCCCGGTCGAATTCGATGTGCGACATCAATTCGATTGATTAATTGATTAATAAAGGGTTATTAATTAATTAATAAAGCCAGTGAGGAGTCACTGGACTTGTTGGGCCATTAACTGGACTGGTACTTGGGCCTATAGGGTCACACGCAAATGATTCTCAAGGCGATGGATAAATAAGTGGGTTTTATATACAAACCGGGGGTTTTTATGAAAAACCGCGCGGTTAGTATAAAACATAGCGAACGGGCTGAGCAGGCCAAACAGCTGCTAACCCTAGCCGCCCCTCCTCAGTTTCTGTCCGCGCACCGCAGCGATCGTTGTGGCGTCCGGCGGAGGCTTCGTAGGCTGCGAAGAACGAGGAACTCGAGGATATCCGTCGCGGGGAGGATCGCGTGGACTTCGCTAGAGGCCGGGCGCTTGCGCGGCTTGCGGTGTCACACCGACGGAACCGAACGGCTGCGGATTCGAATCCGCACACGGTGAGAACTTCGATAATCGGATTATCGTTTTTTTGATTTCGAAACGGGAACGGATCGCTGTATTTTTTTTTAGTTTCCGCTGCGTGAGCTATCCGGAGAAACTGAGAAAACCCAACAGTGGTATCAGAGCCAGGTTCCACTGTTTCTCGTCCCGTTTCGGTTTCCGAAATTGATTTTTCTTGGGTTATTCCATGCGTTTAATCCGATTAAAATGACGGAATAGTGTTCATAAGATGAACACAAATAATTTGATTATTTTTCTGTGATTTTTCAGATTTTATTTGGGGTTTTTCGTGTTCTTCGTGAGACGAAGAACGGCGAGTTTACGGCAGCTTCAATCAGCCTCCCAAGCGTTGGGATGGCCGGCCGAGACTCCATATCCGTAGAGGATAGTCACCTCTATCCACCGGTCACCTAGATCGGCGCCGGAGTGCCCTTGGAGGTCCTGAAAAACGAGCCCAAACTCTGGTTTTTTGAAACCTGAAAAACCAGAAAATGGGGTGCTTTGTAGGGGCTTAAACCGCAGCATAAGGGGGCCTTGCCGGTGCCGGAGATCCCACCGGCGCCGGCCCGGCCGGACGGCGCCGGGGCACCGGCCGCCACAGGGCGGCGCCGCCGGGGGGGGGGGGGGGGGGGGAAACCCCTAGGGTTTCTGCAACTCCTGGCTCTCGGGTTGCTGGGAGGAAGAAAGGGGGGCCGGCCCGACCGGTTTGACCGGCCGGGTCGAGCCTGGGCCGGGCCCGAGCCCTGGGCCCTAGTCCAGGCGAGCCCAGGCACACCTGGGTCGGCCCCAGGCGCGCCTGGCTCGAGCCTAGGCCCGGGCCAGATTGCCCTTTAGGGCTGGGCCCATTTCCCATCCCATTAAACCCCATTTAAATGCTAAAAACCCTATAAAATTTATTAAACCTACCCATTTAATGATTAAATTAGATTTTAGTTTGATTTCAAAATTGTTTTGAAATTTAAATTATTATCAAAATTTAATTATTTGCGCTATTAATGATTTTGGAATCTTTATATTAACAAGTAAGTTGTTAATTGATTAAAATTAATTATTAATTTAAGTGTTAGATTGATAATTAATTTTAATAGGCTAATTTAAATGTTAAATTAGTCATTATTAGTTAATTATAATTAATTGCTAATTTAATTGTTAAATTGATGATTAATTATAATTAGCTAATATAATGGTTTAATTAAATGCTATTAATTATTGATTTAAGAGTTAAATTAATAATTAATACTAATCCACTGATCTAATAGTTAGATTAGTAGTTAATTAATAATTAGAGTTAATTAATAATTTAAGTGTTAAATTGTTAATTAATTTTGATGGATTAATCTAAGAGTTAGATTAATCTTTAATAGTCTAATTGTTAGATTATTAATGGGGTTTAATCTAAGTGTTAATTATTAGAATTGTTCTAATTTGCATGGAATAATCTGGAATTATTAATTTGGAGTGTGTGCGCATGTGATGTGTGTTTAATGCTTTTAAATTTAGATTTAATTGCATGTTAAGTTAATAAAATGAGTTTTCGAAAATCAAATGCCAATTTTGATTGGATCCCAGCTTTTTGAAAGCCAAAAACTTATCTATTTTGAAAACTCATTTGTTTTAGCCATGTGATGTGCTGAATCATATGTGGATGTTTAAAACACACCGTGGTCATGGATATGCACTTATTTCATTGTTCATGTGATGAATGATGGATTGTGTGGATCGTGGATGTATGATTTTATTAATTGTTAATAAATAGAGGTCTGCGCACCTCTCTCTCTCATACTCCGATGTATTTCTACCTCCCTCTCTCTCTTGTACTCGCCATAAGGCCTTCTTCAATTTACTTGTTAATTCTAGAATTAATGTAATATGATCGAGGCAACCGAGGTAGGAGCGAGAACGATCCACAATAGCAACCAGGAAGGCGCACAGAGGGAGATCTCTTGCCTATGTGATTGCAGGGTATCTAATGTAAATGTTATAATTAGATTGTGTGTGCGTTTGACTGTTGGCTCCAGTCAAACCCACTGTGGTATCCATGACCACACTAATGACATGTATGAGATGCATTGTTTTTCTTTTGATTATGAATCAAAGCAGGTTATAGTATTTAGTAATTATATATGCGATATATCTATATACTATCACCTAGGAGAGACCAAGATAAAAGTTATCTAAATACCCTCAAATAAACTCTAAGCCGTAACGCGAGTAGTTGAGAACATACCGCGTGGTCCACCATCGTTATAGTCATAGGATTCGAATCACTTTAGGCAGGTTTGTTGTGCTATCCACAAGGCCTGCTTAATTAGGAGGAGAAACTGTGGCTATGGCATTAGATGCCTATAGATCGGGGTAGAGGAACCATGCAGCTTTGTTGTGCTATCCACAAGGGCTGCATGCAAATCTATGCTCGTCGCGTAATGATGGTTAGCTTAGACCAGAATTAGTGGTTTGTTGTGCTATCCACAAGGCCATTAAATCTCTGGGGACCGAAGCCATGATCAGATATTGCAAGGAGTTGCAAGTCCCATGAGTTGGGTGCTCTCTGATTGTATTACAGTTTGTTGTGCTATCCACAAGGTTGTAGTGCAAGTCATTGAGATTCTGATCCCCATTAGGAGACTGTCGGCGTTTCCCGTTCTGTATAACTGAGGGTTATACAGTCCGTCGAAAATTAGTGGGAGTTAAACTTGAACAAAAGACCATGTCTTGTTTTAAACTTTAATAATTGAACATCTGCTAAATAGATTTTACTTATCTCCTGTAGGAACTATGTCGTCGAATAACCCACTCCGTGGCATACTTGATGCCATTTTGACTTACTTGATCTACTCGGATTGGTTCAGACTGAAGAATGTCTTCAGATCTGAGCACAATAACTTTGTCCCTGGAGCTGATCCTCCTGCTGAATCGGCATTGGATGCCCCTGAAGCAGGAATGATAGCTAATGATAAAGGATCGAAGGTCAAAGGTAAAAGAGTAGTGAAGGGTGACTGCTTAAACTATAAGCAGTATGGTCACTGGAAGAGGAACTGCAAGGAGTTCCTTCATGATAAAGCTCATGGAAGAGTGGAGCTGTCTGAAGCTTCATATATCTATATGATAGATATCAACTTATCAGTTAAAGATTTCACATCTTGGGTATTGGATACTGGATGTGCTTCTCATATCTGCCATGATGTGCAGATGCTGACAAGTAAGCGCAAGCTGAGACAAGGTGAGGTGGAATTGAGGTTAGGAAATGGCGCAAAAGTTGCGGCGATTGCTGTTGGGACAGCAAACCTCAGGCTTCCATCGGGAGACACCTTACTATTAGAAGATTGTTATTATGTTCCTAGCATAATAAAGAACATCCTATCAATATCTTGTTTGGACAAGATAGGATATAGGTTGACTATTGAGAATAGAAGTTGTTCGATTTATTTTGGTAATAAATCAATAGCTTCAGCATCTTTAGTCAACGGTCTATATCTATTAGATGTTTCTTATTACAATCTTCAGATTGATAATGCTCTTAAGAAGAGCAAGAATTGTGTGAACCAAGCCTACATGTGGCATTGTAGACTTGGGCACATTGGCGAAAGCAGGTTGCAAAAGTTGCACAAGCATGGTTATTTAACAGCATTCGATTATGAATCGTTTGCAACATGCGAATCCTGCCTTATGGGAAAGATGGCAAAATCTCTATTTAGTGGACATGGAGAACGTGCCAAGGACATTTTGGAACTAATACATTCAGATGTATGTGGTCCAATGTCCACCCAAGCCAAAGGTGGCTTTTCTTACTTCATCACGTTCACCGATGACTTCTCAAGATTCGGCTATGTGTACTTAATGAAGTACAAGTCGGAAGCATTTGAGAAGTTCAAGGAGTTCAAGAATGAGGTGGAGAAGCAGTTAGGAAAGAGTATTAAAACTCTTCGATCAGATCGAGGAGGAGAATACTTGAGTACTAATTTCACACAATTCTGAAAGGATAATGGTATCTTTTCTCAGCTAACCCCTCTATATACACCACAGATGAATGGTGTATCAGAAAGGAGGAATCGCACCTTGTTGGACATGGTGCGATCCATGATGAGCTTTTCGGGATTACCAGTGTCCCTCTGGGGGTATGCTCTAGAGTCAGCAGCATACCTACTGAACAGAGTACCCAGCATGTCTGTGGCCTCTACTCCATATGTGATATGGAAAGGCAGGAAACCAGAATTTAAGCATGTTAAAGTCTGGGGTTGTCCTGCTCATGTAAAGAGGCATGATCCTGATAAGCTGGAATCACGAACTGATAAATGTAGATTTGTGGGATATCCAAAGGAAACCTTTGGATACTATTTTTTCCATCCTGGTGAAAAAAAGGTGTTTGTCGCCACGAAAGCTGTCTTCCTGGAAGAGGAATACCTTCTAGAGGAGGACAGTGAGAGTAAAATAGTACTGGAAGAGGTTCCAGATCTCCAAACAGCTACATTATCATCAGATGAAATATCAGTTCCTGAATCTGTTCAGGTACATACAGATGAGCCTCGTAGATATGGTAGAGTACCTAGACTACCCGAACGATATGTGGGACATATCACTGAAGGTGAGTCTAAGGTACTATATAATGAGGATGATGATCCTAAAACCTACCAGGAGGCCATAGAAGGCCCAGAAGCCGGGAAATGGCGAGAAGCCATGAACTCAGAAATCCAGTTCATGTACACCAACCAAGTTTGGAACTTGGAGGACTTGCCCGAGGGTATTGTACCCATCGGTTGCAAGTGGATCTTTAAGAGAAAGATTGGTGCTGATGGACGGATCGACACTTATAAGGCAAGGTTGGTGGCAAAAGGATATCGTCAAAGGCAAGGAATTGACTATGACGAGACTTTCTTACCAGTTGCCATGATAAAGTCGATCAGAGTTCTGCTCGCCATTGCTGCACATTTTGATTATGAAATCTGGCAGATGGATGTGAAGACTGCCTTCCTCAATGGTAATCTTGAGGAAGAGGTGTATATGATACAACCAGAAGGTTTCACATCCAAAGAATCTCCAAATAAAGTGTGCAAGCTTCAGAGGTCCATTTATGGACTGAAGCAGGCTTCCTGGAGCTGGAATATAAGATTTGACGAGGCTGTCAAGTCTTATGACTTCATTAAGAATGAAGATGAGCCTTGTGTGTACAAGAAGATCAGTAGGAGTGCAGTCACTTTTCTAGTTCTTTACTTAGATGACATACTACTCATTGGGAATGATGTAGCTATGATGTCATCAGTAAAGATTTGGCTGTCGAGAAACTTCTCCATGAAGGATTTGGGAGAAGCATCCTATGTATTGGGAATAGGGATCTATAGAGATAGATCAAAGAGGATGCTTGGAATGACCCAATCCTTGTACATAGATACCATAGTCAAAAGGTTTGACATGGAAAATTCCAAGAGAGGTCTCATACCGATGAGACATGGAATTAATCTCTCAAAGGAGCAGTCTCCTAAGACTCCTGATGAGAGGGCATTCATGGATAGAATACCCTATGCCTCTGCTATAGGATCTATCATGTATGCCATGCTATGTACACGGCCTGATGTTGCATTTGCTCTAAGTGTTACGAGCATATTTAAGGCTGATCCAGGCGAAGAGCACTGGAAGGCAGTGAAATGCATCCTTAAGTACTTGAGAAGAACTAAGGATATGTTTCTTGTCTATGGAGGAGGTGACTTGAAACTGCGAGGCTTTACTGACTCGAGTTTCCAATCGGATCCAGATGATAGCAAGTCAACATCTGGATTCGTGTTTACATTGAATGGAGGGGTAGTGGGCTGGAAGAGTTCCAAGCAAGTAACCACTGCAGATTCGACGACTGAAGCTGAGTACATCACTGCAGCTGAAGCCGCCAAGGAAGCAGTGTGGTTGAAGAAATTCATCACCGACCTCGGCGTAGTTCCCAGCATCTCTGAGCCTGTTCCACTGTTGTGCGACAACAATGGAGCGATTGCGCAAGCGAAAGAGCTGCGGTCTCATCAGAAATCGAAGCATATTCTGAGGCGCTTTCACCTTATCAGAGAGATCATATCCAGAGGAGATGTAGTAGTAGAAAGAGTTCCACCCGTCGACCATGTAGCAGATCCACTGACAAAGCCGTTGGCTCAAATTGTGTTTGAGCGTCACCTAGAGTCTATGGGCTTATTGTATAAAGGTGATTGGCTTTGGTCCAAGTGGGAGATTGTTAGTTTAGGTGGCCTACAAGCCAATCTAACAATGTAAATCTCGTTCATTATTAATAAAATGGCATAATATTCATTATGTGTAAATCGCGTTAATTATCGTTTCATAATGAAGTCCGTGAATATGTGCTATGGTGATCAGATTATGATGAGATCATATTAATGAGACTGATCACTTAAACACACATATTCTTAATCGTTCCTAGTCGGAGGATATCCGAGAAGGACATCGGATATCCGGTTAGACTAGTACAGATTACTCATGCTCATATGATGAGGGTGACTGGTCTCATAAGTCACTTGTGTGGAGACACTAAGGCGAATATGTTGGTGCTCATTGGAGAATGAGTTCACTGAACTGATCCGACTGAATCGCTGGATGGTATTGTACCTCACTGTCAACCAGCTTGATTCTATTGTCGCAGTTGCGTGGATGGTCCTCGGACCTGAGACACCAAGGATACCTTGGCGGTGGACTTCTGTGCTTTGACCTTGGTTTACGAATCTCTAGCCACGCGATTCTAATACGCCAAGGATTGGGTACAGCGGAATACCGTCGAAGGGAATTGTGTGTCAATAAGTAATCATTCGCTCTCGGTACTTAGAGAGAGAATGCTCTAGGAAGGATGCGCGAAAGTCCCTGGCCAGGGCGGACGATAATATCGGGAAAGGAGTTTTCCGATATTCATCAGCGGCATCCAATCCAAGTGAGTCGACCGGTTAGGGTTTGACAGCTCGCCATACCCTGAGTTGACTCGAGAGCATTGTACGAATGAAGGATTATATCCACACGGTAACTATCGGCGGAAAGGTTCCAAGAGTGTGTTACTTAACCCCAAATACCTTCCGGGTTCATGCGGTGTTGCTTGGCACCCAACGTGATCGGAGGCCCGGTCGAATTCGATGTGCGACATCAATTCGATTGATTAATTGATTAATAAAGGGTTATTAATTAATTAATAAAGCCAGTGAGGAGTCACTGGGCTTGTTGGGCCATTAACTGGACTGGTACTTGGGCCTAGAGGGTCACACGCAAATGATTCTCAAGGCGATGAATAAATAAGTGGGTTTTATACAAACCGGGGGTTTTTATGAAAAACCGCGCGGTTAGTATAAAACATAGCAAACGGGCTGAGCAGGCCAAGCTGCTGCTAACCCTAGCCGCCCCTCCTCAGTTTCTGTCTTCCTCTGGTGTCCAGGCAGATCCAGATCTGCTCCGCCGCTTCTCTGAATCCCGTTCGACGGGAAATCGTCCGCGCACCGCGGCGATCGTTGCGGCGACCGGCGGAGGCTTCGTGGGCTGCGAAGAACGAGGAACTCGAGGATATACGTCGCGGGGAGGATCGCGTGGACTTCGCTAGAGGCCGGGCGCTTGCGCGGCTTGTGGTGTCACACTGACGGAACCGAACGGCTGCGGATTCGAATCCGCACACGGTGAGAACTTCGATAATCGGATTATCGTTTTTTTGATTTCGAAACGGGAACGGATCGCTATATTTTTTTTTAGTTTCCGCTGCGTGAGCGATTCGTAGAAACCGAGAAAACCCAACATCAACCACCCCGGATCTGGACCGGCGGCTGACAGCGATGAGGAAGGAAATGCAGCAGATGGTATCCCGGCCGTATGGAGCACCTCTCGCCAGCACCATCTTGGAGCAAACTCCTTTCTCTCCAGAGCTTCTGGCCATCGAGGTACCTCCCAACTTTAAACTGCCGAAAGGCCCTCTGTGTGATGGAATGACGGATCCGGTCTGTCACTTCCAGAGATTTAATTCCTACCTCTCCGTCCGAGGGGTTTCTGAGGCAGTTCACTGCCGTCTCTTCCCCCTCACCCTAGAAAAAACAGCCTTGACTTGGTTTGAGACATTGGCCCCCAATTCCATTCACTCTCTAGTACAGTTAGGCCAACTGTTTATCGACCAATTCTATGATGCCACTCGGCAATGTAAAAACCTCGGCCAGTCTGCTAGCCATTCGGCAAGGACCAACCGAGACCCTTCAAGAGTATTTCACCAAATTCCGGGCCGAAGCCGCCCAAATTCCAAACCTGGATAGTTTGATCGTGGTCTCGGCCGTGATAAGTGGGTGCACGGACGAACGGCTTCTCAGCTCTATCGGGAAGCGCCATCCCCCACCTTCCAGGACCTAGTGGCTCGGGCCCATAAATACATCAACCGGGAAGCCCTGATGATGTCCAAGGGCAAGAGTACTGCCGTAGCACCATCGGCGGCTACCCCTCCGGTTCGTCCTCGCGCAAAAGATCAGGAGCCTTCTCGCAAGCGATACCTAAGGGAAGAATGGGACCGAGACAAGCGCCGGGATCTGTAACAGCGGTATCTGCCACTACCTGCTCCACCCTCCTGGATGCTCATGGAGGCGAAAGGTATGCTTCGGCAGCCTGAGCGCATCAAGACTGATCCCCGCCGAAGGGACTCCCGCAAGTACTGCGAGTACCATCGGGGTCGGCCATTCGACTGACGAATGCCGGCACCTTCGGGACGAGATTGATCGCCTCATCTGGGAAGGCTGTCTGCTGCAATACCGACGAGCGCAGCCTCAACAGCGGCAGGACCGGGATGTCCAAGGAGAAGCAAGGAACGGCAGCTCCCAGACAAAGAAGCCCCACCTCAAACAAAGGTAACTCCGGCCCCGGCGGAAGCTTCGCACCAACGACCTAGTGCCGGGTCAATTATGATGATATCCGGAGGACCGGGAGAGGGAGCAAGGCGTCGTTGAGCCGATGCTGCGGCGGAGGTAGCAGCAATCAATAATGATCCAAAGAGGTCTCGTCAAGAAGACATCATCTTCGGCCAGGATGATCTGACTGACATTCACGTTCCTCACGACGACGCCCTAGTTGTAAATGCTGTAATGAAAAGTTACGATGTTCATCGTATCTTTGTTGATAATGGAAGTGCTCCCAATGTACTTTTTTACGATTGTTTCTTAAAAATGGGATTGAATGAGGCTGACATGAAGCCTCACCGGGGGCCTCTATTCGGCTTTAATGGTTCACCTTGCCGAGTAAAAGGCATCGTCCGGCTACCTGTAACCCTAGGTACAACCCCTCGGCAATTGACCGTTGAAACGGATTTTACCATAGTAAAGGTTGATTCGGCCTACAACGCCATCTTTGGCCGAAAGCTGATCGGAGGAATTGGAGCTGTCCCTTCGTCTTTCCATCAGAAGCTGAAGTTCCGCACCGGCCATGGAATCGGCGAAGTCAAGGGAAATCAGGAAGCTACCCGGCAATGTTATATGATTTTGGTCAAAGGGAAGGCTACGGCCGAATCCCTTTCGATCGAATCTTCGGCCGAAGCGTCCCCAGGAAACTTACAACCGTTCCAGTTCCCGGAGGAGAAGGCCGAACACTAATGATAGGTTCCGGCCTTGAGAAGACTAAAGCCGAGAGACTTGTCGAGTTCCTGAAGGAAAACCTCGACGTCTTCGCCTGGTCTCCTTCTGACATGCCCGGAGTCGATCCAGAGGTGGTAAAGCATCGGCTGTACGTCGACCCAAACCAGCCTCCGGTCAAGCAGAAGTGGCGTACCTTCAATCAAGAAAGAAGGATGGCCATCGAGGCTGAAGTGCAAAAGGGGCTGAACGCGGGACACCTCCGAGAGGTGCACCATCCCGAATGGATCGCTAATGTAGTGATGGTGCCCAAAAAGGACGGCAAGTGGCAAATGTGTGTAGACTTCACCAACCTCAACAAGGCCTGTCCGATGGACAGCTTTCCGCTTCCTCGGATAGACCAGATGGTGGACGCCACTTCCGGCCATGAACTACTTAGCTTCCTCGACGCCTATTCAGGCTATCACTAGATCCGAATGCATTCGGAGGACGAGGACAAAACAAGCTTCACAACGGACCTCGGTTTATACTGCTACACCCGGATGTCATTCGGCCTAAAGAATGCTGGAGCAACTTATCAGCGTCTCGTTAACAGGATGTTCGCTCCGCAGATCGGCCGCAATATGGAGGTCTATATCGACGACATGCTGGTAAAAAGTCGCATTGCTGTAGACCATCTGGTTGATTTGGCCGAGACATTCTCCACGTTGCGTAGGTATAAAATGAAGTTGAATCCTACCAAGTGCGCCTTCGGCGTGGCCTCCGAGAAGTTCCTCGGTTACATGGTCACCCGCCAAGGTGTAGAGGCTAATCCTGCGAAGGTTGCGGCTATTATCCAGATGCACCCTCCGGCAAACGTCCAAGAGGTTCAAAAGCTAAGTGGAAGGATTGCCACATTAAGCGGCTTCATGTCAAGGGCGGCGGATTACTGTTTTCCCTTCTTCAAGCTGCTGAAGAAGACTAGTAATTTCTCTTGGACAGACGAGTGTCAGTCGGCCTTCGATCAACTGAAAGCCTATCTCTCCAATGTTCCCGTCTTATCTAAGCCGGTTCAGGGAGAGCAGTTGTTCGTTTATCTCGCCGCATCTGAAGCAGCTATCAGTGCCGTCCTCGTCCGGGAAGAAGATGGTGTTCAGAAGCCGGTTTATTATATAAGTCGAGCCCTCCATGGAGCAGAGCTTCGGTATCCGGCTCTCGAAAAGCTGGCTTTGGCCCTCATCGCTTTCGCGAGGAGGCTCCGGCCTAATTTCCTCGCACATTCGATAAAGGTCTTCACAGATCAACCTTTGAGGCAAGTTCTCTCCCGGCCGGAAGTGTCCGGGAGGCTAGCGAAATGGACGATCGAACTAGGAGAGTTCGACGTCTCTTATGGGCCTCGAACCACAATGAAAGCTCAAGCTCTGGCGGACTTCATTGCCGAGCTCACTCCTGAAACATCCTCGGCCCCTCAGCCGGAAGGCAAAGCTACTCCTAAAGCCGAATCCGCTTCAGTTCCTTCGTCCTCGGCGGATGAATGGCAACTATACGTCGACGGTTCCGCATGCTCTTCGGGCAGTGGTGCCGGGTGGATCTTGGCGTCTCCGAAAGGGGTCGTCACAGAATATGCACTACGCTTCTCCTTCCCGGCTACCAATAATGTCGCTGAGTATGAAGCCCTTTATATCAGGTCTTCGGGCCGCTAGAAAGCTCGGCGCACAAAAGATAAGGGCGTTCAGCGATTCTCAACTTATCGCCAACCAAATCACCGGGGAGTACGAGGCCCGAGACGCATTAATGGCGTCCTATCTCCAGGTAACCCGCAAGATCTTAACTGAATTTACTTATTTTGAGATCGTACGAATCCCTCGGACCGAGAATGCTCAAGCCGATGCTCTTTCCCGGCTAGCATCAACTCAGGATGGGGGAGGAGGCCGAATGGTCTTAGTAGAAGAATTGTCTGAGCCAAGTCTCGGCGAATCCAAGGTCATGCAAGTAAATGAATTTGAAGCAGAGACCTGGATGACTCCCTTGATCGCCTTTCTCCTCCGAGAGGAGGTCTCATCCGATCCGAAGGAAGCAAAGCGCGTCCGGCAGTGCTCTTCCAATTTTCTAATTATGGAGGGTATACTGTATAAGAAATCCTTCGGCCGACCACTCCTTCGATGCTTCGGCCCCGCCGAAGCCGATTGTGCCTTTCGAGAAGTACATGAAGGAATTTGCAGAGCACACGCAGGAGAAAGGCCTTGACCCATAAACTCTTAAGGCAAGGGTACTGGTGGCCGACACTCCGAGAAGACGCAGCTGCTCTCGTTCGCTGCTGTGATCAATGTCAGAGGTTCAGTTCCCTCATTCATCAGTCGGCAACCCTCCTGACACCTCTGTCAGATCCTTGGCCTTTCGCCCAATGGGGGATTGACATCCTGGGACCTTTTCCCATGGCCACCGGCCATAGGAAATTTCTTATTGTGGTGGTGGATTACTTCACCAAATGGGTCGAAGCCGAACCCCTCGCGTCTATAGCCCATAGTAATGCCTGGAACTTAGTATGGAAGTCCATCAGTCGCCGCTACAGCATCCCTCAGGTAATCATATCAGACAATGGCAAGGAATTTGACAGCCACCGGTTCAAAGACAACTGCGCAAGCTTCGGTATTCTACATAAGTTCGCCTCGGTAGCACACCCTTGGACAAATGGCTAAGTCGAAGTTACTAACTGATAAAGTGTTAAATTGATCATTTAAGGGCAGTCATATGCATCATACTCATGTTTTTATCTGCAAAATAGCATGAAATGATAGATAGATAATTGTGTAACAAGTCCAACGGTACCAATTTCATCAAATTCTGACTTAAAAACATCGTCATTTCATGTGATTAAAGGAGTATAGCGCATTTGCGGTTTTTCGACAAAACTGAGACGAAATGAATAAATATGATGATATTTTTATGATAATGCGCTAATTTATATTTATTTTGTGTGAACAGGACATGCCGATGATGCAGTGCAACTGGTGGAGTTTCCGGAAATTTGGGGGAGGTCTAGTGTGCGGATTTCAACTAAAACAGGGGTAAAAATGTAATTTGATTCCTTCCTTCGCTGGAGTTTCCCAAAACCCACTATTTCCTTCCGTCTCTCCAATTTCCCAACCACATCCCTTCCTTTCTTTATTTTTTAAAACCCTCTCTCTTTTTAGAAATTCTCTCTCCAATTCCGAATCCTCCTCCTTCTCCAGTTTCCTTTTCCTCTCCTTTAATCTCTTTCCTTCCCCAATTCCGACTCTCTCTTGCTCTCTATAAAACCTCCCACGCACAGCATCCTCTCCCTCTCTTATTCGAACTCAACCCCGCAGCTTCTCCCTCCTTCTCTCTCTCGGATTTTCCCTCTTTCTATCCCTCCACAGCTCTCTCTCTCCCTTATTCTTTCTCCCTCTCGTTCCAGCAACCTCTCTCTCTCTCTCTCTAGCAAGCTTCTTCCTGCTCTTTCCTCTCTTTCGCATCACTCTCTCCTCCTCTTTCTCCTCTTTCCCATTTTCTCCCTAGCTTCCCGTAGCCTCCCTCTCTCTTTTCTTCTCCCTCTCCACCAGCGCACACACGCACCAGGTCCCCCCTCTCTCCGGTTCTCTCTCTCTCATTTGTTTTCACAGCATCCTTCCTCCCTCCTCTGTTCTCTCCTTCTCTGTCTCTCTATCTCCTCTCTCCCACACGATCTCTGTCTCCCCCACGCTCTCTCTCGGATCTCCAGCTGCCCCGCACCTGCTGCGCCTGAAGCTTCTTCCCAGAAGTCACCAACGCTCAAGCCAGCAAATCCCAACAACATCCAGCAGCAGCTACGTACAGCAGCGCAGCACCACCTACCTCCACCTGCTGCGCCTGAAGCTTCTCCACGCGCCCCACGTGCATGCCGGCAAGCCTCCAGCACGCCTGCAAGTACCCGAGTACCAGCACCTGTCCCAGTGCATGCAGCGGTTGAAACCAGCACTTGAAGCCTTCACAGCAGCTCTCCCACGCGGCAACCGCTGAAGCCCAAGTCAAGCATCCAGCGGCTAGCGGTTCCAGCACTCCAGCGCTGCCCAACGCTTGAGCCCGCTGCACCGCCGACCTCCATGCCTTCTTCCCAGCAAGCCTGCATGCGCTGCATCCCAATGTAGCCAGCCTCTCCATGCGGTGAAGCTCCCACGCATGCCAGCAAGCTCCTCCACGCATACCAGCAGCTTCCAAGCTTGCTCCAGCGGCACCCACCAAGCGGCAAAGTACCAGCCTTCCTCCACGCACCAGCCTTCTTCCACGTGCTGCACATGCCCATGCATGCATGCACGCGTCTGCAAGTTCATCCAGCACCTCAAGCTTCAACCTGCATGCAACAACACCGCTGGACCACTGCGCCACCCCCCTTTCCTTATGGTCCACTGCGCCGGCAGACCCACAGATTGTTGTTGTGTTGCTCTTTCTATTTTCCCCACTAGTATAGTTATGGGTTATTTAATTAGAGTTAGTTGTTAGTTAGTTGATGTTTAATGATGTTTTATTAGTTATTGATGTTTTATTAGGTTATTTGATTTATGATAATTAAGGGTTTACACAATTAAATAATAATTTTTATTTTGTTGTTATAATTTTTTAGTTGTGTTTATTATTCAATTGTGATTATGTTTAATTTTAAAAAAAGAAAAAAAGAAAAGAAGAAGAGATTTGTTTGATTTATGTAATTCTGATTTTAGATAACAATAGTTAATTTAATTTTAGTTTGAATAAGTAATTAGTGGACTTAAATTTTCATCTATTTTTAGATAACTAAACTCCAAAGTTTTCAAAATTAAAATTCTATCTCCCTGTGGTTCGGCTCGGACTCACCGCTATTAATTTCCAAAATTTGATTTGAGTGAGCCGGATAAATTTAGATTGAACGTTTTCATGAGTGTTTAACGACGCACAATTCGAAACGATCACTAACCGAAGCCTATTACGAGGACTGAAGACTCTCCTCGGCAAGGCTAAAGGCCGATGGGTCGAAGAGCTGCCAAGCGTTCTGTGGGCCTATCGGACAACAAGCCGAACCCCTACCGGAGAAACCCCATTCCGAATGGCTTACGGGGTGGAAGCAGTTATTCCCATCGAAATCGGCTTGCTGTCGCCAAGAGTTCTTACTTACGATCCAGAGGCTAATGATGAAGCCCTGGGAGATCACCTTGATCTTATAGAAGAGACGAGGGATCAAGCTCGCATTCGGCTAGCAGCGTATCAACAACGTATGGCGAGATACCACAACGCTCGAGCGAAGCCCCGAAGCTTTGAAGCCGGAGACCTTGTGTTGCGAAACGCCCACGCGTCCAAGCCAGTCGAAGCCGCAGGGAAACTTTCTCCGAATTGGGAAGGCCCTTATCGCGTGAGGGAAGTAATCCGACGAGGGGCTTATCGTCTAGATACCCTTTCGGGCCAGCCTCTCCCTCGCACCTGGAATGTGGAGTGCCTTCGGCGCTATTTTATGTAAGGTATTTTCTCGGGATTCAGCCGGACATTTTGAATGGATATTTTGTTCCGAAATATTGTTTGGCAATATTCTCTAAGTCCGTGTAAACCATACCGGGAGTGGCTTCGGCCATGCAAACCGTATCGGGAGCGGCATTATTCTCTAAGTCCGTGTAAACCGTACCGGGAGTGGCTTCGGCCATGCAAACCGTATCGGGAGCGGCATTATTCTCTAAGTCCGTGTAAACCGTACCGGGAGTGGCTTCGGCCATGCAAACCGTATCGGGAGCAGCAACACTATTCTCTAAGTCCGTGTAAACTGTACCGGGAGTGGCTTCAGCCATGCAAACCGTATCGGGAGCGGCACTATTCTCTAAGTCCGTGTAAACCGTACCGGGAGTGGCTTCGGCCATGCAAACCGTATCGGGAGCGGCATAGCTTCGGCCACATGCAAGATCAAATTTGATTATCTACTCAGCCATGTCATGAAGCAAGCAAAATGCAAATCATTTTCATATATACGCCAAGTATAAAAATGGGCCATGTGCCTAGCCTCGGCATCTTGAAAAACAAAAAATGACCGGGACAAGCCCCCGGACTAGCCTTCGGTGTCCTCGCCATCTACGTCGACAGGAGCATGGCTAGGAGACGCCGGAGGGGAAGTATGGTCCGGTTCGGCCGCGGCGCCTTCCGGAGAAACCGGAGTTCTTTCGGCCTTGAGCTCTAGCCATCAGGCCAAGATCTCTTCGCCCTCTTCATCCGTAGGGTAGCCGAGGCCGGTCAGATCTGTGTTCGGACACGCCTTTTGGGCAATGGCCATCCCCAGATCGAACATGGTCGAGGCCGCCTTAGCCCCGGCTTCGAGCATATCGTTGGCATATTCCGGGCCCTCCTTGTACCTCGCCACAGCCGTACGAGCAACGTCGTCGGCTTCCTTGGTCTTTACCTCCAAGTCAGCCTTCAGAGTCGATACCTGATCCGAGGCCTCGTAGATGTCCTCAAGCTTCTGCTGGATGATGGCCTGACGGCGAGCAAGGGTCCCACACATGACCGCGGCTTGTAGCCGAAAGAAAGAAAGAAAACATAAGCCGAAGCAACTAAGGGAAACAAAAACCAAGGACGGAGACGAAGGGGCTCTTACCTGGACGGCGTGCCGAATGCAATCCAGGGACAAGCCTTTCGAAGAAAGCTCCTTGATCTCGACCCCGGCCATGGGGAGAGTCAGGCCCCGAGTCAGGCGCAGACACGTCTGGGAGTCGTCCAGACTCTTGTCTGTGAAGACCCCCGTGTCCGGGCGGCAAGGCTCGTGCCCGTACTCCCTGGACATGTGGGTCTCGGCCGCCCCGAAGGGGTAGGATAGCGTTTCCGCGGCGGCCCCGATAGCCGAAGGAGAGTCTCCCCCCTACGGCAGAGGAGGCGACGAGAGCGGGGCATCCCTTCCCGACACCGGCCTCTTGGTCGCCGGGGCGGATTCCCTCTCTCCGAGATCATCTGGGCGCCTCTGCTTCTCAGGCCGCGCGCTCCCTCCGGCGACCGCCTTTCCCTTCTGCCGCTCCCTCTCAAAAGCAGTTGCGGCAGGGCAACCTTCGGCGGTAGCCGCGGTCTGCCTCGTGGTTCGAGCACCAAGGGCCGGAACTCCTCTGGCCGTCCTTCCTTCCACAGGCCGCGGTTGGGACGGTCAAGACTGTTCGGACTGCTTGGAGATTCGGTTGATTAGGCTCCGGAGACCAGACATCTCTGAGAGCAGAAAAAAGAGTTAGCAACAGTTCAAACTGCAACTTTTGACTCAAAGCCGACTTACCCCTGGCCGCAGCTTCGGCGCCCTCATCGGCCGGACAGGCTTCGGCCGGAGCCCTGGTCACGGTAGCTCTCGCCTCGGCCTCCCCCGGGACATCTTCGAGAGGAAGGTAGCGGAAGACCCGGGGAGGAGAGAACGACATGTCCGGCCAGGCTCCCATCTCAATAAGCCTGTCCTCGTCCGACAGAAGCTCCGCAATATTATACGGAGCCTCGTCCTCGAAGAGGTGCGCGTCGGCAAGCTGCTCGAGGCTGAGAGTGGGTGGGTCTGCGAGGCCCTCGGCCAAGGGTGCCCATTCGGTGGGGAAGGGCCACACACTCTTACCCTCCTCTGGAAGAGAAATGAAAAAGAATTCCTCCTTCCAATGATGAATGGACGAGGGCTTCCCGGAGAAGATCCTCCGGCCGAAGCGGGGGACAAAGCTATACCAAGAAGACTTCCCCTAAGGTTTAATCTTGAAAAGATAGCGGAAAATATTTACAGAGGGGTTGAAGTCAAGATAAGAGCTCAGGGCCAGAAAAGCGTAGACTGTCCGCCAGGAATTCGGAAAGAATTGGGACGGGGCCAGTCCGTAAAAGCTTAGGAGATTTATTACAAAAGAATAAAGAGGAAGGCGGAAGCCCGCCCGGAAGCTGTGCTCATAGATCGAAAAGCTGCCCGGCCGAACGGTGTTGGCTCTGGTGCGCCTCCTGGGCCGGACGGGAACCATCCAAGAAGGAATATGATAGTAGTTAGTTATGGTCTTGATGCTCTCAACATCAAGAACACTAGCTACATCTGAAACCATCTCGGCCTGACGACGGGCGAAGTGGTAGGCTCAACAGCAGCCGGAACTGGTTCGGCCTCGTCCGCCATGATGGAAAGAAAAGGGTTCAAAGAAAAGGGAGATGACAGAGAAGACTGGGGAGGTCTGGACGAGGAGCAAGAAGAGCCGCTTTCGGCCGAAAAGTTACTCTCGGCCGAAGAAGAACTATTGGCCATGAATCGAAAAAGAGAGAAGGCGGAAATTGAGGCTTACCCTCAAACTAAGATCTCCTCGGAGACTAAGAGCCTCCCCGGCGACAAAAAACTTCCCGGCGACAAGGATCTCCCCGGCGATGGACAAGGCGTCCCCAAACACCCTCAGTAGCGCACTCACTGCCGAAGAAGCAAAGGCGTTCTGATCGTCCCAAATTGTGCATCGTTAAACACTCATAAGAACGTTCAATCTAAATTTATTCGGCTCATTTAAATTCAATTTTGAAACTTAATAATGGTGAGTCCGAGTCGAATCCACAGGGAATTAAGATTTTAATTTCGAAAACCTTAGATTTTAATTATCTAAAAAAAACTGGAAATTTGAATTGATTAATTAACTACGTAATTAAGTTAAACTAAATTTACGAATTTAACTAACCTAATTTTTAAAAGCACAAATACAACCACCTTTAAAATTGAGAAGAGAGAGAGATTAACAAAATATTATAAAAATAACATAACTTCTATGTTAAACTAATCAAGTTTTATGCAACAAGAAATAATAAACACTAACAACTTTAACTTAACTAAACTAAATTAAACCAAAACAAAGTAACAGATTATACTAATAATACAAATGCAGCAGGTGCGGTGGAACTAGGAGGCATGCGAGTGCAGGTGTGCTTGGAGGCCCGTAGGTTGTTTGTGGAGCGTTGGCGCAATGGACTGCTGAAGAGAAAGCTTGCTGGCTGGGCGCTTGTTAGCTTCTGGTGCTGTTGCTAGCGTGCGTGGAGGCGCTATTGCTGGAGCTTGCTAGCACGTGGAGGAGGGCTTCACCAAGCGTGCATGCACGCGCGTGGAGCTGGAGGATGCTAGAGGTCGGCGGTTGGTGCAGAACGTGCATGTATGAGCTGAGACGTGGCTGCTGGAGGTGCTTGATGCATGCGCATGGGAGCTTGCAGGCGGCTGGGCAACGCGTGGAGGTGCAGCTGCTGCATGCGCTGGGGTGCTTCAGGCTGGCACGTGGACCTTGGCAGTGCATGCATGGGTGCAGTGGAGGACGTGCGTGGAGTGCTGCGGCTGAGAGGAGGAGGCGTGTGGGAGCCCGTGGCAGTGCGGCGGAGGCCCAGCTGGTGGATGGAGGCCGGCTTCAGCTTCAGGCGCAGCGGAGGACGTGCATGCGGGCTTGCGGCGCGTGCTTGGACAGGTGCAGTGGAGGACGTGCGTGGAGTGCGCTGGGACGCTGGAGAAAGAAGAGGGATATAGAGCGAGAGGGAGGAAGAGGGAGACGTCGGAGCGGCTGAGAGGAGGAAGAGAAAACGCAGAGAGAGAAGAGAGACCGAGAGAGAGAAAAAAGAAACCGGAGAGAGAGAGGATAGTAGAGCAAGGGAGGGGGAGGAAACCGTGGCTGGAAAACCCGGGAGAGAAGAGAGAGAGGGCGTGTGGGAGAGGTTGGAAAAGGAGAAGGAGAAGGACGGCTGGAAATTGGAGAGAAAGAGGGAGAATCCGAGAGAGAGAGGGAATCTGTGCGTGGGAGAAACTGGAAACTGGAGAGGGAGAAGTAGGCTGCGGGAAGGAAATTGGAGAAGGAGAAGGAGACGGCTGTTGGGAAAAAACGAGAGAGAGAAGGAGTAGGAATAGGTCTTGGGTACGTAAGGGGTCCTTTTAAAGAGAAGGGAAGAAAGGTATTTTTAAAAAAAAGAAAGTGGGCTTTAGGAAGGCAGCTGGCCCTTCTTGGGTCCTTGTTGGCCATGGAATTAGGGCAACACTAGGGCCTCAAATGACGTTTTTACCCCTACTTTAATCTTTTGGACAAAATGAAGTCGAATTTATCGAAATTCGAACACTAGACCTCCCCCAAATTTCCGGAAACTCCACCAACTGCACTGCGTCATCGGCATGTCCTGTTCACATAAAATAAATATAAATTAGCACATTATCATTAAAAAATCATTATATTTATTTATTTTGTCTCGGTTTTGTTGAAAAACCGCAAATGCGCTATACTCCATTAATCACATGAAATGACGATGTTTTTAAGTCAGAATTTGACGTAATTGATACCGTTGGACTTGGTACGCAATTATCTATCATTTCATGCTATTTTACAGATAAAAACGTGAGTATGATGCATATGATTGCCCTTAAATGATCAATTTAACACTTTATCACACCCCCCAACTTACTCATTGCTAGTCCCTTAGCAATGCAAATAAGGAAAAGTTAGGACAAACAATGAATTATCATGCTTCATTTGTAGTATCTTTCACAAACGATTTAAGTGGTAGCAGATTGGTTAAGCTAAAGTCTTCATATCCCAGAATATTTTGATTCACGACAGGTGATTGTGCATGAAAATTGGCACCCTTAGAACTCGTTTCCGACCTTTCTGGTATATTCTTGCCTTTACTACCCTTTACATAAGACTACCTGAGGAGGAGAAGAGACTAAAAGATTTCCCGATCAGTCAGCGAGGACCGTTTTTCAGTTCCCGTCCCAACTCAGCACTTTTCACGACTTGGTCATATTTCTGGTACGATGGACTTTTTAGCATGGCTTTTTCATTTCATTGTACTTTTGCTTTTGAGAGTGCATACTTTTTGCCACTCTCTTTGAATTGCCTGAGGGGAGGTGCGTACTTTTTGCCACCTACCTTCCTTTAGCTCTTTTAACGCCTTCTATTGCCTTTATTGTTTACAACTGTCCATTTTAAATGACCGCCTCTTTTAGAGTGTTGAGTGGGACAGTCCCCTATTACGAATCCTACACATTCTTTTCGTTCAACCTAAAAAGAAAAATTAGAATAAGTAGTCTTATCCTTAAGGTTAATTTCAGCAATTCTATACTTTTAAGATCTTGTATTTATTCTAAGTTGCCGTGTGTGTGTGAAAATCATCCTGCCGTGGATTTTTGTGAAGTGGGATATTTAAACTTTGAAGGTTCTTTAACCAATGTGACTAACAGAAAACTGATTTGTTTAAGATTTACTTAATGAAACATGATTTTCATGCAATTTTCATAAGATGTGAAAAGAAGTTTTTGAAAGAAATTTTAAAATTTTGACCATTTTGCAATGAAAGATATCAGTTTTCTTCAAAAGATCTTCAATAAATGCATATCAAATTGATTGTCCCACCCCCAACTTGATTGACATTGTCCTCAATGGCATAAAAGATATGAAAAACATGTCAGCCAGAAGAGAATTGTGAAAGAGAGAAACAACCTGTGATGAAGAGGATGCGACATACCCAGGGCGACTGCTGCTCAGGGACCTAAAAGGAAAGGAAACACAAAAACTGAAGTAAAATATTGGGTTGCCTCCCAACAAGCGCTAAGTTTATCGTCTTCAGCTAGACAGCAGTTCAGTTATTGTGGATCACTCAGTTCTATAGATTCAAGTGATGTATTTTGAAGATTTTCAATGAATGGTTTCTACCGTTGACCATTAACGGTGAAAGTGTTCCCACTCTTGGAATTCAGAATTTTAATGGCTCCATGATCGAAGGTTTTAACGACCACGAAGGGTCCATCCCATCTGGATTTCAGTTTTCCTGGAAATAAGCGGAGCCTAGAGTTAAATAGCCAAACTTTCTGATTTGGAAGAAAGGATTTTCTCACAATATGGTTATCATGAAAAGCTTTAGTTTTGGCTTTATAAATCTTTGAATTTTCATAGGCCTCGTTGCGCAACTCTTCTAGCTCACTCAGTCGTAAAGTTCGGTGGGAACCAGCTTGGGCTAGGTCCAGATTGACTTGTTTGATGGCCCAATAAGCCCTATGTTCCAATTCCACCGAAAGGTGGCACGCTTTTACAAAAACCAGGCGATAAGGAGACATGACAATAGGAGTTTTGTAAGCAGTCCGATAGGCCCATAAGGCATCAGCCAATCTTTCAGACCAATCTTTTCTATCGGGCCTAACGGACTTTGGCAGAATATTCTTAATCTCTCCATTGGAAACTTCCACTTGGCCACTGGTTTGGGGATGATAAGGGGTAGCTACTTTGTAATTAATCCCATATTTCTTAAGCAAAGCCCGAAATTGGTAATTTGTGAAATGCGTTCCCCCATCACTTATGATAGCTTTAGGCCACCCGAACCGAGAAAAGATATTCTTTTGAACGAATTTAATGACCACTTTATGATCATTGGTTCGGGTGGCTACTGCTTCAATCCATTTTGAGACATAATCCACCGCTACCAGAATATATGTATGTCCAAAAGAGGGTGGAAAAGGACCCATAAAGTCAATTCCCCAAACATCAAAGACTTCAACCACCAAGATTGGGTTGAGTGGCATCATATCCCTTTTCGCCATATTTCCTACAGCCTGACATCGGAGGCAAGTTTTGTTGAACTCATGGGCATCTTTGAAAAGTGTGGGCCAGTAAAAACCACTTTGCAGGACCTTGGCTGCAGTTTTCTTTCCTGAGAAATGGCCTGTAAGGACTGAGGTTTCGGGTTCTATTTTCGGGTCGGGTTCAGGTCGGATCCCTTGGTTTGGACCCTGTGGGGGTCTTGAGATTGCTGACTGAATGGCGTCAGCACTGCTCGACCCCTTTCAAAAGGCGTCAGGTTATGTGGACGCCATTTAGGTCTGCAGGTTGTTGTGCCACGTGTGCGCCACGTGGGCGGGTTTCGGGCCGCGAGGGTACGGCCCCGGTCACATCATCTGAACGGCGTCGTGCTTGGTCGACGCGATTCAGACTGTGACCTCTGCGATGTCAAGGTGCGGCGCCAGAGCGTTGTCAGTACGGCCTGTCCTGTCGTTTGAATGGCGTCCACGGTGGGCGACGCGTTTCAGACCGCTGTCAGTACGGCCGTCCTGTCAGACTGATAGGCGTCTGCCTCGATCGACGCGTTTTAGCGGGATTCTGGTTGACCCCGCGAGCCTTCCCTTCTTTCCCTCATTCTCGCCTTCACTCTCTCTCTCTTCGCTCTCTCCGCCCTCTCCGACGCTCTTCTTCCCCTTCCCTTCCTCTTCTTCCTCTTCCACCACTCCAACGCCACCTTACCTCTCACCTCTACCTCCACCACTTCCTTCGCGGTGTTCCACTCTCCGGACGGCGGCCGACGTCCCGGCGGAGTGGCGGCGTCCTCGAGGGTACCGGCGGCGGTGTGCGGTGCGGCGGGACGGCGGCACGGAGCTTGGCGGAGTTCAAGAACCGGTAGGGGGACGAAACCTTGCATGTGTGCTCGTTTGCTTCTTGGCGTGATGTGGCGTGTTTAGGGTTAGATCGAGCATGTTTAGGGGGATTCCTTGTGGGAATGGCGTGTTTGTGGACGTGGTTTCATAGCATGATCGTGGTGCTTGACGTTCTCATCTTCCCCCTTTTGGTTTTGGGCTTTTCGGGGTACTTGGGGTTCAAGGGTGTGACCCTCGGGTCGAACCAGGAAACCTGGTTTCTGGCGCCAAATGGCGTCGTGCCTGATCGACGCTTTTCCGAAAGACGTCGGGTCAGTACGACGCGTTTTAGGGCAGAAACCTCCCTGTTCAAGGTGTAGGTGCTGAAAATGCTCGTATGATTTATGTGAAAAACTATGTTGTTTAGGGTAAATTAACCTATTAAAAATAGAAACTAAAGTGAAGTGATCGCCAGAAACTTTTAACTAAAAAAGCTTCAAAAGAAGTTTGATCGCCTACCTGTCTAAACGCGGAAGAATGAGTCCTTGGTTCCCCTCCTTCAGCCGGCTGAAGAAAGAGAGCCCTTTCTTGTTCTTTTGTTCTTGCTGTTGAATGTTGAGGATCGTCCAGAAGTTCTTCTGGCTTCGTGCTTGATTTCCCTCTTTTTGATCTTTGTTGTTGTTGTTGAGTGCAGCAGAGATAGAGAGACAGAAAAATAAAGAAGAAATACTGATGAGAATCTAAATGAAAGAAATATCAAAGTTAACCATGATTATAAACATGTTTAAACAGCAACTCACTTGTTTAAATGGCTTTGAAACCCCTTTAGAACAGATGGTTTTGGAAAATTGATGATGTGGTGTGTGTTGCATGAAGTGAATATGAGAATAAAACTAATGAATGAAAATGAAATTCAGATATGAAAAACTTATGCCCAGTCCAGTTGGTTGAAGCTTTGAAAAGATGAAGATCTTGAAGAAGGATGCCGACTTCTGGAAATGGCAGCGCTCCGGCGTTCCGACGTGGTTGCTTCGATCTCCAAATCGCTATAACGTTGTGGCTCAATAATTCTCTCTCTCTCTTTTTTTTTAACTCCTTGAGATGCAAGGTATTTATAGGCATTTTCTGCGTTCGCGATTAACATAGAAAAATCTCAGATTTATCTACCTTAACCGACAGATAATTACTGATTAATTCATCTTTATCTGTAATTATCTAAAACGCGTCCACCATGGCTGACGCCTTTCAGATTAAATTAAGATAAGGATAAATATCCGGGAAAACTTATCTTTATCTTTATTAGGTAAAACGCGTCCACATGGGTAGACGTCTTTTACCCTAATTAAGATAAGGATAAACATCCGGAAGAGAAGTTAAAATAGCTTAGGAAACCTAAAACGCGTCGACCTTCATAGACGCCTTTTAGCTAATAAATCAATTAATTAAAATTCAAATTTAAACGGTAAAATACGAATAAACTCTAAATAGCGTCAACATGGGTCGACGCCTTTTAGACTTCTTCATATTTTAACTGAAATTTGAGCTAAAATCAATTTAATTGATTAACTTAAACATGTCTGTTAAACTCGACACTCAAAAAGATTAATAAAAATTAATTAATGATTAATTATCAGACCATTATGAGGCATTATTATATGATATGAAATTTACTCGAAATGACGTCAAAATTAGCGTGTCTACAGCTGCCTCACCTTGGCATCGTCTTTGCAAGGGAGTGAAATGGAATGGAATGTACTGAAAAGGTGATGCCAAGGTGTGATGAGACACGCTCTTAACATCACATGATTGGAATTTTTCTCAAAATTATCAATGAAGATAGCTTAATGAAATCAACGGAATTAATCCTGTCTGGAAGAGGTAGACAAGGAAAATAAAATAAGGTCGATCAACCTCCTCGGAGTGGGAAGTACCCCAGGTCATAGACACTGTAGGTTTCATCATGGGGAGCGTTTGCCAGCCAATGTGGACGTGCTGCAGCCATGATGGATCTTAAAAGAAAACAAGAATATTGGTAAAGAATCCAATCAAGGATAGAATTCCAAGGATATCTTCAAGCGAACCTCAAAGATAATCAAGATACTCAATTCAGAATGGAATATTTCATATCATGTTTGAGATTGTTTAATTAATGGTCTGAAACTTAATCAATAATTAATCCTTATCACAATGATTTCAAAGTCCTACATGTTTATCCACGCACCGTTTCACAAAAGTGGAACCATCGTCCTCACTAATTAACAATCCAACGGCCTATCCATGCGATTAAGAATCCTCTGGAATTATCACTGTTTTTGTTATAGGGGAACTCAAATTCCAGTTTCATCAAAACCACAAGGTCCTTGATATACTCTAATAAATATTTATCATATAGTAATGTGAATGCAAATGATTACATGGAATAATACAGGGGTAGAAATAACCGTCTTTTTAGCCACGGTCGAGACTTCTTGAATCCCCACAGTGGGATCTTCTTGATATTTCCAGTTTTACTCGAGTTTTCTTGAATTTCCTGCAACCAAAAATGTTAATAATTCCCAAACAAATATTCAATTTAAACATCAAAACATGGAATTTCGGATAAATCATAAAAAAAGTTGAAACGCGTCGTGTCGCGCAGACGCCTTTTAACGTTAAAAAGCGTCGCTTATCCTCGACGCCTTTCACTCACAGAAACAGGTTTCTGGCTGTTCTCTATTCGAATTCCAACTCTATCAATGCCTTGTGTCCTGTATACAACTTGAACAAACATGTTAAGTATCTGTTCAGGCTTAGCCCCTTGCCTGGTTAAGTAACCGACTACTTGATCCTATCCTTGATAGAAGGGTCAAGGGGCATAGCCTTTATTAACAAAGGTAATGAGAATAATCGAACTTAAGCAAAATGCAACATGCAAGCAAACAGATGCTCACTGAAAATAAAAGGAATGAAACACACCAAATGCAACAAGCAGATGCTAACTGAAATATTTTTGTTGTTTTGAAATATTCATTTTTGTTTGGGGTTTTGAAATATATGCTTTTTTTTTTCTTTTTTTTCTTTTCTTTTTTTTGAATTTTGACATATGTATTTTTTTGATTTTTTGACATATGTATTTTTTTTGATTTTTTGATATATGTATTTATTTATTTATTTTTGACATATGTATTTTTGAATTTTTGAAACATGTGTATTTTTTTTTTATTTTTGACATATGTATTTGTATGTTTTTTTTTTGACTTTTGACTTATGTATTTTTTTTGACTAAAAGATCAGCATGGTACTTGGATCAAAAGATCATATTCATTTATTAACTTCATTTCCAAATTATTCTTTAACAACTTAACTTAAACCCATCGTGTTTGAATTTGTGTTTCCATTCGTGATCCCATTTGATGATTTGACCCTTAGTCAATCTAAACCATTCCTTAAGTATGGAGTACATCTCTTTAGAAAGAAAAGATGAATAAGTTTAGAAAGCCCATGAGAAGGTTCCGGAGACTTTAAAAGATGTCCCTTTCCTACCCTAATATCCGTTGGGGTTCGGTCATTTTTTTTTTCGGGGTATTTATCGACCTTGCGTTCCCTTTCATTTCATTTCATGGCCTTGATGTAACGTTTGTAATGTAATGGCCTTTTTGATTTGACATTTGGCTTTTGCCTTGCTTTTTCTTTTCTTTTCTTCTTCGGGACGGATCTCCCCCTTTTTTTATGACGGCCTCCTACTAAGATGGCGGGTATTCTTGGTAGTCTATTCTAAGCCTCGTTCCGACATCATGGGCCGAGTTTAAAACATAATTTTTTTTTTTTTTTTTAAAAGGAACGATTTGTACTCTACACTTTCGGTCAAGCTTTCGATATTCTTTAGGACTTGGCATCTCTTGTTACTCACGAATCAAACGTGTTAGTGTGTGCAGTAATGGGCTTGAAA
This sequence comes from Zantedeschia hybrid cultivar, assembly GCA_030544215.1. Taxonomy (NCBI): domain Eukaryota; kingdom Viridiplantae; phylum Streptophyta; class Magnoliopsida; order Alismatales; family Araceae; genus Zantedeschia; species Zantedeschia hybrid cultivar. Next base: position 43,520,569 of record JARZZO010000003.1, on the reverse strand, counting down.
TTAAGTTATTCAGACTAATAAGGAAATTTGAGTTTATAAACTTTCTGATTCCACTGGTCTTTGTACCATACTGATCGACTCTTTAACCTAAGGGTAGTATTTCTTAAGATGTAAACCATTCCAGGGATGTTTTAGCTCTTCTCCTTCTGCATTAACAAGACGATAAGCATTACCAGGAAAAGCGTGCGATACAACATAAGGTCCTTCCCAGTTGGGTTGGAGCTTAGAACGCGGACCACCAGGTTTTACAAAAATTCTTTTGACAACCATTTCACTGACTTTGAACTTACGTTCAATGACTTTCTTTTGATAAAAACGTGCTAATCTATTTTGATAAACTTTTGCATGATTAGCAGCTGACCATCTTTTCTCGTCTAAAAGTTCCAATTGAGCAAGGAGTGCTGAACGATGTTCATCAATAGAAAATTCCTTATTCAATTGTACTCTTAATGACGGTATAAGGATCTCATATGGAACTACCGCCTCCATTCCAAATGTTAAGGAATAAGGAGTTTGTCCAGTGGGCATGCGGATTGAAGTTCGGTAGGCCCATAGAGCCTCAACCAATTTTTCTGGCCAATCTGCGAACTTATTAGATTTACACGTCTTTTTGATGATTTTTATCAAAGTCTTATTTGTTGCCTCTGCTTGGCCATTGCCTTGCGGATAATAAGGAGATGAATGATGCAATGCAATTTTATACCTGTTACAGAGGTCCTTTAATTCCTGTGACACGAACTGCGGTCCGTTGTCGGTGACGATGGTGCTTGGAATTCCGAATCGGGTGATGATGTTCTTCATGATGAATTTGCAGACGGTTGATGCTTTGATCTCCACGTACGCTTCAGCTTCTGCCCACTTGGTGAAGTATTCCGTTGCCGTGAGAATGAAAGATTTTTGCTTGATGCCGGAATCTGGATTACCAAGAGGTCCAATAATGTCGAAAGCCCACATGGAGAAAGGCCATGGGGAAGAAACAGGATGGAGTGAAGATGCAGGAGAATGAATTTTGTCGGCATGAAGTTGACACTTAGCACACCTACGGACATATCCTACGCAGTCTTCTTCCATGGTTGGCCAATAAAATCCTTGTCTAAGGATCTTCTTTGCTAACATCTGTCCATTGACATGACCACCACAAACTCCACTATGAGCTCCTTCCATAACCTTCCAAAGCTCATCTTCGTCTAGACATCTCAGAAGAACTCCATCAAAACCTCTCTTATACAGTGCTCCCCCAACTAGGGTGTATCTTTGAGCAATTCTCCTGATAGCTCTTTTCTCCTCAGTTGTAGCTTCTTCAGGATACGATTGATCTTCACAATATTTTGCAATTTCATAATACCATGGCTTCTGTTCATCATCCATCTCTTCTAACAGCTCCATCAACATGATTTCTCTCTTCTCAATGATATCTCCGTCTCTGACTTTCTTCAGCAATTTCTCCTTAGTTCTAAGGAATGAAGGATCTTTCACGGCAGGTGAAAGACGCCTATGAACTATGATTGATTCGGATTGTTTGCTGATTGGAAAATCAAGAGAAGATGCAAGTGAAGCTAGAGCGTCAGCTAAGATGTTCTGATTCCTAGGGACATGGACAAAGATCAATTTCGTGAAAAGCTTTGAATAAGCAGAAGTAAGCTCTTGATAAGGCTTGAGTTTGGGATCGAGAGTTCGATACTTGGTCAGCACTTGGCGAAGAATCAGTTGGCTATCACCTACGATCCTGAGTTTGGTAGCACCATGGAAATGAGCAGCTTCGAGACCAGCAAGAAGTGCCTCGTATTCAGCTATATTGTTTGTAACTGGAAAATCAAGCTGAAAGGCTTGTGGAATGGTGATACCTTCAGGTGATAACAGAACAATACCGATCTCTTTTCCATGAGAATTCAGAGCTCCGTCAAAATGCAGAGTCCACATATCATCTCTGATTTGATTTACGGACATCAGTTCCTCATCCGGAAACTCTGATCGCACTGGATCAAATCGAGGAAGGGGATGATGAGCGAGATGTTCTGCTATGGCATAGCCCTTGATCGCTTTCTGCTGAATATAGATGATGTTGAATTGAGATAGAAAGCTTTGCCATCGCGCTAACCTATCAGTAAGAATAGATTTCTCCAGGAGGAATTTGATCGGATTCATCCTAGCAATGAGATGGACTTCATGGGCCAGAAAATAATGCTTCAATTTCTGCACAACCCAGACCAATGCTGCACATGTTTTCTCCATCACCGTATATCTCTGTTCAGCGGGGTTGAGAAGTTTAGAAAGATAGTAGGCTGCCCTCTCTTTTCCTTCTTCATCTTCTTGTGCTAGAACAGCTCCCACTTCATCATCCAGGACTGAAATATAAAGTATCAATGGTTTGCCTGGAGATGGTGGTCTCAAAACAGGAGGACTTGCTAAATAGTCCTTTAATCCATCGAATGCCTCCTGACACTTATCGTCCCAATCGAATTTGACTCCCGGCTTGGTAAGCTCGTAAAACGGTTTACACCTTTGTGAGTGCTGGGAGACAAAACGGCGAATAAATTGCAACCTCCCGATTAATCCTCTCAACTCTTTCAAGTTTTTAGGAGGTGGCATTTCTCTAATAGCCTTCGCCTTGTTAGGATCGATCTCAATTCCCCGTTTGCTGACGATAAATCCAAGCAATTTCCCTGAAGATACCCCGAATACACATTTCTTGGGGTTCATCTTTAACTGATATTCTCTCGATCTTTCTAATACCCTTGCCAAAACTTTGGCATGCTCAGCCTTTGTTTTAGATTTAACCAATAAGTCATCCACATACACTTCCAGATCTATGTGCATCATGTCATGGAATATTGCCATCATGGCCCTTTGATAAGTGGCTCCAGCATTCTTTAATCCAAATGTCATGACAACATAACAGTATGTTCCCCAAGGTGTAGTGAATGATGTTTTCTCTTGATCTTCTTCTGCCAGCTTAATCTGATTATATCCTGAAAATCCATCCATAAATGATAAAGTCTCATAGCCAGCAGTATTATCGATGAGTACATCAATATGAGGCAATGGAAAATCATCTTTAGGACATGCCCGGTTCAAATCACGGAAGTCAATGCAAATTCTGACCTTCCCGTCCTTCTTCATAACCGGGACTATATTGGCCACCCATTGCGGATAAAGGACAACTCTAATAAATTTGGCTTTATGCAATTTATCGACCTCTTCCTTCATCTTTAGAGCCATTTGTGGGTGGAATCGCCTTAACTTCTGTTTGACCGGGCTAACTCCGTCTTTTAATGTCAATCTGTGTTCAACTAAAGTTGAGTCTAACCCCGGCATATCTTCATAACTCCAGGCGAAAGTGTCCTTATAGTCCTTGAGTACCTGTACCATTGCTTTCTCATCCTCTAAAGAAAGATTTTTACTGACGAGGACAACCTTAGGTTCGTCTTCAGTCCCTAAATTAATTTCTTTGGTGGGCTCTTCTACGGCAGCTGAGGGTTCATCAAATCTCTTTACTCCACTGGCATATGCCTCAGCCGCGTCCTCGTCATCTTCCTCATTTTCAACAATGGGGTCCTTTTCATGTACTAATTCATATACCCCGTACCCATCATTGACTGAGTCATCGTCCATGCAATCTTCTGGCATCTGAATTGGATTTTCTAAAAGCTGAGGGATCAAAGAACAAGAAGAGCATTTATCAGCTAAGTCCTGGAGGTATCTATCTGGAATTTGCCTACCCTTAGGCTTCCTAGACTTCCTAACCTGACTAGACTGACTAGACTGCCTAACTTCACTATCATAACCTAACGAAGACGAAGCAGGAAGAAAATCCTGGGATACAAGTGGAAATACAAGAGAATCCTCCCGAGGGGAGGGACAGAGTAAATCTAGGAGAGAAGCTTGACCGAAGGACCCGGGCGGCGGGGTGCAATCGGACAAGTAAGATGTTTCCTCGATGAGGATTTGGGAAGAATTTGTTGCCGAATTGGCGTTGTTTTTTGGAAAATGAAAGAATTAAACATAAAGCAGGAATGAATAAAAATGGGAGGAGAATCAGACGGAGGAAGTGGCACCAAGGCCAGAGGATTGGGGGGATCATATAGTAATATGTCCCAGATCAGATCATACAACCTCTCTAGATCGAGAGGAGGTTGTGGTATAATGTCCCGAGGGGACAGAGTAATCATGACGGGCGGAGCCCGTGGAATATCTTCAATTATGACCCGCGACCAAGTCGGGGTCAAGAGCAGTGTACGGAAAAGAGTATGGAGCGTGAAGACATGTGAAGGATATGTCCCCCTCCAGAGCAAATCTGTTGTATAACCAGCTTGATATGGGTCATCCGGCTCCCCTTCATCAGTTTCTTCAGATAGCAGTATCCGCTTGTCAAATATGGCACCAGGGCTTTCAATCAGTTCATCAATCTGCGGCGGCCACTTAGGTTCTGCAGGATCCAGAAATAGTCTGTTCAGTGCAATATACAGGTTTCTGAGGTCGAACCACCTGTACCATTCACATTCAGGGTCATGGAATTTCCTCCTTTTCATAGGCCGCAGAGCCTCCAAGGATTGGTACGTAAGCAGTTCAGAGCAATGTCTGGCCGAGTCCCTCCCATATATATCATGGAAGTCAAAACAGGAAGTAATGACTACCGTATTGTCATAGCTAAGTATGGGCCCTTTCACGAAGTGAGTACACAGGGTCCATGTTAGGGGATCTCGGCCTTCTTTGGGTGGCGTAGACATTGCCTCCCAGATTTTCGGGCCTTCTTTGATCTCTGCTTTCTGAACCGGATCTTGCTTCAATTTTATTGGCCTATAGCCCAAACCACTTCCAGGTGCTGTTCGATGATTTCTGACAGGAGTGGTCCTGCCTTGCAATTGTGTGCCCAGACCTTTCCCAGGCTCGTAGCCGTTCTTCATCATGATCCTCCATCCTGGGGTACTCATGCACTTCCCCCTCTTGATAGCATCTAACGGATATGGAGAAATAGTAGCGGCTTTTAGAGGATCAGCCACTGGACGGTAGACCTGTAACACCGACAGAAAAGGTTGTCGGCCAGGTGAAACAGCAGATTTAAGGTTCAAGGAATGAGCAGCAGCAAGGATCGGCATGCTCGTTACTTTAATTATTCGTCCTTTGTAAGGAAATTTGAGGCATTGATGATTCGTAGAAGGAATCGCCTCAAGAGTTTTGATATAAGGATGACCTAAAATGGCATTTATGGAAGGGTCGATTTCCAAAATGTGAAATTCGACCTCTGCATGACTTACAGGGCCCAGCTCCACCTTTAAATAAACCATTCCCAGAGGGGAACGGGTAGAATTGTCATATGCTGTTACTGATATGGGGCTGGGCAGCCACTTTTCTTTGGGCACACCGCATAACTCCAGGGTCTTCGGAGGTAGAACATTGATCGAAGCCCCTGTGTCGACCAGGCATGCATCCACGGCCTTCTTACAGATGTTGACCGTAATACTCAGGGCCATGCTTCTGGCTGCCGGCGGTGCTAGTTCCGATGTATGAAATGTTATGGAAGGCTAATCCCCCTGAGGAACTAGTAGTGCTGCAATCTTCTCTACCGGTACGTCTTCATTGACCATCACCTTCTGCAGATATTCCATCAAAGCTTCTTGGTGACTCTTGGATCTTTTGATTAATTCTAGTATAGTGATCCGTGCCGGTGTCCGATCCAGGTGTTTCAACAGGTCATAGTGAGTGCCTGGTGCACTCTCTTCATTATGGGCTTCCTCAGTCGGCTGTGATGGGCCGTCTCTGACTGTGGACTGAGGAAAGACCTTGTTGAAAATCCTTCCACTCCGGAGCGCGTGTTCCTCAACCGTGGAGGATCCGGGTGACACTTTAAGTACCGCAGGGTTGGATGGTGCGGATGGCGTAGAGGGTTGGTAGGTAGGTGATGGCGTGGTGCGGATTAAAGGCCTAGAGGGTTGGATGGTGGATGGGTAAGTGGTTGGCGAAGTGGGGAATGGTACGCGTAATAGCGGTCTAGATGGTAAGGGCATATCTGGATAGGCAGTGGTGGTAGCGGGTGAAGTAGGAAATGGTATGCGTAGTAATGGCCTAGATGGTAAGAGGGGTGCGTTATTGGTTTGCGGGGGGCTATATGATGGAGGCGTAGTGGTGCGGGGCGTAATGGGTCTAAGGAAGGCGGGTAGTGGTAATGGGTTATTGGGTGGTGGCGAGTGGTATGCAGGTGTGGGTATGGGGGTAATGGTAACGGGTTGTGGCCTTGGTATGTGGATGGTGCGGCGTGGTGGTCGCTCTGCGGTACTTTGAACGTGACCCGTTGAACAAAGAGAGGAAGAGTCCTCTACTCTCCACTGCTGCCCACGACCAGCCTCAGACTGGCTGTTCGTCAGAATGGGAGCAACCTGGTTTTGGTTCTGGTGCTCCGGGAGTGGATTCTGCACTATGCCCATGTTGGGTGGTGCTACTGCTTGTGCCGGTGGTCTTGCTTGCTGCTGCTGCTGCTGCGGTCTCCTTGCCTTCAGGGCTGTTATGTACTTCTTCATTTCCTCCCAGTCTATGCCGCCCTGCTCGTTGAGATCATGGATATAATCTCTGAATTGGAAGCAGGTGTCAATGGTATGCCCAGGTTGCCTGTGAAAGTAGCAATACCTGGACGTATCGGCATTTTGAGGCCAGACGGCCTTCTCCCTTGGCAAAACTAAGGCATTGGCTGCCATTAAAGCGCTGAAGATATCCGCCAAGGATTCTGGGAGGGCCGGGTACTCTGCCCTTTTCGGGCCTGGAGGTCTCCTCTGCTGGTTGTAGTCACCAGGAGGAGGGACTGTGGTACACCGGCGGTGCGCGCGGCTGGTACTGTGGTTGTTGCTGTTGCTGCTGATGTGGCTGCTGATACTGCTGTTGATACTGCTGTTGCCGTTGCGGCTGTTGCTGGTTTTGATTCGGCTGCTGGGGCCGCTGGTACTGCTGTTTGTAATGGGGGTTCTGCTGCTGCCTGTACCCCTGTTGGCTCGGCTGTGGTGGCCTCTGGTACTGCTGCTGATTCCTCACAAACTGGGGCGAATTATTGTTCATGGTACTGACCTGCTCGTGAGAGAGCGTGCCCTCAGTAGTTGGACCTGAGCTAGGAGAATTTGGCACTGCAAGCTTCCGAGGTGGAGGCCTGTTAGGTCTGTGAGGATCAAAGACGCTAGAGAACGTAGCGTCCTTGAAAGCATTCTGGCAGTACCGTGCCCTTTCATAGAGCTCTGCCATGTTCGTCAAATTGTTCAAGGAGAGGACTAGCTTGAACTGGGGCGTGGCGTTGGAAATCAACATTTTCACTTGTTCGGATTCGGACAAGTGATCTTTCACTTTTTCAGCCAGGCCCCGCCACCTGTCAGCAAAACTGACAAACTCCTCGTCTGGTTTCATCTTTTCTGCAATGAGGTCCGTGATAGACAAGGAGGGTGCAACTCTGTCCTGGTATCGTTGGATAAATTTGCGTGAAACGATACCGTAATCCTCTACTTCGGAGGGTTCCAGAGAAAAGAACCACTCGAGGGCTGGTCCCTCTAGGGATCTCCTGAACAAGAAAGCCAACGACCTCTTGTCGTTCTGCCAGAAAGAGGATTCGTACATGAACTCCTTCAGGTGCGTGAAGGGGTTACCAGTACCATTATACTTTCGATACACTGGCATTTCAGAGGGTGGCAGATGGAACACTGGCAGGCTCGGTAAATTGATTTCTGGCACAGCTTTAACCCCCATCATCTTCTGGAGATTGTTGAACTGCTCATCCATGCGCTCCATCTTGGCCAGCAACGTCTGCGTGGTTAGATCTGCCTGGGGAGGAGGAGGAGGAGGAAGTACCTGATAGGCCTGCTGCCTAGAGTACGTCGGACAAGGAGGATAATAAGGATGAGGTCCGGCAGAGCTTCCGCCATGCCCGATGGCATTTTGATAAATGGGCGTCTGCGGTCTAGCCGGTTGCCTGGATGATGAAAGTTGTGGCCCAGTTGGCCGAGAAGTAAGATGAAGGCCTTCCATGGCCTGATGGATATAAGGAGGAGGAGGTTGTTGAGTAACAACAGGGGGAGCCATAGGGTTCGGCTCAGCAGGCTGCATGGGTGCCTTCCCCTTCAAGATAGACTGGATCGCCTCGAACTGTTGGGGGTCCAGTTGGGAGGCAAGAACTCCCAAGGCGTTGACAAGATCCATAGGATCGGAGGGTGAGGGATCATTCTGATTCATGTCCCCCTCAAGGTCAGGATTAGGAATCGCATATTCATGCGGAGGAAGATCATGATATTGATCGTGTGGGTGAAAAAGAGGAGTTCGGACATTCCCGTCATGTCGAACTGGAATGGGGACAGAATTACGAGAGGCATCAGCATCTCTCCCGTTCTCGTAGTTGAAATCTGAATTGCGAGGGGCATTAGCATCTCCCTCGTAGTTGATAATGGCGTCTTGGGCCATACTCAAATCTCTGCCTGATCGCAGCAACATGATATTAGATTCTCTTTTTCAAAAATTTAATCAAACAAGTTGTGCAGAGATTAACCAAACAAGTGGATGCTTAACGTGATTTTAGGATTCCTTGTTGAATTATTTGAATTGGATTAAACCACAATTTCGCTCAGGGAAGGATCCTAGTTTCAGTTCAGTTTCCACCGTTATTCTCTAAGATTTTCTCTCACAACGCTTTCAGAATCTAACCGGGACTTCAATTGGTACAACCAGCCCGATGATCAAGGAGGAATACCTTGATTTTGGGGACTTATGGAGGTCTCAACGTCAACTTCTCTAGTCTGATCAAGGGACCAACCCAATCAGAGAGAGTTGCTGACGTCGAGTAATGTGTTCCTAAGAAAAGGAGGGTTTTAGCCTCAATGCGTATGCCCTGCGACCTGGATGGTCTCTAATGCTTAATAGAGTAATGGGTAGCTAGCACTCAACACAGAAATCTGGAAACTGAAAAATAATTAAGAAACTGTCTGAATCGTGTCGATGATAGTCGACGCTATTCAAGATAGAATTTAATTCTTTCGCAGAGAACAGATGCAAACAGCAGAGAAAGCCTGGAAAATAACTAAAAACTGTCTGAATCGCGTCGATGAGGATCGACGCTATTCAACACAGAACTTAATTATTTCGCAGAAACAGACGTAAACGACAGAGAAAACCTGGAGGCTAAAAGGCGTCTATTAGTGCTGACGCGGTTTTGAAACGCGTCGCTGTTCCTGGACGCTTTTTAGTTCGCAGAAACAGATTTCCAGAAGGATTTTCTGGGTCAAATCCTCCTTAAACAGGGTAAAATGCAGTAAACAATCAACTCATGCAAAGATTTTTAGTTTCAGATTTTAAACAGGATGATTTACTAACTAAACAACTAAGAAATCACGCAATCACACATCATTTTATCACAGAAAACAGCTTTTTGAACTAATCAAGGGGAGGCAAGATCTTGCCACTGGGGTGTGCACGTGGTGCACGAGGGAAACTAATTAAACTAAACACTCACCAATTGGTGAGGACGTGTCGAAAGACACAAATGGTGCACCGTGGGTGCCCGGTATGATAATAGCAAGAACAAAAGAAATTAAAAGACGGCGAGACCAAGTCCCACCGTGATCGCCAAAAGAGCTGTAGGTGCTGAAAATTGCTCATATGATTTATGTGAAAAACTATGTTGTTTAGGGTAAATTAACCTATTAAAAACAGAAACTAAAGTGAAGTGATCGCCATAAACTTTTAACTAAAAAAGCTTCAAAAGAAGTTTGATCGCCTACCTGTCTAAACGCGGAAGAATGAGTCCTTGGTTCCCCTCCTTCAGCCGGCTGAAGAAAGACAGCCCTTTCTTGTTCTTTTGTTCTTGCTGTTGAATGTTGAGGATCGTCCAGAAGTTCTTCTGGCTTCGTGCTTGATTTCCCTCTTTTTGATCTTTGTTGTTGTTGTTGAGTGCAGCAGAGATAGAGAGACAGAAAAATAAAGAAGAAATACTGATGAGAATCTAAATGAAAGAAATATCAAAGTTAACCATGATTATAAACATGTTTAAACAACAACTCACTTGTTTAAATGGCTTTGAAACCCCTTTAGAACAGATGGTTTTGGAAAATTGATGATGTGGTGTGTGTTGCATGAAGTGAATATGAGAATAAAACTAATGAATGAAAATGAAATTCAGATATGAAAAACTTATGCCCAGTCCAGTTGGTTGAAGCTTTGAAAAGATGAAGATCTTGAAGAAGGATGCCGACTTCTGGAAATGGCAGCGCTCCGGCGTTCCGACGTGGTTGCTTCGATCTCCAAATCGCTATAACGTTGTGGCTCAATAATTCTCTCTCTCTCTTTTTTTTTAACTCCTTCAGATGCAAGGTATTTATAGGCATTTTCTGCGTTCGCGATTAACATAGAAAAATCTCAGATTTATCTACCTTAACCGACAGATAATTACTGATTAATTCATCTTTATCTGTAATTATCTAAAACACGTCCACCATGGCTGACGCCTTTCAGATTAAATTAAGATAAGGATAAATATCCGGGAAAACTTATCTTTATCTTTATTAGGTAAAACACGTCCACATGGGTAGACGTCTTTTACCCTAATTAAGATAAGGATAAACATCCGGAAGAGAAGTTAAAATAGCTTAGGAAACCTAAAACGCGTCGACCTTCACAGACGCCTTTTAGCTAATAAATCAATTAATTAAAATTCAAATTTAAACAGTAAAATACGAATAAACTCTAAATAGCGTCCACATGGGTCGACGCCTTTTAGACTTCTTCATATTTTAACTGAAATTTGAGCTAAAATCAATTTAATTGATTAACTTAAACATGTCTGTTAAACCCGACACTCAAAAAGATTAATAAAAATTAATTAATGATTAATTATCAGACCATTATGAGGCATTATTATATGATATGAAATTTACTCGAAATGACGTCAAAATTAGCGTGTCTACACAAGGTTTCCTGAGTTAGGGGTTATGCGCTAAATGACGTCATGGATGAACGACGCCTTTCAGAAGGACGTCGGGCCATCATGACGCCATTTAGGCAGGAAATGTCCCCGTTTAAGGATTCGGTAACCTGGATTTCTGGGTTGAATGGCGTTGGGCGACCCTGACGCGTTTTAAATGGCGGCTTCGATGGTGGACGCGTTTTAAGCGATAATCTGGCTTTTAATAAACCTGTCTTAGGGTCTTGAATGGCGTCGACCTCGGTCGACGCGATTCAAGACAGGAATGCTCAATTCTGTTATATTCATGCATGTTTCACGTTGGGATGGTTCAAATGCATGCTTTGGGTTGTATACTGAGACGGAGGACTTCTGCGTGAGTGGAATTATATCACCTGTGTGTGTGTGTGTGCTTTAGCTATATACTGAGACTGAGGTTTACTGTGCGAATGGAATCATGATTATGTGTGTTCGTGTTATGCGAATGTGGATCGGGTTAACTGTGGTTTACGTCTGTCACCATGGGCCGATGGGAGAAGGGCCATGGTTTCTGTGGAGTGGTGCGTGTTGTGTTTCACCCTTGGCTGAGACAAGCAGAACCACCTTGAGCCCGTCGGGCCGGAGTAGCTGGTGTGCTATCCGAGGGGTTGCTGTTTGGTCTCAGCGGGTCGGGGTTTCCCTTGGTTGTCGTGACAGCTTCTGGCGTGTGTCTTGCTGTGGAGCTGGTGGTGTTTCTGGTGGGAGTTGGTTTACCCTTTAGTCATTGGGCCTGATGTGACCTTTGATCAAGGTTACGAGTGGTACCTATAGCCCTTGGCCTGACGCAGCCCGGGAGAGTTGGGTTTGTGGGTAGTTCCTATAGCTTCGGCTTGACGGGGGTTCGCCGGTCCCCAGGGCCCTCCTGAAGCGCTGAGGCCTAGCGTGGAGGCAATCCGGACGGTAGGACAGTAGTCTAGACTGCTTGTGTGCACACGTAGCTGGCAGTGGCTGTACACTGGTTCCAGCTAGTCCTAGTTTGACTCACTGCCTCACCCTACAGTGCCCCGGAACACTGTAGGGGCGGACAGGCGTGAGCTGTGGTGGTAGTGTTGGGAGGCGACGTTCGACTTCGGTTGACAGTGTGGTTTAGTCGCTTCGTGGACTTTGACTGTGAGTCGTGACTCTGTGTTGGGTTTTTTGGGTTACTTAGAATGGTTCTTGTTACACTGCTTACCGTGCGTTTCATATCAGAGTTGGGTGCTGTGTTTGCTGCTTTACTTAATTGCCATATATTCCTGTTGTTACACTTGTGGGTGTGTGAGTGGGAGGCAGGGGATCGGATGATCCCTACTGAGCCCATTTCTGGTGTGGCTCAGTCCCTGCGGTTTCAGGTGTGGACCTCGAGGCGAGCGGAAGTGTGGTGTCTTCTTGGTGTGCGGACCAGCAGCTGTCTTAGTTCCGGGGTATGCCCCGATGTTGTTGTACTTCCTTCTGCCTGTACTTATTTAATTGTTGGACATGTAATTATTGTTGGACTGTATACGGACATTGTTATTCTTCCTTCCTGCGCACTTACTTCCTTTGTAGTCCGTGTGTTTGTTATATTTAGCCTTGTTTAGCACTTACTCCTCCAGACGTGTTGTGTGAGATCCGGGTGTGAACCCGCAGTTAATGGGCCGACATCCATTTAGTGACCGGGTCTCCGGTCATAGGATGGCGGGTCGTTACATGGCCCCCACAAGCCAGATTATGACAGAAGTTGAGAACACTCTGTTGTTCTTCTTCAGGAATACATCGCCTAATAATTTGATCAGGACAGAATTTGAATAATTCAGGATCCTCCCAGAAATAATACTTTTCTTGGGAAAAGAATTTGTCCTTCTCACTTTTAGTCCATCCTTCCGGAAGCTAATTAGTCACCTTGTAATTGACAATATGGGCATACCAAGGTGCAACAGTGTGAGAAATGGCTAAAAGATGCTCATCAGGAAAGGAATCAGTGATTGGTGTACTTTCGGAGATCGGAATTCGGGATAGGTGAGCTACCACATTCTCAGAACCCTTCTTATCCCTAATTTCCAAATCAAATTCCTGAAAGAGTAAGATCCATCTAATAAGTCTAGGCTTTGCACTTCTTGGTCAACAGGTATTTCAGAGCTGAGTGATCAGAATAGATTATGACTTTTGCCCCTAAAAGATAAGATCTGAATTTTTCTAGGGCAAAAACCACGGCTAACAATTCCTTTTCAGTGGTGGTATAATTCATTTGAGCATCGGCAAGGGTGCGACTTGCATAATAGATCACCACGGGACACTTGTTGATTCTCTGTCCCAAAACCGCACCGATAGTATAATCAGAGGCATCACACATGATTTCGAAGGGTAAAGACCAATCTGAAGATTGAAGAATCGGGGCTTTGGTCAAAGATTCCTTCAGAGAATTGAATGCCTTGATGCAAGATTCATCCATTTGGAAAGGAACATCCTTAGCTAGGAGAAGAGTTAGAGGCCGGGCAATTTGAGAGAAATTGTGGATAAACCGGCGATAGAAACTGGCATGGCCAAGGAATGAATGGATCTGTCTGACCGAGGTGGGAGGAGGAAGATTGGATATGAGATTGATCTTAGCTTTATCTACCTCTATCCCCCTTTCAGACACAATATGGCCTAGAACAATGCCCTGTCGAACCATAAAATGGCTCTTTTCCCAGCTAAGTATCAGATTGGTGTCAATGCATCTGGCTAGCACTTGTTTAAGATTTTCTAAGCAATTTTCAAAAGAATCCCCGAAGATTGAGAAATCATCCATGAAAACTTCGAGGAATTCTCCCACCATATCGGAGAATATAGCCATCATACACCGTTGAAATGTGGCTGGTGCGTTGCATAATCCAAATGGCATCCTCCTAAAAGCAAACGTGCCATAAGGGCATGTAAAGGTGGTCTTTTCTTGATCTTCCGGGTAAATAGCCACTTGATTGTACCCGGAGTACCCATCTAAGAAGCAAAAGTACTTCTGGCCCGATAACTTTTCCAGAATCTGATCCATGAATGGGAGTGGAAAGTGATCTTTTTTAGTCATGAGATTCAGTTTTCGGTAATCAATGCACACTCTCCATCCCGTGGTGAGCCTAGTGGGTACCTCTTCCCCATGATCATTCTTGATAACCGTTAATCTAGATTTCTTGGGTACCACTTGGGTTGGGCTGACCCATTTACTGTCTGATATTGGGTAAATGATACCCGCATCCAGCCATTTCACAACTTCCTTCTTCACCACTTCTTTCATATTGGGATTAAGCCGCCTTTGCATCTCCCGACTGGGCTTAGAATTCTCTTCCATATAGATATGATGCATGCAAATGGACGGACTTATTCCCTTTAAATCTGTCACCGACCATCCAATGGCACCCTTGTGGTCTTTGAGGACCTCGGTTAATTGGGCCTCCTGCGGCGATGTGAGATTTGCTGCAATGATGACTGGGAGAGTTTGGTCCAGGCCCAAAAAGATATACTTGAGAGACTCAGGTAATGGTTTGAGTTCAAGCTCAGGAGGGTCCTCTAAGGATGGCAAAGCGGGTTCAGATTGTAAGGTTGGTAAAAGTTCAACCTTGGGCCAAGATGTTAATGGGCCGGGAGAATCCTTTAAAATATTGGCTTCCTCCAAAAGGTCATATGTGGACATCTCATTTTCTTCAACCAGATTATCCAAGATATCAATAGTATGGCATTCTTCTTCATGATCTGGGTATTGAGATGCTTTGAAGACATTAATCTTGACCTTTTGACTCCCAAATGAAATGTCCATTATGCCAGTTTCACAATTTGTATTAGCTTTGGCAGTGGCTAAGAATGGACGACCTAAGATGATCGGAGTGTGAATGAGTTCCTCAGGTAATGCCATATCCAGAATAAGAAAATCCACGGGAAAATAGCAATCATGAACCTTCACAATAACATCCTCAATTAATCCCCGTGGAGTTTTCACAAACCTATCAGCCAACTGCAAGATGATGGGTGTGGGCTTTAATTCCCCAATATCAAATTTCTCATAAATGGTTGTTGGCAAGATATTCACACTAGCACCTAAATCCAATAAAGCTCTATCAAATGTAACTCCAGCTAAGTCACATGAAATTAGAGGTGCTACAAGATCCTTTAACTTCTTGGGTAAATGATTCATCACAATCGCACTTACATCTTCTGAAAGCCGAACCTTTTCGGGTGCTATTCTAGATTCTCTTCGTGGAGTACATAATTCCTTGAGAAACTTAGCATAAGCTGGCACATGCTTGATGGCATCGAGGAGTGGAATATTAATTTGGACTTGTTTGAATAAATCCAACAACTCCTCATTCTGGGCCAGTTTCTTCCTGGCATTGGGCTTAGCTAACAAGGCATTAGGAAATGGCACCCTAGGTTGATAAGAACTTGGGCCTTCATCTATCTTCCCTTTTCCTTCCGGGTCCTCCTCCAACTTTTCCATGTTGGGTTCAGCTTCACTCTCACTTTCAATTTACTGAGGCCCATCAGTGGAACCTTTGGCTAACTCTCCATCTGCATGTGGTTTTTCTAAACTTCTCCCACTCCTAAGGGATGAAATGGCTTTTAGCATTCTCAAATTGCGGCCCTTTAGGTTGTGGTAATGGGCCAGGTTGAGGTAAAAAGCCCAATTGCTGTGGAAAACCTGGAGGTTGATTCCTTGGATTGGCAATGGGTTGACTAGGAAGTTGACCCACTTCTCTTCTCATCGTAGCCTTAGCTAGTTGGCCCATTTGACTTTCCAACTTAGCAATGGATTGTTGCTGGGTCAAAATCAGTTGTTGGAGTTGAGTGAATTTGTCATCAAAGTTGGACTGAGGAGGTTGTTGGGAAGTGGGTGGAGGATGGTATTGGGTTGGCTGTCCTGATTGGAATGATTGGGTTGGTTGTCCAGATTGGAATGAATGGTAGTGGGCCGGTTGACCTGATTGGAATGATTGATAATGGGTCGGTTGAGAAAACTGAGCTTGAGATCCCCTAGCCTGAACATTTCCATAGAAATTAGATTGCTGTTGAAATGAATTCTGTGGCTTTTGGGCTTGATGCATGGGAGGATTGGACATTGGTAGTGGGGCTTGCTGATTTTTTCAAGAGAAATTAGGGTGGTTTCTCCAGCCAGGATTGTAAGTATTTGAGAATGGATCATTATTGGGCCTGGAGAATCCCTGGGCAGCCTGAACTTGTTCTTGAATGAATGGTGGAAGTTGGGCCGCAGTTGGGCATTCATTCACTTGATGGGTTGGACTTGCGCATAAGGCACAAATGTCATGATTAGCAGAAGATGGGCCTTCATATGGACTAGATTCTGTTGGGTAAGTAGGCTCTTGCTTGTTTAAGGCCAAGAGTTGGTCTAGTTTCTGGGCCAAGATGCCTACCTTATCCAATTTCTGATTAATCAGATTTATGTCCATTTTGGATTCAGGCTCTCCACGGGCCTTATGTTCATACATTCCAGTCCGTTTAGATGGCCCAACAGACCTCTCATAAGATGATAATGAGGCATGATTGATGGAATTTTCACTTAACATCTCAAAAAGATCATAGGCCTCATCTTCATTTTTCATCATAAATGCCCCTCCACATGAGGCATCCACCATCTGTCTGAACTGTTCAGACAATCCTTCATGGAATGCTTGGACAATTTGCCATTTTGAAAGCCCATGATGAGAGCATTTCCTAAGCAATTCTTTCAGTCTTTCCCAAGATTCATGGATCAATTCCCCAGGGTTTTGGGTAAAACTCGTGATGGCCCTTCTCATGGTATTGGTCCGCCCTATGGGATAGAACTTCATGAGAAATTCTTTCTGCATTTCTTCTCATGTCCTAATAGGCCTTCCTAGTTCCCAACCAATATTTAGCCTTGTCCTTTAATGAAAAGGGAAATAAGGTCAACTTAAGGCCATCATCGGTGAAATTCTGGATCTTCACCGTGGAACAGATTTCTAGAAATTCATCTAGATGCTTATAAGGATCTTCATTAGTATTCCCATAAAAGGATGGGAGCATCTGAATGGTGCTAGATTTAATTTCATATTGATTGGTTGGATTCTGAGGAAGATGAATACAGGATGAAGATTGATATCGATTTGGAATGAAATAGTCCTTCATTTGCTTTGGTGGGTCCTGATTATCAGCCATTTGATCTTGTGGTGGATTTCTTTGATGTAGGATTCTTTCTATTTCAGCAAATGATCCTAGAAGGTTAGGGTTTTGAGATCTCCTACCTTGCATACACTAGGACTGATGGAGAGAGGATGGATTTGAATTTTGTTTTCTATTTCTTTTTTTTTTTTTTTTAAATGCAAACAATTTTCAAACAAATTATCATAATGATCTAATGTTAACCTAGACTCTCTATGTGAATTTTCTTACAAGGTGAGTGGAGTCCACCTCAAGTCACAACCACAATCAATCAACGGCCAGGTAAGAGGTGGGGTAGTGGGAGGCTCCCCCTACTTTCATAGGGACCTAATTAGAGAACCACTTTCCCGTTTAGACGTTTGCCTTTTTAACCTCTAGCCTAGACACCGTTGCCAAAAATGGAGGCAACCCGAAATTTAAATCACTCACGGTGTAAACCCTAGATTCTCTTTCGACTTGCTTTTAATTGGATTAGGAAATGCCAATGCAAGGAAGGTGATTTGTGGGCTAAGGAAGGGTGATCAAATCCCTACCTTATGTGGTTAAAGTTGTTGCCCTTAAAGTCTTTTTGAATGCAATACAAGGCAATAAGCAAATCAATGCAGGGTGCGTTGATGCAATCATGAATGACTTGCTAAAATTGAAACACGTACCTTTCCCCCGCAATCTTCAACAATTTATGGAAATAACTGTGAAAGGAAACTAGCTCATGCTTTCCTAGAATGATGAATGCCTAGCATGGAAGGTTTCTAATCTTGAAATGAAGGTTTTTAAATTTGGATGTTCTTCTTTTGTTTCTTTTTTTTTAGTTAATGGAAACCTATCTAAACTAGAAACTACAAAACTGGAAACTAACTAAAGTAAGGAAATTGAAACATAGAAAGTTGGAACACACTTACCATGATTTCGCTTTCCTTTTTTTTTTTTTTCAATATACCTGCAAAAATAAGAAAAAGAAGGTTAGCTAAAGAATAATTACACTAAATCCAAGATAATCAAAATTAAAAATCTAACTCCCCGGCAACGGCGCCAAAAATTGATCGTTCCAAATTATGCGTCGTTAAACACTCATAAGAACGTTCAATCTAAATTTATTCGGCTCATTTAAATTCAATTTTTAAAATTAATAATGGTGAGTCCGAGTCGAATCCATAGGGAATTATGATTTTAATTTCGAAAACCTTAGATTTTAATTATCTAAAAAAAAACTGGGAATTTGAATTGATTAATTAACTACCTAATTAAGTTAAACTAAATTTACGAATTTAACTAACCTAATTTTTAAAAGCACAAATACAACCACCTTTAAAATTGAGAAGAGAGAGAGATTAACAAAATATTATTAAAATAACATAACTTCTATGTTAAACTAATCGAGTTTTATGCAACAAGAAATAATAAACACTAACAACTTTAACTTAACTAAACTAAAATAAACCAAAACAAAGTAACAGATTATACTAATAATACAAATGCAGCAGGTGCGATGGAACTAGGAGGCATGCGAGTGCAGGTGTGCTTGGAGGCCCGTGGGTTGTTTGTGGAGCGCCGGCGCAGTGGACTGCTGAAGAGAAAGCTTGCTGGCTGGGCGCTTGTTAGCTTCTGGTGCTGTTGTTGGCATGCGTGGAGGAGCTGTTGCTGGAGCTTGCTGGCACGTGGAGGAGGGCTTCACCAAGCGTGCATGCACGCGCGTGGACCTGGAGGATGCTAGAGGTCGGCGGTTGGTGCAGAACGTGCATGCATGAGCTGAGACGTGGCTGCTGGAGGTGCTTGATGCATGCACATGGGAGCTTGCAGGCGGCTGGGCAACGCGTGGAGGTGCAGCTGCTGCATGCGCTGGGGTGCTTCAGGCTGGCGCGTGGAGGTCCTTGGCAGTGCATGCACGGGTGCAGTGGAGGACGTGCGTGGAGTGATGCGGCTAAGAGGAGGAGGCGTGTGGGAGCCCGTGGCAGTACAGCGGAGGCCCAGCTGGTGGATGGAGGCCGGCTTCAGCTTCAGGCGCAGCGGAGGACGTGCATGCGCGGCTTGCGGCGCGTGCTTGGATGGGTGCAGTGGAGGACGTGCGTGGAGTGCGCTGGGGCGCTGGAGAAAGAAGAGGGATACAGAGCGAGAGGGAGGAAGAGGGAGACGTCAAAGCGGTTGAGAGGAGGAAGAGAAAATGCAGAGAGAGAAAGAGAGACCGAGAGAGAGAAAAAAGAAACCGAAGAGAGAAAGGATAGCAGAGCAAGGGAGGGGGAGGAAACCGTGGCTGGGAAACCCGGGAGAGAAGAGAGAGAGGGCGTGTGGGAGAGGTTGGAAAAGGAGAAGGAGAAGGACGGCTGGAAATTGGAGAGAAAGAGGGAGAATCCGAGAGAGAGAGGGAATCTGTGCGTGGGAGAAACTAGAAACTGGAGAGGGAGAAGTAGGCTGCGGGAAGGAAATTGGAGAAGGAGAAGGAGACGGCTGCTGGGAAAAAACGAGAGAGAGAAGGAGTAGGAATAGGTCTTGGGTACGTGAGGGGTCCTTTTAAAGAGAAGGGAAGGAAGGTATTTTTTTAAAAAAGAAAGTGGGCTTTAGGAAGGCAGCTGGCCCTTCTTGGGTCCTTCTTGGCCATAGAATTAGGGCAACACTAGGGCCTCAAATGACGTTTTTACCCCTACTTTAATCTTTTGGACAAAATGAAGTCGAAT
Source organism: Zantedeschia hybrid cultivar (assembly GCA_030544215.1). Taxonomy (NCBI): domain Eukaryota; kingdom Viridiplantae; phylum Streptophyta; class Magnoliopsida; order Alismatales; family Araceae; genus Zantedeschia; species Zantedeschia hybrid cultivar. Next base: position 43,500,820 of record JARZZO010000003.1, on the reverse strand, counting down.
TTATCGAAATTCGAACACTAGACCTCTCCCAAATTTCCGGAAACTCCACTAACTGCACTGCATCATCGGCATGTCCTGTTCACATAAAACAAATATAAATTAGCACATTATCATTAAAAAATCATTATATTTATTTATTTTGTCTCGGTTTTGTTGAAAAACCGCAAATGCGCTATACTCCATTAATCACATGAAATGACGATGTATTTATGTCAGAATTTGACGTAATTGGTACCGTTGGACTTGGTACGCAATTATCTATCATTTCATGCTATTTTACAGATAAAAACGTAAGTATGATGCATATGGTTGCCCTTAAATGATCAATTTAACACTTTATCACGTTCACGGAAGCTGCTCGCAGGGATGCACAGGCGCAAAGGAAGGAGAAGGCAAAAGAACAGTGGCCAGGGGGAGAGGAGTTGGTATTTATAGGGAGATTTGAGGGGGTCCGGTGCTGAACCGACAACCGAGATCCTCCCACCCCTCGGCTCCGCCCTGCTTGGATGCTTGACGCATGTCCCGTCCTTCGCCATGATGACGAGCGGGCTGCCGGATCGAGAGGAGGCAATCAACGGCCGGATACGGCCTGACCCTTCGGCTATTCGTCCGGATGCTCTCCACGTGTCCCGATCCTTGTGCCGAAGGCCGGAGAGGTGGTGATCCAGGTGAAGTCTTGGGCAGAGGGCCGAAGTGACTGTGATCTGGGTGATCGCCGTTAACGGCTAAGACCTTTTTGTGCTTTCGGCAGCCTGGCCGGATGAGAAACACGTGTCCTGTGTTTGTTGTGACGCGACCGTGAAGGCGGGAAGCTCAAGATCTTTCCCGCTCTTGTCTGGTTCTAATATACTCTGAAAAAACTTGCCCTTTCACAGCTGAGGACGAAGGCATTTGTCACCAAGTCTCGGCCTGAGACGGAAGTGTTTACGATAGGGTCCCGGCCTGAGACGAGGCTGTTTGTCGGTAGCCCTCGGCCGATCTAAGGCGAAGCCTTGACTCCCAGTTTTTGAAACAAGAGTGATAACAGTTTCGGACAAGGTTCGTATCATGTTATTTTTCTGCAAGGGCTTCTTCGTATTTTTACTCTCGGCGTTTCATGGAATTGAGAACGACCAAGAGTAGGGGGCCATGTGATGGGGAAGAATCCGATTCGGCCCATTAGCAGCCGAACAACAGCAGCTACTCAACAGTGACCCTCGGCCCACAAGCGGCCCTCAGCCCAATTGCCTTCGGCTCGTTAGCGGCCCAGCAGCACTCGGCCCAATAGCGGCCTGGCAACAACAGCCCAGTTATAGCGGCCCTCAGCCCTATTGGCCTCGGCCCAACAAGCGGCCTTCGGCCCAATTGGCTTCAGCCCACTAGCGGCATTCGGCCCAATAGCGGCCCCCGGCCTTCGGTCCAGTAACCATATCCGGCCCACTTCGGTTGGAGGGTTAGGCGCTATGGCCGTTTACTAGTAACCCAAAACATAGTCCTATATTGGCTGCCACCAACAAGTAACCTCTATCCTCCATTATAAATAGACGGCTATTTATTACAAAAGGTATGTCTTCTTGACCAAGGACAATAGTCCAAAAGCATTAAAGCTTCTTTTTCTACCTTCCCTTCTGAATCGAATCTTCTTCAGAAGCTGACTTAGCCGTCGGAGGGGGTTCTCTTGGGCCGAAGCCCGGGACCCTCACTGACCGGTTCTTCTTCTAGCAGGGGTTTCGGTTTGAATCTTCGCCGACCTCTCCGAGTCGACCTCGGCCACCGGCCTCGGTTTTCTTCCTTCGGTCTCGGCGTTGCTCTTCGCCGGTCGGATCCCTTTCGGCCCTACGGAGTCCGCTTCGCCCTCGGCAAGTCTTCGTACAGGTGCCTTTCAGCTTCGGAGCCTCGGCCCCACTCTGCTCTCGTCTCGGTCCGGATGCCTGTCGGTCTTCTTCTTCGACATTCTCGGATTGTAGTCTTGGAATCCGACCGTGATAGCTTCGGCTACATCAGATTCCAACCGTCCACGCCGAAGATTTGTTACAAATAATGAGGAAACTAATAGATTTAGATAGGAAGCAACATAAAATAAACCAAATCTTTTCCCGGTTTGATAACCTACTACTAATTCTTCTTCTGCTTCTGGTAAATAAAATAAAGAAAAAGGTAATCTCTCACATTCAGTTAGGGAAGAAATTCGAAAGCGGCAATCGTTACCATTTTAGTGAAAAATTTCCATCCATTTGCTGTGCTACCTCAGGTTAGAATTACGCAATTGGCCCTGTTGGAGTTCTTACTATAGCTCTATCCATATTGGGGAGAAGTGTACCGCCTTCAATCAAACTAGAAATATCATAATCGAATAAATATCGTAGCGTAGAAAGATTAGCTCTTCCTTTCTTCATCCTAACACTATGAATCTCGTCTTTCTCCCATGCTTTCCCCTGGTAAACAACCAACCACAGTTCTTATACATCGTTCTTCACTAGTCCTACAGGCTTGATGAGAGTTAACTGGAGGGAATGATTTTTGATAGTAGAGCGGATCCCAAGTTTTTTATTAATCCGAGCGACCTGGATGAAATTCTTCATGTCCTCCTAGAGAAGGAGGTTGAATTCAATCTAAATGCTCTTTCCCAAGTGTTAACGAGCTTGTGCTTCGACTTTTATTCAAAAGTAAAGACAACACAAGTTAACCGGGCTAAAAAAGCCAAAAAAAAACACCAAGCTAGATTGCAACATCGCCAAGAATTATACACTCAATGGGAATCCCTACGTCTAATCACCGAGCTCCGCTTGGACTTAGTTGGAGTTGGCAGTTCTTGCTAACATCGTCTAGTCCCAGAAATTCTATTAAAAGCTATGACGGATGGTCCCACAGAAGAGATCTATCAAGTCTTCCGTGAGGACTGTGTTAGTCTTAGGTGACCTACAAGCCAATATGACTTTGTAATCTCGTTCATTATTAATATAATGGCATAATATTCATTGTGTGTAAATCATATTAATTATCGTCTCATAATGAAGTCCGTGAATATGTGCGATAATGATAAGATTATGATGAGATCATACTAATGATACTGATCACTTAAACACATATTCTTAATCGTTCCTAGTCGGAGGATATCCGAGGAGGAGATTGGATATCCGGTTAGATTAGTATACATTACTCCTGCTCAAATGATGAGGGTGACTGATCTCATAAGTCACTTGTGTGGAGACACTAAGGCGAATCTGTAGGTGCTCATTGGAGAATGAGTTCACTGAACTGATTCGACTGAATCGCTGGATGGTATTGTACCTCACTGTCAACCAGCTTGATTCTATTGTCGCAGTTGCGTAGATGGTCCTCGGACCTGAGACACCAAGGACACCTTTTCGGTGGACTTCTGTGCTTTGACCTTGGTTTACGAGTTTTTAACCACGGTATTCTAAACATCCAAGGATTGGGTACAGCGGAATACCGTCGAAGGAAATTGTGTGTCAATAAGGAATCATTCACTCTCGGTACTTAGAAAGAGAATGCTCTAGGAAGGATGCGCGGAAGTCCCTGGCCAGGGCGGACGATAATATCGGGAAAGGAGTTTTCCGATATTCATCAGCGGCATCCAATCCAAGTGAGTCGACCGGTTAGGGTTTGACAGCTCGTCGTACCCTTAGTTGACTCGAGAGCATTGTACGAATGAAGGATTATATCCACGCGGTAACTGTCGGCGGAAAGGTTCCAAGAGTGGGTTACTTAACCTCGATACCTTTCAGGTTCACGCAGTGTTGTTTGGCACCCAACGTGATCGGAGGCCCGGTCGAATTCGATGTGCGACATCAATTCGATTGATTAATTAATTAATAAAGAGTTATTAATTGATTAATAAAGCCAATAAGGAGTTATTGGGCTTATTGGGCTATTAACCGGACTGGTAATTGGACCTAGAGGGTCACACGCAAATGATTCTCAAGGTGATGGATAAAAAAGTGGGTTTTATACAAACTGGGGGTTTTTATGAAAAACCGCGCGGTTAGTATAAAATGTAGCGAACGGGCTGAGCAGGCCAAGCTGCTGCTAACCCTAGCCGCCCCCTCCTCTGTTTCTCTCTCTCTCTGGCGCCCTAGGCCAGATCTGGATCCCCGGATCTGCTCCGCCGCTTCTCTGACTCCCGTTCGACGGGAAATGGTCCACAGGTTGCGGCGATCGTTGCGGCGACCGGCGGAGGTTTCGTGGCTGCAAAGAACGAGGAACGTCCGATATCCGTCGCAAGGAGGATCTCGTGGACTCCGCTAGAGGCCGGGCGCTTGCGCGGCTTGCGATGTCGCACCGACGGAACCGAACGGTTGCGGATTCGAATCCGCACACGGTAAGCTTTCGATAATCCAATTATCGTAATTTTAGTTTTTCGAAACGGGAATGGATCTCCGTTTTTATTCTATTTCCGCTGCGCGGGAGATCCGGAGAAACCCGAGAATCTAACAGTGGTATCAGAGCCAGGTTCCACTGTTTCTCGTCCCGTTTTGATCTTCGAATTAATTTTTTCGTGAGTTTTTCCATGCGTTTAATCAGATTAAAATGACGGAATAGTGTTCATAAGATGAACACAAATAATTAGATTATTTTTCTGTGATTTTTCGGATTTTATTTGGGGTGTTATGGTGTTCATGAGATGATGAACCGGGGTTTTCTGCGACTTCATACGAGCTTCCCAAGTGTTGGGATGGCCGGCCGAGACTCAGGATCCACAGAGGATAGTCACCACTGTCTGTCGGGGATCATTGCCGGCACCGGAGTGGACGGTCCGGCGATGAAAGGCCATCCCCAACTCCTTCCTTCTCCATGGGTTTAAGGAAACCAGAAATATCAAAAGGGGGAGGAGCTCGGCCAATTGTTTTGGGGCTTCTCCGGGGCATCTGACGGCGCCGGAGGTATTGTCGGCGAGGCCGGCCGGGGCCGGTGGCTTGCCGCCGGGCGGCGCCATGGAGGCCCGCCGCCGGCCACTACAAGTCTGTTAGGGTTACAGGTTGTGGGCGTCGGGTTGCTGGGTTGAAGATGGTGGGGGCCGGGCCCGGGCCGGTCCAAGGCAGCTAGATCGGCCCGCCGGGCGAGCCAGGGGTGCCCTGGGCCAGGGGCCCGAGCCCTGGCTCGAGCCCAGGGACCCTGGCTCGGGTCTCTGCCGAGCCCAGGCTCAGCAATTAGGCTGAGCCCTGTTCCACCTTGTAAATTCCCACTTGAAACCTAGTTAAACCCCAAAATAAAACCCCTAATGCCCATTTAAAATGTGAATAAATTTTGAATTTAATTTAAAATTCAAAATTTGTTTTGAAAACTTAAATTACTATTCAATTTTATTTAATTGGGCTTTTTAATTAATGATTTTGAATCAGTTTAATTAACTATTAGTTCTTAACTAATTATGGTTAATTATTAACTTAAGTGTTAATTTAATAATTAACCATAACTAACTAATTTAAGAGTTTAAATTAGAGGTTAATGATTATTAATCTAAATGTTAGATTATTAATTCTACTAATTGTTAATTTATTTGTAAGTTAGTTATTAATTTAACTGTTAAATTAATAATTAACTTAGATGACTAATTTAAGTGTTAAATTAGTAGTCTTTAATTATTATTGTTAGTTATTAATTTAAGGATTAAATTAACGATTAACATTAATCATCTAATCTAATAGTTAGATTAGTAATTATTAATTAATTAAAGTTAATTGTTAATTTAAGTGTTAAATTAATAATTAATTTTAAATTAACTAATCTAAGAGTTGTAGCCAATTAATAATTAGAGTTAATTAATAATTTAAGTGTTAAATTGATAATTAACTTTAATGGACTAGTCTAAGAGTTAGATTAGTTGTTAATAGTCTAATTGTTAGATTATTAATGTGGGTTGATCTAAGTGTTAGATTGTTTAATTATTAGAATTGTTCTAATTTGCATGGAATAATATGAAATTATTAATTTGGAGTGTGTGCACATGTGATGTGTGTTTTATATGCTTTTAAATTAGATTTGATTGCATGTTAAATTGATTAAAGAGTTTTTTGAAATTCAAATACCGATTTTGATTGGATCCCAGTTTTTGAAAGCCAAAATTATTTATTTTGAAAAACTCTTTTGTTTCAGCCATGTGATGCGCTGAAGTGTGGATTGTTTAAAACACATCGTGGTCATAGATATGCACTTATTTAATTATTCATGTGATGAATGATGTGTTTGTGTGGATCGTGGATGAATGATGGATATTTATTAAATTGTTAATAAATAGAGATCTACGTATCTCTCTCTCTCTCTCTCATTCTCCGATGTACTTCTACCTCTCTCTCTCTTGTACTCTCCATAAGGCCCTCTTCTATTCACATGTAATTCTAAAACTATTGTAATCTGATCGAGGCAACCGAGGAAGGAGCGAGGACGATCCACAGATGCAACTAGGAAGGCGATGTGATGCAGATCCTTTGCCTGTGTGTTTGCTGATTATCTAATGTAAATGTTATATTAGAATTCTGTGTACATTTGACTGTTGGCTCCAGTCAAACCCATTGTGCTATCTATGACCACACTTGATATGTATGAGATGCATTATTTTATTTTGATTATGAATCAAAGCAGGTATAGTATTTATTAAATATATACGATATATTTATACTATCACCTAGGAGAGACCAAGATAAAAGTTATCTTAATACCCTCGTCTAAATTCTAAGCCATAATGCGAGTAGTTAAGAACTTACCACGTGGTCCACCATCATTATAGTCATAGGATTCGAATCACTTTAGGCAGGTTTGTTGTGCTATCCACAAGGCCTGTTTAATTGGGAGGAGAAACTGTGGCTATGGCACTAGATGCCTATATGATCGGGGTAGAGGAACCATGTAGCTTTGTTGTGTGCTATCCACAAGGGTTGCATGCAAATCTATACTCGTCGCGTAAGGATGGTAAGCTTAGACCAGAATTAGTGGTTTGTTGTGCTATCCACAAGGCCATTAAATCTCTGGAGACCGAAGTTATGATCAAATATTATAAGGAGTTGCAAGTCCCATGAGTTGGGTGCTCTTTGATTGTGTTACAGTTTGTTGTGCTAACCACAAGGCTGTACTGCAAGTCATTGAGATTCTGATCCCCACTAGGAGACTATTGGCGTCTCCCGTTCTGTATAACTGAGGGTTATACAGTCCGTCGAAAATTAGTGGGAGTTAAAACTTGAACAAAAGACCATGTCTTGTTTTATATTTAATAATTGAACATCTGCTAAAAGATTTTCATATATCTCCTGTAGGGAATTATGTCGTCAAATAACCCACTCCGTGGCATACTTGATGCCAAACGTTTGACTAGCCTGAACTACTTGGATTGGTTCAGAAACCTGAAGAATGTCTTCAGATCTGAGCGCATTAACTTTGTCCTTGGAGCTGATCATCTTGCTTGATGGGGCAAAATCTGATTCGGCCCATTAACAGCTCAACAGTAGCGTTCAGCTCACAAGCGGCCTTTGGCCCAACAAGTGGCCCTGAGCCCAACTGCCTTCGGCCCGTTAGCGGCCCAGCAGCACTCGGCCCATAAGCGGCCCTCAGCTCAATTGGCCTTCAGCCGGCCTTTGGCCCAATTGGCTTCGGCCTACTAGCGGCATTCGGCCCAACAGCGCCCCCCACCCTTCGGCCCAGAAGCCACATCCGGCCCACTCCGGTGGGAGGGTTAGGCACTATGGTGGTTTACCAGTAACCCAAACATAGTCCTATATCGGCTGCCACCACCAAGTAACCTCTATCCTCTCTTATAAATAGACGGCTATTTATTATTGATGTAGCTGAAGCTATCACGACCGGATTCCGAGACTGGAATCCGAAGTTGGGATCCGGAGCTGGAACGGATCGGAGAAGAGGCCCGACGGGGATCCGGAACGCGGCGAGGGTGGAGACGAGGCCGAAGATCCAAAGCCGAGGGTCGCTCGGTCGGATGCGGGCTAGCCTGCGGAAGGCGTGGCCGAAGCTCCTTCGGATGAGGAACAGCTGGTGCGAGGCGGAGCCGAGGCACCTTCAGGCGAGGAGGACCAGCCGGCGAATGGCGTCGAGACCGGAGGGAGAAGTCTCGAGGTCGGTGGCCGAGATCGACTCGGGGAGGTCGGCGAAGATTCAAACCGAGCCCCTGCAGGGGGGAAAGAAGAAGAAAAACCAGTAAGTAGGAGTCCCGGGCTTCGGCCCCTAGGAACCCCCTCCGACGGTTAAGTTAGCTTCTGAAGATGATTCGATTCATAAGTCAAAGAAGTGGAAGAAGCAGCTTTAATGCTTTTTGGACTGTAGTCCTTGGGGTCACGAAGACATACCTTTGGCAATAAATAGCCGTGTATTTATAGCGGAGGATAGAGGATGCTTAACGGTGGCAGCCGATATAGGACTATGTTCTGGGTATACTGGTAAGCCGCCAGAGTGCCTAACCCTCCCACCGGAGTGGGCCAGATACGGCTACTGGGCCGAAGGGGGTTGGGCCGCTGATGGGCCAGATGCCGCTTAGTGGGCTGGAGCCTACTGGGCCGAGGGCTGTTGAGCTGCTAATGGGCCGAGGATTACTGGACTGCTTACTGGGCCGAGGGCTACTGGGCCGCTAACGGCCCGAAGGCTGCCAGTGGGCTCCTTACTGCTACTGTTGGACTAATCTCAATGTTGGGCCTATCTTAATGGGCCGAATCGGATTCTACCTTATCATATAGCCCCCCACTCTTGTCTTCCTCAGATTCATGAGATGGCGAGAGTATAGTCCGAAGCCTCCTCGGGGAAGTGACGTGACATGCGCTGTCCGAAGCTTTCTGCTTTGTTACGGAAGGGAACTGCCTTCGGTCGACCGAGGGCTGGTAATCATTATACTCGTCTCTGCTCGGGACGTTGTAAGGACTGAGGTTTCGGGTTCAGTGTTTGGGTCGGTTTCGGGCCGGATCCCCTAGATTAGGCTGTGAGGGGTCTCGAGATTTCTGACTGAATGACGTCAGCACTGCCCGACGCCTTTCAAAAGGCGTCAGGTTGTGTGGACGCCATTTACGTCTGTTGCTGTTGTGCCACGTGGGCGTCACGTAGGCGGGTTTCGGGCCGCGAGAGTATGGCCCCTGTCTCGTCGTCTGAACGGCGTCCATGATGGACGACGCGATTCAGACTGCCACCCTGCGGTGTCAGAGTACGGTACCTGACATGTCAGCTGAACGGCGTCCGTGGTGGTCGACGCGTTTCAGAGAGCTGTTAGTACGGCCCGTCCTGTCATCTGATAGGCGTCTCTCTCGCTCGACGCGTTTTAGGCAGTTTCTGATTGACCCCGCGAGCCCTCCTTTCTTTCCCTCATTCTCACCCTTTCACTCTCTCTCCTCTCCCTCTCCGCCTCCTCCGATCCCACTCTTCCCCTTTCCCTTCCTCTTCTTCCTCTTCCACCACTCCAACGCCTCCCTACCTCTCACCTCTGCCACCACCACTTCCTTCGCGGCGTTCCATTCTCCGGACGGCGGCCGACGTCCCGGCGGAGTGGCGACGTTCTCGGGGGTACCGGCGGCGGTCTGCGGTGTGGCGGTTCGGCGACACGGAGCCAGAAGGAGTTCAAGTAACCGGTAGGGGGACGAACCTTGTATGTGTTGCTCGTGCTTTCCTAGGCGTGTTTTGATGTGTTTTGGGCTAGATTGAGCATGTTTAGGGGGTGTTCTTGTGGGTATGGCCGCGTTTGTGAATGGGGTTTCGTAGTATATTTGTGGTGGATCAACTGCTCTTCCTCCCCCTTTCCGTTTTGGGGCTTTTCGGGGCATTTGGGGTTAAGGGAGAAACTCTCGGTTCGAACCAGAGAACCAGGTTTCTGGCGCTAAACGGCGTCGTGCCTGCTCGACGCCTTTTAGAAGGACGTCGGGGCAGTACGACGCGTTTTAGGGCAGAAACCTCCCCTGTTCGAGGTTTAACAGGCTAGGGGTTCTGGCGCTAAATGACGTCATGGGTGGTCGACGCCTTTCAGAAGGACGTCGAGCCACCATGACGCCATTTAGGCAGGAAATCACCCCGACTGAGGGTCCATCAGCTCGGGATTCTGGGACTAAAAGATGTCATGGGCGGGCGACGCGATTTAAATGGCGTCGGGAGACCATGACGCCTTTTAAGGCAGAAATCCCTTGGGTACTATTTTCCTGAAATTCTGGATTTATCAACTGAACGGCGTCTGAAGATGTTGACGCCTTTTAAAAGGCGACCACTGGTGTCGACGCCTTTTAGGCCAGATTCTGAGGCCGATATTTTCATGAACCAGTTTAGGGTGCTTGAATGGCGTCGGCTTTGGGCGACGCGATTCAAGACAGAACTACACTAATCCATGCCAGTAAAATGTGTTTACACTGCTAGATAGTCGGTTAATGCATACAGTTAGTATACTCGATGAGATGAACTCTTCGTGACTGGATGGCACTGCGTTGTGTGTCGTGCGACCGTGGACTTCTTCCGTGACCGGATCGCACCGTACCGTGTTTTCTGTTTCGGTGGACCTAGAGTGACAGTTGTAGCGTTCTACACCCTGTGTCGGTGCGGAGGGACACAGCGCTGACGGGAGCAGTGGCGGGGTGACGCCTAGTAGAGAGGGTCACCTGGTGAACCCCGGGGTTAGCTAGCTTGTACCGGTGTCGGAGTGGTACCTTTGGAGTGTCACTCGTGCTGGGGGAAGGAGTAACCACCTGAGCCAGTTGGGCCGGAGTAGCCAGCGTGCTATCCGAGGGGTTACTGTTTGGTCTCAGCGGGTCGGTGTTTGCTGCGGGAAGGAGTAGCCGCCGAGGTGGCCAGCGTGCTATCCGAGGGGTTACTGTTTGGTCTCAGCGGGTCGGTGTTTCCCACTTTCGGAGACGTGGTTGACGCGTTTTGCCGAGACGCGAGTTGTAGGTTCCTTGCTTGAAGGTTCCTTGCTAGAATGATTTCTGTGATATGCGTGTTATATTCCAAATGCATGTGATTTATATCGAGAATTTAGGAGAACTGTGTTATAGCTTTACTTATCTTGTTCCTATGTACCTGTGTAATTGCACTTGTGGGTGTGTGTGTGGGAGGCAAGGGATCGGATGATCCCTACTGAGCCCAGTTCTGGTGTGGCTCACTCCCTGCAGTTTTCAGGTGTGGACCTCGTGGCGAGTGGCGGCGCGTGGTGTTCTCCTTGGTTTACGGACCAGCAGCTGTCTCAGTTTCCGGGGTATGCCCCGATGTTGTTGTACTTTACTTCTGCCTGTACTTCTTTAATTGTTAGACCATGTAATTATTGTTGGAGTGTGGACGGACATTATTACTTTACTTCCTGCATACTGTACTTCCTTATAGTCCGTGTGAAATGTTATATTTAATCTTGTTTAATGCTTACTCCTCCAGATGTATGTATAAGATCCGGGTGTGAGACCGTTGGTTAATGATTCGACGCCCATTTAGTGATCGGGTCTCCGATCATAGGGTGGCGGGTCGTTACAATTGGTATCAGAGCTCAGTCTGGTCGAGTATGTGCTAAACTGGATTAGATATCGTAGTCCAACAATAAGTACTAGTCTGTACAGGCGATGGCTGCTGGTATAGATTGATAGGTTTTGACGTAAATGTGTTGATTTTTGCATTCGTGGGGTAGTGATGGCACCGAGGAAGAGAGTAGCGTTGGCTCGTGGTTCGAGAGCAGACAATGTTAGCTCAGGTGCAGAAGGGCGTAATGCGAATCGTTTCATGGAAGCTATGATTGGAGCTATGTCTAGATACCAGCAGGGAGTCAGTGGCGAGGGATCCAATTTTCGAAACGACCAGCCTACGATTTTGGAGCGGTTCTTGAGGTTGGAGACCCCTTCTTTCACGGGTCGACCAATCCCAGACGAGGCAGCTGTATGGATTAAGGAAATGGAGAAGGCATTTGACGTCCTTGAATGTGCCGAGAATGAGAAAACCTTGTTGGCAACCTACTTATTGAAGGATAATGCATATGAGTGGTGGGCTACTACCAAGAAGGTGATGTTCGCAGATAGGCCCTTGAGAGAAATCCTTTGGGAAGTGTTTGTGAGAGAGTTTAGTGGACAGTACTTTTCAGGGCACGTCCGGAAATCTAAGGAAAGGGAGTTTATGGAATTGGTGCAGAATGAGACGTCAGTTTCAGAATACCAAGCAAAGTTTGCGGCTCTTGAAGGATTCGTTCCACATATATCTGAGCACGAGGAGTTTAGAGTAGAGAGATTTGTGGGTGGACTCCGGTATGATCTGAGGACAATGGTGGCATCCCAGTGTTGGAGAGATCTGGCGTCAGCAGCTCAATACGCAGTAGCGGTGGAGACTCAATTCCAGCAGATGGCGAGAGAATTGGAGCGATCGGCACGAGGGAAGCAGCAAGGTAAGGGCAAATCAACGGTCTTTTCGTCAGGTGGTTCGAGTTCCTTTGAATTCGGGTCCCAAGAGATGCCCTGTGGTAAGAACATAGATGGTTCGGCTCAGCAGATGCAGACTGTGGCTAGCAGGCGGCAGGGAGCAAGGCAGGTTGCGGCAGATCATTGTTCCCATTGTGGTGGTCATCATGGCAGTCGGACGTGTCCATTGGTAACTAGTAGTTGTTTTGGCTGCGGCAAGAGGGGGCATTTTTTGAGGAATTGTCCCCAGAGAGATAAGACAGGTGAGGAGCCGAGTGGTCAGTAGGAGCCCGGTACCTAGTATGGTGTTGTGTGTTCTTTCAGTGGAGGTCCGAAATGCTAGGTTACATGAGCACTCCTATCTTGTCTTAGTAGGTAGTGATTGTGAGCGTTATGACACTTTTTATGTATTATGCATGGTGGGGAATCTGTATTGTAAAATGTACTTTGTGATGTTGTTATATATAATGATGTTGGTTTATCAAGTTTGGCGGAATCATGGAACATAATTAACTTAGTATTGACTTGATTGACCGATTATGTGTATGGAGTCCCGTGTAAGTATGTGATCGATGAGGGTATTGTAGTGGATACAGTTAGAACTGAAGTAGTGATGGATTGGATCAGGCCTACGACAGTAGTGGAGACCGAGAGCTTCTTGGCATTGTAGGATTTTATCGACGGCTGGTTTAGAGGTTTTCTTTGATAACGACCCCTATTTTGTCAGGGTTGTCTGGTAGAGGAATTCATTTCATGTGGACCGAGGAGTGTGAGCGGAGTTTCATCTAGTTGAAAAGCTCGCCTCACTTTGACTCTAATGTTGGTACTTCTATTAGATTCCAGTGTAAGAGTGGTTTGTTCAGATACATCACATCGAAGTCTGGGGACGGTTCTGATGCAACTTGGTAAGATTGTGGCCTATGCCTATAGGCAGTTGAACAAGCTATGAGGGGAACCATCCATTCATGACTTGAGTAAGCAGCTGTGGCGGTTACGCTTTAGATCCAGAAGCGTTATTTGTATGAAGAGGATTCAAGCTGATTGTGGAATCTTCTTTCTGGGTGCCACGTGAGGCGGATAGAACCATGTTGGCCAGTTCAATTGTGGGTTGATGGTACAGTGGGGTTCAGAGGCTGACCCTGTGTTCCGGCCATGGAGGACGTGCGCAGATGTGTTTATGGAGGCGCACTGTTCTAGATAAATAGTGCTTCCTGATTAAGTAAGTCGTATCATTGCTTGAGATGGTTCAATAGGAAGAAGGATGGGGTGGATTTTGTAGTTTGGTACTTATATTGTCATCGGGTTAGGTTGAACATCAGAGTGGCGCAGCGGAAGCATGGTTGCAGTCCTTACCAATCCCGGTATGAGAACGGGAGCTCGTAACTTTGGGCTTATGCTAGGATTGTTTTATCCCCTGATGGTGGGGGCATGATCTGGGTTATCATTGAGCAATTGACCAGGTCAGCACACATCCTGGCTATCAGGAAGGACTGGTCAGTCTGTAGGTTGGCAGAACTGTTGGTGTGTCGGATCATCTCTTACTAATCGGTGTGTCGGATCATCTCTTACTAATCCGGTAGCTTTTCTATTTACGAGGAGAGCTTCCGGGCGGACTTTCGTCTTCCTCTTCCTTCCTTTGTAATTAATCTTTTGACCTTCTACGGGTTGGCCCCGTCTCAATTTTTTCCTAATTCTCGGCGGACAGTCTATGCCTTCTTGGCTGTGCACGCCTATATTGATGTTACCCCTTCGGTGAACATCTTCCGCTTTCCTTTCAAGATACAGCGACAGGGAAAATCCGATTGGTTCTGCTTTGTCCCCCTCTTCGGCCGGGGTATCTATTCCGGGAAGCCAACGTCCATTCACCATTGGAAGAAGAGCTTCATCTTCATCTCCCTTCTGGAGAAGGAGAGGGGTGTGTGGCCCTTCCCCACTGAGTGGTCACCACTGGCCGAAGGCCTTTCCGATCCGCCTTCCCTTAACCCCGATCAGCTTCATATCATGCGGATTATAGACGCCAAGGCTCCGTATGAAATAGCAGAGCTTTTCGATGAAGAGGAGCGGCTCGTGCAGACGGGTGCTTGGCCGGACCCGACGAAGGACCCTCCTCGGATTTCTCCTTATCTTCCTCCCGAGGATGTCCAGGGGGAGACCGAAGGAGCCGCCGAGGTTGAGTCTCCGGCCGAAGCTCCTCCGACCGAAGAGGGTGCTGAGGCTTCGGCCGAGGGTAAGTCGGTCATGAGTTGAGGAGAGTCGCGCGCTGTAAGTTGCTAACTCTTTTTTTCCTGTCCGCAGAGATGTCTGGGATTCGGGGACTCCTCGGTCGGCTCGCCCAGCAGTCCGGCCAATCTCAACCGTCCCAGCCGCAGGCGGCGGGAGGAGAGGCTGGACGAGATGCGGCCCTGGGCACTCGGGCCGCAGGGCGGACGGCGGCTTCGGTCGAAGGCCGCGCTGCTGCTGCTGCTCTCGAAAGAGAGAAAAAGGAAAAATGGGTCGCGCGAGGGGGCGGCCGACAAGCGAAGCGGAGCCGGGTGGACGAACCTGGCGAAACAGAATCCGCCTCGGTAGCCAAGAGGTCGGTGGCTGCCCGAGGGGCCCCGCTCTCGTCCCCTCCCGAACCGTCGAGGGGCGACTCCCCTTCGGCTGCGACGGCCGGAGTAGAGGACATCGGAGGTTCCGGGACACGCATGTCCTGTGAATACTGTAAGGAATCGTCTAGAGCGCAGCGGAAAATAAAATCGATTCCATTGTATCGGTTGCTGGGGTCGTAAAACGGACATTAAAATAAATGCGAGAAGAACGGTTCTTCACCTTTGCGGGGTTTCGAATCTCCCGTGGATGATGCCGACTCGGTAATCGTGCACGCACACGATCTCTAGAGGTATCCACACGACTTCCCGCAGCAGACGCGATTTCCTCCTCGACTTGAGTGCTCCGACCAGATCTCAAATCCACCATGCGCAGAGAGAGATAGATCCACTCCAAGAGAGAGAGAAGGAGAGAGAGAATCTAGGGTGAGTAATTCGTCCAACCAACTTTTTACCCCTTTCCCTTGGCCCTCCTTATATAGAAATAAGGATAAGCACAACGATTAATCCTCATGATTATCCAAGAGTTTGGCCTTGGATAATTCTCCATTAAATCTTCATGTTTATCCTGCGGCTTTTCATAAAAACCCAGATAAGCATGAAATTTAACGTCTCTCACCGTCTGACGAGAACTCTTATGTGTGTGACCCTCTAGGCCCATATATCAGTCCGGTTGCAGGCCCATTAAACTTAGAACTATTTCTTGAGTTTAATATTTATTAATTAACATTTAAACATTATATGTTAAATGATTAATTTAATAAACAAGTGAATTATCATCTGATGATCAAATCACTTGGCCTTCTGATCATGAACAGCACCAAACACTACCTCATGATCCCAGAAGATATAAGGGATATTGTTCCCTTCAATTGAACCTTTCCGTATGCAGATACCGCACAGATATAATCCTTCACTCATGCAATGTCCCAATAACGCAAGGGTATGGTTTTATAGTCAAACCCTCTATCGCATTATCCAGATGGATTCCAGTACACAGTTAATATCTAGAAAGACATCTCTTTCATTTGACCTTGGCCAGGGATTTCTGGGTACACATCCATAGGACATTCTCTCTCCAGTCTTATACCAAGAGTGAGTGATCCCTTGTTGTTCACTCAATTACCTTCGCAAGCTTTCCACTGTATCTGAAAGACCGATTATGGTGGACTTAATGGTTAAAGTCCACGAGTCAGATAATCAAGATACAATGGTCCACAAACAAGGTATCATTGGTGACTCAGGTCAAAGGACCAACTGTGCTACTGCAACGATTGAATTCCCTGGTTGACTAATAGGTATAATTACCATCCAGGAATCTTATTTGGGTCTGTTCAGTGAACTCATTCTCTAATGAGCACCCACTTGTTTGTCTTAGTGTCACCACACGAGTGAATGTGAAATCATTCACCTTCATCATATGAGCAGACATAACTTGTGTCGATCTTATCGGATATTTAATGTCCATCTCAAATATCCTATGATCGAGAACTATTTAAGACAATTGACTGAGGATATTGATCTCACTATCATGATCTCATCATGATTCAATATCCCATACATTTGTCTATGGACCTTCATTACGATAGTTAATTTGCGAGAACTATAAATGAAGAAATAATTGCCTTTATTAATAATTTGAACTAGAATGTACAATGATTGGCTTTGAGGCCACCCAATTCTAAGAAATACGGGCATGAGTTGTGGGTCCCGAATCTGGGGATCTTCGCGGACGAGAGTCTGGAGGACTCTCGGACATGCCTGCGCCTGCTCCGCGGCTAACCCTCCCGATGGCCGAGGACGAGATGAAGGCGTTGTCCTCAGATGGCTTGGCGATGCAGTGCGCCCGACTGTCGGTCTAGGTAAAAAAGCTTCTTTACTAGCCTTGGTCTAATATTTCCCTTGGCTTGTTTGGGGTTGTTGATTCCTGTTTGCTTTTGGCTACAGACCGCGGTCATATGCGGGGGCCTGATTCGCCGTCAGGTGGCCATTCAGCAAAGGCTCCGGGACATCGACCAGGCTTCGGATCAACCAGTCCCCTCGGGGTGACGTTGTCTCGAGGCCAGGGTCGATTTGCTCCTGAAAGCAAATGCCCGGATGCGGGCCGAGCTAGAGGAGCAAAAGGAGGTGACTCGCACTTCCTTCGAGGCCAAGACGAAGGCTGAGCAGGAGAGGGAGAAAGCCGAGAAGGAACTGGAGGCGGTCCGGGCCGTAAATGAAGCTCTTAAGGCCGAGATCCAAGACAAGGTCGACCAGCGGGTCACGGATCGCCGCCGCCATGCCGAGGAGGTCTCGGCTCTGAAGGCAGATCTGGAGGCTAAGACTGAAGAGGCTGCTCGTACAGCCGTAGCCAGTTATAAGGCCGGCCCAAATTATGCCGAGGAGATAAAACAGGCTCAACTCGAGGCGGCGTCGTCCGTGTTCAGCATAGGGTTGGCTATCGCCCAAAAGGCGTGCTCGGCCGTAGACCTGACCGGCATCGCCCTTCTAACGGACGAGGAAGGCGAAGAGCTTCTGGCCTGGTGGAAGAAGCTTAAGGCCGAAAGAGCTTCGGCCTCAGTGGAAGGCAACGCGGCCGTTCCCGATGAGGTCGCTCCTGTCGAGGCTGTTCAGGTCGAGGATTCTCCTTCTCCATCTCCTGGTCAGACCCCTGTCGGTGTAGACGGTGAAAATACCGAGAGCTAATACGGGGGCTTGTCCTGGTTTTTGTTTTGCCTCTTCTGAAAGGCTGCGGCCAGATGTACGGCCGATTTTGTACTCTGTTCTTATATATATATGAAAAGTACTTTGCTTCTATTTGTTTTCTGAATGAATTGACTGAGTCTGGCTCTTCTGGTGGCCGAGACCATATTGCCGTTTAGATGCGGCTCGCACGGCCGAAGCCAATCCAGATTCGGATATGGACTTCGAAAATAATGCCGCTCCCGATACGGTTTGCAAGGCCGAAGCCACTCTCGGTACGGTTTACACGGACTTAGAATACCATGCCGCTCCCGATACGGTTTGCATGGCCGAAGCCACTCTCGGTATGGTTTACACGGACTTAGAGAATACCATGCCGCTCCCGATACGGTTTACATGGCCGAAGCCACTCCCGGTACAGTTTACACGGACTTAGAGAATACCATGCCGCTCCCGATACGGTTTACATGGCCGAAGCCACTCCCGGTACGGTTTACACGGACTTAGAGAAAACCATGCCGCTCCCGATACGGTTTACATGGCCGAAGCCACTCCCGGTACGGTTTACACGGACTTAGAGAAAACCATGCCACTCCCGATATGGTTTACATGGCCGAAGCCACTCCCGATACGGTTTACATGGACTTTGAGAAAACCATGCCGCTCCCGATACGGTTTACATGGCCGAAGCCACTCCCGGTACGGTTTACATGGACTTAGAGAAAACCATGCCAGATATGATATCTTAAAAGAAGAAATTTATTCATGCCTTCCGGCTAAATTCCGGGGGAAGTAAACTTACATGAAATAACGCCGAAGGCGTTCCACATTCCAGGTGCGAGGGAGAGGTTGGCCCGAAAGGGTTTCCAACCGATAAGCCCCTCATCGAATTACCTCCCTTACGCGATATGGTCCTTCCCAGTTGGGAGAAAACTTCCATGCGGCTTCGGCTGGTTTAGACGTATGAGCATTCCTTAATACGAGGCTCCCGGGTTCAAAGCTTCGGGGCTTCATTCGAGTGTTGTGGTATCTGGCCATGCGCTGCTGGTAAGCTGCTAGCCGAATGCGAGATTTATCTCTGGTTTCTTCTATAAGATCAAGGTGATCTTTCAAGGCCTCCTCATTGGCTTCGGGATTATGAGTAAGGACTCTCGGTGAGGGAAGGCCAATTTCGACAGGAATAACGGCTTCTACCCCATAAGCCATGCGGAATGGGGTTTCGCCAGTTGGGGTTCGGCTTGTAGTCCGAGAAGCCCACAGAAGGCTTGGTAGCTCTTCCACCCATCGGCCTTTGGCTTCGCCGAGGCGAGTCTTCAGTCATTGTAATAAACTTCGGTTAGTAACCTCAACCTGGCCATTTGTGTTAGTTTAGGTGGCCTACAAGCCAATCTGACTATGTAAATCTCGTTCATTTATTAATAAAATGGCATAATATTCATTATGTATAAATCACATTAATTCTCGTTTCATAATGAAGTCCGTGAATATGTGCTATGGTGATCAGATTATGATGAGATCATACTAATGAGACTGATCACTTAAACACACATATTCTTAATCGTTCATAGTCGGAGGATATCCGAGAAGGACATCGGATATCCGGTTAGACTAGTACAGATTACTCCTGTTCATGTGATGAGGGTGACTGATCTCATAAGTCACTTGTGTGGAGACACTAAGGCGAATCTGTAGGTGCTCATTGGAGAATGAGTTCACTGAACTGATCCGACTGAATCGCTGGATGGTATTGTACCTCACTGTCAACTAGCTTGATTCTATTGTCGCAGTTGCGTGGATAGTCCTCGGACCTGAGACACCAAGGACACCTTGTCAGTGGACTTCTGTGCTTTGACCTTGGTTTACGAATTACTAGCCACGGGATTCTAATACGCCAAGGATTGGGTACAACGGAATACCATCGAAGGGAATTGTGTGTCAATAAGGAATCATTCGCTCTCGGTACTTAAAGACGAATGCTCTAGGAAGGATGCGCGAAAGTCCCTGGCCAGGGCGGACGATAATATCGGGAAAGGAGTTTTCCGATATTCATCAGCGGCATCCAATCCTAGTGAGTCGACCGGTTAGGGTTTGACAGCTCGCCATGCCCTGAGTTGACTCGAGGGCGTTGTACGAATGAAGGATTATATCCACGCGGTAACTGTCGGCGGAAAGGTTCAAAGAGTGGGTTACTTAACCCCAAATACCTTCCGGGTTCACGCGGTGTTGCTTGGCACCCAACGAGATCGGAGGCCTGGTCGAATTCGATGTGCGACATCAATTCGATTGATTAATTGATTAATAAAGGGTTATTAATTAATTAATAAAGCCAGTGAGGAGTCACTGGGCTTGTTGGGCCATTAACTGGACTGGTACTTGGGCCTAGATGGTCACACGCAAATGATTCTTAAGGCGATGGATAAATAAGTGGGTTTTATACAAATCGGGGGTTTTTATGAAAAACCGCGCGGTTAGTATAAAACATAGCGAACGTGCTGAGCAGGCCAAGCTGCTGCTAACCCTAGCCGCCCCTCCTCAGTTTCTGTCTCTTTCTGGCGTCCAGGCAGATCCAGATCTGCTCCACCGCTTCTCCGAATCCCGTTCGACGGGAAATCGTCCGTGCGTTGCGGTGATCATTGCGGCGACCGACGGAGGCTTCGTGGGCTGCGAAGAACGAGGAACTTGAGGATATCCGTCGCGGGGAGGATCGCGTGGACTTCGCTAGATGCCGGGCGCTTGCGCAGCTTGCGGTGTCACACCGACGGAACCGAACGGTTGCGGATTCGAATCCGCACATGGTGAGAACTTCGATAATCCGATTATCGTATTTTAGATTTCGAAACGGGAACGGATCGTTGTAAATATTTTTTTTTTTTTCCGCTGCGTGAGCGATCCGGAGATATCCGAGAAAAACTCAACAGTGGTATCAGAGCCAGGTTCCACTGTTTCTCGTCCCGTTTCGGTTTCCGAAATTAATTTTTCTGGAGTTATTCCATGCGTTTAATCCGATTAAAATGACGAAATAGTGTTCATAAGATGAACACAAATAATTTGATTATTTTTCTGTGATTTTTCGGATTTTATTTGGGATTTTCGGAGTTCTTCGTGGGACGATGAACGGGGTGTTTTCGGTGGCTTCGTTAACGATTCCCAAGCATTGGGATGGCGGCCCGAATGCCCGGAGCTCTTGGTGATAGTCACTACTACACACCGGGCATGATAGCTGGTGCCATGGTGGCCTTGAAGAGCTACAAAATCGAGCCCCAAATCGGATTTAAAACCCTGCAAAATCAGATTTTTAGGGGGTTTTTTGGGCTTGGTCTTCACCCCTTCGGAGGCTGACGGCGGCCCTGCCAGCGCCGGGCACGTCGCCGGCGCCGGGGGCAACGCCGGCCGGGGCCGGCGGCGCCTGGGGCTCGCCGGCGGCGGCGCTGCCCAGCCGCCCACCCACCTGCGGTTAGGGTTTCAACATTTGTAGGTTTGGGTAGGGCTGGGGATGAAGGACCGGGCCGGCCTGGGCTTTTAGGGCCGCTGGCAGGCCGGGCCGCTGGGCTGGCCGGACCGGGCAGGCCTGGGTGCGACCAGGCTCGAGCCTGGCTGAGCCCCTGGCTCGGACTAGGGCCCTGCAGGGCCCAAACCTGTTTTGCCCTTTTGGGCTGAGCCCAATAACCCTTCATATATTTTGGAAAACCCCTATGCCCATTTAATATAAAATTTAAATTGGAAATAAATTTTAAAATTCAAAACAGTTTTGAAATTTAAATTTATTATTCAATTATTTTATTTAAATGGACTTAAAATGATTTTGAATAATTACCAAAATATTAACAATTAGATTGATTAACTAAGGGTTAAATATTAATTTAATTGTTAAATTAATAATTAACCTTAATTTAACTAATTTAAATGTTAAATTGGTTATTTATAGTTATTAGTCTAATTGTTAGATTATTAACTATTATTTCAACTAATTGTTAATTAATTATTTAAGTTAGTTGTTAATTTAATTGTTAAATTAATAATTGACTTAATTGATTAATTTAAATGTTCAATTAGTAGTCCTTGATTAATTACTATTAGTCATTAATTTAATAGTTAAATTAATGATAACTTTAATTACCTAATCTAACAATTAGATTAATTAATTAATAATTAATTAGTGTTAATTATTAGTTTAAGATTTAAATTAATAATTAACATTAATTGGCTAATCTAAGTGTTAGATTAGTAGTTAATAATTAATTTGGTTGATTATTAATTTAAGTGTTAAATTATTAATTAACTTTGTTGGATTAATCTAAGAGTTAGATTAGTCTTTAAATAGTCTAATTGTTAGATTATTAGTGGGGTTTAATCTAAGTGTTAGATTATTAGAATTGTTCTAACTTGCATGGAATAATCTGGAATTGTTAATTTGGAGTGTGTGCGCATGTGATGTGTGTTTAATGCTTTTAAATTTTGATTTAATTGCATGTTAAGTTAATAAAATGAGTTTTCGAAATTCAAATATCAATTTTGATTGGATCCCAGCTTTTTGAAAGCCATAACTTATATATTTTGAAAAACTCATTTATTTTAGCCATGTGATGCGCTAAATTATGTGTGGAATGTTTAAAACACACCGTGGTCATGGATGTGCACTTAATTTATTTTCATGTGATGAATGGATTGTGTGGATCGTGGATGTATGTTTGATTATTAATTGTTAATGAATAGAGGTCTGCGCACCTCTCTCTCTCATACTCCGATGTATTTCTACCTCCCTCTCTCTCTTGTACTCGCCATAAGGCCTTCTTCAATTTACTTATAAATTCTAGAATTTAAATGTAATATGATCGAGGCAACCGAGGAAGGAGCGAGGAAGATCCACAGCTGCAACCAGGAAGACGAAAAGATGGAGATCTCTTGCCTAGGTGATTGCAGGATATCTAATGTAAATGTTATGATTAGATTGTGTGTGCGTTTGACTGTTGGCTCCAGTCAAACTCACTGAGCTATCCATGACCACACTAGTGACATGTATGAGATGCATTATTTCTTTTTTGATTATGAATCAAAGCAGGTTATAGTATTTAATAAATATATACGATATATCTATATACTATCACCTAGGAGAGACCAAGATAAAAGTTATCTAAATACCCTCAGATAAACTCTAAGCCGTAACGCGAGTAGTTAAAAACTTACCGCGTGGTCCACCATCATTATAGTCATAGGATTCGAATCACTTTAGGCAGGTTTGTTGTGCTATCCACAAGGCCTGCTTAATTAGGAAGAGAAACTATGGCTATGGCATTAGATGCCTATATGATCGGGGTAGAGGAACCATGTAGCTTTGTTGTGCTATCCACAAGGGCTGCGTGCAAATCTATGCTCGTCGCGTAACGATGGTTAGCTTAGACCAGAATTAGTGGTTTGTTGTGCTATCCACAAGGCCATTAAATCTCTGGGGACCAAAGCCATGATCAGATATTGCAAGGAGTTGAAAGTCCCATGAGTTGGGTGCTCTTTGTTTGTATTACAGTTTGTTGTGCTATCCACAAGGCTGTAGTGCAAGTCATTGAGATTTTGATCCCCACTAGGAGACTATCGGCGTCTCCCGTTCTGTATAACTGAGGGTTATACAGTCCGTCGAAAATTAGTGGGAGTTAAACTTGAACAAAAGACCATGTCTTGTTTTAAACTTTAAAAATTGAACATCTGCTAAATAGATTTTACTTATCTCCTGTAGGGAATTATGTCGTCGAATAACCCACTCCGTGGCATACTTGATGCCCTTTTGACTTACCTGATCTACTCGGATTGGTTCAGATACCTGAAGAATGTCTTCAGATCTGAGCACATTGACTTTGTCCCTGGAGCTGATCCTCCTGCTGAATCGGCATTGGATGCCCCTGAAGCAGAGATGACAGCTAACGATAAAGGATCAAAGGACAAAGGTAAAAGAGTAGTGAAGGGTGACTGTTTCTATTATAAGCAGTATAATCACTGGAAGAGGAACTGCAAGGAGTTCCTTAACGATAAAGCTCATGGGAGAGTGAAGTTGTCTGAAACTTTAGATATCTATATGATAGATATCAACTTATCAGTTAGAGATTCCACATCTTGAGTATTAGATACCGGATGTGCTTCTTGTTAGAATTGGGTGGCCTCAAAGCCAATCATTGTACATTCTAGTTCTGACTATTAATAAAGGCAATCATTTCTTCATTTAATAGTTCTCGTAATTAACTATCGTAATGAAGGTCCATAGACGAATGTATGGGATATTGAATCATGATGAGATCATGATAGTGAGATCAATATCCTCAGTCAATTGTCTTAAACAGTTCTCGATCATAGGATATTTGAGATGGACATTAAATATCCGATAAGATCGATACAAGTTATGTCTGCTCATATGATGAGGGTGAATGATCTCACATTCACTCGTGTGGTGACACTAAGACAAACAAGTGGGTGCTCATTAGAGAATGAGTTCACTGAACATACCCAAATAATAATTCCTGGATGGTAATTATACCTATTAGTCAACCAGGGAATTCAATCGTTGCAGTAGCACAGTTAGTCCTTTGACCTGAGTCACCAATGATACCTTGTTTGTGGACCACTGTATCTTGATTCTCTGACTCGTGGACTTTAACCATTAAGTCCACCATAATCGGTCCTTCAGATACAGTGGAAAGCTTGCGAAGGAAATTGAGTGAACAACAAGGGATCACTCACTCTTGGTATAAGACTGGAGAGAGAATGTCCTATGGATGTGTACACATAAATCCCTGGCCAGGGTCAAATGAAAGAGATGTCTTTCTAGATATTAACTGTGTAGTGGAATCCATCTGGATAATGCGATAGAGGGTTTGACTATAAAACCATATCCTTGCGTTATCGGGACATTGCATGAGTGAAGGATTATATCTGTGCAGTATCGGCAGACGGAAAGGTTCAATTGAAGGGAACAGTATCCCTTATATCTTATGGGATCATGAGGTAGTGTTTGGTGCTGTTCAGGATCAGAAGGCCAAGTGATTTGATCATCAGATGATAATTCACTTGTTTATGAAATTAATCATTTAACATGTGATGTTTAAATGTTAATTAATAAATATTAAACTCAAGAAATAGTTCTAAGTTTAATGGGCCTGCAACCGGACTGATATATGGGCCTATAGGTTCACACACATAAGAGTTCTCGTCAGACGATGAGAGATGTTAAATTTCATGCATATCTGGGTTTTTGTGAAAAGCTGCAGGATAAACATGAAGATTTAATAGAGAATTATCCAAGGCCAAACTCTTGGATAATCATGAGGATTAACTGTTGTGCTTATCCTTATTTCTATATAAGGAGGGCCAAGGGGGAGTGGTAAAAAGTTAGTTGGATGAATTTTTACTCCCCAGATTCTCTCTCTCCTCTCTCTCTCTCCTTCTCTCGGAGTGGATCTGTCTCTCTCCGCGCATGGTGGATCTGAGATCTGGTCGGAGCACTCAAGTCGAGGAGGAAATCGCGTCTGCTGCGGGAACTCGTGTGGATACCTCTAGAGATCGTGCGCGTGCGCGATTAACGAGTCGGCATCATCCACGGGAGATTCGAAACCCCGCAAAGGTGAAGAACTGTTATTCCCGCTTAGTTTTAATGTCCGTTTTACAACCCCAGCAACCGATACAATGGAATCATTTTTATTTCCACTGCGTTCTTGGCGATTCTTATAGTGGTATCAGAGCCAGGTTGGCTGGTTCGGTTGTAAAACGGCACCGTTTTGTGTGTTTTCTCGTTATGCGTGAAGAATTCGTATTGTACGTGTTCTTGAGTATAATCCGATTAAAAATGACAGATTAGTGTTCATATGATGATCACGATCGATTTGATTATTTTTCTGTATTTTTCGGATTTTTATTTGGGTTTTTCGGAGTTCGTCATGTGATGATGAAACTGGGTACTTCGGTGGCTTCGTATGTGCATCCCAAGCATTGGGATGGCCGGAAGAATCCCTAGATCTCTTGGTGATAGTCACCACTTCTCATTAGGCATGAAGATCGGCACCGGAGTGCCCTTGGAGATGCTAAAAATCGAGCCCGAACTCGGATTTTTAAACCTGGAAAATCAGATTTTCAAGGGGAGTTTAGGGCACAATTCAAGGGCCATTTGGCCACCGCCGGCTGCCCCACCGGTGCCGGGCTGACCGCCGGAGGTGGGGGCATCGCCGGCGGTGCCTGGCGGCGCCGTCGCCGGCGCCTGGCAGCGCTGCCGTCGCCTCTTCCGCCGCCGGCCTGCACTTATTTAGGTTGCAGGTTTAGGGAAGAAGGCAGCCGGTCGAACCTGGCTGAACGGGCCGGACCGCCCGGTCCGACCGGGCGGCGCCCTGGCCGAGCCAGGGTGCGCCCCTGGCCGAGCCAGGGCTGGACCCTGGTCCAGCCAGGGTCCGGGCCCGGGCCCTTTGGGCCTTAATGGGCTGGGCCCATTTTATATTTTGTTAAAAAATGTTTTTAATATCTGTTTACCCCCATTAAACCCAATTTTAGCCCATTTAAGCATGTTTTAAAATTGTTTTAAAACAGAATAATTATAAGAATAATTAATAAGTGTTATTAATTAATTTTTATGATTATTAACAGTTTATTAAAGTGTTTAATAACTGTTAGTCTATTAAAGGGCTTTATAATTAATGGGTGTTAGTTAATTATTTAAAATTGTTTTAGATAATTAATTTCCTTGTTAATTTAATTAGTTTAAAATTGTTTTAAACTAATTTCATGCATAACTTGATTACACTTAGATTTTCAAATTGTTTGAATTTGTATTTAGATTAACTGAATAGTTTAGTTAGTCATATTTGTCAATAATATTTTGAATATCATTGATTATGCTGAAATAAATGTTATTTCGAAAACTAATTGGTATTATAATTTTATATTTATAAAATTTAATACCAAACAACAATTATGTGATGATTGTGATGCATGCGATGTGTTTCATGGTGGGATGATCATGGACTTAGTATTTTCATGTGATGAATGATGTGGATGAATGCGATGCTTATTTCATTTGGTATTTTAAAATAGGACCTGCGTGTCCTCCTCTCTCTTAATCCAAGTGTACTTTCTACCTTCCTATAAGATTGTACTCCCCTTGATAAGATCAAGGTTTCTAATTGTTTAAATGTACATTTGTGGACCTGCGAGTCTTGAATTTTGTATTTAAATGTATCGGATTAAGTTTAGAGGACGGGATCTTCTGAAGACACCTCTGGAGGGAGGACTCGCATCAAATGGAACCAGTGTTGCTGTTTTCACATTAGGATCCTATTATGGATCATCGTTTGGCTCCGATGATTCCATAGTAGTTTAAGCAGTCCATGATCATCCCCATTTAATTTTTCTGCATATATGTGATGTTTGCGGACTATGCTATCATATATATATTTCTATTAAGTATATTGATACTTCAAATTGAAATACTATTGATAGCACGATTTTTACAAATCAAAATCAAAACCCTCTTTTAAAACTTAAGTTGTAAACGTGAGATATTAAGAATAATCCACGTAACCCACCATCATTATAGATCTTAGGATAATTCTTATCTCAAACGGATTTGTTGTGCTACCACAAGGTCTGTTTGATTTAGAAATTAAACTAGGTCTACGACATGTGATGTCATTAAGATGAATGGACAAATAGTGTAGTTTTGTTGTGCTACCACAAGGATTGCACTATGAATTCATGTCATCTAAGTAATGATGGATAAACTTAACTGAATCAAAATGATTTGTTGTGCTACCACAAGGTCATTCTGATTCAGGAGTTAAATCGATTGGATATTGCAAACGTTGCAACTGTCAAGAGTTGACTGCCTAAGGGACTTGATGTGATTTGTTGTGCTACCACAAGGTCACATGCATGTTGCCCGAAGGATTCTGATCCCCACTAGGAGATCACCGGAATCTCCCGTTCTGTATCTTAGAGGGTAATACAGATCGCCGAAAAATAGTGGGAGTATAAATCTAGATTAAAAGTCCTAAATCTGATTTTAAGAACTATCTGCTCATTTTATATATTTCCGTGTAGGTCGCTATGTCGTCACCTAACCCCCTCCGTTGCATACTCGATGCAAACAAACTCACGGGACGAAATTACATTGACTGGTTACGCAACCTGAAGATTGTCCTCAGGTGCGAAAAACTAGCCTATGTCCTAGATCAACCAGATCCAGTGCAACCCGGTGATAATGCTAACGAAGATGAATTAATGATGTATGAAAGTTGTGTTGGGATCGCTGTGTCGGGATCCGATCCTAAAACGCAGCGGAATAAAGAAGTTCGGGATCGGATCTGTCCCGTTTCGGTCGTTAAAACAAAAACCGATGTAGATCGATTTACCTTGCGCGGAATCGAATCCGCGTCCGTTTTCCGGTTCCTTCGGAGCGATGCCGCAAGTCGCGCAGATGCCCGACCTCTAGCGGTATCCACGCGGTTCTCCTCGCGATGGATCGTCCTCGCTTCCTCGCTCGCTGCGGCGCTCGAAGATCCCTTCTGACTGCGCGTGATCCGCCGCGACATGCGGATCCAGATTCCCCATCGAACGGGAAGTGGAGCAGTTGGGAACGGCACGCCCAGAGGAGAGAGAAAGTGGGAAGAACGAATGACGGCTAGGTCAGGGTTGCTGGCCCCGGACGTAGAATCCGTTCTTTTATAAAAAGTCAGTTTGCAGTTTTTCACAAAAACCCAGACTTATCCGAAATCCTGTCGGATTATCCATCGACTTGAAAACCATTTGCGTGTGACCCTCTAGGCCCAATTACCAGTCCAGTTAATAGCCCATTAAGTCCAGTAACCCTTTACTGACTCACTAAATTAATTAATATCCTTATATTCAATTAATCAGCCGAATTTAATGTCCCATAATAAATTCGGACGGACTGCCGATCACGTTGGATGCCAAGCAACATCGCGTGATCCTGGATGGAACTGGGGTTATCGCAACCCTCTATTGGAACCTTTCTGTCATCGGTTAGCGCGCGGATATAATCCTTCATCCGTACAATGTTCCCGAATCGACCTAGGGCATAGTTTACTGTTAAACCCTATTTGGTCGATTCACTTGAATCAAATGCCGCTAATCTGAATCCGATAACTCCTTATCGATTACAGAGTCCGCCCTGGCCAGGGACTTTAAGCGCATCATTCCCGGAACATTCTCTCTCAAACAACCGAGAGCGGATGATCCCGTATTGAACACACAATTACCTTCGAGGGCATTTCCCTGAACCCGATCGCTTGACTTATTGATATCCCATGGTTAGGGATTCGTTTGTCAAGGTCAAAGCTCAGAAACCTACCAACAAGGTATCCTTGGAGTCTCAGGTCCAAGGATCATCCACGCAACCGTGACAATTGAATCAAGCTGGTTAACAGTGAGGTTATTACCATCCAGCGATTCATAGTCGGATCAGTTCAGTGAACTCATTCACCAATGAGCACCTATAGGTTCAGCATAGTGTCTCCACACAAGTGACTTATGGGATCAGTCACCCTCATCATATGAGCTGAAGTAACCTATACTAGTCTATCCGGATGTTCGATGTCCTATCTCAAACATCCTATGACTAGGAACAATTAAGAACATGTGTTTATAAGTCTTCGGTCCCGTAATTATGATCTCATCATAATCCAAAGACTATTGCACATGTTCATGGACTTCATCGTGATACGATAAACACAGATCGAATTAATTACACACAATGAATTATTGCCATTTATTAATAATCTGAATATGTACACAGTATCGGATTGGCTTTGAGAACTAACAAGTTGGAAGGAGGACTCTGTCAAGGTCCAGTGTTATATGCTCGGTTCAATGAATAATGAACTGCAGCGACAGCATGATAACATGGAACCTAAGACCATTCTGAATCACCTACAAGAGTTGTTTGGTGAACAATCCAGAACAGAAAGATATGAGATATCTAAGAAATTGTTCAGGACCAAAATGAGCGAGGGCACATCTGTGCAAACTCATGTGCTCAAGATGATAGAGTGGATTGAGAGGCTTGCTGTGCTGGGCTTTGTTATGAACAATGACCTGAGCATTGACTTAATCCTACAGTCCCTTCCAGATTCATTTTCACAATTCATTATCAACTTCAATATGAACAAAATTGAAGTTTCACTAGCTGAGCTGCTCAACATGTTGAAGACAGTAGAAGGCACTATCCAGAAAGATAAGCCAAATGTAATGCTTGTTGGTAAGACCAACAAGAAAAGAAAAGCTGGACAGACCTTTAAGAAAGGTAAGCCTAAGAAGCAAGTGAAAAGCAGACCGGCGGCCAAAAGGACAAAGCTAAAGTCAATGATAAAGGTCAGTGTTTCCACTGCCATAAAGAAGGTCATTCGAAGAGAAACTGCAAAATTTATCTTGCAGAAAAAGCAAAGGAGAAGCTTGGTGAAGCTTCAGGTATTCTCATGATCGATCTTAACTTGTCTTATAGAGAATCAACATCCTGGGTATTAGATACTGGATGTGTTTCTCATATCTACAATAACTTGTAGGTGTTAACAAGTAAAAGAAGATTGAACCGCGGAGACGTGGATCTGAGGCTCGGGAATGGAGCAAAAGTTGCTACGTTAGCTGTGGGGACAGCAAGACTTCAGATGCCGTCAGGAGACTCTTTGGAATTGATAGATTGTTATTATGTTCCAACCATTATTAGGAATATCATATCTATTTCATGTTTAGATAGACAAGGATATTCTATGAAGCTAGAGAATAAAGGTTGTTCAATTTATCAAGGAGACAAATTGTTTGCTTCCAGATATTTATTGAATGGATTATATTTAC